>JAKOOJ010000015.1:19492351-20692351 GCA_022577455.1 Arizona elegans | reverse complement strand
TGGGAATTTACAATCGGTTCGGTAATCCCATTTGGCTGCTCACCTAGCTTTCCACTTGTTCCCTAGGGTCACTGTGACTCCAGGGGGATCGGTTGACTTTCCCGCCCATTGGTTCTTGGTGCCCAAATAGGGTTCTTCTGTCATGCTCTCCCCCTTGAGCATAGGCTATTGCTCCAGCTTCTCAACCCACTGTTTGGGGTTTGTGCCGGCCACTTGCATCCTGGCTTCAGCTTGGGCCACCACTGGGGTCTCTCGAAAGGAGGCTTCCCCTGGCTTTGCCCCCCTTTCCACTCCTTTGTCAGTTGCCGACATCTCGAAACTGCCAACCTCCTGGTGGGGTCCAGGTAGGCTGCTACTTAGAGAGCTGGTTTAATGTCAACTGTCCAGCTGGCGAATCCAGAAAAAGAAACTCCTGGATGTTATTTTATCAAGAGCATAAACTTTCCTAAATAAATCCGTATTGGACAGAAGACGCGAAACTAGCTCTGGGCTTCCCACTCAAAAACATGCATAATTCATTCCCCCTTTTTCCACAGACCATTATGTCCACCAATTAGTTCTGCTCATTTTGTTATCCCAGCCACACTGGGACCTCCACTTGGTGGAAGCCAGGGGTGCTATTCAGCATGTTCTGGAGAAGTGGTAGCGGAAATTTTAGAGAACCAGCAAATACCACCTCTAGCTGGCCCCAGAGTGGGGTGGGAATGGAGATTTTTGCAATATCCTTCCCCCAGAAGTGGGGAGGGAATGGGGATTTTGCAGTATCCTTCCCCTGGAGTGGGGTGGGAATGGAGATTTTGCAGTATCCTTCCCCTCCCAGGCCCACCAAGCCCCGTCCACAGAACCGGTAGTAAAAAAATTTGAGTTCCACCACTGGTGGAAACAATGTCTTACGAGAACCGACGGATGCTTGGATGCCATTCTGCCCACCCTTGCCCATTCCATTCCACCGCCTCCCTTTCATTGTCAAGCTGTGAGCGAAGCAGAATGTAGGTGAAAGTGCGAGTCAGTCTTGACACCCCTTCCCCAAAAAGCTTTGGGGCAAGTGAGAACCCAGATTTCATTGCCCCACCCGGGTCTGTCTTCAGGATGTTATTGCAAGGTAACTGGCAGAAGAAGAGTTCAAGGCACTAGGACAATCAGGAATCACACAATCCTTGCTCACTTCTCCAAGCCAGTTGGACGCTGAGCCATTTCTCTTAGGAGTAGTTTGGGTGGAGTGGGAAAAACAAATGCTGTCTTGCCCTGGCCAGAATAACATTCTCCTGACAAGACATTTCCCCAGAGAGATGAGATGAAATGCATGGAGAAGGGAACGGCCTTGGCCTTTTTATGATTTCCTTGTTTTTGTTTCGACATTCAGTGCTGGCTCAGACATCGATTTTCCATTTCAAAAATCTGCCGCTTGCTGGAGAGAAGCACTTTTACACTGCTCAGAAGCCCTTTGCTCCTCCTATCTTGTAAATGTCATATCACAAAGTTTTTCTGCACACAGAGGCACCGATTTCCAGAGCATCATGGAAAACAAAACCAGCTTTTTGTTGCTTGTTACCGTGTTTCCCTGAAAATAAGACCCTGTCTTATATTTTTCTGAACCCTGAAATAAGCGCTTGGCCTTATTGCCATGCGCTCAAAAGCCCGATTGGGCTTATTATCAGGGGATCTCTTATTTTGGGGGAAACAGGGTAAAGGCCCTGTGACTTGTTTCCTGGTTGCCTCAAATTGCTGTTGTATGGGGGACTGGTAGACCTTGCAGGATGTCATGTGTTGGGACACAAAACACATAATTTATGGCATTTGTGCAACAATTTCACATTCCATGACATTTGCACTCGTATCTGTGTTATGTGTAGCTGTCCATGTGCTTGCTACAGATTGTACTAACCATTGTTAATTTTGTGATCTGAGAAGCAAACCATAGTTGCCAAGTTCATACAAACCACAAAACATCCTACAGCGAAATCAGTCAATCCAATCTGTCTTAATGATGAACTACTCTCATTTGATGAAATGATAGTTGAATCCTATTCAAGAAGCCTCGTAACTCCTCCTAGTCCAGATAATGGTTGATAAAGCCTCAGATGAGGTGATTATTTACAGCAGCATTTCTTAATCTCAGCAAGTCCATGTTTTGAAGTTGCTTTACTTCAGAC
This sequence comes from Arizona elegans, assembly GCA_022577455.1. Lineage (NCBI taxonomy): Eukaryota > Metazoa > Chordata > Lepidosauria > Squamata > Colubridae > Arizona > Arizona elegans. The sequence goes on along the minus strand of JAKOOJ010000015.1, from coordinate 20,690,198 downwards.
ACATTGATTTCGAGTACAGAGACGCTACAGTCTTCTCTTTAAGAGCTGTCTTTTGAAGAAAGATAGTTCAAACATATGCTAGTTGCAAAGCACGGAGAGACGGTCAGAGAGAAGGAGTTAACAAGGGCCGGGATTTTCTGTTGCTCTGCCAAGCCTTGTGGTCACATCTTCCAATGGAAGTTTCCCTCAATGGTTGGTGCCTGCAGGGAACTATGGGACCTCCAGGATCAGGCTGTGTCTTCAAAACTGAGTGGCCTTAATTGGGGCGAGGCAGGGAAGTGGTATCTCTCCTGCCTCAGGGCTGCCAAGGTAAGAAGAACCAGGCTTCCCTCTTCTTGTCCAGCAGGCAAGGAGAATATGGGTTGAACTTAGAATCATAAGGCTGGAAGGGATCTTGGAGGTTTTCTAATACAACCCTCTACCCAAGGCAGGATGCCTAATTCCATCCTGGACAAATGGTTGTCCAATTTTTGTTTGAAAGCCTCCAGTGATGGAGCACCCATAACTCTTGAGAGGCAAGCTGTTCCATTGATTGTTCTCGTTGTTGAGAAGTTTCTCCTTAGTTCAAGGCTGGATCTCTCTTTAAGGAGCTTCCACCCATTGCTTGTTGTCTTACCCTCAGGTTCTTTGGAGAATAAGGTGACCTCTTCTGTATGACAGCCCCTCAAGCACTGGAAGAGAGTTACCGTGTCCCCCTGCCTTCCTTCCCTCCAATAGGCTACATGTGCCTAGCTCCCTTAACCATTGTTCATCCCTTAACCTTTAGCCTCCAGATCCTTTAACGTCTTTGTTGCTCTTCTCTGCACACTTTCCAGGGCCTCAGCAACTTTTTTGTATCATGGGGACCAGAAGTGGACTCAGTAGGCCATTGGTCTGGCCCAGGGGTGGGCTCTAAATTTTTTTACTACCGCTTCTGTGGGTGTGGCTTGTTTTGTGGGTGTGGCTTGGTGGTGGTAATGTGACTGGGTGGGCGTGGCCAACTTTTTTTTTTTTTTTACTTTTAAAAGCATTTTTTCTACAACCTTAATAGGTTGCAGAAAAAAATGCTTTTAGAAGCCTCTGATGATCAGGCAACTCAGCTGGGTTTTAAACTCAGAGGCTTTTAAAGGCATTTTTTTCCCTACAACCTCTTTGGCTGAAAAGGTTGTAGAAAAAATGCTTTTAAAAGGCTCTGATGATCCCAGCTGAGCTGCGCGATCATCAGAGGCTTTTTTTTTTACTTTTAAAAGCATTTTTTCAGCCAAAGAGGTTGTAGAAAAAATGCTTTTAAAAGTATATACAAAAAAAGCCTCTGATAAGATGGGTGGGGTAAGCGAGCGGGGACCGGTTTGGGGGCATGGCCAGCCAATATTATTACTGGTTCTCCGAACTACTACAAATTTTTACTACTGGTTCTTGCGAATCGGGAGCAACCCACCACTGGGTCTGGCAGCCTCCACCCCCAATAGGTGGCTCTCCCTGTGTCCCGTAACTCCTGCTGAGTGGGCCAGGATTTGTACATAGCATAAAAAAGAGTCTGTTCTTCCAAAGAGACTGTGCTTGCATGAGAGGCTTGGATTCCTACAATTTGCTAGTCTAAAGTGGTCTTAATCTGTGGCTCTGTTGCCTAGCAATTTGGTTGCCTAGGAACAGCAGCATCCACTGTCTGAAGGTTGCTGCTCCAGGGCTGCTGTGCCCGTGACTGGGCCAGGGGGTTGGGGTGCAATGTGCCCTTGGGAGGGAGGGCAGCCCCCAGGGGCAAAATCCAGACTGGGGCTCTTCTATTCCATGCTAAGTTGACACTGAATGGGAAGGAAGACCTCCCACCGGGTGAATCCTTAGCAGCAGAGGGTTCATCCTTAAGTCAAGCCCCCCCCAGCCCCCCCCCCCCCAAATGGCCCGCCTTTCATCCCAGCCCAGAGTGGGGCTTTCCCAGCTCTTCCCTCCCCCCTCATCAGGCCATTTTGGCCCATTTCATCCATAAGGTGGTTGCTCTTCCGCTCCCCTCCCGTCCCCTCGGCCGGGCCGCAGCGAAGGCCGGCGCCTGCTTCCCAGAGAGGCCAGCCGAGGGCCGGGCGGCTCTCCCGGGGCTCCCGCCGCAACTCTGACAGTCGAATGACGGCGGCTTCCGTCGCAAAAGGAGCCGGGCCAAGTTTTTTAGACGAAGTTGGGCAGCATTTTGCCGTCGTGCTAGGCCCGAGCTCTGGGCAGGGGGCTCGGCAAGGGCTCGGCGCTCCGTCCGCTCCACTCCTTCCCTCCCTTTGGGCGCCCCGCTTTGCCCCGCCGTGCCAGGCTGCCCCTCCGCCTGTCCCCCGGAGCCAAAGGCCGTCTGGGGCCCCCCGCCCTCGGGTCGGAAGGCGCCCGGGCAGACGGCGCTGCTGCACTCCCAGACGGAGCGCCCGGCCTCCCGGCTGGCAACCTGCCCGGCGGCCCCGCCCGTCCAAGGGGCGGCAAGCGCAGGTGGAGGAGGGCGGCCGGGGCCCGCGGAGAGCCCAACCCGTCGCCTCCCAGGCCTCCCATCGGCGGAGAGGACGGGGTTCCCCTCGGAGGGGCGGCGAGGAGGCGGCCCGGCTTCCGCTCTTGGCTGGCGGGCGAGGCCGGGGTCGCGGCTGGATGGCGGGCGTGGCCTGAGCGGTCCGGCCCTCGCCTCCTCCCGGCCACGCGGAGGGCCCGGCGGCGCCGCCTGCGACTTTAAGGGGAGCGGCCGCGAGGGAGGCGCCAGCCGCCGCCGCAGCACTCCGGGCGAACAAAGGGCGGCCCGCCGGGGAGGGACCGGAGCCCGCGCCCGCTCGCTTCATTCAGAGCCGGCCCGGCCGATGCGGAGCCTCCGAAGCGCCGCCCGCCCTGCCAGGAGGCCGCGCCGCCCGCCGCCTCGGCCCCTCCGCCGCGGGATGCGAGCGCGCCGCCAGGGCTGAGGCTGCGGCTGCGGCTGCGGGTGGAGCGGAGGGGTTGGGGCGGGGAGGGGCGGCCATGGGGCTGCCGGCGCTGGAGTTCAGCGACTGCTACCTGGACAGCCCGGCCTTCCGCGAGCGGCTCCGGTGCTCCGAGCAGGAGCTGGAGCGCACCAACAAGTTCCTGAAGGACGTGGTCAAGGACGGCAACGCGCTCATCGGGGCCATCAAAAGTAAGCGGGTGGGGATCCCGACGGGGCTTCGGGGGATGCCGCCTCCCCTTGGAAGAGGGCGATGGAGCGGCGCTGGCTCCGCTCGCGGTCGCCGTCCCGGTGGCGCTGGGATGGGAGGCCACGAGGAAATGCCGGACTGCATCCCCCCCCTCCCCCCCGCAGCCATCGGAGGGGCTTCCCCGTCACTGGCGAGGAAGGGCGAGGGGCCTGCCGGGACCTCGGAGGGGCTGCGCTGGGCTCCTGCCGTGGCTAAATGCCGGTTTAGCGCTTTGGGTCAAGCGTTGCGCCTGCCTGTTCCGCAGCCCGCCGTGAAGGCAGCGAGCGGCGCAAGTGCTGGGACGCCCGCGGGGGCAGCCGCGGCTCTGGGGGCAAGGGAGGCCTCGGGCCTTGGCGGTCCTTGGCTGGAATCCGTTGATTCGGGCGACGGCTTCAGGAGACGCGGCTCCGGGGGCAGAGCAGGGCCAGGCTTTCGGAGAGCGACGGAAGGTGGCCGGGAGGGCTGTTGCGTGGGGCTTGTCTTCCACTGGGATGGGCTTGAGGCAGAAGCCCCAGGAGCTTCTCCAAGGGTCCCCCCACCTCCCCTTTCCTCGGGGGCAGACCCAGAGGGAGGTGCCCAAGGCCTGGTCTGCAGAGAGGCATCCTTAGTTGGTGGAGCCAACCTTAAGGCTCCCAGGACTCCTGCTTGAAATCTTCTGGGCGCTGTTTGGGGGAACAGAGGCAGACATTCTTGCATGCATTGAATTCCAGGACAGGCCATTTTTCTGGAAGACCTATGATTCTCTGAGCTCCGTGGCTTTACCTTTTCCTCTGAGAGAGTGAAGAACTTCAGAGGAAAATGCAATTTATATACATAACATAAAACAGGCAGGGCGTTTTATTCAAACGTTTGTGCGAGAACCAGATTGTGTGGCATGTTTCTCGTTCCTGAATAACAAAAACTTCTGAAAAAAGTCATTTCTAGGCAGGATGAGCCTTTCCTGGGAAGCAGCACCAGGAGGTGCCCCGCAGAAGGGCTAAGAAGTCTGTCAGGAGTGAATCCTTTCAGCTACGTTTCTGCGTTGAGGGTGATGGGACTCCTCCAGGGAAGCAGGGATGTCTGCTTACCTTACACTCATTCAGAATGAGCTGCCTGCAGATTTCAGGGGCAGGGGGGGGGGAATAGCCTTGTTGGGATGCCAAGGACATTCTTAACCTGCTTCCCTTTACCCAGATGCAGGTGAAAGAGGAACGCTGGTCTTGCGGAGGCAACCCTCAGACATGGGTTCAAACCTGAGCTAAGGTCTAATCTGGATCACTTGCTTATGGCCAGAAGTGTCCTATGGTCCCAGCACCACAATCTGTAAAACACAGTTTATGATTTAACACAAAGTATAGACCCAGTCATTTGTAGCTTATTCAGTAAACCATGGCTAGATAAATCAGGGTTCATTTATGCAAAGCCAACCCTACAGTAGGTGGGTCGATTGGAAGGCGGCTTGCTTCCCATCCTCCACTTCCACTCTCAAGGTTTCTCTTTCTCCCTCTCAGCTGTTCTGTGTGGCCAGTCCAGGGAGGTGGAAGTGACTCAGAGCCGCTCAGGTCTGCCCTTGGGTGGTCTTGGAGAAGAAGTCACCCATCCTGGGGGTGCCTTGGCTGCTTTGCTTTGGGAGAGATACAGGAGGTTGAAAATTCCCTTTCAATCCTGGCGTGAGATCTCAGCTGACTTGGCCTTGTTGCCTGAGCAGCTCTGGCTCCCAACTCCCACAGATGTGGGGCTGGCAGTGTTATGGGCAAACTTTTTCCTTATGGGCTGAGCAGGTGGTAGTTCCTTTTTGAGATGTGGCAGCTTCTGGGTGGAAGATGTGCCTTAGAGTCAGGGCTTCATGGCCAGTCCTGCCATCTCCAGGAAAGAGCCATGTGAGAGATTTGAGCCAATAAATCTAAAGAAAATGTGTGAGGAAAGGTGTTTAGATTTGCTGGCATTTGCTCTCCAAGATGGTTGTGAAATTTGGCTGCTATCGCTGCAGAGGCTCTTGGAAACACAGCTTTCTGGAAGGCAGTGAGCACATCGTGTCATGTGCTGTGCTGGCTGAGGCATTCTGGGAGTTGAAGTCCATTCACCTGGAGGATGCCAAAGCTGGGAAGGCAGCGAGGGAAGAACAGAACCTTGGCGAGAGCCATGTCATCTGTTGACAGCCATGATCTCACGGCGTCTTTGAAAGGGAGCCATGCTCCATCTGTTCAGCCATCTGGAGACGAGATGAAGCATGGAGATCCCGGGAGGAGGAACCTTGTCATTCACAGCTGAGCTAACATGCAGTGGCCTTGCTGGGTGATGTGCTCCACCGAGAGCAGGTTGTACAACAGCAAATGTATTTTGATTACAACTGTTGACCTCTCGGTGACCTAATGTAGCTGGAGATGGCGGGCTAGATGGGACGTTAGGAAGTTGAGAAGCCTGGATTCTGAGCACTGTAGTATTAAAAGAGATATTAAATCAGCTCAGTCAACCCACTTTCCTGCAAGAGAAATTAGACTTTCAGAGATGAAATTTCATTTCTCAGGAACATCCCCACAGAATTCCTGGGTTGAAAAAGGCTGGAGTTATACAATACTTTATCTAGGAGATACATTTCTATTTGCTGAAATATTTAAAAACAGTGATGGATTTTGGAATACTCCAGGTGCAATGAAACAGCAGTGTGTCATTTAAATTGCATCAGCTGTAAGCATTGCGCTACTAGTTAATAGGCAGAAGAGCGCAAAGATGCTACAAGAAGAAAAGGCTTAAGCCCCCACATCCCCCCAAGTTCATAAATACCGGCCTTTGATTTTAGCCTCCCAAGAACTGTTGTCCATTCCAACAAGAGTCTCGGAAGATGGATGGGGTGGTAGAAATACTCACCCAGAAATTATTTTATGCAGTATTGTGTCTTTGATGTGTGTCTTTTGAAAGATGCATATGCATAGCCTGAAAGAATCTATAATCATAACATATCACAAGAAATAACAAGTGGGATGTGCAATTACTTATATCTTTATTATAGAGGGCAAAAGATACGTTGCAGGATAAGTTAGAGCTGGATGCCAAAGAGCTCTGTAACTTCTCCCGGCACGGCCTATAATTGAGGCACAAAGGCTGAACTCTCATTTTCCTTCATTTCAGAGGAGTGCAGATTCCAAATACGTGGGTGTTTTATTCTGGTAGGTTAAATTGTCATTAATAGAAGAAAATGTCTCCTTAGAGCTGATCTGCTGCCAGGACAGTCTGTGGAATAACCGGAAATAATAATGGCCTAAGTTCCCAACAAATGCAAATGACACATTTCTGAACCCCTCAAAAGCAGCAAGTTCCTTTGAAGCCTGTCCCCAGAATAATGAGGTAACAGGCAGCTCTTTACCTGATAGAAAAAACTGAGAGCGACCTTTTCCTAAAAAGTGCCATACAGTGTCGGTTTTCACTGGGCAGTTGGACAAGGTAGCTCAGTGCCAGTTGGCAGCAGGTGGTGAAGCCGGGCAATTTCGGAAATGAAAATTGGGCTGTTTCAGTTTTGATGAAAACCAAAATAATTCAATGAATGTCTCCTCTCATTTCACCTTGAACTGCCCTGAACTTGGGTTCAGCTATCACACGGGTGTCAAACTCGATTGTGTCACGTGAAGTCATGTGACATATTGCAATGTTTTTGCCTGTAGAGCCAGGGTGGGCGTGGCCTGTGTGTGACATGCATCCAGCCCTGTGGGCCGCCAGTTTGACACCCCTGAGCGGCTATCATGTAAAGCAACAGCCTTTTAACTAGAGTTGCACAGTCAGCCACCACACGGCAAATGGGAGGAAGCATGGGGGTGGGGGAGGTGAGAGGGTCTCAGAGTTGTAGTTGTCTCCTCTGCCACCTTGAAATGATGCTTCTTCAAATGATGGAAGAAAAATGTGAAACGTGGGGCAAAGCAAATTAACTATTTTGAATTAACTCTACTACAGTTTAAAATAAATTTAACTGTTATTACAGTAGTACATTTACATATTCGTTAGTTTTTAAAATGTGGCTGAAGGATCTTAGGTCCAAAAAGATTTCTTGCCTCTCTGACGTTGTGAATTATGGTTTGCAAGCAACAAGCAATGTGTGAATCTGATTTAACTGTGTGCATAGAACAGATTTGCAAATCTTGTAGCTGCTGGGATTTCCCACTGCAGCTCTTTATTGAATACACTCCAGTCCATGAAAAGCATCAGGTTTGAAAGGGGAGAAAATGCAGAAATGTTAGGTGGAACTGTAGGGCAGATGTGGGGTCCATTCAACTGCTCCTCGAAAATCCTGCTGGAAATTTTCTTTGGTAGAAGTTCCATACATTGAAGCTAAACTACGTATCTTTTTACAATGTGCATACTTCACTTCAGGGTAAATATGCAAACACTCTTGAGGGAATTTTTTTTTTTTTGCGACTTTAGAAGTATATACGTGTGTGTGTGTGCGCACACACACTTCTAAAGTCCTTGATTGGGGTTGCAAAAACGTTAAATTTAAAAACAACCTTACATGGGGCTCCCAATGGCCAAAATGTTGTGGAGAGAAGCCCCTACGTTGCCTGTCCCCCACACCCCCATCCTGTGTTGTGGCCCATCAGCGGCCTGTGCGGATTGTAGCTGACTCTGATAATGAGGAGGCTGGTGTGGTGCTGCGAGTCAGACAATGAGGAGGCTGGAGAAGATGTGGTGCCAGAGGCGGGGATTCAGCCAGGGCCTTCAGAACCTCCAGAAGCTCCTTTAAGTGAAGAGGAAGAAGTGGAGGAGCCTCTTCTCGATGCATGGGTGCACAGAGCTGCCAAAAGGCAGGAGTGGCTCCTCAGGAGGAGGTCTCCTCGAGAGTAAGGCTTGGGGCTAATTGGCCACTCCCTTAGCCTATTTAAGGAGGAACGCCGACTGAAATAAGTTGTAGGGAACAACTTTAGTTCACTCTCCTTCGCGTCTGGATTCTCTGCAAATTGGTTCTGGGCTTTCTGCCAACCATAGTAAAATTGTGATTACTTTATCTTTGGTTTCTTGTAGGCTGTTAAGAAAGTTTATTAACAGCTTTGTTTGGAAAAGACTGAGTTATTTTAGTAAATTTAAGTTTGGTACAGACTTTGTGTGTGCTGTGTTCTTTGGGGTCCGTAACTGGGGCAGAACACCCTGAGGAGTTTCCTTCCCTGTGCAGAGACCTTCAGCTGGCTCCCGCTGGGCTTCAGCCTCTGCTTGCTTTGTCTGGAAATGTGGCCATCGGAAGGGCAGGTAGAACACAAGGTTTGCAGGTGTCTCCCTTGGCTGTCATAGCCACTGCTGTGTGAATTCCCGTGGCCTGAGCCCTGATGCCAAAGACGGGCACCATCCACAAAACTCTCTTCTAGGCAGCACGAGATTTCCACGGGAGGAGGCGGCGGCATGCAATTCTTAGGGCCGCACCTGGGTTCAGATTTGATCCCAAAGGGTATTGGAGCAGGCAGGTACAAACCTAATGCCTGTCTGCAGCTTTTAACAGCGGCTGCCTGGACGATGAAGTGCTAAGGAAACGAGGTATGTTCAGCCTAGCAAAGAGAAGGCTCGGGGCTGACACAATAGCTGTCTTCCAGGGCAGGGAGTCCTCGATTTACAACACACAATTGAGCCCAGCGTTTCTGTTGTTAAGGGAAACATTTGTTAAGTGAATTTTGCCCCGTTTTAGGATTTTTTTGCCAGAGTTAAGTGAATCATTGAAATTGTGAACTTAGTAAGATGGCTATTAAGTAAATCTGGCTTCCCCATTAACTTTGCTTGTCTATAGGTCGCAAAAGGAAATCACATAACAAGATAACAATAAGCTGATTGCATTTATCAGCTGGGATAAGCATTTGCAATCAGTCAGTTGGATGAAAGCGGTTTTTACAAAATGAGAAGAGGGGCTGGGCTGGGCTGGGCTGGGCTGTGGTGTTCCAAAGCATAAGGGCTATATTTTCAATTTCTTCTCTTCTTTGGCTAATTAAGGAGCCTTGGTGGAGCAGCGGACTAAAGCGCTGTTAATATAGCACTTAGCTGCCAGCTGCCTGCAATTACTGCAAGTTCAAATCTCACCAGGTTCAAAGTTGACTCAGCCTTCCATCCTTCCGAGGTTCTCTCTCTCTCTCCCTCCTCCCTCCCTCCCTCCCTCTGGAAATGACGGTCATGGCAGCAGTGAAGCAGTCACAATTTTGGCCAGATTTCAATCCCGCAGGAGTCCTGGGCCCCAGAGTTTGGCTGCGTTCTTTAAGTTAACCCACTTAAGGGCTGTTGATTAAAATAACCCTGCTCTAGGACACATGATTTCACCCAATTGAAGGATAGAGAGAGAGTTTCAGCAGTACGTAGATTGCCACAGTGTGTGTGTGCGTGCGTGCGTGGGGGGGAATTGCCATTGGAAAAGCAGCTGGCCCAGAATGTGGCTCCTGGTCAGTTCAGATTAGAAGTGGTCTTTGAGGAAGGAAGTGCGGCACCCCAGATAGGAAAGCACAAACAGGATCCCCGGAGAGGGTTCGCAGGCATGCGGCCAGCAGGAGATAAGAGAACTGCAAGCAGCAAGGACGTTTTCCTTGTAAATAGTTTTCATCAAAAGCATTTAAGTATAAACAGTAATAAGAAATATATTCAGAAAGAAAACTATAGTCAAGTAGATATGAAAAAGAAAATAAAAGAACAATGTGTGTGTATAAAGAAGTGGCTTCCAATCTTTTATAATCCAACCTAAGATTTTGTCATATTTTTTTTATTTCCATAACTTGCTATAATCATCAATCATAAAATCAGTTTTGTGCACAAAAAATCTACAAGGTGTTTCTAGTCACTATGAATGCTAATAATGGCCTTTTTGAATCAATCAGTTTATCCATTTCAGCAAGTTCCTTTAATTTCACCAATTATTCCTTCATAGTGGCTAATGCCAAATCTCCCACCTTTTGCATTTAATAATCTTAACCACAGTAATATATTGAAAAAAAAAATTTAAAAAGGAAAAAGCAAAAATAAGCTTCCGTGAGTTTTTTCTGTTTACCCATCAATCTTAAAAGGAAAAGCTCTGGCTTCAATTGAACATTAATCTTTAAAATCTTCTGTATCAACATAGACATTTGAATCCATTTTTAAAGTTTTTTTACACTTCCACCAAGCATGGTGAAATGTCCCTTCCTGTTGTTCCCATTTCCAGCCTGCCTAAATTGGCCCTGGAGGCATTGGTGGCCCTCTCTGGCCTCTTGCACTGCAGCAGGTGCTTCTCTCTCCTCCCCACCCCCCCACCAGCCCTGCCTGTTGTTTGTGTTTGCTTTGGCGTGGGATTATCTGTTGGTGTCACACTCTGGAGGGAGAGTTGTTTCCTATGGTGTGACTGCATAGGCACAGCTGGTGTATCCCTGGCTTGGATCACCAGACACACTAAATCCTAGTGAGGTCGAGGGTTACCTGTTGGTTGGGGTTTGTAAACTGTCAAGTTTAGCAAGATGTGTGAACCCAGCCCATAGCTTGTTCAGTGTCACATGTTTGAATCGGCATCTCAGATGGAGTTTATGCAGCAGCATCTGCTGTTAAAATGGGCTGTTAGGTTTGCTGCCCTTCTCTCCCAGTAAAACTCCAGCACCAGGAAGGCTTCATAATATGAAGTTGCCCTTCGTGTGTGGACCATCGATGCCTTCCTCGTCTCTTTGCTCTGAATCATCTCCTCGGTCGCTGTTTCTGTGACCAGGAGGCCGATGCTCCTCCGCAGACATGAGTTCAGTTTCTTCTGCCTGCGATGCTGGAAACGGGAGAGTCTCCTCCAAGCTTGTATGGCTGAGTAAGGAAGAGGAGGCTGCAAAGCTGCTTATCGGTGGCTTGGAGCAGAAGGAAGCCGCTAAAGGATGCTGAGGCTCGGCAAAGGACCTTCGGGGCGCCAAGGTCAGCACCCTCTGCCTACTGAGATGGGCGTTTTTTCCAAGAGGGCAGCTTCCCCAGGGGATCTGTCGGGGGTGGGGGTGGGTGGGGTCTTCTCTGCTTTCTCTGCATCCTGCAAGCACAGTCGATTTCCAGTGAAGGCTGATGACCGACTGGGATGGTTTTCTCCTTGGGCGAAGAAGAAGAAGGAGAAGAGGAGGAGGAAGAAGAAGAAGGATATTTTACTTTTCTTTGCAAACATCCATTTCTCTCCCAGAGGTAAATAAAAGAAGCAAAGTAAATGAGGAGACCGCTTTTAGTTACCCAAAGAAGAGATGTATTCCTTGGTTGTCCTCAATAGAACCTAAAGGAAAACTTGGCTGAAAGCTCCCTTTGCTTTGGGCTTCTTACGTGAGTGAGTGTTTTCCCATAACTGCAGTCCTTGGGCTATTGGCTTTGCCTTGCTGCAGCGAGCTCAAGGCGGGGGTGGAAGGAAGCAGCTCCTCTCCTGATGCATCCGGACTGAGGAGCCTCTCTTTATAAAGAAGGAACGGAGACCCCGGCAGAAGCTTGGCCCTCATTTGCGAGAGTGCTTGGCTTCCCTGCTCTCTGAGCTGAGGTATGGGGTCTCAAGGACAGGTGCTTGAGCTGCAGCTGTTGGCACAGCTTCTCTGACATGACTCTCAGAACATCTGTCAGGTGTGGGGGTGCATTTCAAGAACATCTCCTGACCATTTGAAAAGCTGAAAAAGACTAACCAATGCAAGGCTGTGTGCTAGGGTTTTGCATAGAAGGTCATTGATTGGCCTCAAAAAAAAAAGGGGGGGTGTCACTTGTTGCACATATTCTATAAACTGTGATTTCTTGAACAATGGTTGTTTGACTAAGAGCCACTCCATGTGCTGATCCAGGATTAACATCCTGCCAAGGTGCTTCCGGTGACATCCTCAGACGGTTCTTCTGCATTGAACTTCTGGCTTTGCTGGGGATGCAATAGTTTGCAGAGCTCACCCCAGACCCTTATTCTGCCTCCGGACTTTCCCATGGCTGGTAAAGGGTGCCTTCCTTGCCACCTTCTATCTCACGGCCCTTTTAGATTGCGCAAAGGTGGCTTTAGTAGAAATAAAGCAGAAGACACAAATATCATTTGGTTCGTCTCTCTTCAGTCCCTGACAAGAGTAAGATACAATTAAGCAGGTTTGGGTGGGTGAAAATGTTCTAAACCACACTTGACTGGGTTTGTATGACATTTATGCCCTAAACCATGGTTTAGGACATAGAATCATAGGGCTGGAAGGTACCTTGGAGGTCTTCCAGTCTAACCCCCTGCTCAAGGCAGGAGACCTTATACCAGCCGGTCAAATAGTTGTCCAGTCTATTTTTGAAGATCTCCAGGGATGGGAGGCAAAGCTGTTCCCTTGGTGGTTCTCGCTGTCAGAGAGCAATGAGTCTCCGTCCTTCTAGGTTAGTCCTCTCTTTAACAAGCTTTCACCTATTACTTCTTGTCCTGCCTAGTTTAAAGCTTACAAAGTTGGATTCACACAATGTGCTAAACTGAAATCAAATCATAAATTTTTTTTTTGGTATTTCTCTGGGCTTGCACAGTGTTGTGATCAGTCTGAAACAGAACAAAATGGGAATTGTCAAATGAGCGTTTTTTGTCTGCCTACTTTTCGCTTGCATTTGTGCTCAGCTGGTGCTCTTGAGAGGGTGATGGGGCAGGTGGAGACATTCCAGCAAAATTAATCCCTAAAGTTTTGCAGCAACATCCGTCCAACAACTGCCTGAAATTCAGCAAATCTTGCCAAAGTAGCTTTCGTAAGGGCAGAAAGGGCTTTTATGCTCAATTGCAGTGGTGAAATTCAGCAGGTTCTGACAGGTTCTGGAGAACCGGTAGCGGAAATTTTGAGTAGTTCAGAGAATTGGCAAATACCACCTCTGTCTGGCCCCAGAGTGGGGTGGTAATGGAGATTTTGCAATATCCTTCCCCCAGGAATGGGGATTTTGCTGTATCTTTCCTTGGAGTGGGGAAGAAATGGAGATTTTGCAGTATCCTTCCCCTGCCACACCCACCAAGTCACGCCCACCAAGCCACGCTTCACGGTAGTAAAAAAATTTGGATTTCACCACTGCTCAATTGTAATGGAGTTTGATTGGAACTGGATTAGCAAGTTGCAGCAACAAATCACACTTCCTGGTTTAATTATTGTGTAAATCCATCCAATTCAGCAAACCAAGTGTGAATAATGCATCTTTTCGTGCACTCCCTATTTCATGTACTGCACGGATTAAAGTAAGATAGGTTGACAGTTTGTGTGTAGTGAAAGTTCTGCCTTTGTCTTGGTGTGGAATGTGAAGAGATTTAGAGCGCTGAACTTCCATAGGATTTATTCGTTGGGGCAGAACAAAAGAGCAGAGTTCGTGGATTTTGTCCATTTGGATCTAGCATATCGCGGAAGAGCACGCGAGGGCTTGGATGCTGCTTGAAGGGCTTCAGACGGAAATGAGCTCTGAGTGTGGGTAGAGATCAGCGGATTGTGTAGCTGAGCTTTGCATGAGAATTCCGCCTCTTTAGGGCATCCCTCTGCCAGAAATAATTAACTTGGAGATACACAAGAATGGAACTGCCTTTGTTTTTTAATTATTTAATGAATTTCCATGGCTGTCGAACCCAACCACTTAGAAAAAAGAACCACCTTTTCTGTGACTGAAAGGTGAATTGCTCTCAGAGGCTGACGTAATCTTGGAAGTCGTGCTTGACAATAGCACATTTTTCTTTCCAGTAAATACCTAAAGTCTAAAATAAAGGTGGTGGTATAGTTTGCCGAGTGTATTTTGCTCCAAGCATGCCTCCTGCTCTTTAGGTCTTGTGTCCAGGGATGTTTCTGAAGCTGCTCTGGACTTTCGGGACTCTTCTGCCCCAACTACGGACCCCAAAGAACACAGCACACACAAAGTTTGTACAAAACTTAAATTTACTAAAATAACTCAGTCTTTTCCAAACAAAGGCTGTTAATAAACTTCCTTAACAGCCTACAAGAAAACAAAGATAAAGTAATCACAATCTTACTAAGGTTGGCAGAAAGCCCAGAAGCAATTCACAGAGATCCAGACACAAAGGAGGTGTATCTGGTTGGGAAAGGCAGCATTGGACTAAACCTTCTTCTCACCTGAGTAAATGGCACCAGTCTCGCCTGTTTGCCAAGTTCGTTCCTCCCAGCCATTCTTGTGCAGAGCCCACTGGAAGAAGACCCCATCCCCCCCGTCCTCGCTGCCCCCTCAGCAGTTGGGCTTGGGGAGGTAAGTTTGGTTTAGAAAGCCATTGGGCACCCTCTTCTTTAAGGCTGTTGTGTTGTGCTTTCCCCCCAAAAGCTACCTCCTAGGTTGTTGCAAATTGAAAACAGATGTTGTGATCTAAGCAACAGCAGGGAGATTTCTCATCTCGAAAGGAATATTGCAACAGCTATAATATTTTGTGCACCCTTCAGTTGGACATTTATCCCGTAATGCCTTCAGAGTCTCCTCCTTATCTGTATTGGTGGGAGGAGGCCATCAGCCAGATGGTCCTTCACAATGACACACATGGTAACTACCAGCTGAATGTGGCAGCAGTCTACGACTATTGGGGTTGAATCACTTTTTGGTTACCAGTCTGCAAGTAGTTGCTATTTCTAACTCCACAAGAGAAGGAGATGCTTTATGGATCTTACTGGATTCCATCAAGTACTGGGGAGATTCCAGGGAATGAGTGGGCAGTTCTGCTACCAATCCATGGAACAGGAGGGAGACGAGTGGTGATTGTGGTGCTGTCACGTGAGGACTGCTGCTGCAAATCCTGGGGTACCCCGTCATGGTTGAATGAGGAGGTGCAGAAGATAACAAAAGCTAGAACAGTGGTAGAGGAGAAAGACATGGAATAAGTCTAACCAAGCTTATGTGGTGGTAACAAGGCAAAACAAATAAAAAAGGCAGGATTTCTCCAACCGTCAACCATCGGGATGCTGTCCAGGCAGCACTACTCCCTTTGGGGAAAGGAGTGAGCAGGAGAACTCTTGCTCTTCTTCGCTGGGGCCTGGGCTCCACAGCAGCAGGATCTTACAGGGCAGCAAGGCCAAGGCTTGCGAGGACATCTAGAAGTCTGTCAAAGTTGGTGGACCCAGAGGAAGTGACTGGGATTCTCTGCAAGGAGAGGCCTTTGCCCCAACATTGGTGCTAGAGGCAAGAGTCGCTTTAGCAGCTGGACAGCTGCCCTCTGGGCCCTGCCTTGGGGAAAAGGAAGGGTCTGAGCCTAATTCCAGGTGTTGCTGATGGCCTATAGGCCTTTGATCCTCTTAGGAGATGCTTTCAAACAGAATCTCCTCGTTTTGTTACAGCATCCTGGGAACTTTTGAAAAACGTTTACAAGTCTCATCTGGTCAGAATGCTACTCCAAATAATGAGTCCTTGCCCTTGACTTCTAGTCTGGAGGCCCAGTTCCAAGCCCTGCGTGGCTTAAAAGCAGGTGAGCATCTCCTTTGCCCTTGGCAGGTCCCTCTGCCAGTGAAAGCGCCTTGGCCAGGGATGTCGGAAGAGGCTGCTTGACTGCTGCCATCTGTGGAACTAGCTGCAAAGGGAAGTTCAGCCGGGTCCTTATCATCCAAAGAAGTTTTTATTCAGAAAGAGACCTTTGATGAACAAGCTGGTTGGGTAGCTGGGTTTCTTCTTAGGTGCTGTCTATTAGCGTATTTTTAATTTTGATTGAAAATGGTTTTTTTAATCATTTTGTTTTATTACTCTTCGCTGTCTGTAGCATCCTTGGTTAATAGACCGGCTGGCCATACACTAAATTGTTGCAGATGAGTGTTCCTATGACTTGGGCATTTTAAATACACGGGTATCTAATGAGTTTCATACTTATGGGCACTATTTAATGCATTGAAATGCTTGGCGCAGTTAGCACATAGTGCTTGAGTGCTGCCCTATGAATAGACTTCAGATGGAGGTGATAGAAAGACCATATTGAAACTGCCTTGGAACTGCCGGCAAGTAAAAAAGATTAAATCTGATTCTACATCAATAGAAGAGAACATCCGTAGGTCAGATATTTGAACTGTGGGATCCTTGGTGCTCTCAGTTTGGTTGCAGACATTTCATTACCCAAGTGGGTAACCTCATCAGGGTGAACGAGTGTGGGGTTCGTTCAGTATTGATGAAATCCCCATCCCCAGTGTGGGTGGGGTGGGGTGGGGGGGTTTCCTTGGCATTTCTTTGATTAGAGCGTTCTTTTCTGCAGCAGAATTTGCCCTAATCAAGGAATCTCCAAGGAGAAGCCCTACCCGATCAACACTGGCAGAGCAAGCGAGCTCACAGGGCGCCGAGGACTCCACAGATGGCACATCTTCTTTGGGAAGGTTGCCGGATGTCTGTCTACTCACACGCTGGGATTTCCTCTCCAGGCATTAATGAGCGCAGACACAACTGGCCAGGTGCTGCCACCTGCTGCAGTGGGCAGTGCCCGAGGGCTTTGGAAGGCAGGGCATCCTTTCCAGTCTCCTGCTGTTCTCCTGCTGGAAGAGAGGCCGTTTGGGTCCCGGTGAATATGAAGACCCCCGTCCCTTCTGACTGCATGAGATCCCGAAAACGGGAGGGCTCAGGTACACGGCAGCGGAGCTCCATGGAGAGAAGGCCTGGAGACAGGCAGGGGGCTGGAAGGCCTTCCGCTTTCCAACGGAGCACAGCCTGATCCTGAAAAAGGCTTCACCCACCTCCTTGTGGCTCTTTTTTTCTGAAGAGAACCGGGGGGGCCTCGGCACAAACATTCTTCTGCCATACCTGCCATCAAACGTTTTGTGTGCGTACATGCATGTACATTTAATGTTAAGGGTTTTTTAACCAAACATTGCCTGCATTGGGGAGGTGTATTTATATTTATTAATTTATTTGCCGCCCATTTCATATCCAGTGACTCTGGGCTTATGTGATGCTGACCCCCCCTTTGAAATAGGTGATATCTGTGGGGAGAGACTTCCGAGGGTCTCAGTGTGAGGCTTTGGCTGGCTGTGGGAGATCTAATGACGCTTTAAGGCCCCTGCAGTCTTGGCCTCCTAGAGGTGACCTTCGGGGTCTATAGTGGGATGAATGCCAACTCTTCCTGGCTTGGGGCACCCCGTGAATGGTGGCCTTGCGGGCTGAGCTGGATGATCTTCCAGGAAAAGGGAGGGCCCCTTGTTTCTCCTCCCTTCCAGCTGCGGGTGCCTTTCCAAGAAGGTAACAAGCTGCAGTTATGCACTCAAGTCAGCCAGTGTGGCTCATGCTCAGAGGACTTCTCCTCTCACCCCCCACCCCACCCCCCACCGCTCCCTCGGATGGCTCATAGATCACGAGGGAGGTTTGGTGAGTCCTTTGGCTTCCTGCCAAGGTTGGAAATGCTGAAATCAGCCGCTCTACGCAATCTGACCAGGAAGTGGGCATTTTATTCGCTTGTAAAACTTACATTCTGCCACAGTCTACAGACTCTTAGAAGTAAAGGACGATGGTCCCGTCATCTCTTTTCAATCTTTTCCGTTGATCTTCGTTTTTAGGGCCAGGAATATATTTTGGACAATTTGTTTGAGAGGTGATAATGCCTTCTTCAGACTGATGTCTTCCGGATGTGTTGGCCTATAAGTCCACTCTTCCTATGCCTTATTAGTGGGGTCTGCCCTTCCTGTAGTCTTCTAAAAGAGTCTGTAAGGAGGCAGGAGCCCCCTCCCCATCTCTTCAGCATAGGAGACCCCCAATCAAAAGATACATTTTGTGCGGTTGCTATTGGGCATTGCACCAGGTTATAAATCACGGCCCACAGGGCTGGATATATTAGCCATGCATTTTCTTTTTGTCTAGCTGCTGTGGGTGTTAGTTTGATTTATCTTGTTCATCAAATGTTTTCAATGCTGTAAGAATTATCCCAGATAAACCGCTGGCCTCTTTTCTCCCTGTAAACAAGCAGGGAGGCTGCATCACTTGTCTGAATGGTCAGTGGACATACATTGGAAGGCCGATCTGGTAGAGAGCTTGGTGGACCAGGCAAATTCTGGAGGTGAACAGAATCTGCCTACTAAGAAACTTCCTCTTCTTGATGATGATGGGTGGGATCATCAAACTCTCATTTTCAGCCATGACAACAGAGAGATGCAGGTTGAATTCACACAAAATGCTGTCCAGACTCAAAAGAGATGGAATGGCTTGTAGGGCAACGCATTGTGGGGATCTGGGGATGGTTTTCACTTGTGGTAGGAATCAGGCCATCACATCACACCATTATGGGACATTGCAAACCTTTTTATGGGAATCCAGATGTATTGTAGGAGCAGGAGAGCCGTTGCTGCTGAACCTTTGCAAAGGGAGCCCTTTGAGAGGGTGCAGCTGCTCCGGCGGTGCAACAAGCAGCTCCTGGCCGCTACGTTTCCATCAACCTGGAGGTGAAGATGCAGGAGCTTAGCTGGGTGGCCCCTTTTTGGTCTGTGCACAAGCAGGAAGGAGGAGAGCTCTCTGGGCACGTGGCTCCCACACGCCTCCCTCCTGGCTAGGTGGCCTTTCCTGGCATCCCTCGCTGGGCCTCAGCAGCCCCCCACAGCCCCTGCCTGTCCTTTCCTGAAGGAAGCAGAGCAAGCGAAGACCCCTGGCAGTCCTCCAGCAGTTGGTTCTGTAGACAAAAGGAGACAGATTTGCTGGTTTCTTTGAGAAAGCTTCTCCCTCTCTCTTCTCTCCCCCCCAGGTGGCAAGCCTGCCATGAATAGATTTTTGAAAGGAGAAAAGTCAGAGTTAGCCTTCCTTTGCATAAGGCCACCGGTGAGGAATCACCAGGCATCTTAGTTGTAGAACATGTTCTGAGCTTCTTTTCCTTGTCTTTTGAAATTCTGTCCGATGAATTTAAATACTTAGGGGTGACCAGAAAACACCAACAGGCTTTGTAGGCCTCCTCTGAGCCCTTGGATTGTGCCTGGACTCCCAAAAGGTTGTTGAGTCTTCCCATTCTCTTTCCCTCTGCATTTCTAGAACAGCTTCTGAGACATTCAGGTGGTCCTGTATTTTAGCACCAGCATTTTATTTTTCCTGTCAAATCAAATACTTCTTAGAGAAGCTTCTGCTTCCCTCTCATAAGTGGCAAGTAACTGATGAACAGGGTGATCCAGCGTGACCGTTCCTCTCCCTTACGACCAGGCAAAGCTTGCCTTACCCTGGGGCCTTCTTAGGTTTGAGAATAATAATGCACAGCTGTGGAAGGCCGGGAGTGCCCTTTGGGCGCTGAGGGGTTGGGTCCCAAGGAAGCCTTGGGGAAGAGAAGTATTTGCTTAATGCTTCTTGTGACGTGGTTGGTTTTCATCAGTTGCCTTGAGATGCCTTTTTCTTCTGGCTTTGCTTGACAGGCAGCGTTTTATGAAATGCCTGAAGATCACTCGGGAGGAACAGAACGGTGAAGGCGCTGGGACCAGGGCACGTGAATTGAGCACGGTCCTCTGAGAGAAATAAGGGGGCAAAGATGGAGTATCTGCCACTTTCAGGAAAGCCTGTCTCAAATTTTCCAGTGGGCATCTCCAAAAGCTTCAGAGTCCTTGGAGGCCTGCATCAAAGATGTTGACCTAAATCGTCAAAAGGCTGAAGGCTAACTCTAGGTCACAGTAAATTAAGGCTTTTCTTTTTTAGAATAATTCTTGATGTGAAAGGCTAAGATCTTTGTATAGAGAAAACTCTTCCCACCCTCTCTCTCCTCAGTAGTTGCTATTTAAATTAAAAAGTCAACTTTATCATCATCTACTTTAGCCCTGAGTGTACCTGGAAAAGGTGAAGCTATTGAAGTATGTGCCCTCCTCTTAGCTACTCTGTGTGTGTGTCTCAGTGCATTTCCTTCACACTGGGGTTTCCTGCTCTTCTAGTTTTGAAAATCGATCAGTTTTTGATAACTGCCTGGACTGGCCCCTGCAGTTTTCTTAGCAAAGGTTCATGGAAGTGGTTAGCCAGGGCCTCCTTACTAGGGCTGGGAGAGAGTGCCTGGGCCTGCCGTCTTAACCACAATTCCCAACGGCCTTAGTTACATCTAGTTTTTATTCTGCTTTCCAAAGGATAATGTATACGTTTAGATGAGATTTTTTTCTTCTTCTTCTTGGTAGCCTACGCCTTTAAACTGCCTGACTTTTTGTCTGGCCTTTTGGCCGGGTTGGCACAAGGAATAATTTGATGACTCTTCAGAGTTGCTCTCTGCCCCATTCAGGGGCCTTCAGAGGAACAACTCCTGCAGGTTGCAGAGAAAGCCTTCTGTCTGTGGTGGTCTCTCTTTCCAAAGTCTGAAGTGCTGGGGGGACCTGAAGATGAATGCTGAGCCTTTCCAAGAATATCCTTTCTTCATGCTTTCCTCCGTGGGGAGTGGGGAGTGCTGAAAGAGCTTGCTGTCATTTCCTCCAGGCTTCAGTGCAGGTGGGCAGAGGAGCAGGTCCATGGGATATGCCAGGCAGCTGACGGCTGGCAGTCTGAGCTCTGAAAGCAGTGCCTGTAAGACGAGGGTCTCGCTCTCTACAAGGGTCCCCATTTCTCATTGCTGCCTGTAATTCGGACAGGGCAAACTTCTGCCCATGGCCACAGTTTCTTTCCACAGGAGCCTTGAAGAGGAGCAGAATGGGGCTTTTGTTGGTGGGCCACAAAAGAAGCTTCTCCATGAATGAGGTTGCTGTCCGTGGGTGACTCTCCTACTTTCCCAATCCTGTTGGCTTCCAGGTGGAAGGGGTGCATCTGTCTGTTGTGCGGGTGCCGATGCTTGCTCTGCCACCGACCCTGCCTGACAAAGTGCCCGCAGTGTGGCATTGTTGTAGCCGTCAGGGGCACTTCAGGGCCCTTGTTTAAGAAGTGGGAGAGCTGTCCCCACAGTTGGAAGGTTATCTCTCAGAAATAGAATGGCCTACAGCACATATATCAGAATAAAGTGTTAATAAACAGGTTAATGAAAAGGCTATAAAATTGGAAAGCATCTATTCTTCAGCCTCCTGTCACAGTACAGGCAATCTTCACTTAATGAGTGATCATTCAGTGATCATTTGAATTTATCATGGGGTTCATATTTTAGACTCTCGGAAGAAAAACATGCATTTTTAAAGCTATTAGAGATGAAACAGGAAGATGGATTTTTTAGAAGAGTAAAGCTACCATCCTGAAGTTAACTTTATCTTCCGGTGTTAACTTCTCAGGTGTTAAGTCACAGGTGCTTCTCTGATTTCTGTAGTGTTATCCTTCAAAGGCAGCTCCACTCCCTCTTCTCGGTGTCATTTTCAAGAAATTCCCCCACATGGTTCTTGGCACTTCTGATTTCTAGACACTGATGTCTCACGGCCCGTCAGACTGGACAATCACATACTCTCTCTTAAAAAAATCACTCATTACGCTTGATTCCCTCACTACCTCTTATGGCCAGAGCTCCCCTCCCTGGACTGGCATAGATTGTGCTGACTGAAAAAGGAAGCCTGATCCCCATAGCTGCAGGTGTGGGTGTATGTGTAAGTTTCACCTTTCCTTATTTATATATATGTGTGTGTGTGTGTGTGTGTGTATGTATTTTTCCAACACACACAGGTAAACCACACAGGCAGCGTGACGCCATGTTGACTTGTATTATGACACTGTAAATATGTTAGAAATAATGAGCCAAGGTAGCGCAATGGTTAGAGTGCAATACTGCAGCTACTTCAGCAGATCAGGGGATCAAATCTCACCAGGCTCAAGGTTGACTGATCCTTCCATCCTTCCGAGGTGGATAAAATGAGGACCCAGATTGTTGGGGGCAATATGCTATTTAGTCTACTGTCTTTGGTGTAAGCCGCCCAGAGTCCTCGGAGAGTGGGCGGCATAGAAATATGACTAATAAATAATAAAAATAATAAAATAAATAAGTTATCGTGCTAGCCTCTTCTGCCCTCAGCAATGCTTCTTGGGGTCTGTTAGGTTGTTTTTTTTATGGAAGTAGAGCTACTCCTGTGGTTATGGTTGCATCTCAGAAAGCTTTATGTAAGAGAGAAGCCCTTTCTGCAGGCAGGCTGGCTGGCTGGGTGGGTGGGTGGAGAGTTGGTGTCAGTGGCAGGGCTGCAATTCCCAGCTGGGGGCTGGGGGGGGGCTCGGAAAGAGGGAGGGGAGCTCAGGCGTTTGTGCAGATGTTGCTCTGGTCTTGCCTTTTGGCTGCCTTGAGGAGAAAGAGCGAGCTTTTCAGCCACAATGCTATAGCCCGTGGATCCCAGCAAAAACTGCTCTCTTTTGAAAATCTACACATTTAAAAGAGCAGATAAAAGAGCATTATTTTTTTAAAAAGTATTTATTTATATACTGCCTTTATTATTTTTACAATTACTCAAGGCAGCAAACATAACCCGCATGTGTTTACAGACGTTCCAAAGGCTGTGGATATATTGCATACCGCCAGAAGACACCAGTCAGTGCCAAACTGGGACATCTTGACAGATGGTGAGACCCCCGGATTTGCCCCTCTCAAAACTCACTCTGGACACTCTGCCCCCCCGGCGAAGCCAAAGTCATCCTGACATCATCCCCACAAACGGCCTGCCCCAAGCCTCATCTGCTTTCAAGCCAATACTGGGACTCCCTTCTGAGAGGCTCACCCTCTCCCCAAGAGTTCCTCACACCCTCCAGTCGGAGAACCTCTGGGCTCAGAAGAGTGCCAACCCAACCCAAACCCAGCTGCAGTTTTATTACTGAAGGTGGCAGCAGCTGCTGCTAATTTTGTATCCCAAAATGAGTGTGTCTGTTCTGGATTAGGGAGTGCCTAATCCAGAACTGCTGCACTTGACAGGGTGAATTTCAGAAAAATAGCTTGTCTACCTGCTGCTTTTCCCAAGACTTCATTGGCATGACGCAGTTGGTCTCCTCTAGTTGCAGGACCAGTTTAACAGGCCTTTGTAATCCACAGTGTTATTGTTCTGGGCGCGTGTCCCCAGAAGCTGCGGGAAGACGAAGGTTCCTCTGTCCACCTGTCTTCATTCCAGTCAAAGCACAGGCAGCTTCAACTTGGGCACGTTGAGCTGAGGTTGAAGAAGGGCATTGGAGCTCCACCTTCTAGGGCAGCCCCTCTTTCTGGGGTCTCCCTGTCTCTTCTGCAGCTCATTCAGCTCTTCTTTCCACTCCCCTTAAGGGCCTTTGGGCAGGAGGCACACTTTATCTCTCTCTCTCTCTCTCTCTCACACACACACACAGCTTTTGGGTGTAGCCTTTCTGGAAATGGTGCTAGAGTTGTAATCGGTAATGCAATAGAAGGGAGAAATCATTAAAATATTTCAAGAATCGTAATCTGCATTTAAATGTAAACTAAATTCTGGTTTTGTCTTGGTTCTGCCTCCTTCTTTCCCCTGGTGACATCCCCTTTGGGGGCTACACAGTCCGCCATGCCAGTCAAAGGCATGGGCAATGCTCCTGCCGCAAAGAGATGGGCACACCTTCCAGGTCCCTTCAGGGTTTCAGTGGAGCTCCTAAAACTGCCCAGGATTGTGCCATTTCTTCTCCATTTCCATAGCATGATTCTTCATGGTAGGTTTCTAGAGGGAACAGTGCTTGATGTCTCACATGCCATGACATCATTATGCAAATGAAGCAAACATTGGTGTGATGACATGATACCCAGGACACCTTTATGGGTACCAGTGGCTTTTTTAGCCAAATGGACAGAGAGAAAGAGTTTGGTGCCAATGGTATGGACACCGTAGCTGCCACCATGGCTTGGCTCCTTTTAAAGCACCAGGAGACCGACCAGTGAGGTTGCTTCGTGACATTTTGGCTCACCTTTGTCTCTTTTCTGGGTAGATGGACTCGCTTTCTGACTTGACCAGAAATATTTCTGAAAATAATGACACTGACGGAGACTTTAAAATAATATAGAAACACAGAATCCTAGAAATCTGACAGCAGAAAAAGACCTAAGTGACCGAAGCACTGTCCACAAGGAGATGGTAGTTATAAATTGGAGGAAAGATTGTAAAAGTTTTATAATTATCAGGTACTGCAGTCGGTGTAAGAAACTGATGGGAAACGCATAGCAGAAGAAGACAAGAACAAGGATTGATAGAAACATCTTTCATATTGCAGGCTTGGAGTGGGGACATCTAAGGAAGATCCTGTGGTACAGGAGAATTTCTTGAAGCATAGAGAAAAGGCTGTAGGTATCATCATGACTGAGTAATTTCTCTCCTTCCTTTTAGTGAAAGGAAACGGGCACAAAATACCTGTTTTATGCAAGAGTCTTGTTTAGATTCTAGATTTTGCCTAATCCCCAAATTTAAAACTGATGAAGTTATAATTTGTGATGGTTTGTAAAGGGCCCACATATAAATCATAGATCTGCCCTGCTAGGCAATGTCAGGTGTGGACTGAAGGGATGGCAAAAAGGAAGGGGACCGATGCTCATGAATTCTCAAGAGAATTTACCTGGGATACCCACAAAACAAGCATCAAAAGTCCTAGAATGCAATGATGGAACGCCGAAGCGACCCGTTTACCTGGGTGGCCTAAAGAGAGATTGTAGCAAGAAGAAAACCTTTATCATCAAGATTCATTGCTGAGATCCATAATTTTATTCTGCTGTTGATCTGTAAGCACTCGATCCCTGTTTTCAAGATTGAATCCATTACATCTGTTGTATTTTGGTATGGTAATGGTTGAATGGCTAAATCTAAGACACCCCCTCCCCCATAAATAATTCTTTGGAAGACAACTTCACTGCAAAGTATTTTAAACATCAAAAAGAGCCTTGGTAGTACAGTGGTCTAAGGCATCCTGTTATTAAGCTGGTTATTAAGACCAGATGCCTGCAATTACTGCAGGTTCGAATCTCGCCAAGGCTGAAGGTTGACTCAGCCTTCCATCCTTTCTAAGGTAGGTGAAATGAGGACCCAGTTTGTGGGGGCAATAAGCTGACTTTGTATAAATATACAAAAGAATGAAGGCTATTGCTTAGCGCATTGTAAGCCGCCCTGAGTCTTCGGAGAAGGGCAGGATATAAATCAAATTTTAAAAAAAATAACCAATTTTTTCCAAAACTGAAGACGCTGAAAGGTAGGCGCAGTTGCGCAAGACCCAGGTGGGCTTTTTAGGAGCTGTTTTGAACCAGCTGCTGCTCCCATTTGAGGAGGGCCCAAACCCTGCAAGCCAAAGGCCGGATATTGGCCTTCTCCTCCCCACAAGTCAAAGACTTGTGCTCTGCTGCCCCACACGCCCGTCTCCCTGGATGGTCATTCTCTTTCCATTCCTTACACAGCGTTTCTCAACCTTGGCCATTTTAAGATGGGTGGGCTCAACTTCCCAGAATTCCCCAGCCAGCTGAGGAACTCTGGGAGTTGGAGGCCTCCCCTCTGAAAGCTGCCAAGGTTGAGAGACGTTGCCATACAGGGCAGAAATTCATATTTGTAGCAGCTCAGATCCAATTTTTAATAGAGGGTTTAGGAAGTTGTATTTTGGGCCCATTTTCTTTGGCAAGCATGTAAACTCTCTTGCTATCCTTATAAGAGCAATCCTTGTGTTTGTGGTTTCTTGCTCTTATTTTGTGACAGGCTAGTAAAATTGTTGGCTTTGGCTCCTGCTCTCTCGGAGCAGAATTGTCCTGCTGGTTTGTTATACAAATAGACACTTGGGGTTCACCATCAGTCTGAAGCAGGGGCAGCTTTCCTCCTTGAGCAGGAGCCATTTGCAACAGGAAAGAGGGCACTGGAGGAGCTTTCAGGGGAGGCTCAGCATTGGCTCCACCTCAGATCTGCTTTTCGTCCACCCTTTCCTCTCCGTGGCAGCGACTGGGAGAAAGTGAGCTGCTGGACGTCACAGCGGGTCCAAATTAGGGGTTGTGTAGTCGACCAATAAAGTGATGCGTCTCTGCTTCCTTGATGTTGGTGGAGGTGGAAGCTTTGCGGGCTCTGTGAGTGAGGGTCTTGGGCTTTTGCATGCCCACATCTACAGCCCAGCTCCTTTGGGCTTCTCTTCCTGCTGGGACAAACACAGCCTCTTACATCCTGCATCAGGCAAGACACAATAACACCACTCTTTCCAGGAGAAAAATTTGGCAACCATTTTGATTGTCTGTATTTCTGTCCTGGCTTGTTTCAGGAACATTACACCTCCCCTGCAGCTTGCTTTAAGGCTGTTTGAGCCCTGAAAATTAAAATTTTGTGTAAAAGGTAGGAGTAAATAATATAGAATAAGGAATATGGAAAGTAATAATTAGGAATATGTTTATATGTATTGAAACGTATGATACTCAAACGTTGCGCGATTCATACAATATGTATAATTTTTTTAAAAATAATAAAAACTTGATTAAAAAAAGTTTCTTTGAGCCCCTGTTATATTTTCTGAGTTTTTTCAAATGGAAATAGGCTGCTGCTATTGCTCTTCTCTTCTCCTACACTCCATGCCTTTTCATGTTTGCTGTTTTGTTTCCTGGTCATTGTGTTTATTTAATTTTATAATGTTATGTCTGTTCACCAAGACTCATAAAGGTAATCTTTAATAAAGGCCTCCTCTCGGCTGTTCAGTACCTGTGTATGGTGAGTAAGTAAACTCTAATCTTTGTTGATGAAGAAGAAAAAATTACATTTTGATCAGTGGCTTAATCTCAGGACCTGCTACCCTGTTTCCCCCAAAATAAGACCTCCCCTGATAATAAGCCCTATCGGGGTTTTGAGCACACGGCAATAAGGCCAAGCATTTATTTCAGGCTTCGAAAAAAATATAAGGTCTTATTTTCGGGAAAACACGGCAGTTGCACCCCAAGCTGAACCGGCAGCTGAAAGAAAAATCAGTTTGGACTCAGGCTGCAACTGCTTGTAAGACTTAAAAAATATTGCTTAACCAAGTGAGGAGAAGTTAGCAAGAAAAAGCTCTCGGTTGCTGCCTCTGCAGTTGTCAGTATTTATTTCAAATTAAATAAAAAGCCTGTTAATGCAGTGGTTAAAGCCCCAAATTAGAAAATGGGAGGCTATGAGCCCCACCTGTAAGTACAAAGCAGTCTGGGAACCTTGGCTAGTCAGTTTCTCTTCGTCCCAGGAAGGAGGCAATGCAAACCACTTCTGAAAAACCCTGCCAAGAAATCGGCCTTCTCTGAGAAGCGGACACTATTGAATGGAACCAAAAAGATACCATGGAGTCTCTTCTTGACCTCTTGCTAGTCCTAATTTGTGTCTTGATTTTCAGGCCTGTGAAAAGGCCAGTTGTGGACCAGTCTGGATCTGGGCTTTATATATATTCAGACAGAGCTGCTGGACACCTCTGGTTGGGAGGGGACAGAAATCTGAAGGACTGAAGTATTTCAACAATGTGCACTAACACAATTTTTTTAACACAGCCTTAAAAGTGTGTGGGGATCTACCAAGCACAGTTGGGTGGCAATACGTATGTTCCCTTTGGTACAGGGAAACATTTGGGCAAGTTGGCAGCAGGAGTGCTAATATGTGAAGTGCACGTAGGATTGTATGCTTCTGTATATTTAATTAGGAATTAGTCCCCTTGAGCAGATTATGCCACAGGCTTTATTTAATCTCTGTACTTGTTTGATAAATTTTCCTCCTATCCTGCTTTTGGATTCTTAAGCCAATTACTTACACTGACTGTGGGAAACTGAAAGAAAATGAGGAGCAGCAGCTCCGAGACACTCAAACTGAAGTTTGCTTTTCTTCCGATGTTGTCTGGTTTTTCCACTGATGTTGTGTGCTGGTGTTGTTGCTGATCAGTTGGCCTGCTCTGCGACCGTACGGTGTTCAGTGGTTCAAGCCAGTGGTGGGATTCAAGTAATTTAACAACCGGTTCTCTGCCCTTATGATTTCTCCCAACAACCAGTGTGCCAAACTGCTCAGAAAGTTAACAGCCGGTTCTCCCGAAGTGGTGCGAACTGGCTGAATCCCACCACTGGTTCAAGCCCAGTCATTTTCTGCAAGGGAAAGACAGACTCTGGCAAAATGGAGCAAGACCAAGCAAGAGACTCGCCTGTCTCCCGATGGGAAACAGGTTCAAGTAGGATGGGAGTTAAAATGCAGGCAGCAGGACATGTTTTCAAATTGGTGCTGTTTGGGTATAGCAGAAAGGCAGAATTCAGACGCCTCCCTCTTATTACGATAAACTGTGAGTCTCTGAAATCTGGCTCTGCTCTTCACAAACAGAAGTCAATTACTTACCTCCATCCCCTCCCCGTTTTAACTTTAATTCACGCTGTGCATTTCTTTTTCCCTATTATTCTGAAGTACAAAGCTGCAGTTCCCTCCTGTTAAATCAAGTGCCCGGAGTTGGGGATGGGGGTTACCAGCTTGAACAATTTCCATGGTCCCTTTTTCTATTTTGGCATATTTGATTGGTTTGAAAAGTGACCTAAACCAAGTCCTGCTTTGCCTCCTGAATATTGTAGTGCAATTTCATTTGCTCAGCCTTGAATCTGTTTTCCATTAAATAAATTCTGGCTTCAAGAGGCATTGCAAGAATCTGAATCGCCACCCCCATTCCACTGCTTGGATGAATTTCTCCACTCGCCGCCGTTTCCCCCCAAGTAACAGACAACCCCTTGTCTTGGACATGCCTCATGGTGGGGCTTTACTAAGTTCCTTGATCCATGAAAACATTTAGCACAGGACAAAGTGGCAATGGGAGAGGACACCGTTTATGCTGGATTGAAGTTTTGTTTGCTTTGTGGTAATTGGAATTGTGCACCATTGCTCCCCAATCTGGTTCTCTCTCTTTCTGTATAGGTCAAAAAAACACAGTGCATTTATTATTACTTATTATTATGCGTTATGTCCAACACTATTGCCTTCTCCAGAGTGATACAATAAGGAGTAATTGCTTTTCCGTCCCAATCTTTAGACTGAAGGGCAGGGAGCCAGTGGGAGACCTTTTGGCTTTTCACAGACTGGATGAGGCATGATTAACTCAGAATTGATTTGCTAAGTTGCATACAGGGCACCTTCTGCCTGCCTTCCTGCCCTTCCACAACAGAGTTTCACAATAGGATGGATTGAGTGGCTGAGATTGGCCCAAGGTCACTCCAAGAGCTTCCATGCCCATGCATGGACCAGAACTCGGCTTTCCTTCATCCTAGTTCAGCACCTTAACGGCAACATCCCAGTTCTGCTCATTCATTCATGCAAGTTGCACTAGACTGGTAAGGTTGAAGTTAATTACATGGTCTTGCCACAATTCCTGTCTGATTTGTCCCCCCATCTGCCTCCTTTCCCATTTGCTTGTCTTTTGCAAGGGTGAGAGTGATTTTTTTCACCTGGCCTCTTGTAATTGGAACTCTGGTGGTTTGGTGGGGGCAGATTGGAGAGAGACTGGTAATCTTCCTCTTTCCTCCATTGGCCTCTTGCTGCAGGGAATTTATGAGGAGCAAATAAAGAAGGCGGTTGCAAATCTGCTGCCTAGGAACAGTCCTGATATCTTGATAATTTGGATCTCTTGAATTTAATTTTTATCTCTTTAAGTACTCGGATCTTCCTGATTTTGTTGGATGGTGATTTCTTAAGTCACCTTAGAAGAGTGGTCAGTCTGGGTGGCCAGAAGCTTTTGATGGAGAACTGGGCCCCCGTCTGGTTCTCCTCCTGAGAGGTTGCCTACCGCAAAAGGCACCTGGCAGAGTCATCTGCTGAGCTTGTGGCATGACGGTGATTCGGTCCAGCTCTCCGGTTTGAGCTTCGCGACCGAGGGCTTCAAGATTAAACCCCAAAGGACAAATATCAGGGAGGTAGAAGCGCACCCCAGAAGGAAGGATCCCGGCAGAGCTGCCTGTTGGGTTTTGCTGCCATCGGTGGGGAAGCATGTTGTGATCTGAGAGAGAATCTGGGATCTCTCAGGGGTCTCCCTCCTTGGGGGCTTGCCCAGCCCCAGCATTGCATTCTTTGGGCATTCAGGAGAGCCGTTTCCCTTTCTTTCCGAGGCTTTTCAGCATCTTGGAAGTTTTAATTTCTCAATCATGCATTTCACTGGAAGTTCTGGCGAAGGGCGGAGAGCTCCGTCCAGCCGGTGAGTCTTCCCCGTATGGCTGCACTTCTGAGGAATGGCCACAAAAGAGCCAGAGAGGCTCAGGCTTTGCACAAAATGGAGGGGGTAATTCTGAGTTTCTTTGAATGGCTCTCAAGAGGCTGGTAGCAGCTGAGCGCTTCCTCCTGTCAGAGTTGGAAAACAGATCTCTGTGGGCAGAAAACGCTGAAAGAGGCTTTTTTTGCAGAGAGGAAGGGTAGAAATAGGTGCGGGGCTTCTCTCATTCACAGGGCTCAGCTCAAGCTCTCTTCCTTCCCTATTTTGTGCCGGGAAGAGGGGGAGGAGGAAGAATGCCGTTTTAAAAATCTCCATCTCCATTATGCCCCACTTCAGCATTGGGTTTGCCTGCAGGCCAGGCCTGCGCAGGGAGTGTTCGACTTGCTCTTCTCCAGCAGGAAAAGAATTCGGCACAAGGAGAGATCCACCTGATCTCTCTCCCTCCCTCCCTCCCTCCCTCTCTCTCACACACACACACACACACACGTCCGATTGTCAGCAGCAGGTCTTTGAGGGAGGGGCATTTGTTCTTCTTTGCATCCCTTTTTATACTGTTTTAGAAGAAGGATTATTTTCTAGAGCATTTTATTCTGAACTTTTCAAAACTACTATTACTTAATTTGTGTCAGCCCCGCCATCTTGAGCTTTTTCGCTTCGCTGGCATTCTGCCATGAAACACAAGGAGGGTGGGAGAAAGAATTTGGGTAAATAAAGTTTGGGCATGGGAAGACAAACGGGGTGGGGAGACAAGTTGAAAGAACCAGAGGTGTCAAACCGAATAAGCCACTGCCAAGGACACCTGGCCTGGGAACAGAAGGCGAAAGCCAAACTTCAAATCAGTTCCCAAAACATCAAAAAGGAATACTATTGGACACGGATGAACTGGTCAAAGGGGGAGGGCCAGGGAAAGGGGGGAAAGTGTAGCCCTTGTGCGTGAATACTCAGATCTAGATTTGCTTTCCCTGCAACCACTTAACTTGAGTAAAAGAACCTAACACTTCAAACAAATGGAGGGTTTTTCTTTCGTAATTCTCTAAGCCAGAGCTGGTCTGACAATTTGTCCCCACAAGGACAGATTGGGGGAAAGCTGGGCATTTGATCCAAGCATATAAAGGCCATGCCATCTAAGTAGGGGATTTTGTAATATTCACACTGATGAAGGTTTAGATTTGGCTGTCACTCTCACTCACAAGCACACGTAATGGTGAGTTAGTGGGTTTATTAACAATTCCCTTCCCTAACGATCCAGAGCTGTCCCAATTAAATCCAGCCAAATGCAGGCCAATACTAGTCCACAGAGCAATGGCCAGTGAGCCCACAAGGCCCTTGAAAGTTTCCCAAACAGGATAAACCCATTAGGCAAAATTAAAACCACAATACAAGAGGTTATGAAAAGCCCAGAATTCAGAAGGTACGATCCAAAGTCAAGGCAAGGCTGGAATCACAACAACATACATCTAGGAAATGTACATGTTCCGAGCATTGTCTCCATCTGTCTGCTATGCTAAATAGCCAGTTTCTGGTGCTGTCCATCAAGAGGGACGAGGCTGCCTCCCCACGAGTAATCAGCCTGACTTTTGCTGCTCCTGCCTTTTCTCTGCCCGGCATGTTCTCAGATCAGGTACAGAAGGTAGTTCCTCCTCATCTTCACTAACCAGCTGCACCTGGGTGCTTTTTTTCCCCCACCTGAAGCCTCAGGGCTGCCCTGTTGCAGCTGTGCTTCAGCCAAATCCCTCCCAGGCAGCTGCTCGGAGCCATTGACCAACTGCCCTCCCGACGTGCCTGCGACTGGTCCATCCTCTGAACTGGCATCTGGAGAGGCATCTGGGGAAGCGTCTGGAGGAGTCAGTATCATATCTTTAGTTATCATATGGCACATTCACATCACATTTTTATAAAAACAAAAGATAAAAATATGAAATAAAAAATCTAAATTATTATAAACTTGTCTAAATTACGGATATAACTTTTTGCTTCATTTGTCACAGCCAGGAAATCAACAAAGTCTCCATTATAGCTTCTATTTTGGCACTCATGTATCTATAGATTTTTTAATATTCCATTTCATATCAAATGTTCTCCACATCCAACTGATTTGGATTCAGTTCTGGCACCAGTTCAGTCTGGTGTTTTTTGGTTTTTTTAAAAAAATAAAAAAAAAACCCAATTTCAATAACCTTAAAGTCCCATATATCACTGTGTTCCAACTTCTAAGGAAACATAACCTTAGCTTAACCCCCCATGAACTGTATTTGTGCCCTTTTATCTCCTTCTGCAGAGCAGGCCAACCATCTTTTCCCCTCTGCAAGAACTGAATGAATTTCAGCTGCCGGATCTTTTTTCAGCACTGAGTTGCACAATAGGAGCAGGAAGGAGGACCATGTTGGGTGCTTCTCTCCTTCAGGAGGTTGAGGCCCTTCTGTGATGCGGCAGAGTTGCAGGGTGACCATCTCTTAAGGCCAAAAGGGTTGGGGTCAGAATTAGCCCTTTATAAAACCACAGGGTGCAGTAGAGATTTGCCTCCCAGCATCTGGAGACAACCGGGCGGGGCAAAAAGTGTGGGGTAATGGTTACAGCATCACGGAGGGTGAAGCAGGTTCATTCCTGTGGGGGATTCTGGGCCAGTCATTCCCTCAGCCCAGATAGAAGCAGAGTCCTGCATCACATTACCTCTCTTCGTGCCATGGTCAAATGAAATAAACCTGAGGAACGGCCCAGTCGTCTCCGGACCCTTGGAAAAACCATCGGCTGTCTGAAGGTTCAGAAAATAAGACGAACCCCCCCCCCCCACCTTCTAGCTGGGCTTTCTGGAGAGCCCTTCTCTTTTGTGCCTAGCAGAGCAAGTGAAAGGAGAAGGCAGAAGCTTGTTTGGGACAGTCTGAGGATGAGTTGAGTGGCTGTTGGCTTCAGCATGTCGAAATCCCCATTCCCTCCCCACTATGGGGCTAGCCAGAGGTGGTATTTGCCAGTCTCTCTGGCCCGGCTGACCTTTTTGTTGTTGTTCCTCCTCTTCAATGCAGCCCATCTGGGGCTCTGCAGCTCTTCCTGGACACACCCATGTCCAGTTCCTAGATGCTTTCTGCCGAAGACACTGTAAATTTGATTCTACTCAAGCTCAGCCAAGCAATCTTTTTACGCTTGAGAATGTGGCAGTTGGCCATGGGAAGAGACTTGGTGTGGTGAAAGAACTGACAGGAAGCTAGGACAGGGTCGGGGTGGAGATGAAGGGACATCCAGATCTTCAGTCCTTGTTTTCTTGTAAATCTGTAGAGGTCTTTTTGTTGCCAGTCCCTGAATCACAGCTCTGCCTACCTCAAAATGTGGATGTATGGTTAAAATAAGGAAGGGGTGGGGAGGGTGTAAGGATTCACGCTGCCCTTTAATTCCTTTCCTGTTCTTGGTCCATTGCCCTTAATGCTGAGGGCTGGCTATGCAGGATCTTGCTCAAGGTCCTTCTGTTTCTCCTTTCCCATGGATCCTTCACTCATATGACCCCAAATAGTCAGAGGTTTTATTGGCCAGGAGGTATCGAACTCCTCACTGGCTCCATGGCATTTAAGAGTGTAGGGGCTGGTTTATCTGTAGCTCACCCACCTGGCCCTCTGCTTCTTTGTGGCTTGTTGGCCTTCAAACGAGGCTGAAGAGCGTAAACGGCTCTTCTTTGGATTCTGCTCCATGAGCCCAGCATGGCAATCAGAGCTTTTTCCCTGAGAGTTTTGCTGCCTGCCCTTCCAATTAATTCATGTGCCACCAAGCAACTCTGTTGAATGCTGATTTCATATGCAATTCTTTGGCGCAGGTCAAAACAGTTATCTTCTCTTGGTGTTTAAGACCGAGTTGCTTTTGGTTATGCAAGTATTTTCTAAACTTCCAAATTCCAGAATGCATAGAAAAAGAGAGCAGATGAGCTTTTAAGGCATTTTAGAGACTGTGACTCAAAAGCAAATTAATTCATATATGCTGCCTGCAGATTCAGTTGCACTGAGAGGGAAGAGTAACAGGAAGAGGAAGCATCAAAATCACAATCAATCATGCAGGAAGGGACAGTATCAAGATCACAAGAAGTTGATTATGCCACTTTATACTGAAGCCACACGTGGAACACCGAGTCCAGTTCTGGTCACTAGGATATAGAAAAGATGTTGAGACCTTGGAAAGTGTGCAAAGAAGAGCATCAAAGATGACAAAGGACCCTTCCAGTCCTGGGACTCTATATTCTTATGTTTACCCCTTTGAGTTGTTTATAAAAAGTAATAAAGGCAGGATACAAAT
Organism: Arizona elegans; assembly: GCA_022577455.1. NCBI lineage: Eukaryota > Metazoa > Chordata > Lepidosauria > Squamata > Colubridae > Arizona > Arizona elegans. Next base: position 20,655,945 of record JAKOOJ010000015.1, on the reverse strand, counting down.
AAAATAAATACTAATAAATAATAAGAATGAATGGCTTGGAAACCTGATCGATGAACATGAACATGAAGGGGGAAGGTTAAGGGTCAGTGATAAAAGCCATCCTGAAAAAAAATGTGGTTTTGAACGGAAGTATAATTTATATGCAGTAAATAAAAGCACGTTTTGCTTAGAAGGTGCAAGATTTCCAGTGAGGGTCTCAAAGGTGGGCAAAGGCTTTTCTTGGAGGTTTGCTGGCGCTGCTGGCAAACGCTTTTGCAAAGCCATTCAGTCGGTTCTTCTGCAGAAGAACCAAATCCAGAGCAGCCTTGCCAATGTCTTCCTTCCTTCCTTCCTAGACAGACCTATGTTGACCCCAGCATGGAAATTATTTTTCATGCACACAAAGTCCCTCTTCTGTTTATTTTAAAACTGGTGAAGGCGGTTTAATAGCCATGGAGAGCAGCGTGTTGGTAAACATTTACTCTGCTGCCTCTCTCTGATTCCTGATTCCATTACAGATTGTTTTCATTAAAAAAATACTGAGAAGCTGCCATGCTATAAAATAGAGTGCCAGCCTTCAACGCAAGATTTATTTCCAAGAATATCTGTTTGCCCCAAAGGCCTTTTTGGCAGGCAGAAGTCAGGAGCTGCATCCAGGGCGTTCTGTGGAAGCTGCAGAGGCCAGCTGGGGCCGTGGGGGTGGGTGGGCGGGAGTGAAGGGGGAGGAGCCAGGATGAGGCAGGCAAGCCAGCTGTGTGGGGGCAGTTGCCTCTTTGTAAGCAGGTGATGCTTGGGGGAGCCCGGCTTTCATTCAGAAGTCCCCGGGGGCCAAAGTTCAAAATCAGTCCTCTGCTTCAGTTATGAGGTTTCTGCAAATTGAGTTGCTCTCCTTGTATACTCACTCAAGTGTGAAACTCTCCTGTTTAAACTTTCCCAGACTATTCCTTGGCTGTCCAGAAATTCTCCTTGACACTCCAGTCCTTCCAGTTTGACTTCATTGGGGACACTCTGACAGATGATGAAATCAACATTGGTAAGTGTTTTTTTGGCCAGCTGCCTCTTTTGCCTTGTCAGGGCTAGGCGCTAGAAGTCCATTTAATGTCCTGCTTGAATAATAAAATTCTTGTTGCGATTCAGTTTAGAATATCATGCATCAAAGCTATCCGACATACTTAACGGCCTCTCCATAGTTGCCATGTTAGCCTCTTGTGATGGGCAGATCAGTACTTAGAACAGCTCAGATCCAGAGCAGCAGCCACGTATTAGGTCAGCTGAAGTTGCATTGAAGAGTGCAAGTCGTTAAAGTTTAAAAATTCAAATTATATCTGGCCTTGTTGATACGTCTAGTAGATTTATGTCTTGTTTCCCCCTGGCCAAGGGTTCCATGTAGCAGCCTGGGGAACCCAGCAACAGCTGGAATGTGTGTTTCCAAGAATGGGACCTTCCCGCGTTTGGCTTTCTCCCTCCCCTTCCCAGCACGACTTGGGAGGCCCTTAACACAATGCAACTTCCTTCTCTTGAACCAAGTGTGTTCATGCTAGAGTTGTGTGATCGTCTGTCCTGATCAGAAGGTGGGCTTCTACATATTTCCATGGGAAGAAAATAAACTGCAGGGCCCCTTTTGAGAATGCTTTTCTAAAGAGTGTATTTACTATTCACATTTCTTAAACAACCCAGTTGTATCAGTGATTACTTTGCCTATTAATATTTGAGATGGATGGATTGATAGATGCAAATGTCAGATCAGTTTTTTTATTGCAGTATATAGTAAATGTTTGTAAAGTCATGCAGAATTTACATTTGGGGGAAGAATAAGTAGAAAAAGTGAAGGTGTGAACAGTCAGGGCAGCTGCCACATGATGAAAAAAGACAAGTGTCAGAAAACAGCAGGCCTGGGTCTGGTGAGCGTTGGGGCACCCTGAGGATAAGACAGGAAAACCGAAGGAGGGGGAAAGTTTGATGAATTGCAGAACAGATTTGGCACAGCATAAATATCCAATATATGATTCCATATTGTCCTATGAGGAAAGGGAAGAATTCGTGAGAATTATGCTGGGGCAGGAGAGATCCACCTTCTGGTGCACTTTTGAATTAAAGCAAAAAGCCAAGGCTCTGGGTCAGAAGCCGTATGTGGTTTGACCCAGATTTGAGGCAGTAATAAAATGATCATATGGAAATGCTTCATTGGGTTCCAGTGGGTGGTTGTTTTGGACGTGGGAGCCTTGGGACACCCCTCTTGTTTGCTCAGAAGATTTCTCGCTGGTCACAGCTGAATAATCTCTCCTGACACATTGATATGATAACTGGCCAAGAAGCCTATGCATTCAGGGTATTAATCCACTATGAGGATACTAAAGGGGATACAGATGGGGGAAATAGGAAGTACTGAATATTCCCATCTCTTAGAGTCAGTCTATGTTTGTATCCCCCCTTTATTAGTTTTACAAATAACTCAAGGCAAGAAACAGATCCCATAACCTCCCCCCTCTTCCTATTTTTCCCACCACCCTGTGAGGTGGGTTGGGCTGAGAGAGAGTGACTGGCCCAAAGGCACCCAGCTGGCTTTCATAACTAAGGCATGTCTCCTGCACAGTCTCCTGCTTTCTAGTCTGGGGCCCTAACCATTACACCAAATTGGCTTCTGTTAATTTCTCAATTATTTAATCTTTCAATTAATGGTTTCTCATTACAGTATTTTCTCTCCTTTTCAGCTGAATCCTTTAAGGAATTTGCTGAGCTGCTCCAAGAGGTGGAACTTGAGAGGTCCATGATGGTAAGGACATTTTTCCTTCCTCCTTAGTCAGAAGTGGGTGGAGGATTCAGTAAATGGGACTCAGCTCCATCACTGCATGACCGAAAGCATGTTTGGCTTGGGCCCAGCATGTTGTGTCAGTGTTGAACCTTGGGAACTGTAAATCTTGACTTAGGGTATAATCTCTGCAGTGGAGGTTTATTTGACCAGCTAAAACCATAACTTAATAGGTTGCACGATCTATGTTTGATGTCTAAACCCAGCCAAAATAAGATCAGTAATAGCTACAGTAATACAACTTCTAACATAGTGCCCTTGCAGAATTCCCTGCCGGAAAGGAGTCAGTATGGATCTATCCCATTTTAACAAGTTACTTTCTTTCCGGGGGTTTTCTGTGCATTTCACTCCTAATTATTGGATTATTTAATTAAAACATCTTAATTACCATGGATATTTCTTGTGGGGGTTTTAAATCAAGCAGCTGCATTTCTGGTGCACGCTAAATATGCCCATTTCTCTTGCAAAGCTGTCTGTCCTTTCTTTCAGGTTTTTCCACTCTTCTTTCGCTTCAATTCAGTTCCGGGCACAAAACATCTTAAAAACTCCCTTCCAGAAAACACTGATCAGTCCAAGATCTTGGAGGTTCTAAGGCAGTGGTTCTCAACCTTCCTAATGCCGCGACCCTTTAATACAGTTCCTCATGTTGTGGTGACCCCCAACCAGGAGTGGGTTCTAATTTTTTTTAAAACCGGTTCTGTGGGCGTGGCTTATTTTGTGGGCATGGCTTGGAGGTCATGTGACCGGATGGGTGTGGCTAGCTGGTCATGTGACCAGGTGGCCATGGCTATGTGTATAGGGACTACTCAGAGGGCTGAAAAGTCATTTCTGATAGGTCCTCGCATTTTTGACTGGTCCTCACACTTATGACCATCCTCACATTTATGCCCGTGCAGCATTCTTAACAACCATGTCATTCTTCACAACTGCTTCTCTTCACCATGGTGACAAGATAGGGCAAAAACGTAAAATGTGAGGACAGTCGTAAGTTCGAGGACTGGTCAAAAGTGCGAGGACCAGTCAAAAATAATTTTTTCAGCCCTCTGAGTAGTCCATATGCACAAAAGGACTACCCAGAGGGCTGAAAAAAGTGATTTCTGACAGGTCCTCGCACTTTTGACCGGTCTTCGCACTTATGACTGGTCATCATTTATGCCCATTGTAGCATTCTTAACAATATGTCACTCATTTTACAACTGCTTCTCTTCACCATGGTGACAAGGTAGGGCAAAAACGTAAAATGTGAGGACAGTCGTAAGTTCGAGGACTGGTCAAAAGTGCGAGGACCAGTCAAAAATAACTTTTTCAGCCCTCTGAGTAGTCCATATGCATTAAAGGATACAGCAATAGAGAGGGATGAAGGAAGGGAAGGGAAATTAGAGTAGGAGGGAGGGTAAGAGAGGGAGGAAGAGAGGAGGAGAAGGAGAAAGGAAGAGGAAATAGGGAGAAGAAGAAGAGGGGGGGAAAGAGAAAGTAAGAAAAGACAGAGGTGGTAGGTTTGAGGAGAAAGATTGCTGTACAATAAAAAAGATGGAAGGGAAGAAAGGCAACCCCAAACAAATATAAAGATATTAAGATAAAGAATTAATTGTTAAACTTTAAAGAATAAAAGAGAACAAATATGAATAAATAACAATAATTAGAAACACACATACAAACATACAATGTATTTTCTTTGAACAGAGTATTTGGCCGGTTCATAAATTTAAACAGTGTTTAGTCATTTCAATTAAATTTACAATTTCTATATTTCCTTTTTGCCATATTTATTCCTCATCTGTTTTTTTAAAAAAAACAATATTACCCTTCATCCTCATCTCTAATCTTAATCAAATTCAATTTTTCCCTTCTATTCTATATTATACCCCTTCCCATTGTCATCTATTTTTATATCCATCCTCACATTGGTTAATTATGTAATATTACAGTCGTGTAATATAAATTCAACATTTTAATATAAATCAATTAGTTATATAACCACCTTTTTGTATATTAATCAATATGAACATGAATATTCCAATTATTTCCATGCAATCCAATTTCTTACAAATCAATTAATTATATTTACCAATAATAATAAACCAAATAATTTCCCCCATATATTCCTCCAAACCACAACTTAAATCATTTCTGCTTTCAACACAATATACAATTAATAGTATCTCAATTATTACAATTTCCTAGTTAAATAGAGCTTTTTTTCTTTTGTGTTTTAAAATCTCCTCTTTTTCCCTAAATTTCCCATTGTTTGCACCTACCTTTTTTGGTGAGGAAAAAGAAAAGAAATCTGCCTGCCTAATTTTCCAAGTTGCAGCAACAGCAAAGCAGTTTCAGTTTCGGTTTTAGGCATAGATAGGGGGGAAAAAAATCAGCATTCTTTCCAAGCAAGCAGCAGAGCCCTGAGCAAAACAGCTGAGAGCAAAACAGCTGGGGGTCGGGAGCTGATCTAAGCAAGGGCTAATTAGCCTATGCTGAAGCTCCGGGGGCCAATAAAATTACAAAAAAACACCGAACCCTTTGTTAAATTGCTGGCTCCCCCGCCCCTCGCCCACCACTATTTATTGGCAATAAATAGTGGTGCGGAGGGGCGGGGCAAGCCAGCAATTTAACAAACGGTTCGGCTGCACCACTGGCTCTAGGGCAGCCCTTTGAAGCCCCGCGGCAAGAATTTAAACAGTTTTTTTTTCCTCTAGCCATCGGAGGCAGCAATAGATTGGGAGTGGGCGGGGTAAACGAACGGCCGGCGTTCCAACAGAGCAGAGAGTGAGGGTGAGTGAAGGCGGAGGGGGCGAGAGAGGGCTTTGGCAACCCCTGTGAAATGGCCGTTTGACCCCCAAAGGGATCGCGACCCCCAGGTTGAGAACCGCTGTTCTAAGGAATGCTTGATATGTTATGGCACTCTTGGCAACTGAGGTTTTTTGAGGTCTCCAAATTGTTGGAACAGGGAGGTTTCCTGAAAACACACATCACATTACACAAACCCTATTGCATCATATCATGATTTCCGTTACTCCTTTCCACGATTAGCTTTTAATTATGGTTTCTTGAAAAGACCAAAGTGGCTGGTCTCACATAACACACTAATCCAGAAGAAGACTTAGTTTGAGGTGAGAACCTGGCCAAACTCTGCGCCTGTGAACTCTCATGTCACATGAGTTCTTCCTTAGTTCTGCAGAGTTTCAAATGAGTTACTTTAAACTTAGTTCTGGAGCACAGCGGAAGACCAAATCATACAGATTTAAAAGGTTCAGTGTTGTTACCTATTTATTTGGCTACATTTTTCCTTACAGGTGCAAAATGCCAGTAATTTGTTGATCAAACCTCTTGAAAAATTCCGTAAGGAGCAAATTGGATTCACCAAAGTAAGTTCTCCGTCTAACTCCATTTTATTTGTAACGTAACTGTATTAAGAGGTGCTCTTTCCATATTGTCCGCTACGCGATAGTCTCCTGTGCAGACTATTAATATTGTAAAACAGCTGAAGGAATACAAACATCTTTGAATTGGCCTTCTGGAAAGTCACAAAACTAACCTTCACATTTGATTATTTGTTAAGTGCCACTTTTTACTCAGTCGAGAGGGAGTCTCTCCTTTCAAGGAGCTCCTTGGAGGTGAAGGACTTTTCCCAGCCTTTCTGTTTGGGCCAGCTGGACCCAGGGACACTTGCAGAAGGGGGTCCCAGTCCTAGAGTCTAGACCAGCAGCTCATCCTTGCTGGATTTCAGGGTGAGGAAAAAAGTACAAAGGCCTCCTTCTCTCTCGTGGGGTACCGTATTGTTTATTCCTTTTTAATTTGGGGGCACAGCATGGCTCCTGCACTGTCTAGAAAAATGGGGGTGATGGCAGGGGTGGGTTCTACTTACCTTTACTACCAGTTTGCAATGGGAGCACACATGCGCACTCACTTCTGCGGGTGCGAAGATTGTACCTTATGACGTACGGGCGGGTGGGCGGAGCCTCCTGCCACTTTTACTACCGGTTCTCAAGAACCGGACAGAACCGGGAGCAACCACCACTGGGTGATGGTGATGGAAAGGGGTGGTGGTGACAGCAGTCTGTAAATAGGCGGACGGGGGAGATGACTGGAAAGCGGGGAATGAAGCAAGAATCTAGTCCCAAGAATTTAAGCAAGACAGTTCAGAAGATTCCTTTTTTTCCCCCGGCCATAAATAAGATCTTGTGAACATTTTACAAATGACATTTTAAAAATTATTGATAGTTACATTCTTGGTAGAGCAAAATACTTTCCAAACCCCCATAATAATTAATTGACCAGGACATGGTAGAGCTCCCAGTGGCTTCTCAAAGTTTCTGCCTCCTTCATTGCTACTCAGATCACTGCTCCATTTTGGAAGAAAATAAATGTGGGAACAGTCTGGCTGGAAAATGGCTTTGAAGGGGCTGTTCCATTTAAAATGATTTCTACCTCTCTCTTTCCCCCTGAAGAATATCTGTTCGGGTTAAATCAAAATAAAACATACTTTTTATTAAAAATAATTGTGATTGAATCTCCTTCGTGTGTGAAAAAAATGTGATGGAGATAACTAAACTAAACCTTCCTGGTTAATGTTTCATCTGGCTCACCCGGCACCTGCTGCGTGCCTCCTTTTCTGAATGATTTCTCCTTCCCTTGTGGCAGCTGCTCAGTTCCTTTGGTTTTTTGCAGGTCAGGATTGAAGGCACCTGTTCCTCTTGTGGTCCACCGCTGGGAGAGGAGGGGGATAGATCAGTAGTTTCCTATGGTTGGCTAGCATGGGTGATTCAGGAATGCTGCATTTTAAAAAAGAGAATCTGATTTATAGGTTTCATCTATTTAGTCATATGGCATAGAGTTTAAAGTCCCTAGGTCTTCTCATCATTCCCATCACCTGTCTCCTTCCACTTATGATTGTATGACGGTAACTTTGTTGCTTGTATCCTTATGATTGATATTGATTGTTTTCTGATTGCTTATTTGTACCCTATGACTATCATTAAGTGTTGTACCTTATGATTCTTGATGAAAGTGTTTTTTTTTCTTTTATGTACACTGAGAGAGTATGGACCAAAGACAAATTGCATGTCTATCCAATCACACTTGGCCAATAAAACTATTCTGTTCTGTTCTGTTCTGTTCTGTTCTGTTCTGTTCTGTCCTGTCCTGTCCTATCCTATCCTATCCTATCCTATCCTATCCTATCCTATCCTATCCTATCCTATCCTATCCTAAGAATGTCAGACTTAAGGGCAACCCCTAGATGCAAATGGGATGTCTATTACTATAAATGGTAGACGGCATTTTCCTTCCTTGAGCCGACTAACCACGGAAGCCACGTAATGCTTTCAGCCACCCATTTTTAATATTCAGCCTGTTTCCAGCAGTTTCGTTCAAGGAAAGGCAATGCAGAGCAATAGGCAGCCCATTAACAAATGCAAGTTCCGCCTAAAGTACAAAGTTAGGAATGGAAGTCATTCTGAAGCGAGTGCCTGCCTGTAGGCCCTTTCACCAGCAACAGAGGTTTTGCTCTTAGCCAAAAGGTCGAGAAATAGTGAAGACCATCCGTGTTCGTTGCCTTCTAAATTTGTGAATCAGTGTCATGGGTATCATCATAGTGTTCTTCCTAACAGGGACTGCCAATCATTATTCCAAAAAGGCGAAGGAATCTGGTAGCACCTTTTCTGACTAACAAATTTTATCAGAAGTCGTAAGCTTTTGTGAGCAACAGCTCATTTCATCACATGATTCGAGTGGCAATATTGTTGAATTAAATTCAACGTCCTTCATCTGAGGAAAAGCACTCACAAAAGCTGATGCCTTTTAATAAAATATCAAATGAACAGACACCTGATTTTTGGTTACCACAGACCAGCATGGCTCTCTCTGATTCACAACTCTTCTTTTAAGCAAATACTGAGGTAGACCAGAGATCTGCTTCCTTTTATCAGATTAAAACCTAGATATTCTTTATAAAATGGCAACATTTATCCCTGTGATTTTTATTTTTAATAAACGGCCTTATCAGATAGCTGCTTGTAAAATGAAAATATAATGACATATATAATGACACATATTTCCTATGTGGTTATGGCTAGTATAACCTGTAGCAGAAAAGGTATTTTATTTCAAGGAGTGGTGAGACATCTTTGGGCCATTTTGGGACACTGATAGAATTTTCATCATCAGAGTCTTGTGTGATAATAACACTCATTTTTCTTTGGAAAAACTTCTACTATGAAAATTGATGGAAAATTGCAAAGTTTGCACAAAAGATGAGATTATGACTTTAAATTGGGTGTATCTACGCATTTTTACTTGATGGAATCCAGAATTAAAATATGTAATATATTTATATCAAAAGCTCAAAAATACTTTTAAAGTGGACATTTCTGGAATATTTCAAGCATAGACTAAGAAATAGTATTCCCAAAAGTCCTGTAGTGGATTTATGACCTTAAAAATGATAAAACGTTGTCTACAGATCTAAGATTCAGATTGATTTATCAAAAAATTGTATTTAGGGTAGAATGGAGTCCAAGAAGAACATATTTGAAAGGATGGACATCAGATTTTCTACCCTGGAAATATTTTAAAAAATTGCAGGTTCCTTGACTCACATGATACAGTTGTGTGATCAGTTAGCGCCTTTTTGGGTTAGCATATTCATGTATAGAAGCAGATTTGTGGGAAAATATCAAAGCACAGAGTTCCAGACACAAATTATTACTAAAATCTGATAAAAACAATTTAAAATAGAATTGGATAAAATACAATTTAAAATGAAATTGGAGTAGAAGACGATTTAAAATGAAATTGGAATAAAATACAGTTTAAAATGATAGCTTTGATTAGCCTATAGGCCATATCAAAGCACAAGATGCAAACACATATCATCAATAAAATCTTAAACAAACAATTTAAAATAAGAGTAGGGTAAAATACAATAGTTATAGGATAAGATACAATATAATTTAATACATAAATATATATAATAGAATGAAATGACATAAAATTATATTTCGGTATCACTCTTACAATCTACCCCAATCAGTCCCATGTATGCAGATCTCAACCGAACCATTTTGTTTGAGTCCTGGCTGTGTTAAATGTTATTTTCAGGTTCTGGCTGCACATAAGGTAAGTTGTTATGATATGGGGATCCCCATGGGTCCTTCGTTTGGTATGTGGACCAAGGTGCCTGTCTCTCACCCCCTTATACAAGCAACGGTCAAATAGGTTGTGAGCCAGGACTTCTACCTCTGCCTCGCAAATACAGAGACACTCATTGTAAGGTATAGAATGGAATCTCCCATATGTCTCCTGGCGAGATACGTCAGGGCAGTGGTGGCCAGCCGCTCGACCGGCATGAAGAACAGGGAGGGGAGGGCATGTCCCCCCCTTCCTCTCCCTCCAGCCTTGCCTCCTCACCTTGGGTTGTTTGCACGGCAAGCAACCCAGTGGTGGGTTTCACAATTTTTTACTACCGGTTCTGTGGGAGTGGCTTGGTGGGCGTGGCAGGGGAAGGATACTGTAAAATCTCCATTCCCACCCCACTTCAGGGGAAGGATACTGTAAAATCTCCATTCCCACCCCACTTCAGGGGAAGGATACTGTAAAATCTCCATTCCTTCCCCATTTCAGGGGAAGGTGACTGCAAAATCCCCATTTCCGCCCAATCATCTGGGACTCGGGAGGCAGGGAATAGATGGGGGCGGGGCCAGTCAGAATTTTTACTACTGGTTCTCCGAACTACTCAAAATTTCCGCTACCGGTTCTCCAGAACTGGTCAGAACCTGCTGAAACCCACCTCTGAAGCAACCAGAGGAAATGGCGGGACTGGCTTGTAAGTAGTTGTAGGGGGCTTATTTTTGGGGGTGGCTTATTTTAATACAAGCGCTGAAAAGCCCGATTGGGCTTATTATCCGGAGAGGTCTTAGTTTTGAGGAAACACAGTAATATTTGTTACTATGGCAGAGATTTTATGATTTCATAGAATAATATTTTGTTCTGTTCATTTAGAGTAATGAATTCTTTAGTAAATGTTGTTTACTAATCTCCTGGTTCCTAGGCCAGTACTTTTAACCACTACACCAAACTGGGTCTCATATCATAGTCTGTAATGTCTATGAACTATACTTTTAATATTAATAGAAAGTACAATTCATATACAGTAGTAAAGTCTAAGGGTTTAAGAGTTCATTTGTGGTTAACAATCTGCATAATTTTTGTTATTAATCTGTTTTTCTATTACTTTAATTATTCCTGGACTCAGTGCAAATTACATTTTACACAGGGTCTGTGTTAGAAATAAACTGATTTTCTCCACAGCAGAATAAAGGTGAGATACAGAAGATGGGCATTCCGTTCAGATTTGCTCATGCACATTTTGGGCAAATCATAGGAAAAAGTAATCTGAGAATCCTCCATTTACAGGGCTCATTGGCTAAGTTCAAACATAGTTGTGTGTGTGTGTGTGTGTACCAAAACACTTACATTTTGGGTTTGAGGAGGCATTGCCCAGCCAGAAATTGGGATTATATGAAAATAATATTAGCAAAGATTTTGAGCATAATCAGAATAATTTTCCTTCCTCTCCAAACATCCAAGTTTTAACATTTTGAGTGAATTCTGATTTTGGCTCTTCCATTTGTGCTCAGTGGATCCTAATAGAAGCTTGTGCAAATTCTCTTTCCATAGGAAAGGAAGAAAAAGTTTGAGAAGGATGGGGAGAAGTTTTACTCCATGCTGGACCGCCACCTGCATTTATCTTCCAAGAAAAAGGAGTCTCAACTTCAAGAGGTAAAGGAGAGGCTGACGGTTGGGTGGTGGTCAGAGAATTTTGTTTGACAGAAAGGTCAATGCGGCTGTCTGTTGTTTATTTATATCCGGCCATTTCTTCAGGATATCAAGGCACAGCTGTTGCTCTGCATTTCCCCCCTGCTTCTTCTTCCTTTTCTGCCTGCCAGGAAGTTTTCTCCCACCAGTGGATCAAGCCCACTGACCCTCCACCCCACCCCACCCCAGCAAACAGATTGGCACTAAGGCTATCAATCAATGGTTGAACTGATAGAACAGGCCCAATCATACAGCTGTTGCATTCATTACATCTGCTTATTTTGGCACTCCTCTGGCAAGCCAAAGCATTCTGGGCTTTTCATTTTATCCTCAGTGGCCGGCCAAGAGGGAACAAGAGCCACCTCTGCAACAACTTTGTCCGTTAGGTTGGTCTGAGAAAGCAGCCCTTGGGCCTAGGCCAGCTGGTCAGTTCTGCTGGCTAAGAGGGGGCCAAGCCTGGATTTTGCTAGTCTGGGCCCCCCACCCCGCTCGCCTGGCTTCTGCATCCGTGAGCAGGGCCTAGAACTGGACCCAAGTTGTCAGTGAGTCTCTTCATGAAGACGGTTTGAAGAGCCAGCTTGGTCTGGTGGTTAAGGCTCCAGGCTTGGAAAGCAGGAGGCGGTGAGTTCAAGTCCCGCCTTAGCCATGAAAGCTAGCTGGATGACCTTTGGCCTGTCACTCTCTCAGCCCAACCCACCTCATAGGGTTGTGGTGGGGAAAATAGGAGGAGGAGGAAGCGGTGTTGGGTATGTTCGCTGCCTTGAGTTATTTGTAAATGTAATAAAGGTGGAATATAAATAAAAATTCACCAACTGGCAAAATTGTGTGTTAAGTAATAAAGGGAATTAGTTGAACTTTTTTATTTATTTTCCCCCTATTTGTTATGTAAAGTATTGTTGATTTGCCCACTTTAATGGGCTCTTTGAAATGAATGCAAGTCTCAAATAGGAATTCTGGCTAGTATAACTAATACAGTTTGTTCTTGGGAAACAATTCAAAACACACGGTGTTTTCTGTTCTGGGGTATTTTCCTCCCCTCCCTCTCTTTCTACTTTTAGAAATAGTCTTCAGCTGCTCATAGATTTACAGCTTCCTTAATTGCAGCAGAAAGAAGATCATGTAGTATTTCCTTTCTTTCTTTTTTTCTGCTCAGGCTGATTTGCTGGTTGATAAAGAGCGACACGTTTTTTTTGAATCTTCTCTGGAATATGTTTATCAAATCCAAGAAGTGCAGGAGAGCAAGAAATTCAGTATTGTGGAGCCTGTAAGTCTGATGCCTCCCCCCCGCTCCCCCCACCTCGCCTAGACTGACCGACTAGATTTTACAACCTTTTTAAAATTGTATTGGAACTTCAGAACTGGGTAGTAAGTATCTTTGGGGCGGTCTGTCATAATTTTGAACAGTCATTAAGTGGCTGATCATACGTAGAAGATACCTATGTACTCTTTAGTGTAAGCCTTTATAATTGTTTGTTTCAGAAATGCTTTTATTCTTAAAGAGAAAAGAAAGAAAATGTGAAAAAAAAGTAAATAAAATTTTTCATGAAGGTGAAATTGGTCTTCAATAGTCCTTTGCATTTCCTTTTGTTTTTATTTCATTTTGCTATAAGTAGAAATTGAGGGTTTCTCTTGGTTGTAAAGTGACCAAAAGCAGGAAAGTGAAATGTGCAGAGTTTCACACAGAAATAAACAGTTCCATTCCATTTAGAAGTGGTAGAAAATTGGTTCTGTATTCTCTATAAACTATATAGACTTAAGTCTGCATAAGAAATGATTTACCTGTACCAGCTAACCCTCAAAGTTGCAAAAGAGGGCTTAAACGTTGTGTTGGGCCATACCTACCACTTCTATTATATTCAAACATTGTTGTCCTTGATTTAGAGAAAATATATAATAAATTATTATATAATTAATAAATTAGAATTAGAATTAAAGGGAAAAAGCTATTCCGCACAATCAGTTGAGGCCTCAGCGAGGAAGAGCCGGTGACCATTAGTTGCTTATGTTTCCTCTGTGGGTGTGAACCTAGTCCGAATCTTTTAACTTGTCAGGCGCCTGGGATGGCCATCAGCCCTGCTTGGCCAGTGGTGAAACCAGTTCTAATTGGTTGCAAAGTCATTTGGCAGCACGTTCCCCCTGCAGAGGCCCAGTTCCATTTTTGGCATGGTCTGTGGCTTTCGCCTGTACAATTTTTAGAATATTATCATTCTTCCCTGCACAGGTGTTGGCTTTTCTTCATAGCCTCTTCACTTACAACAACCTGACTGTGGAGCTCACACAAGATTTCCTTCCATACAAGCAACAGCTTCAGCTCAGTTTGCAAAATGTAAGTGAATTTCCAATATTCCCAGTTTCTTCCCACCTCTTCTTTTTAAGTGGAGAAGCAGCAATTCTTAGTGACAACTCATTCTCACCACTGATTTTTAGGCTTAGGCATGCACATTTTAACTCACTTTTTAAAAAAAAATATACAAGGAATCGGTTATGTTTAGAGAGCACTTGGTTCTATTTCAACCTTTTTTTAACCCGAGACAGAGACATCTGAGAAACCCCAACCTGTGGCCTAGATTGATCCATGGGACCTGATGAATTTGTCTGCTGAAACTGCCCTGGGGGCCCCCTCAGTTATTCTGGGCCTTCCCCAAAGGCTGTGGGGGCAGCCAAGGAGTGTCTCAGGCAGTCTCTTGGTTAGCCAAGGACACCAGGCCTACACTGGAAGGGATCCCAGCTACCACACTTACTTTCCCTGGAAGAGGGAAAGGTGGATCAGAGGGCCCCTCCAGGTGCTGAGCTGGACATGTTCCTCTACTTCTCCAACCTGAGGAAGGGAGAAATGGCTGTTCAGAGAAGAAATCTGGCTGTGTTGGTTCTATGCCTCCTCCTTCCTAGGAAACTGGTGGGTGTCCAGACATGGGACCTCTGGAGAAAGGGAGACTTGCCGTCCCTCAAACTCCTGCCCAGCCCAGTGGGAGAGAGCTGGTTTCAGAATAGCTTTGAACCCCAGTATCCAGGCTCTGGCCTCTTTCCCCAGGCTCCAGGGAAGAGCAAACCGTGTGTCGCGAATCAAATACGTTGAGCCTCTTTGGATAAATATTCTTCCCAAATGCGCAAAAGTTTTGTTTTGTACTTTGGGAAAAAAACCACCTTCCCTAAGCACCATGAAGGCAGGATGCAAAAGTATGCTTGATTGTTTAAAATATTTAAAAATTATCCCTTTGGCTAAACTTTTGGTAAGAGCTATTGTGATTACCATCCATTTATATTAAAGCTCCAGGATGGAAAATCGACTCTTCCACTGTTCTCTGTGGAGGCCCATTCTCAAAACAGCCCCACTGATCTTAGAATGTTTTACACACCTTTACTTCCTGCATATCTTTGCAAAGTCCCCATGGTCACCTGGCCAGCCTCTGCTTGAAATGATTGCTAGACTGGTCCATCAAGATTAGGCTTCTTCTCTGGCTCTTTCATAGAAGACCATGGAAGTGTCCCATTGGCCGTCTGAACATAAGGATTTTGCCTCCCAAATACGAATTGAGTCTTTTCTCCCGTTGCTCAATAGACAAGGAATCATTTCAGCAGCACGCGTGAAGAGCTGGAAGACCTCAAGAAAAGAATGAAAGAAGCCCCACTGACCTGCAAGCTACCTGGCAAACCAGCCATTGAGGGATACCTCTATTCACAAGAAAAATGTAAGAGGCAGACTTGCTTTCTTAAACAAGGTTGTATAGAGCGGAATCCTGAAAGAGGAGAGTCACTCCTTGTGGCTAAAACATGCCTTTGACTGAAGATCTTGGAAATAAGTGACCTCTGCTCTTCAGCTTGCCTCCTTGTAGACAGCCGAAGGTCCCTGTGCCCACTGATCTCATCAGAATTCACCTTTTGATCAAGCCTTGGCCTAAAACTAATTGAAATGATGATGAAAGTTTGCAGGGGTGGGGGAGGGCAAAACAATTCAAAAATTAATTTGGGGGGTTGGTGCCTTAACTTGCTCAATTCAAACCTTCAAGCCATGATGATGATGATGATGATGATGATGATGATGATGATATCGATATCCATTCCGCTGTGTCCAACTCTCCACATCTTCCATTCTCAAACTGCTTCCAGCCCTGCTCCCAAGCATCCCTGTTCTTCTTCCTTGAGGCTTCTGTCCCAATAAAGGGAGATCCCTTCAACCGTTTATGGGGATTTTGAATCCTCACTATTCCTTTAGAAAAAATTACCAAGGATACAGGAAAATGAGGAACAATTAAAACGGAATCATTTCCTGCTTCCCCATGTTATGGATAGTCCTCAATTAGGATCAGAGTTTTTGTTGCAAAGCGATTTGGCCATTAGGTGTGACCAGGCCTCATTTTATGACCTTTCCCTCATTTTCCTCCACTGGTTTTGCTCTTTGGGAGGGAAGATGGCAAATGGCAATCATGTGGCTCCAGGAAGGTGCACACTGTCATAAATATATGCAGTCACTAAATGAATAATCGTAATGGTAAATTGTAAATAAGTTGTAAGTTGAGGACTACCTGTACTTCCCCAGGCTGAACTCCCTCTGCTTGGGATTTAGCATGGCTGCAAATTGAATGGAGCTTATTCAGAGGGGCCCAAGCCAACCCTTCTCCCTTGAAGCAGGGGGGAGGGGGCATCCGATCCTCCAGAAGGGTTGGCCCCCGTGCTTCACAGGTTTTCCCGGGAAGTCTGCACACGAGTGCAGGTCCATCCCTGAGACAGTGGCCAAAGGAAGGGGCTGTGGAAGACCTACATGGAGAAGTAGCACCTTTAAGAAGAGGTGCCTCACTCTTGCCAAAGCTTTTGGGTGAACGTTCCTGGGAATGTTCCATTTAGCTCCGAACGGGTTGTGTTGCCCATCCTAAATTCTCCAGGGTTTCTCACAATATTCCTTCTGCACAATATCTCCTTGCTGGCATAACTTGGCTAGAATCTCACTGATTTGTGTTCTGCTGATGGCCAAAGTTCTTAGATGTTCCAGCAGTTCCTCTCATCTTCTGAATTCTTCTTTTTCTTGTGGTTGTTATTATCAGATTTTTATCCCACCTGTATTTGTGTGTGTGTGTGTGTGTGTGTAAAATGTCAACTCAAGAATGACAAACCTACCTAATACCCCTGCCACGTATTCCACCACCATAATAACCTTGTGAGGTGGGTTGGGCTGAGAGAGAATGATTGGCCCAGTTACACAACCAGCTTTCGTGCCATCTCTACTATACAGAATTTCATTATAGTATGTTGAAATGGACAGTTACTGTCTGTCTTTTGAGATCCTTCAGCATATCCGTTCAAGCTTGGAGATCTTCTGGAAGGCTTTCTTGTTTCTCCATGTCAATCATCATGTCAATCATCCATCTCTGTATAGAGGTGGTTGAAATACTGCTTTGTGTCCCTGAATTTTTTTTTTCGGTACCTACCTGGGAGCATTGTCTTTCTTGACTTTGGCTTCTCTTTTTGTAATTCCCATGGTTTGTTCCCAAGTAGGATGAATAAGGCATTAGTAAATTAAGTAAAGGTTCCTCTGTATGTGCTACCTGTATAATAATAACCACAGAATGCACTTCAGTTTTTCTGGAGAATCAGAATCAAGGGCAGAGTATTCAATTCTAGATTAGCTCTCTTGAGCTCTGTGAAGCCCAAAGGGGGACTGAGAAGCTGTAGTGTCTTACATCTGAGTCTAGACCTTCTTTCAGGGAGAAATAGTTACTACCGAAGAGAATTAAGGGATCCTGCCCTAAAGACCGGTTTTAACCAGTACTTGAGGTGTCCCAGTCTCATGCTAGTCCCTACAGAAATAACTGGGGTTGTGGAAAAGAACATTTGCACACCTGAAGGCTCATAGAACATCACTCTCAAGTCAATCTTGACCTTGGGGACTGACATCAAATGGCATCTTGCAGGAATGTGAGGTAAATAATTGCAACACAGGGTTTGAGCTATTCTTGGGTCTCTTAAGCCAAGCTGATCACGATGGAATCCCCATCATTTTTTTAAAATAACTTTTATTAATATATTCTATGCACCAATACACAAATGAAATATACAATCCTGCAACCATGGTGTAATGTGAGTACATTGTCCATAAATATAAAGTCATTCCTTTATACATACATACTTGCCATCATATATATACATCATCATAATATATCTATTCTATCCCACCTTTTCTGGACCCAATCCTATCATAATTTCCAACTGTTATAACATTCTGAATCTTTTTTACCATTGATCAATCTAGTTAATCTATCTGATTCCGCACACTCATTAATTTTATATATTATTTTCAAATCCATCGGTAAGTATTGATTTTTCCACTCCTGCGCATACACTAATCTTGCTGCAGTAATAATGTGAATCAACAAGAACCATATACCTGATTTAACATTCAAAGGTTTTGCCCCCAATAGGAAAAATCTCAGGCCTTAATTCCAAATTAATCTGTGTAATTTCCAAAATCCATTGCCGTATTTTTTCCAATATTTAACCGCCTGCGGGCAGGTCCACCATTGGTGAAAATAGGTTCCATTACTGTAATCGCATTTCCAACAGCAGGCAGATGTCCCGGGAAACATTTTAGCTAGTCTCGCCGGGGGGAGATGCCACCGGTAGACCATTTTATATATGTTTTCTTTGTATGAAGAATCCATGGTTAATTTCATATTTTTCAACCAAATCTGTTCCCATTGCTGGAAGTCAAGGGGATATCCAAAATTTTGCCCCCACACTATCATACAATCCTTCACTACATCCTGTCCTATCTGCAGAGACAATAAATATGCGTAACATTTAGATAGTATCCCTTTCCCTCCTTCTAATAAGATCTTATCCAATTCTTGTCTTTTACGGTAAATTCCTTCTTTATATAAATTTTTTTTATACCTGGAGTGCACTTGGGAATAAGACCACCAGTTTATCTTATATCCTTGAAGATTTAATAATTCTCGTGACTTCGGATTACCCTGAACATCCAAAAAGACTTCATACGTCAAAGTTTTCCTCCCTTTATACAATGCCTGGTAGATCTGAGCTTCCTGCGCCAAAATCCAACATGGAACTTTTGAATATACTCTTCTTCTAATCTTTTCCCAAGTGTACCCAAGAGTCCTACGTAAATAGTGATCATCGAAGTGTCTGGGACGGCCGTACGCTCCTGGCCATAGAAAATAGTGCCAGCCATGTTGAAGACCGGCTCCCTCAAATGTCTAAAGTTGTCTCTTTTGTAGGATCATTCATTCTTTCACCCAAATCAAGTTCGCTGCTTGGTGATAGAGCTCCCAGTTTGGGAGGTCCAAGTCCTCCTCTGTTTTTGGGTTCTTGTAACATTTTAAGTCTAATCCGCAGCTTCTTTCCCTGCCAGATAAACTTGGATATACTCCTATCCAAATCTGTAAAAAACTCTTTATTCAACCTTACCGGGGCTGTTTGGAATAGAAATAGCCATTTGGGTAACACGCACATCTTAATGGTTGCCACCCTTCCCAAAATTGATAGCTGGAAATTTTTCCATCTTTCTAGATCTCTGAGCATCTGGTTGTAAAGAGGAAGATAGTTATCCTCCCTTATGGAGGAGCATCTGACAGTCAACCATATACCCAGATACTTAATTTTATTTGTCATTCTTAAACCCATTAACTGCTCCAGCTGTTGCCTTTGCATCTGAGTGCGGCCACGCTCGTATTCATAGGAAGTCTCTGCTATTTATTTGAAAAACTCAAGAAACTAGAAATGCTTATCTGTGAGCTGTATATGACGGCGGTCATCCTTGCAAAAAGAGTTCCCAGGTTCCCTTTTTCAAGAAATACACAATTCCTGTATTTACTTTTCTCCCCCCAATCCCGGTAGTTTCCTATAGAACCACATAACTGGAAAGTGCCTCATCTGACCCACCCTTATTTGGGGCATTCAGCTTCATTTCAGAATCCTCCAGTAACGGGGGATGTACAAGGTAGATCCTGCCCTACTGTTTGACAGCTCTCATTTTCAGGAAGCTCTTCCTAATTTCTTACCTGGATCTATTTCCTTACGTTTCAACTTCTGGTCTTGCCCTCTGGGGCAACAGAAAACAAATGTCCTTCCTCCCTACAGCTTTAGATTTCTACAGGCTGCTATTAACTAGTGGAACAGCTGCCGTCAGAAGTGGTGGGCGCTCCATCACTGGAGGTTTTTAAGAAGAGACTGGACAGTCACTTGTCTGAAATGGTAGAGGGTCTCCTGCTTGAGCAGGGGGCTGGACTAGAAGACCTCTAAGGTCCCTTCCAGCTCTATTCTGATAGATTGGTTTTTTTCTCCTCTCGATCACCTCTTTCGTAAGCTGAACATACCCGCTTCCATTAAATTTCCTCACTGGACAATTTCCGTTCCTAGGTCATTTAGTCCTCTTCTGAGATAGTTCAATTTGTCTTTTTTTTTCTTCTTCCAGATTGTGATGTTTGGAATAGGGTGCCCTCCTCTATGTGGGCCACGGCCAAGGCAGAATAGAGAGTGAAAACCATTTCCCACAATCTGGACTCTACCGTCTTGTTCATTTAAAGTAGCATTTACTGCTTGGCAGCTTCACCACTGTGGTGTCCTGGAATACCTGGATCCTTTGCAGGTGCATCATTGTCCAGCCAGGACTCCCCCATTCTACACCTGTGTCTTATCCCTTTTTTTTCTCCTAAGATGCAGGACTTTGTCATTGTCCATGTTACACATCAACTCCCATCCTGGTCATTAATAAAATGATTTATTAGTAAATCATTAGTATACCATTAGTAAAGGTGTGGTCCTTTCTTCCCAGCTGAATGGAGCCATTAACAAGAACTCTTTAGGCATTGTAGTCATCCTACTATGGGGTTGTCTGATAGTGGCATCATCTAAACCAGATTTCCCCATTCTGCTAATGAGAATATTGTGGGTTTTAATGAAAGCAGAGGCCATGCAATTAGTTAAATTCAACCTTGTAACCAGAACTGAAGTCAAGGAATTGAGTCAAGTTCTCACATACATTGAATCGAGAAGAGTCGGCAAGGGCCAGGATGTGATAGGTAGCCTGTGGCAGCCGTTTTTTATCTACAAGCTGGAGAAGTGAGAGAGGTCTGCCTGCCCTTTGTCTTTTCTTTTTTTTTTTAGTGCTGGAGACCCAGGCAGTGCTTGAGATGGTTGTATTAAATACTGCATGTCTCTGAATGTGGAGAATTGGAGTGGGGTGGGGGTCTCAGGTATTAATTCATCTCTTGATTTGATGTAGGGGCACTGGGAATCTCCTGGATCAAATACTACTGCCAGTATGAGAAGGAAACAAAGATGTTAAGAATGACACCCATGGAGCAGAAACCAGGAGCAAAACAAGTGAGTAGCTTCTTGCATCAACGGTGGGAAACCAGGCAGAACCTCTGCACCCCTTTGGTAGCCCTTAACGAATGCAGCAACTTGTGGCTTCTCCCCTCTTCCCTAACTTTCTGGTCTCCAGTTGAGATGTACTTGGCTTTGTTCATTTGTTTGTAATCTTCACCAACTAATTTTAGAGTGCTTAGAGGCAAAACTGTGCAGGCTGGCGATTGTAAGAGCTACGAGATATTAGTTTGGGGAAACCTCCTTTTAACAAAATGTCAGATTTGCATTGCGTCATTTGTCAAAAGAATCACAAACAGGACAACTGATCTTCTAATAACCTGCAGGATCAGGATCAGCTGTCTGGGCAAGAGAAAATCTTCAGCATTTCCCCAAGACTTCTATCTAGAATTCTCAAGCTGAGGACGTTGTCTTGGATCATACCAAAATCTTTTATCTCACTAACCTTTATTGTTCCTCCAAAATGCCCTTTTATCAAGCAAAAAGTAGTTCATTGTAGACTTTTTCTCAGTGTAGCCTCTCTTAAAGGAGCAGCATTTCTGTTAATACGGGCAAAATTTTGCATGTCTAAACCAAGACCTCTCTTTACTTGCAATTCCCTATTTGCATCTTTATCAATTGGAAAAATCTTTCTACTGAAACAGCAGGAAGCTTCGTTTCACCTGCTTACATTGCCAGCAAGGGAAGGAATATAAAGTTCCTGAAAATGTTCTTCTCCTGCCAAAAAGACTTTCTGATATTCTTCTTCTTCTTCTTCCTGGGGAAGTTTGAGCATTTCCTTTGGATTTCTCTGTGATGCCTGTCCCAACTGATCTTGTTTGGGGTGGTGGGGGCAGGGCGGCTGCTGATTGTCTCTCCAGTGTGCTGGACCCCCTTGGCTGCCCCTGCTTCCCTGTCTGAAGGGGTCCCATGCAGGAAGTTCCCTTCTGATCTTTCCGTCAGATTAAATGGGAAGAGTGGCAGACCAGGAGCGCTACAGACCGGGACATACGTTGCCACAACAGAAAGCAGGGTGTTGGCTAACTAAAGAATGTGGTAGTGCCGTTGTCAACTTTTTCTTCTCTTTTGGAAGAAATCTCATCAAATGGAATGAGACCTACTGGAAAGAAATGCAAAAGAAGGAGTATTTTTGCATGGGAAGCAAATGTTTAATTCTTACCACACTGCAAACAAACTGCACCCCAGGTAGCGGCTAAGTTTTTATTCCCTTTCAATTATATAGCTGCCCATCTTGCAAATGCAGCTGTGGAGGGTGCAGATAGTATTAAAAATCCAAAAGCAACAAACGTAAAAACAAATAACAATAACACAATAGTGACATCACGATGCCTGAAGACATTCTAAGCCAATTCAGAATAAGGAAGATCCCATCAGCAGGATCAGCCGCCTTCCAGCCCCACATCTTCTGACCAGGGGTGAAATCCAGCAGGTTCTGACAGGTTCTGGAGAACCGGTAGCGGAAATTTTTCGGAGAACTGGCAAATACCACCTCTCGCTGGCCCCAGAGTGGGGTGGGAATGGAGATTTTGCAGTATCCTTCCCCTGCCGCGCCGATCAAGCCACACCACGCCCACAGAACCGGTAGTAAAAAAAAATTGGATTTCACCACTGCTTCTGACCCCCTGGTGGCTCCATAGAATGGATGTGTTGGGTGAGAGTTCCCCATGGTGAGTAAAACGGATGAGCTCCTCCCAGTTGGAGTGAGTGTGCCATCCGCCCGTTGAGAGTCCGCTGGGCTCCCTTCCATATTCTTTGTGACCAGGCAAAACTTGGTCTTGCTGGCTCATCCAGGCAGAGCAGGACCGAGTTCCTGGCAGCCATGTGGCTGCCTCCTCAGAGGGCTTTTGCCTGGGCATGCGACTCCTGGCTCCAGGCCTCCAGTGTGGACAGATGGTGTTTTGCACAGTTGGCAGCTGTAAATGAGCCCATGGGTTGGCCAGAAGAAGCTGTAGGCCTCCTGGTTCAAGCCACAGTCCTCCCGGAAGAGAGAAGGCAAAGCCTGCAAAGCACCTCCCTCTCCTGTCACTTTCTATCTCGGTGCCTCTTGCCCACATTGGGATCTTGGTGCATTTTACCTCCTCAATTTCTGCTACTAGGATTTGGGCTTTTGGAAGGAGAGTGGCCAGGTGGTGTCAGGAGGCCCATCACCATCATTGCCAGAGCCCAGGGCCACCCAGACATCCTCCGCCCACTTGGTGCCATCCAGGTCTTCCTTTCCCCCCTTACGTACAGTTTTGCAGATCCACTTGATTATTACTCTTGCCTAAAAAAGAAATGAAGACGCTCACGGTAATTGCAGAGTGACCCTCCTGGCCCAGGAGGCTGGCTGCTGCCCCGAACTTCCTCCTCAGTTCCCCTTCTGTCAGGTGCCCCCCTTCCCCAAGTGCCACTGCACTGTGTCCCCCTTTGCATCCCACTCCCTGCCTTTGGGCCTGGATGGGGTGCTTTCTCAGAGTCTGCTGAGCTTCCCAGGAGCCTTGAAGTGCTCCAAAGTGCAAGCAGAAGTGAGGCTGCTCCTTCAAGCCAGTGGCAGGATCAAGGCTTGCACAAGATCCCACAGGGCCAGTTGGGGGCTCCTGGCAGAAGAATGAAGCCTGGCCAAGAGTCCAGCTGAAAAGGGCACATCTGCCAGGCTCCCCCTGCTTCGGCCCTCAGTCCGGCAAGCTTTCCTGTAATGAGAAACGTTGGTTCCTGGTCTTGTGCTTTGTTTGGCTGAGATCAGATTGAGATTAAGATGAAGCTTTCAACTTGCATTGATTGGAGGGTTGGGTATTACTCTTGACGCATGCTTCTTAAAACGCCACCTTCCCTGCTGTTGGTGTTTCTTTTAAATGTAATGTTCTGTTTCTCTCAGGGCACCACTGTACATTTGATTCTGAAATCCTGTGTGCGAAGGAAGACGGACTCCATAGACAAAAGGTTTTGTTTTGACATTGAGACCGTTGAAAGGTGAGCTAAACCGTTGGCAGCTTCGGTCCCAGTGAAATATTGGGCCGCTCCTCTTTAAAGATTGTGCAGATAAAAATAAACAATAATGAAGGTTATGAAAGCTTTTCCTTACTCAGATGAGTGGGAATGTTATTCTATTTGAGAGTTGAAGGGATTGTAGGGATCCCCCCGCCCCCCAGTGGATAAATGGAAATTAAAGCTTTCTTGACCAATCTCTCTCCTTTCTCTGTTTCAACACGTCAGGTGAATGCTGCCATTTCTCTGGGTCTGCTCTTATTTTTTGGAAGGGTTTCCTAAAATCATTCACATGAGAGTTTTGGTGCTTTCTGTCTGCAGTGATGGAGAATTTCAAGAGGAAGCAACTCTGCTCAGATATAATATTAGTGGGGATTTCTGTTCCCTTTGAGCTGTTGTTGGCTTCTAGATTGGATGTTGGTTAAAAATCCAGAGCTGCTTGATGAAGTCATGGCAGTATTGATGATGAGACGCTTGAGTTAATAAAATATATGCTGAAAGAAAAAGGGGAGATTGATGGAAAAATGGGTTAAATACAGAGAGAAAAATGTAGAAATGATTTGATAAATTTGGTATATTCTTTGAATAAAATAAATTTCATGCGCATTTGTTTTCAGTTTCGGATTGAGCTGAAATAGGAGTCTGGCCCTTAGTCCAAGACTTAAGTCCTCTTGATCAAACCAGTGACTGGCCTGTTTCCTCTGGTTTTACTTGCAGCTGAGCAGCTTCCAGATCTGTGGATTTCAGCTCCCAAAGTTCCCCAGCCACCATGGCCATTGCTGAAATTTTGAGAGATAAAATCCACATATTGAGAAGTTGCTCAACTGGAGAAGCATTGATCTACTGTAAGAGGAGAAAAATCATCCCTCAGAATGAACAAATACTTCCCTCCAAATCTAAACTTTGAAGCATTAATATACCAAAGAGTCCTTCCTGAAAGAAGCCTTCCTCCTTTTCTCACTGCGAGCCCTTCCTTCAACCTCCCTCATATTTTTCAGTTTTATTTTGGGAGTTGTAAGAAAAAATAAAAGCTATATTAGAGTTGGCTGTTAATTTTTCTTTCTTCTTGTCCCCCCCTCCCCTGCTGAACTTTATGCAGGCCTGGTGCCATCACCTTACAAGCCCCCTCGGAAGCCAACCGACGGCTCTGGATGGAGGCCATGGATGGGAAGGAGCCGGTAGGTATGGAGGGCTGCTCCTGGCTGAAGCCGGAGCATCGGCTGGTCATTTTTCTCCTCTGAGAATGGGACTTTCAAGGAGCGGTTTTGGACTGGCAAACTCTCCACAAAAAGGGTTTTAGCTGTTTTTTTTAAGGATAAAAAAATATGCCTTGGCATAGTTAAAAGGGTGCCTTGGGATTAATTTTCAGTCTGGACGTCCACTCAGAAGTAAAGTCCCCCTGAATGAAGCTGGACATCATTAAAGGTTGATGTGCTCAACAGAGCATCTGGCTCCTTAAGACTGACCGCCAGATGGCATTCACGGATCTCCCTCCCCCCCCCCACATATATATATATATATATATATATATATATATATATATATATATATATATATATATATATAAATAATTGAGTTGTTGAGCTCTTTTAAGAAATTAATGTCCTGGCAATTTTTCACATTTTATTTTTTTAGTCTTTGTATTATGGTATTATATCAAATTCCTGGCATCGCTTCAGGCCCCTCGGGGGTGGAAAAGGGTAGCGTGACTTCCAGCTGAGCCTGTTGGGAGAGTCAGAAAAAGAAACCGAGTCCCGTTTCTCTTCCCTGTCGCTTCTCAGGCTCAGCTATTCACTCTGCCACGTCTGAGCTCCCTTAGAATGTCCAGCATCACAGCTTAGCGCCAGGCCTGCCCCTCGTCTCCTGCTCCTCCCCAGATAGCCGCGGTTCCCCATCCCTCTTTACCTGGCCTGCCTGGCCATGAGCGCTCTGACCGGAGGTGCAGAGGAAAGAAAGCAAAGGAACCTCAGCCAGAACACGAATCCCCGATCCTTTCCTGGGATGGGCTGCCAGCAGGAAGCACCCGAGAATGGAAAGCAGTTGTTAAAAATCCCACCATTCAAAATGATGCTACCTGAAGCATTTCAGTTCCAATGTTGGGCAGGACCTGTGGAGCCGCTGAAGGTTTCTGCCAAAGGCCAAATTAAACTTGACAGGATAATAAGAATTGTTTGGAGTTTCAGCCGCCACTGAAAGGGACACAGCATGTTTGCCCCCTAAGCGGCCCCTATTTACCTCAAGAAGCCCCTCAAGGTCCGTTGCAGCAAAGGCTGTTGGCACTTTAAGGGGGTCTGCATCACCTTAAGGAGCCCCTTGTGGCCAGGTTTGCTGAGAAATTCTCTCTCCTGGTTGTGTTCGGTGACTTTAGACATTTGGTTTTATTATATTGCTTTGTTTTGGACCCTTGATGGAAAGTGGGCTAAAATTCATAATTAATAAATAAATCTTCATTTTTGTTCATTATATCAATCATCTGCATAATAAACAGAGTTCTGAATTAATAGTCTTAGATTACACTAAATTGCAACATTTATTATTGGCACATTAAAGCCAATAATTTTAAAAATCCGTTGTGGCTTCTGAAAAAAATACCCTGCAAATTTCTTCTGAATAGAGTTTGCTAGAGTTACTTTCCCAAAATAGGATGCTTTTCCTATGATTTTTCAGATAGATTTTCTTGAATCTCTGCAAAAATTATTTCTGGCTTTGCTTAGATTCCTTGCAGCAACTGAGTAAATCATCAGAGAAACCTTTTAAACCTTGAATCCTGCACATGAAGCTTGCCTGATATTGGAGATGAAAATCCAGGCTCACAGCAGGATTTCTCGGTTGTGAAGAAAAAAGGTTGTGCAACACCAGGTCTGACCTGGTAGGAAAAGGTGGGGGGGATCCTATGTCAGCACCCAACTGGATACTCTTCCCGCCCCCCCCCCCCGCCCCCCTTAAGAGGAGATCCTGGCTGGTTTGCAGTCTCTTCTCGGGTGTGGTGAATTCCAGATATGGCAGCTGCAGCAGAGCATTCTGGGAAACGAGAGGGACCGTCTCCTCCTCCGGTCAGATCTTCTGTTTCTGACACACTTGGAAAGCAGCAGGTCTGGGTGTTGGGGGGTGCAGGGGGCGGCTGAAAAAGTGGAAAACTGAAAGGGGGAAGAAGGAGCATGCCCGTGAAGCAACTGGGGCAATGTGTGGTGCCCCTGGAGAGCAACCTGCCCAAAGGGGCCACATGCTGACCTCTAAACTTTGCCCCCTCTCTATTGCCTACGGGAGGGGCCCTGAGAGATTAGTTTTCTTTGTTGGTTGCTAGATTCTTCATGAGAGTTGCTCTAGGTGAGTTTTATTAGCAATAGGAAGCCCTGGTAGCGCAGCAGACTAAAGCACTGTTATTAACATCAGCTGTCTGCAATTACTGCAAGTTCAAATCTCACCAGGCTCAAGGTTGACTCAGCCCTTCATCCTTTCTAAGGTAGGTAAAATGAGGACCCAGATTATGGGGGCAATAAAATGACTTTGTATAAATATACAAAAGTATGGAGGCTATTGCTTAACGCATTGTAAGCCGCCCTGAGTCTTCGGAGAAGGGCGGCATATAAATCAAATAATAAAAAAAAAATAGTAATAGCACTTATATACTGCTTCACAATGCTTTTACAGCCCTCTAAGCAGTTTACAGAGTCAGCATCTTCTTGCCCTCCAACAATTTGGGTCCTCATCTTACCCACCTCAGAAGGATGGAAGGCTGAGTCAACCTTGAGCCTGGTGAGAATTGAACTGCCAAACTGATGGCAGCCGGTGATCAGCAGAAGTAGCCTGCAGTACTGCATTCAGTTTAGGTCGCCACAATGTAAAAAAAATGTGGAGACTCTAGAAAGAGTGCAGAGAAGAGCAACAAAGAGGATTAGGGGCCTGGAGGCTAAAACATGGTTGCAGGAACTGGGTATGTCTAGTTCGATGAAGAGAAGGATTAGGGGAGACATGATAGCAGTGTTCCAATATCTCAGAGGCTGCCCCAAAGAAGAGGGAGTCAAGCTATTCTCCAAAGCACCTGAGGGCAGGACAAGAAGCAATGAATAGAAACTAATCAAGGAGAGAAGCAGCTTAGAAGTAAGGAGAAATTTCCTGACTGTTAGAACAATTAACTAGTGGAACTACTTGCTTCTAGAAGTTGTGAATGCTCCAACACTGGAAGTTTTTAAGATGATGTTGGATAACCATTTGTCTGAAGTGGTGTAGGATTTCCTGCCTAAGCAGGGGGTTGGACTAGAAGACCTCCAAGGTCCCTTTCAACTCTGTTCTTCTCTTCTCTTCTCTTCTCTTCTCTTCTCTTCTCTTCTCTTCTCTTCTCTTCTCTTCTCTTCTCTTCTCTTCTCTTCTCTTCTCTTCTCCTCTCCTCTCCTCTCCTCTCCTCTCCTCTCCTCTCCTCTCCTCTCCTCTCCTCTCCTCTCCTCTCCTCTCTTCTCTCTCCTCTCCTCTCCTCTCCTCTCCTCTCCTCTCCTCTCCTCTCCTCTCCTCTTCCTGCATTCTAACCAGTGCACGGCTCTTTAATGAGGGTTTATATCTTTTTTATACCTTATTCATCATCCACCCAGCAATTACTTTTCGCTGTTGCAGTTTTGTGTCCTCCAGATGTTTTGGAGTAGGCGAAGGCCTGGGGGTGGGCCTGGGGGGTTCCTCAGCGTATCTCATCCTGCTATGGAAGAAAAGATGGTTGATGCTGCCAGGGATGGTGGGGAGCAGCAGGCCCACTTGCAGGACAGGAGAAGAAGCCTTTGCTTCTGTATGGAGCTGCCCAGCTGAGTTGCTGTTGCCAGAAGCAAGCACTGCTTTGGGGAGTGATGGCGCTTCATCTGGGGTGCCCTGTGCCTGGGCAGGGGAGGCTGGAGCAGCCGCACGGAAAGGGCTGCAGAGGGAGGAATGGAATGGAAGACATGAAATGGTGGGTGGCCCTGTCCGCAAGAGGGAGCCGTAGCATTGACGGGTAGCAGTAGGATGTCCCTCCCCACTAAGCTAGAGAGGCAAAATTTGGAAGACAAGAGCTGTGTCAATTCATATTAGGAACTGGCCCTTCCCAATGCTGTTTTTAGCAAATTAGAAACACACACACACACACACACACACACACACGTCCAGGATGCCTTTTTTTCCAACTTAAGCATTTAAAGTCTTTCACTGTAATGTGCAGCTTGGCAAAGCCTGCAAAGATGAAAATTAACCCAAGTGCTTATTTTCAAATGATGTTCTCTCTCTTTCTTTGTCTCTCTCTCTCCCCTCCCCCCAATTCCTTTGTCCTGTCATGCTTTTAATTGACCCCCCTCCCCTCCCCTCCCCTTTGCTGTTTAGATCTACCACAGTCCCATCACCAAGCAGGAAGAAAGTGAGTATGTGACTTTTCCCAGCATTGGGGATGCCAAAGGGAGTTGCTCTGTTTCAGAGAGAGCCCCCTGCTGCCCCCTGCTGGTGGCATGTCCAGGTTTTGTAATCGGGCTTTAAAATAGGAATGATCAGCAACGTTGCAGGCTCAGGAAATTTAAAAGGTTCAAGTCAATGAACCTCCTTTTTTAAAAAAAAGTTTTGCATTTTGTTTTGGGAAGGATCTTCCTTTCATGTTCTTCAGTATTGCTCAGACTACAGCGTCAACTTTCTGAATAGGCTTCCAGAATCTATCCAACTGCAGGCAATTCACAATCTTGGTT
Source organism: Arizona elegans (assembly GCA_022577455.1). Classification (NCBI taxonomy): domain Eukaryota; kingdom Metazoa; phylum Chordata; class Lepidosauria; order Squamata; family Colubridae; genus Arizona; species Arizona elegans. The sequence goes on along the minus strand of JAKOOJ010000015.1, from coordinate 20,626,353 downwards.
TTTTGAAAGGGTAGATTGCCTTGCACCATTTCCAAGTTTTAGCTACAATATCTTTGGGTTTTCTTCAGCAGCTTAGTAGCTTTTTATGAGAGCACTACAGTTCCCCTGTTAGACTTGCTGTTGTTTTTGAAAACGCCGGCCATTACTTGGCTGCAGGGTAGCCTTAGAAAAGAGGAAGGGTGGCAGTTGCTCTTTTTAACTTGAAGTTCTCGGTCCCGGGAAGCTGTTCCCCATTCCCCTTTCTCCACAAATGTGACTTGGAGTAGTAAAATGCAAGGAGGTGTTAAGAGTGCAGCATAGATGTGCCCAGCTCCTTTCTTCCTGCAGGATCTGTGCCTGCATGAATTAAGCTTAAAAAATTGTTTTTAAAATAAAAACAAAAAAAATTAAGGAATTTTTTTTTAATACTGATTGTTAAAATGATAAATGAATATTATAAAGAGCTGCTTAGATTTGAAGTTTAAGATTTAGGGTGATTACATAATAAAATGTTAAATGTTAGAATAAGATGTTAAATTGAATACAAAAATTGGGTATAGATTTGTTTTTGTTTTGTTTTGTTTTTTTTCTCTTCTCTGTTAATTGATGAAATTTGGAATTTATACTTATTTTATGCCGGATCCAAACTTTTGCTCTAAAAAGATGTTGTTTTATGTTAAAAATAAATAAAAATTTTTTGAAAAAACAATTTAAAAAATTAAGGAATAGTTAATTAGAAATGTTCATTACGGCCACCAAATGAGGGCTGAATAGCCAGGAGAGGGCACAAAGCCATCAGAGGTCTTTGATGCCCTCTAGAACGGGCATGTCCAACCCATGATTTATATGCATTAACGCCATTATATATTTTTCAATTCCTCTTTGCTCAGTGCAGCCCAGCCAGGCCAGCTGGGCCTGGGCCTCCTCACTGTAGAGGGTTTCAGCCCCAGTCTGTTAACCCTGTCATCCAACATCATTAATAGCCTCTTAGAGATATTTTAATTAGCATATGTATTCCTGCACGTGATACACTGAGTCCAAACTGACTTCAGTAAGGATGGGGCTTTATGGGGAAAAAATAGTTTTTCTGAATTCTCATGGTCCTACCTGCCCCCTCCCTACCTGCAGTATGTGCCTCCAGTTCTCCAGTCTTCCGCCCATCTCCTCCCCAGTCCACATAGTTAAGGACTTACAAGAATTGGAGTTCAACACCTGTGGACATGCCATAAAAGGCTGGTATAAAACAATTGTACCTTAAATCTAATCAGAGAGGTCCAAATACAGTGCAGACTTCCCTGACCGCTATACTGAATTTGGTTCATTTCTTATCCAACCACATTTGCAGAGCAGGGTTGGGTTTGAAGTTCCAAAAAGTCATTTTGTCTTGTGGGATCTAGAATCACCTGCTTTCTCCTTGCATAACCACCAGGTCTTAGAGTAAGTCAGGTCCTTATCCCAGCATGCTTTACGTTGCTTGCTCTGACTGGCAGCAGTTTTTTAACATCCCACAGATTTGGGCCTGGCCATACCTGGAGGAGGGCACGATTAAACCTGGGGCCTCTTGCCACTTGAGCTGACCTTATTGTTCATGCCTCATCAGCTGCTCCATAGTTTCACCCTCAGTCGGAAGGAACGGGAGCCTTTCTTGCCTGCATGTGCCAGCAGATGCTGCTGCATAAAAGCAGCATCACGTCTTCAGGGGGAGCAAAAGAAACATGTTCTTACTTGCTTTTCTGGAGGTTGCCGAGGGATAATTTTTTCTGCCTTTTGTTTCGTTTTTTTGCAACAGTGGAACTGAACGAGATCGGCTTCAGATTTGTCCGGAAATGCATCAATGCAGTAGAGACAAATGGTAAGGATCGCACATGGCCCATTGGATTAAACTAGAGCGAGACACGAGTTCAGTGGTGGGGAGGCACGTCTGGCTGAGCAGTCCTTAAAGGATGGAGCAACCCCAATTTGTCTCTTGTAGGTGCATCTTTCCACAGGGGAAGCAAAAGAGAAATTCCTCTTTACCTCCTTTCTGACCCAACTTTGAAAGACTGTTTAGGTCATTCCCCCACTCCCACTCCAACCTTCACAGCTTTAAGATCTCTGGATTTCAACTCCCAGAATTTTTTTTTTATTTTGTTGAGTGAATATTAGAATATATATATATATATAAGTATAAGTATGAATTGAATACATAAAATGAATACAATTAAAGGGAACATTAGGACAGGGATAGGCAGCACACAGACCTCTAAGGAATGGGGGGAGGTTGACAGTAGACAGTCTAAGGTTAAAGTTTTGGGGGTTTGGGGATGAAACCACAGAGTCAGGTAGTGCATTCCAGGCATTGACCACTCTGTTGCTGAAGTCATATTTTCTGCCATCGAGTTTGGAGCGGTTCACTTTAAGTTTGTATCTATTATGTGCTCGTGTATTTTTTCTTCTCCCAGAAAATATATGTTTTAAATTAAAATATATATTTATATATTAAATATATTTATATTTTAAGTTTTTTAAATTCTTTATTTTTATTTTCATATTTATTTGTTTATATATTTATTTTTATAGTATTTTTAATTCTCCCAGATGTCCGCACAAATTGTCAAAGTTGGGGAAAAAATAGTCTAAATGGCCTTTTAAAGTTGCTGGAGTTGAGAAATGCTGTTTGAGGCCAATCAACTCGCTTTTCTAAGGACAACCCCCCCCCCAAAAAAAAACAACCTATGGAGGACGTGGCAAAAGGCTACTAGGACATTTGGCCTCCTTTGGAGCCCAACCTTCTCCTGTCCTGCCTTTCCTCAGGTTATTCTGATGGAGGCTTTTGGTGGGCAGGATACATTTTCAGAAAGGGCAGTGAGGGAGCCTGGAGGGAGGTAGAGGTCTGAAGTGATAATTTTATGCTCCCAAAGACAATTTCTCTAATTTGAGTGGGTGGGATCTGAGGAATTCTTTGGTTCTAGGACAGTGTTGCGGAGTTTGCAAGTTACACCCTAAAGTAGTCTTAACTTTATTCTTAAATCACTAACTTAAGCCAACATGTTAAAAGCAAGATGCAATTAGTGGAGACGCACATTTTGTTACCCCTTGTAAATAGCAGTTGAAAAGATGACATGCAATTTTAGAAGCATTAAAATAAAGTAAATATTTGACACCTGCTATAAATAAGAGTGGAAAACTGCTGTAAGGATGACATTTTATACACTTTCAAAAGAACTGGGAAGGGAATTAAATATACTTCTGAATTGCTCAGAGGAAAATTCAGGATAGCTAATATTCCAGAATGAAACAATAAAAAAGAGCAGAAGGAATGGGCGAGTCTCCTGTTTCTGGCTTTGAGAAGCCGTGTCATAAAAGTGCCACAGAAATAAATGGGTTCTGCTCAGCTCCGTTCTTCAGACAACACTCAAAATCCCAGACAGTGGAGTGTTTCTGGCAGAACACTTAAACAAGTGGCCAGCAATGGAACAAAATGAAGGCAAGAACTTCAGCAGTATCAGTTTGCTTTAGATGTCCTTGTTTTCTTTGAGGATCCTTGTAAATTATTTGGCTGGAATATTCTGGGGACATTCAGTTAGAAGGCGGCATAGATAGTGTTTGGTGCCGCCATGCACATCCCATGGCAGCCTGCATGTGTGCCGAGACCCCCATGTGGATGAGGGTCGTCAGACACGAAGAGAGTCCTATGAAGGATTCTGGAAGGGTTTGTGGCTCTTAAATTTTGGGACTATGGCTAAATACTTCAGATAGTAATTGTCCGCAAGGCAGGAGAGGCTGCGGGCTGCTTTGGAAGTGCTGGGAGCCATTTTCCCTCAGATGTGCAACTGCCTGGAGTGGGAGAATCTCCACTGTGACTTCTCCACATGGCTGCCCTACCTGCCTGAGCTCGCACGGCACATCTGCAGGCAATTTACCCCCAAGCCTTTTTTGAGAATTACTGTGTTCTAATAAATCATTTGAAAGAGGACTGCGGTCTCTGGATTCTTTTCCGTTTTAAATTATTGTACCAGAGTTTGTTACAAAACACCTTTGAAAAATGATTTCCCCCCTTAATGATGGCATAAGGTGGCACTAGTGAGCTTCCTCAAATCCTAATAAAGATCTTTGTTTTGCTAGGATGAATTATTTGAGTGGCTTCTTGTTTTTTCTTCCCGTTCAGGAATCGCCACAGAAGGGATCTATCGCACCGTTGGGAGCAACATCCAAGTCCAGAAGCTCTTGAATGCCTTCTTTGGTAAGACCTTTGGCAGGTCTCGGTCGGAAGGAATTGCCCGAGAGGAAAGGAACCGAGGACACCCAACCACCACCCTTCATTCTGAAATCTGCCTCAGCATTTCACTGCTTCCTCTTTTTTCATTTGCTGAATAATCTGTGATCATCTTTTTCATGGGAATTAAATTAACATAATAGTTATGGTAGAATGGCTTTTATTAGCACACTGTTTTCCACATCATAGAAAACGAGACACGGGGGGGAAGCAGGGAGAGAGGACAGACCTGGTGGAGTTTTACTGCAAATAGGTGCTCCTTGACTTACAACCATTTATTTAGTGACTGTTTGAAGTTACAGTGGAAGGAAGTGACTCATGACTGGTCCTCACACATGTGACCGTTGCAGCAGCAGCCTCAAAATCTAGGCGCTTGGCAATTGGTCTGGCTGCTTATGAGGGGGGCAATGTCCCGGGTTCGCCATTGGCCACCTTCCCAGCCGACTTGCAATCAGCACAATCAATGGGAAAAGCCAGATTCACTTAATGACTGCACGATTCATAGCAATTTGCTTAGCAACCAGTCATAAAATTGGGTACGACTCACTTAACCATATCCTTGCTTACTAATGAAAGTTCTGTTCCCAGTTGTGGCTACCCGTGGGCCACTGGAGGCCATCCAAGCTGAGGCGCTCCGGAAGTTTTGGTCCATGTCATCCAGCAACATCTGGGAGAGTTTTTGAGGCACTGACAGGATTGGGCCCTTCAAGAGCTTCCTTTCCACCACAGATGGATGGTGGACATTATTGGAAAGGGGTGCAGTCTAATGTGGCGGTGTTTGCAGTTGGATATAACATCTGCAGGACACATTTTGCCCCCTTGAACAGGCTCACAAACTTGTGGACAGGAACCAGTTTCAAGAGGAGAGAATAGGCAGAGCTCAGGGTGGAACTGCAGGAGCCCTTCGTTGCTTCTTGTAGATCAGGGGTCTCCAACCTTGGCAGCTTTAAGCCAATTCTGGGAGTTGAAGTCCGCCAGGCTTAAAGTTGCCAAGGTTGGAGACCCCTGATCTACAGGAAGCAACGAAGGGCTCCTGCTGTAGATGTTTCATTACCTGACTAACATCATGATTTAACTTGCAGAGAAAGGGAGGGAGGGAGAGCACGGATAGATCTGCTACTCTGCCATCCCACATCCCTGCCAATGTCGGACCTCTCAGTGCTTGTCCTGGAGAATTACGCTCTGCATAAAAGAGTGAAGATTTGCATTTCTAAAAATATATTGATTAGCTTTGAATTTTGCAGAAGCTGATGGAAAATTTGAGATATGTAAATCCAAACCTTCCAACTTTCCACTCAATTTGGTGATTCAGCTGCAATTGTGAACTATCACTGTTACTTGCTAGTACAACCAGAACAATTTGCAACTTAAAATAAATCCTCAGGACTTGTGTTTTTTTAGACTTAATATGGAGATTTACAATCGGGGGCAGGAGAAGTAGAAATACAAGCACAGAGAGGGAATGAAAACAGTTTTGGAGAGGAGAGTTTGGTAAAGATTAAATAGCTGGAAAATTCATGGTTGATTTGACAAGTATATAAATGTGAAAAATTGCAGCTAGCAATCACAGCTGCTCAGGCTTGGAGAAGGGCCGGAGTTAGATTTCTGGGACCGAGGGGAAAGCCAGTAAAAATGATGAAAGGCTGTAGACAGTTGGGCAGGCAACAAAAGCAGAAATATTGCCAGAGGAGTAAAAAAGAAAAAAGATAGATTTCCTCCCTGGTTAAAAAGGAAGGGATGAGGAAGGGATAAAGGAGAGAGTGGGAAGGTCAGGGCCAAGTCTCTGCTCTGGGGGGTGGGGAGTTTAGCAGTCATTAAAGTCATGAGTAAATTATAGGTCCTTCATAAAGAAGAACGAATAACTTGAAGGCAGGTTCAGTCGTAACAATACCAAGAGGGGAAATGGAGACCCGGTGTGTGTTCCAGGAAGGGCTTCAGAGACATTGGAAGTTCAGTAAACGAAAGGGTCACAACCGGTAAAGTTAAACATTGTAAGTGCCATTTGAATGCCTCCTTCCCCTCAGGAAAGATAGAGATCTATTGGAAGGAGCCAGCATCCAGCGGGGATGTGTTTGGTTTCAAGTTCCGCTGTCTTCTGCAGAAGAGGTTCCTGCATGGCCAGGACAGAAAGCGGGCCGACCCTCTTCTGCTCCGGCCTCCCTGAGAGAGACTTGCAGCGGCTTCCATCCCTTTGGGTCATTGGGGGGACAGGCTGGAACAAGGGAGCACCAGCGAGAGGCTGGCCAGCCAACTGGATTTTGGCTCGTGGTTCTTCCAGTCTCTCTTGGGACTCCATAAGACGGAGACCACATTTTTAATCCTCTGCTTGCCTCATGGCATGCTCAGTTTCATTCATTCCTTTTTCCTAGAACTTATCAACGTCATGTTGGGTTTTATTTTAGTCATCTAAGGCAGATAAAACATCTTGATCTCAGGACTCTTTTACATTTTTAAAAGTGGCTGAGGACCCTAATGAGCTCTGGTTCATGTGGGTTATATCTGTATTAGAAAATAAAACAGAGAAGTTTTAAAATATGCATTTATTTGGTTTCATGGGCATCCTTTGAGAACTGCTGGTCTAGGGGACTACCTTTCTACCCAGTTGTGTATCATTCAGTAAGGGTTGAAAAGGGCAAATCTGATAAATGTCCCTTCAGTTTCATCCACCTGATCAATCGAAACGTCTAAGCCTATGGAACCAACGCTTAAACTTTGTGGCCTTCATCCATGACTGCATCTCACATTGATGAAAAAGCATCGATGAGCAGTAACTGAATATCTATTTTCATAATCTACATATCCCCTTAATTATCAGGCTTAAATGATTTGCTAAAATCAGAAATAGGGTATTTTGTTAGATGTTTCTCTGAATCAAAATGCACCTGTAGCAGAGGTGTCAAACTCTATTTCATTGAGGGCTGCATCAGGGTTGTGTTTGACGGGGGAGTGGCAGCTTGATGTCACTCATGTCGGGGGCACTTTTGGTGGCCCAAGCGCTCTGCCAGGGAAAATGGGCTCCCAATCTCCGTTTTTGGCTGCGACGGCCTCCTGCAACCCTCTGCCAGCAAAAATGGAGCTCGGGAGGGTCATATGCAGCCCTCCCAAGCTCCGTTTTCATTGGCAGGGGCACCGTGGGCCGGTCCTTTGCTGTTTCCAGGGCAACCCCGTGGGCCAGATCTAAGACCCACGGGCCTTGAATTTGACACCTGTGATCTATAGCATCCATGGCAATTTATTGAGAAATAAAGCAACGGGAAGAAGATGGGATGAGAATAGTTCCAGATAAATCCATAGTGGCTTCTGGAAAGCATTGTTTTCAGTCATTGCTGGTCTGCTCTAGACTCCATCCTAGTCTTGATTCTAGGCTGACAGGTGGCCTTTAAGACAGGTTGCTTAGCAACTGCCACCCCTGGGGTACCGAGGGCCTGGATTTGAGCTTCCGGGAGCCCTCCAGCATTTAGCATTTACAGCCATCGGCTGTGTCCTGCAGTCACCTGACTCCATTTTGCAGCAGCTTTGCCAAGCACCCCAATTGGGGTGTGTGTGTGTGTGTGTCATATGATCTCAGGGTGGGGACGATTGTCGGAGCTTCAAACAGGGTGTAAGTACCCTTCAGGTGGGAAATTCCCAGCAGGTTGTGGACTGCCTCGATAATGCTTTGGGATTTGCCTTTTGTCTTGCTGATTTTACAAAAACATTTGTCTATTTCCCTACGGCTAAATGTTAAGTATAAATGCATGCATAATTAATCTAACTTACCTTTTTCCACTTCCCCCTCCTTCTCAAGATCCTAAGTGCCCCGGGGATGTGGATTTCCAGAGCAATGACTGGGACATCAAGACTATTACTAGCTCCTTGAAGTTCTACCTGAGGTAGTGTCCAAACTTGTTTGCGTCTACCAAATAACTATCCGTGTTCCCGATCCTAGATGGATCTCATGGCCCAGGTGGACGATGCTTTCCTGGTACTGCCTAGTTAGCCAGTGACATCTGGATCCACTGCTTTGCGCCAGAGTTGCCTAAAACCAGCAAACGGTGGCCTTCCATTCACAGTGCTGGTTACCCAGTCTTCTTCCTGTAAGGAAGGGCGCTGTTGAGTGCCAGCAGCACAAGAGGAGAAGAGAGTTGCAACTGCCGTTGGACAATTGTCCTTGGTAGAGGGTGGGGAAATAGCAGTAGCATTTAGACTTACGTACCACCCATAGGGCTTTACTTTTCTCTGAGCAATTTACAGAGTCTGCCTGTTGCCCACAACAACCTGGGTCCTCGTTTTACCGACCTCAGAGGGATGGGAGACTGAGTCAGGATCACACTCCTGGCAATGGGCAGATTTAACCTGGAAGCTTTGTTTTCTGCCTCATTTCCTTTTTTCTTTAACAGTGGAGCAAAATAAAATAAAATTTTAATCATCTGCAGTGGTGTGGTTGGGACTGTGCCTTCACAGAGTTTCCAGGATGTATGGGGTCTTAGCTCTGCCCCTCTATGGTCATTTTCCACTGCTCATCCCAGGAGGCCATCGAAGGGTGGGGTGAAAACTAAAAGCCATAGAGACAAAGCTCTCCCGTTGGTCTCACATAGGCGAGAGGTAGTTAAACCCACCAGTCTCGCCACTGCTAAGGACATCAGGGGACGGCAGAGGAACCCCTGCCTCAGCCCTTGGCCAGGCCAGAGGCTGCTGTCAGAGGCAGCGATCAGCAAAGAGCAACTGGCATGCTTTGGGCGTGTGATGGGAGCAGAATAGTGGAGTAGTGAAAACTGGCAAAATTGAAGGCATACAGGAAGGGCCATGCTGTTAATAGCTTGGGTATGAGGCTGCATAAATTGGTACAAGATGGGCAAATTCTCTCTCCTGTCATTTATCAAGCCAGTTTGATGCTTCTATCAACTATTTAAAGAGGATGCTGCTTTAAAAAATATATATGTAAGGCATCATTTCCTAGGCATCCCAGGGAATGAGAGCGTAAAGGCTACCAGATGAGCAATCTCGGTGCAACAAATTGAGATATAAAGTGGCCCCCTCCCCCCCAGAATTCTTCCCACTGTGGAGTGGCCCTTGGTTGTTGGTGACTTTGGCACTGTTGCTTCTTCTCTTTTCAGGAACCTCTCTGAACCTGTCATGACATACAAGCTTCACAAAGAATTGGTCTTGGCTGCCAGTAAGTCTCCAAGAGGGGGGCAGAGGAGGCTGTTCCGGAGGGTTTCCTGATTTTGTTGTTTGTTTTCCTGATGGTGTGAAAAATACATTTCTGGAATGTGAGATCTTTGTCAGATGCTGTGAACAAATGCCAGGCTGCTCCTCTCCTCAATAACACCGGGAGACTTTGGCTCACAAAAAGCAGGAACAGCCTTTCCTGTTAATGGCTCCGCTTGTACCAAATGCCAAACCAGGATTTTCAAGCCACGCTCCATTAAAAAAGCTAGAAGGTTGCCAGTGGGTGCAAGCTAAGTCATAATGGTTGGCTTTATGCATCACGTGGACCAAAGTAAACATCTACTCAATGGCTTAATGTGATGCCTAAACTTCCTAGTTGCTTTTTTCTGCTGTAAGCACAAATAGAATCTTTCCGATAAACAACAATTAGCGGAGTCCTTTCGTTTTCTGCAAGGAGCACGTATGGCCCACCCCAATGTTGCTATGGAGTTTGGTTGCCATTGATGCTACATCACGGTTAAGTGTAAGTTGTGATTTCAAGTGAGTTTCTATAAGGGAGCAACGGATTTGGTTTGAACTATAAGTAAACTAAGTGCTTAGCCACAATTCACCATTAACATAAATTGGCTTTCCTTGGCCTTTCGCTCTTTCTTTGTGCCTTGTGTTGGGTCTTGCCTCGCTTCAAAATGGTGCTCAAGGCAGTGACAAAAATGAAATGGAAACATAGGTAATAAAACCTTAAAATGCCAACATAAAATAGCAGCCTAGGTTAATTAGTGGTGAAATCAGTAAAAACGGCAGGCAGTGGTCCGTTTCAGAATATTGATGAGGGAAGTAACTGGCCAAAATTGGAAAGTCTCCAGAGGGGGGGAGGACTTGCAGAGCCAGGCGGCTGTGCTTTGGCTGTGTCGTCCTCTCCTCATTGAAGCCACAGGCGGATTTTTTTGGGGGGGGGGACAACGGGGAGGAGGGGGTGTTTCTGAACTGTAAATATTATTTCCCACGGTGGGCATGGACTTCAGGAAGGTGCCTTAAAGGTCAGTGTTAAGAGACAAATATGAGACTCTTGGAAATTGTAGATGGTCTTTTTAAACCCTCATTTGTTAATAAGTTAATTAAAGTGGAGACTCTTGAATTGTTTCTTCCCCAGGTTTCTTGCGTCCTGGACTTAGTCCCCATGTGCGAGATTATTTTACCTTGCCTTCCCATTACTCTCCCGTCCTTCTTGCGATCTCTGCTTTAACCATGCAGCAGGAGGAATCTAAGATGGAGAAATTGCGGTCCTGGGCATTTTGACTTTCAGTTTTAAAAATGGAGGCCTTTTCTAGAATGAATGTGCTGACGCTTGGAGACTGACAGAGTTATTTTCCAAATTGATAAATGGATTGTACTGTGCCTTGTTAGAGCAGCTCAGATAATGCACCATGAAATCTCCCAGCCGCTTTGACCAACCTCATTTGCATTGAATTACCAGGCTGTAATCGAATACGTGGAGTCCGGTAATCTCTAATCATGCTGTCTTGCTTGGCTTGAGCTTCAGCGTTAATGAGCTCCCCAAGGCTTCCCACCTCGGAGTTGCTCTTTTATGGAGTTTTATTTCCCAGTTTTCCTCTGATACTTTGGCTGTGGAGGATCTTTCTCCACAGCTGGGAAGTTTGATGCCCTGTGCTCCTTGAAAAGAGAGGGGATCTCTTGGGGCACGAGGGCCCGTTTACACTTATATTCGTATGCCACTGAGAGTTGTTTCCAACTGCAGCAGCATATGAATATTGTTTAATAAATAAAAAAAAATAATGCAACGAATGTTGGGGTGATGGATAGGAAGCAGCCATTACTCCAAACCCTTCAGAATAAGGGCCCTTCTACCCGCCCCCCCCCCCACCGCCTGGTCATCAGTGCTCTTTTGGCCAGCTATCAGATGCTGCTCCTGTCCCCAAGCAAGGGAGAAAGGCTCTTGCTCTGCTGCCTGTTGTTCCAAGAACCCCTTGAGAAAGCTGGAGGCAGTGAAAACATTGCTGGGCCATCCAGAGTTTCTTTTAAAACTCACTTGGGAACCATCTCCAGCCATTCAAATGGGTGCAAGCAGCAATCAAGTCTTCACTGCAGGAGGGGAAGTGATGCTGTTGCCGGCCTCTCGCAATGCCCCCTCTCTCCCTCAAGAAACCATCGCTGGATCTCAATTTTGTCCAGTTTCCCGTCTGAGGGAAGGTTGTAGAAAAGCTGCTTGCCTGGCAGCTTCAGTGGGTCCTGGATGAAGCATCTGGACCCCTTTCAGTCGGGACTCAGGGCAAGTGATGGGGCGGAAACGGTGTTGGTTGCTCTTGTTGGTGATTTCTGGCGAGAGGGGGATGGGGTGGTGCAACCACCTTCGTTCTCTTGATCTCTGAGTGGCCTTTGGTACCATCAGCCATGCTTCCCTTTTGGGCCAGCTGCAGGGTTTGGAGCTGGGTGACACTTTTGTGTTGGTTTGACTCCTTTCCTCGAGGGGGACCCAGTCGGTGTTGATAGGGAGTGAGAGGGCTTTCCTACGGCCGCCACAGGGCTTGGTGCTCTCTTCACTCCTTCTTAACATCTGCATGAAGCTGCCAGTGAGACTCTTCACCCCCAGCGGTTGAGCTATCCTCACTTTGCTGAAGATTCTCAACTTTCTATCTCCACCCTGGTTGTCCAAGTGATCCTGTTGCCGGTCTCTCGCGGTGCCTGGAGCTGGATGGGGGCCAACAGGCTGAACCCTGGCGAGGCCGATGGCTTTGGGCACATGGAGCTTCAAGACCTGGGACTTCTAACATCCTTAGTTCTGGATGGGGTGGCCCTGCCCTGGATGGCTCCAGTCTGCAACTTGGAGCTTCTCCTGGACTCACATATCCTGTCCAAAGAGCAGGGGTAACTGTGGCTAGGAGAGCCTCTGCACAACTTTGTCTCAGGCACCAGTTTGGTTCTTCCTGGATCAGGAGTCCCAAGCCCTGCTCATTTCACATTTGGACTACAGCAGTGTGCTCTACATGGGGCTTCCCTTGAAGAGCATTCAGAAGCTGCAGCTGGCGCAGAATGTGTGGCTGGACTGTTCTTCGGGCCCCTAAAGTGGCCCATGCTGCCAGTTTGCTTCCGGGTCCAATTCCAGGTGTTGTTATTACCTTTAAAGCCCTGCATGGCATAGGTCCAAGTCCCCGATGGGACTGTCCCAGCCAACCCATGCTGGCAGAAGGGGCGTAGTGCAGATCCCGTCAGCCAAGGAAGTTCAGCTGGCCTGCTCCAGGAGAAGAGCCTTCTCCACCATGGTTCCTGCCCTTTGAAAGATCTCATCCCCCGAGGGGAGATGGACTCCCACCTCCTGACCTTCCGTAGGAGCCAGAAGGCCTGGTTCGGCCCCATGGCCCAATAGGGGTTAATGCTTTTTATGTCGTAAACCACCCAGAGTTGCTTTGAAACGAGATGGGCAGCAAATAAATTTAATTTAAAAGATTCAAATCCAGTTTGCTTCCGGGTCCAATTCAGGGTGCTGATTATCACCCTTAAAGCCCTTCACAACGTGGGGCCAGGTTATCTATTCATTGCCTCACCCCACTTGTGGGGCTGTGGTGGCTCACGTGGTAAGAGGCTGAGCCTGCACTCCGCTCAGGTCGGCAGCTCGATTCCCGCGAGCGAAAATAACTGCGTAGGGACAGGAAAGGAGCCTTCCCAGATTGCCTACTGGCATTCAGGCGTCCCGCGGGTAAAATAACACTGCCTGAAAAAATTCCTTTCACAGAGGCAGCCAGCCACTCCGGTGATCCCTGGCTAGCACGTGCCATACGCTTAAAAAAAAAAAACACCCACTTGTGCCGGCAAAAGGAGTCTTCTTGGGATCCCTCAGCCTTGGAATTTCAGCTGGGGGAGTCAAGAAGAAGCACCTTCTCTGCCGTGGCCCCCACCCTCTGCAACGTCCGACTGCCAGAGATGGGATCTGCTTCCACCCTTGGTTTTAACTTGTTATTTAATGGTTGCTAATCTTAATTGTAGTATTTTTATTCCTATATTTTTACTGCATTATAAGCCACCCAGAATTACCTGCTACAGCGAGATGAGTGGCGTATAGATAGCTGCAGGGCATATAGTCTTACTGGAACCCCCCCCCCCACACACACACATTCCCCTGTTTCCTCCGGCACCCCTCCCTCTCAAGACACAGGGCCTCACCCCAGTTACGTAATTTCCCAGATTTGATAGAAAGAGAGGCGATACCAAGTTAGGAAGGAGTCTAAGCTGAGCCTGGTAAAATTGCCCTCCATGCAAGGAAGGAAGCCCCCGTGGACCAGATGATGATGATGATTTTTTTTTTTTTCACCCGCAGAGTCTGAGAACCTGGATTACAGGCTGGGAGCCATTCATGCCCTGGTTTATAAACTTCCTGACAAGAACCGAGAGATGTCCGAGCTGCTCATCAGGCACCTGGTCCAGTAAGTGAGGGCTGAGCTGAGACCTGAACAAAGGTTCCTCTGGAGCTTTGGCCTCATTTGCTTGTGGGGGGGGGGGGTGGTCGCTGGGGGGCTGGGGGGGGAAGTGGAATAGGAGCCGATGGTGGCCAAGCAGCTTGAGTGGTGAGTGTACTTAGTATGAGCCTTGATAGTACAGTGGTTTAATGCACCCTGTTATTAACACAGCTGCCTGCAATTTCTGCTGGTTCGAATCTCTCCAAGGCTCAAGGTTGACTCAGCCTTCCATCCTTTCTAAGGTAGGTGAAATGAGGACCCGGATTGTGGGGGCAATAAGCTGACTTTGTATAAATATACAAAAGTATGAAGGCTATTGCTTAGCGCATTGTAAGCCACCCTGAGTCTTCGGAGAAGGGCGGCATATAAATCAAATTAAAAAAAAAAAAAAAAAAGTAGCTGTTCCAGAAACGAGGAGGCGTGACGTGGCCGCTTTGTTTTCCAGAGGAGAAAGATAAAGCACGCTGGAATTGGGGATGAAGAAAGCACATTTCCATTTGGGGGACTAGTGATATTTGTAGAGTTTGTTGTTGTTGTTCAGTTGCTAAGTCGTGTCTGGCCCTTTGCGACCCTTGTGGGCCCCGTCCTCCCCTCTCTCCTGGAATCCCTTGTAGAGGACCCCTCCCCTTTTGTGGGGTTGTGCTTTACACACTGAGAGGGGGGCCCTTTTTGGCCTGTGCTCTCCTTCCTGGCTCACTTTCTTTCCTCTGTGAGTCATTCCAGCCAGCCTGGTCATCCCCGAGTGCAGGCAGTTCTTCTTGGGCCACATGGCTCTTCATGCACTGCTGAGCTCTGACCCCTCTGGGCTGGGGATGCTGGGTATTGTAAGCCAACACAGCCTACGATTCCCACGGCAGGCCAGGTTAGGTTGTAGAGCGATGTGTCTCGTTCCAAGAAGAGCATCAAACGGGCAAACCTTTTAAGTACATCCGAAGTACAATTATAGAAACATGCAGAGAAGTTTTATATCAAAGACAGCAGGGCACTATGGGTTATTAGGAGAAACAGCTGTAGTTGCTCTATATGTGCGTATATTCATCTTTTTCCTATTTAAAACAGGTAATATTAAGTTGTCAACGCTGAGGTTCCAGCCATTTCCAAGCAGCTAGAAGCCCTTCTTACATGTAGTCCTTGACTTACAACCACAATTCAACTTTAACCCCAACTGAGTCATTGAGCGAAGCAGTTAAGTGAGACATCCCATGGCGGCCCAGGCCGTGCAATCCTTAGCTACTGCAATCCTGGCACTCCCAGCTGTGGTCGTTGAGCAGACAGAACCCCAGATAAGGAGCATGGGGTGCCTTGGGGGTTGATGGAGACCCTGAGAGTCTTTACTCAGGAACTGAAAATCGCCCCTGTTGAAATCCAAGCAGGATTTTCAGCCCCTGAGCAATAAAGATGCCTGGCCTGTGCCAGGCCTTCCAGGGCCTCCCCGTGAGGCACCCACACGCCTCCCCTTATTGCACTGCCTCTCTGCCCTGCTGGGATTTCAGCTCCGGCTCTCTGCCCTGTGGAATGAACTGCCCCCGGAAATGCGTAAGATCTCCGACCTCCACGTATTTCGCTGTGCCCTCAAGACCCTGCTGTTCCGCCAGGCCGGGCTATCGATGTAATGATTTTAAATTGGGTGTTTTAAATTTGGGGTTTTAAATCTGAGCCGAAATTATTTAATAATTTTAATTATTTTTAAATTGATGTCTGTCTTTGTGCTTTTAATAGGCTGTACACTGCCCTGAGTCCTTTGGGAGAAGGGCGGTATAGAAATAAAATTAATCATCATCATCATCATCATCATCATCATCATCATCATCTCTGGGCTGCCTGAAAGAGCTGCCTGCCAAAGGATGTCAGCTCCCCTCTCTGCGGGGGAGGAGTGCTTTCAGCAGGGTCCAGAAACGGTGCTCAAATTGTCAGGATCTCAGCTTCAGTTTTTGCATACCACTGAAGTTCAGCTGGCAGCTCTTCCAGCCAGTCCCGAGAGATGAGAGGAGTCCTCTGGACAGGCAGTAGTAGTCTTCCCTGCCGGCTTCCTCATTGATTGTCTGGGAAGCCGACAGAGGAGATTGCAAATGGTGATCCTGGGGCGCTTGGCAACCGGTTGTAAGTGCAGACACGGTTCAAGCACCTGTACTGCAAACATGTAACTACAGGGGGGGGGGGGCAGCAGTGTGACATTTTACAGAGGCAGGAAGTATTTCATTGGTTGTAAAGTACCTTTTTCAAGGCCGTTTGAATGTTTTATTTTGTTGGTTTATTAGGTTTATTTTTTTACAGATAACTCGAGGGTTAACATGCATATGTCTTCCTTTTCCTAAAGGTGCTTTTTCAAGAGGCAGCTGGACTTTCTTGTTTTTTCTTTTGAAGAACGTTTCGCTTCTCATCAAGAAGCTTCTTGACAGGATAATGGGGAATGGAAGGATTTATACTCCTTGCAGACAGTTGGTCATTTGCATCCTTTTAGAGGGTCATTGAAGCACTTGGAGATTTATCTGTGTCCTCAGGGTCACCTGAGTGGTGCAAATGATTCCTGTAATCTGCCATTTTCCCCCCTCTGGAAATCCATTCCTACTCCCACACCATTCAAAGGGTGTGCATCCCAAACTGTATAGCTAAAAGTCTGTAGAGATTCTCAGTCATCCAGGCCATGGTTGTCCCAAAAGTGCTTAAAAAGAAGTCCAGGTGCCTCCTGAAAAAGCACCTCCCAGTTTCTAGGCCAGCTCCTTAACCACTACACTAAACTGGCTGATTTCTACATTACAGCACCCCATGCCTGTTTATTTAAAGAAATAAGTACTTATCTGGCACTGGAAAAGAAGAAGTCCCAAACCAAGAAGGTTGGTTGCATATGCCTGGTTCTCATTTTCCTTACACAGCACCCACAGACTTCTAAACAGCTGCTGTACACCAGCAAGATGCTGACCAGATACAGACCTGAATCACCCTCTTCAGGCCATGGCTCAGCCGAAGTTAATCTGCATCTTTAATTGGCCCTGGCCATTGATTTCTCCCTAAATCTTGCCTAAGGAAGATCTCTCTTTGACATGGCTTGCAAAGATTAGTCCAAAAATGTACCTGTCTCTATTCTCTCTCTCTCTCTCTCTCTCTCTCTCTGCTGTCTATCCCACATTTTTATAACTTACTAGGAAGTAGGTTGGGATCTACTTTGTCAAATACCTTACTGAAATCCACAGCATTTCGCTACTCCAGTAATTTAGTCATTTTGTAAAAAAATAAGATTTGTTTGGCATGATCTGTTGTTGACAAACCCATGTTGGCTTCTGGTTATATCTTTGCTTGCTTCTAGAAGTTCATAGATCTATTGTTTGATGATCTGTTCCAGGCTCTTCCCACGTATTGATGTCAGGCTGATTGGTCAGTAATTTCCTGCATCTGTTTTTGCCCCCTGCTTTTTGAAGATGGGAACCAATCTTTTGAAGGAGGATTCCTTCCTTTGAAGGAATCACAATTGGCTCGGTTCTCTCATAACATTAAGCAGTAAATCATGGTCAAGATCTTCATGGTCTGACTCCCTGCAGAGTCAGACTCCTCCAAAACCAAGCAAATTACATGCAATCCTAGCTATTTTCCAACTGCCCACAGGACAGCTTTACAACACGTTTTCTGGAAAACTACATTGCCAATCTGTTTAGCCAAGGTTTCTTTTCCGACCTATTTTCCTTTGGCTCTGCCTGTCCGTGTCTCTTCTGCTAGAAGGGGAGGGAAGTCCGGCCCTCGTCTCTCACCCTCCGGGGTTCTGTGATTGCTCAGCAATTAGCGGCTCTGATTTCTTTGGTGCAAGCTAGTTTTGGAGCCTGTGCAGGATTTCCATTGGGCACTCCTTCCCAATGCCTTGTGTTGCCCTTCTCTTGGGAAATGGTACCAATTTTCAGTTGTACTGAGTGGCTGGGCTTTGCATCACGTGGCTTTCTTGCTTTCATCAAAGTAGGGGGTAAGGATTGAAGGCTCCTGTGGGCAGAAGGAATTACTCAGCTTTACGCTGTGCCTGATCCCAGCCCACCTGTGATAAACATCTGCAAGATGTTTGTTGTAATTCTTGCAAACTCTGGAGAAGGCGCAGGAGCCTCTCTTTAGAAAAGTTAGTTTTAGAAAAACATTTTCTGTTCAAATAAAATGCAAAGCTGACTACTTTACAAAGGAAACTGCTTTTGGCAGGTTGGACTTTCATCTTGCTCTCCAGTTCCATCAATCTCTGGAGGGATCCTTTCACCTTTGGTTCCTTGTTCCAAAACTGTTGCTCTGAGCTGTTGGGCCCGGAGACTCTCCTGCCAATTGAGCCCCTGAGTCCATTGAGAAGCCAAGCTGGGGCATCCTGGAGAGTGGACGTCTCCTTTGTCCCCCAGCTGAACTCAAACCAGTTCTTCACTTTATTCTGGGATGTTCCTTTTCCCCATCTTTCTTCTGTCGTGTGCCTAATCCCAGGCAAAGTAACGCATAACCAAAAAGCCCCTGAAAAGGGTAACTGAACAGCTGAAGGCCAGCGTAGAAAGAGAAGACTTCGTCACTATGCAGATGCATTGACAGCTTCTCCCCTCCCCTAACAATCTTCCAGGATGCCCGGCTGGGAATGATGTGTGGGCCGTGTCAGTCACACCCAAGAAAATGCCACAGCCATGTCACCTACCACAAAAGCCTGTAAAGTTTCCCAACCCCCAAATGTCACATGCATAGGAAATGAGCCCCTCCTGCTGATTCTCCAGTTCTTTGCCAACAACACCATAAATGTCTCTCTTCCCCTGCTGGATCCAACTAAATGGCTAAGCAGAAATAGAAGTGGCTAATGCTTGGGTGGGAGACCACCAGGAAACCTTACCTGTGTGAGCTGGAAGGGAAACCAGCAGAAGCATTCCAGAAGAAGCGCTGGCAAAACGCTTCCATATTCTTGCTATGGGAATTGATTCGTGGTCCGATTTGTAGTCGGAGGGGATCCTAGAAGCAACCCATTCCAGCCCCCCCCCCCAGGGACTGCTGCCTGAGCAGGCAAAGAAGGCGGGGCAAATGGTAAACGGCAATACGACAATGGCTGTCACTCTCTGAAGATGAGGGATGGGAGCACCACCCTCTCCCCACACGAGAGCTGGGCCAGGAGAGCAGAGCCGAGGTGCTCTGGGAGGCTGCTGGCACGGAAGGACTCTCACACCACTAAATGAACTACCCTGGGCTGGAGCCGTTGGCACCCGCTCTGTGTTGGCAACAGTAGCTCGCTAACCCCCACTCCGTGTGCCTTGACTTCTGCACTTTGCAACTCCGACTTTGAACCTGGACTGGCTGGCGAATCTGCTACAAGCCTCAGCCCTCAGATTCCACCTGGCTTCTCACCTGCATGTGTCAGACCCGCCCCAGTCTGATCCCTTGGTAGAACTCATTTGATTGACGTGAAAAGAGCCTTTTACTAAGAGATGCTGATTGCAGTAAAGTCAAGGGGAATTCCCGTGTGCCCATAGAGGACTAAACCCCTGGTTTCCCCTAGCCCTCCCGTCTGTCTGTAGCCAATCCAGCACTGCTGAGTTATTAAGGGACACTCCGAGGTCTTTGGGCTGGTGAATTTCCACACTCAGGGCAAGCGACCTTGAAAGTGCACCAGGACGAACCTGGTTCCAGACAGCTCTGTTCTTCCTCAACCGTCAGTTCCCCACTCCCAATATCCTGCCATAAAGGTATGCAGCAAATTGCCCATTTGTTCCCTCCCCCCCACCTTCCCCGATTAATGACAGAATGGCGGCGAGGCGCCAAGGCGAATCTGGGGGATCTGACACATGTTGCTTTGGTTGGAAATTCTTGTAAGCCAAACTTGCTGAACTTGGGGGGGGGGGGGGGAACGTGTATGTAGAGTCCAAGTGTGTATGCCTGCAAGCCTCGTTTACTAAAGAGAAGAAAACCAGCCCTTTGTGTGTTCCTAAGTGCTTGGCTTGGCACGGGACAGAGATGGCCCAGAGGGGGCTTTGTAGCCAGCCCGGATCTGTCACAAGAGAGAGGGTGAACTTCCTAAAATAGGCTCTGCTTCTCAAATTCAGGAGGAACCTCATTTTTAGCTTGATGTAATGTTGTCCCCCAGCTGTCCTGGAAGGGAAATATAGAAAAACCCCACATGAAACCCAATGCTGCCCCTGTGATATGGGTGCCATAGAAACCACAGCGCATGTTCTTCTATGCAGTCAGTACTACGGGGGCATTTTCCACCAGTTGATTACCTCTCTTTTATTTAAATTTCCAGGGCATTCTGATAATTTTTATTTGCACTATCTGTTTACAATCAAGAAAAAAACTATTTCTCTAAAAGCAGCAAAAGTTTGCTACATTAGAACGCCTTCATTAAAGGAAAATAATTATTTAAAATTATTGCAACAAATTCAAAAAGACTTAAAGAATTGGGCGAAATTACAAATATCATTGATTGGAAGAATTGCAGCTATAAAGATGAACATCCTACCAAAAATCCTATATTTATTTCAAACGGTACCCATAAAATTAGGGTAAACTTTTTTTGGAAAACTGAACAAAATAATTCTTAAATTTATATGGTTGGGAAAAAAGCCCAGAATTAAACTAAAACTTCTACAAGATTCTAGAATTAAAGGTGGTTTTGGCCTCCCGGATTGGGAACTCTACTATCAGGCGGCAGTAATATCATGTCTCAAAGAGTGGATAAATTTAAAAAATGGAAGAATACTAACGATTGAAGGACATGATTTGCAGAGGGGTTGGCACGCCTTTATCTGGGAGGGAAAGAACAAAGCCCACAAGTACTTCCAGAGACATCAGGTGAGAGAAGCCCTGTTAGAAATTTGTTTGAAGATTACAAGAAATTTTTATACCAAAGTTCCCAGATGGGTATCAACGATGGAAGCCTTGGTTTACCACAATTTAATTGACTTAAACAAAATAGTAACCTATAAAGAATTGTTGGGCGGGCAAGGGAATTTGAAATCTAAACAAAAATTATTAGAACAAGGAATTAAAATAGATTGGTGGCCTTATCCACAGATCCAAACAAGATACAAAAAAAAAAAAAAAATAGAACTATATGGATTCGAAAATGAACCACAAGAAATGGATAAAATATTAACAGGGACTGATGAGAAAATAATTACCAAAATGTATAATTGTCTTCTCAAATTTAAAATGGAGGAGGAAATGGTGAAAGAAACAGTGATAATTTGGGCGAAATTTTTTGGATATAATATAGAATTAGAGCATTGGGAAAAAGTATGGGGAACAAATTATAAAATGACATTGTTGGCCGCCTATAAAGAGAATATCTATAAAATGTTTTATAGATAGCATTTACCCCTGGCGAGATTGGCTAAGATGTTTCCAAATAACCCACCACACTGTTGGAAATGTAACCATCAACAAGGGACATACTACCACATGTGGTGGACATGTCCCAAAGCCGGAAATTACTGGTTAAAAATTAAAAAGTGGTTGGAGGAAATGACTGAGCAAAAAATTGACATGAAACCAGAACTATTTCTTTTGGGGATTATACAAGAAAAAATGGGGAAAAGATATTCAATACCTCATGCTCCACATAATCACTGCTGCCAGAATTTCATTTGCCCAAAATTGGAAACAACAATATGCTCCATCAAACAGGATGATCATAAAAAAGGTGCTAGAGTGTGCAGAATCAGATAAGTTAATGATGGAACTGAAAGACAGAGAGGAAACGATTTATTACGAAACATGGAACAGATGGTATAATTGGCTAGAAAAGAAATCTAAAATCAATGTATAGTGACTGTTAAGAGAAGAAATTAGAGCGAAAATGCATTATTCAGTGTGTAGTAGGTATGTATATAATGTTGTGATTATATGAATTATATGAATAAGTATGTAACAAACAAAATGTATATGTATATAATTGACCGAAGGATAAAATGGCTATTACCAAAGATGCCGGTATTGGAAAGCTATAAAAGTATAACTAAGATTTTAAAGATGTTAATATTGAATAAAAATAAACTTTTAAAAAAAAGTTTGCTATATTATTATTATTATTATTATTTTAATTTGATTTATATGCTGCCCTTCTCTGGAGACTCAGGGTGGCTTACAATGTGCTCAGCAATAGCCTTCATCCTTTTGTATATTTTATACAAAGTCAGCTTATTGCCCCCACAACTGGGTCCTCAATTTACCTACCTTAGAAAGGATGGAAGGCTGAGTCAACCTTGAGCCTTGGCGAGATTCGAACCTGCAGTAATTGCAGGCAGCTGGTCTTAATAACCAGCTTAATAACAGGGTGCCTTAAACCACTGTACTACCAAGGCTTATGTGTAAGCTTTGCCCATAAATGGTTGTCAGTAGTTCTTGTTGCTCAGGGATAGTTTTTTGTTGTTCATTATATTGATTGTATTTTTATTGATCAATGATTGAAATAAAATTCTTTGTCTGCTCTGATTCTCTTTCTAGCTTTATTTGCAAAGCGTTTTGTGAATAGTCTTCTTTCGGAAAGAAGTCATGCTTTGAATTACAGGGGACCAGAAAGGCCACAAAAGGGAAAACGATGGTGCTCCCCTCTCTCTGTCCTCTCGACACTCAATTTGCTCATAACTGCCATTTTGCTTCCTTTTTTTTGCACACACACATATGCACACATGGAGATGTGGCTACTTACAATTTCTCAAATAAGAGGGAACATTTTCTGTCCCAGATGAGTGGAGCTTTAATGACATAGATCATTTCAAATTCTTTGTGTGTTTTTACGTGAGCAGACGGTGAAAGAGTGAGTTGGGGCCCTCAGTGGTCAGGTATCAGGGCTGTTGCAGTGCTGCCTCCCGGGACACGGCAAGAGAGCCTTTGCTCCGAGGAGACATTTGTGCTTCCCGTTGGCTTCAGCTGCAGTGGAAAATATTTCCTGCTTGCATATATTTATATGGAAGACATTGAAATGGCTGAATTCATTTCCCCTGGACAATATCGAGTGCTGCTCTAAGATCCAGCCAAGACATGATGATTCGGGAGGTGTTTGTTCTCTCCTGGGCCCTCCTGGTCAGCTGGGCCAGAGAAGAACCTCCATCCTCTGCCAACTGGCCAGGGCAGCTGGGAGACCGGGCATCTGGCACTTCCCTGGTCCTGACTTTACATCCTCTTCAGCTTCTAGGGGGCAGTTCCAGGTCCTCCTTCAAGGAGTTCTCCCTCTGCCTTCTCTCTGTCTCTTGTGCCCTTCCCTTTGCTAAACCCCTCTCTGTTTTCTCTCCTTCTCTTGACAGTGTCTGTGAACACAGCAGGGAGAATCTCATGTCCCCCTCCAACATGGGGGTGATCTTTGGCCCCACCCTCATGCGTGCTCAAGAGGACACGGTTGCAGCAATGATGAATATTAAGTTCCAGAACATCGTGGTGGAGATTCTCATCGAGCACTTTAACAAGGTACAGGGGCGCTTCCCAGACAGCTTCTCAGGGATGCTTGCAGGCCCCCCCCGGAACATAAACAGAATTAAGAAACGGCAAACAAACCCTGGGAAACATGGCTGAGCTAGCAGACATGGTTCCAGAGCCAGAGGGGAGCCAGCTGCCTTTGGGGAAGGAAGAGGTGGCCAGCAGACCCAACTGGAAAGGAACTTGGGTGACGTCATTGGCTCAAAACAAAGCGGCTGGAAGCAGGGCTTGGTTTGTGGAGAAACTGGGCCCCTCCTTTTGGGCAAGCAGGGTCAGCCTTGCCAGAACACCCCCATGATGCATCTAGATGCTGCTGAAAATAATCCCCTTCCCTCAGCATATGTTTTTTTCAGAAGGAAAGGCACGGGTGACTTTGGCTTTTCTTTTATTTCTACGTTATGCAACAGTGAGTTGTGCGTTGCCTTGCCAGACGTTCCCAGGCTGAATGCAGCTGCCAGGAGGAGTGCTGGGAATCCTGTCCCTGCATCAGGCCTTTGCTCTGACACACTTGGGGACCCCTCTGCGAGTGGTGATTGGGGGGGGGAAAGGAATTTTCAAAATGGCATTCAAAGGTGACCATACCTGTCTTTGCAGTGTTTTCAACCCACCAATTTTAATCAATTTCCTTCTGAAAATTGTTGGAATACACTTGTTTTTTTTTAGCACCTCAACAGGGTGCTTTCAAGAGACCTTCAGGAGGTGGGCAGCCAGGGCCCCCCAGGAACCTCCACCGTGTTTGGAGGCCTCGGACATGGACCAGGGAGCAGAAGCCTTGGGCTTCTCTTGCCCGTAACTTCTCTTGGTGCTTCCTTGCAACGCCTCTGGCTTTCCATTCCTGGCGCTGTGTTTGATGAGGATCCAGTTTTTAAAATTAAGACCATGGAACGATACTCTTCTATCCAGAACCAGACTGTCTTACAATCTGATGAAGCCTTAATTTTGTCTTCATTAAATTGCGTAGTTTTAGATGATATTTTATTGTACTAGAAAGCATAATATGCAGGGGTGAAATCTAAAATTTTTTGCTACCAGTTCTGTGGGCGTGGCTTAATTAGTGGGCGAGGCTTGGTGGTAAGGTGACTGGGAGGGAGTGGCTTGTTGGTCAGGTGGGCGTGGCCAAGTCAATTATTATTATTATTATTAATTTAATTTGTATACCGCCCTTCTCCCGGAAGGGACTCAGGGCGGTGAACAGCCAAAATTAAAAAACATACAAATGCAAAAGTTAAGATAATTAAAAGAATTAAATCACTGGCTACCCAATTTAAAACCCCAAATCCATAAAATTTAAAATCCCAATTAAAAACCATTTAGGCTAGGCCTGCTTGATGAAATAAAAACGTCTTCAGGGTTTTACGGAAGGTCCGGAGGTCTGGGATCAATCGTATTCCAGGAGGCAGCTCATTCCACAGGGCGGGTGCCCCCACAGAGAAGGCTCGCCCCCTGGGGGCTGCCAGCCGACATTGCCTGACCGACGGCACCCCGAGGAGGCCCTCTCTGTGAGAGCGTATTGGCCGGTGGGAGGTTATCGGTAGCAGCAGGCTGTCTCGCAAATACCCTGGCCCTAAGCCATGGAGCGCTTTAAAGATGAGAACCAACACCTTAAAGCGCACCCGGAAGACCACCGGGAGCCATTGCAGTTCGCGCAGGAGAGGTGTTACGTGGGAGCGCCACGTCGCTCCCATAATCACCCGCGCGGCCGCATTCTGCACCAGCTGGAGCCTCCGGGTGCTCCTCAGGGGGAGCCCCATGTAGAGAGCGTTACAGTAGTCCAGGCGTGATGTAACCAAGGCATGAGTGACTGTGTACATGGAGTCCCGATCCAGAAAGGGGCGCAACTGGCGTATCAGGCGAACCTGATAAAAAGCCCCCCTGGCCACGGCCGTCATATGCTCTTCTAAAGACAGCCGTGTGTCCAGGAGGACGCCCAAGTTGCGAGCCCCCTCTGTGGGGGTCAGTGACTCACCCCCAATAGTCATTTCTTTGCCCTTTTTTAACCTTTTTTAACACAACACAACACAACTGGCTCACCCACAATATAAAAGCAGCTGTGCTAGACCCAAAATGGCCCCTGCAACAAGCAGGAACCTCACACAGCCACAAAAAGCCACAAAAAACAACTTTCACACTTTACACACACAAAATTTACAAAGCCTGGCTGTTGACACCCCCAGGCTTATGGTCATGGGGGATTTTAACCTGTCATCAGTTGGCGAGACGTCTGAGGTGGCTCGGGAGTTCATGGCTTCCATGACGGCTATGGACCTGACCCAGTTAATTTATGGCTCTACTCACATGGGGGGACACACACTGGAACTTGTTTTTGTCTCTGGACAGTGGTTGAGTGATCTCAAGATAGGGGATATAGTGATTGAACCCTTGTCATGGTCAGATCACTCCCTCCTTCGCCTGGACCTTCGAACCGCCACACCCCGCCGCAGGGAGGCGGAACCAACCAGGTGGTTCCGCCCCAGGCGCCTGATGAATCCTGAGAGATTCCAGATGGAGCTTGGGCCATTTCCTGAGGTTCTGGCACACGACTCGGCTGAGGACTTAGTGGCCACCTGGGATAGGGCGGCGGCTAAGGCTTTAGACCGAGTCGTGCCTTTGCGGCCTCTGACCCGGCGCCGGTCTCACCTGGCTCCTTGGTATACTGAGGAGCTGAGGGAAATGAAGCGCCGGAAAAGACACCTAGAGAGCAGTTGGAGGGCTAGTCGTTCTGAATCCGACCGAACACTGGTAAGATCTCATATTAAGAATTACCTAGTGGCGATAAGAGTAGAGAAGAGTAACTACTTTTCTACTCTTATTGCGTCATCAGATAATCGCCCAGCCACCCTGTTTAGGGTGACCCACTCTCTGCTCCATCAAGAGACGCGGGAAGACCCCTTGGAGGGTAGAGCTGAGGATTTTATACAATATCTGTATGACAAAATTGCTCAGATTCGGGAACAGCTGGACTCTGACTGGATTGATCCAGAGGAGATGACAGGGGCAGGTCCTGAGAATATTATTTGGGAAGAGTTTGATCCTGTGACTCCCGAAAGCGTGGACAGGATACTGAACAGACTGTGTTTACATGTTTATTGGATCTGTGTCCCTCCTGGTTGGTACTGGCTTCCCGGGAGGTGACGCGAGGCTGGCTCCAGGAGATTATAAATGCTTCTTTGAGTGAGGGTGTCTTTCCCACCATCTTGAAAGAGGCGGTGGTGAGGCCCCTCCTCAAGAAGCCCTCCCTGGATCCAGTTGTATTAGCAAATTATCGTCCTGTCTCCAACCTTCGCTTTGTTGCGAAGGTTATTGAGAGTGTGGTTGCACGACAACTGCCTCAGTACCTGGATGAATCGAATTATCTGGATCCGTTCCAGTCGGGCTTCAGGCCCGGGTACAGCACAGAGACAGCATTGGTCACATAGGTTGATGATCTCTGGAGGGCTCGAGACAGGGGTTGCTCCTCTGTCCTGGTCCTATTAGACCTCTCAGCGGCTTTTGATACCATCGATCATGATATCATGCTGCACCAGTTGGAAGGGGTGGGGGTGGGGGGCACTGTTCTACAGTGGTTCTCCTCCTTTCTCTCTGACCGGTCGCAGTCTGTGTTGACGGGGGCAGTGGTCGACCCCGAGGCCCCTTATATGTGGGGTGCCACAAGGATCGGTCCTCTCGCCCCTTCTATTCAACATTTATGTGAAGCCGCTGGGTGAGATCATCCGTGGTTTTGGGGTGAAGTACCATCAGTACGCTGATGACACCCAGCTGTACATCTCCACCCCAGACCACCCCAATGATGCCCTCGATGTGATGTCCCGGTGCCTGGAGGCCGTACGGATCTGGATGGGGAGGAACAAACTCAGACTCAACCCATCCAAGACCGAGTGGCTGTGGTTTCCGTCGTCCCGATATAGTCAGTTGGCGCCATCTCTGACTATTGGGGGCGAGTCGTTGGCCCCCACAGATGGGGTTCGCAACTTGGGTGTCCTCCTGGACTCACGGCTGTCTTTAGAAGAGCATATGACGGCCATGGCCAGGAGGACTTTTTATCAGGTTTGCCTGATTTGCCAGTTGCGTCCCTTTCTGGATCGGGACTTGTTACGCACGGTCACTCACGCCCTTGTCACCTCACACCTGGATTACTGTAATGCTCTCTACATGGGCTCCCCTTGAGAAGCACCCGGAGGCTCCAACTGGTCCAGAATGCGGCCACGCGGGTGGTGATGGGAGCAATGTGGCGCTCTCATGTAACCCCCCTCCTGCGCGAGCTGCACTGGCTCCTGGTGGTCTTCCGGGTGCGCTTCAAGGTTTTGGTTACTATCTTTAGAGCGCTCCATGGCTCAGGACCAGGGTACTTACGAGACCGCCTCCTGCCACCAATAGCCTCTCACTGACCAGTTCGCTCCCATAGAGAGGGACTCCTCAGGGTGCCGTCGGCCAAACAATGTCGACTGATGGCCCCCAGGGGGAGAGCCTTTTCTGTGGGGGCACCTACCATCTGCAACGGGCTTCCCCCGGAGTTACGAAACATCCAAGACTTACGCATATTCCGCCGTGCCCTGAAAACGTTTCTATTCCAACAAGCTGGTCTGGCCTAACTCTCCCTTTTTAATTGGCTTTTAAATTGGCTTTTAAATTGGGTTTTAGACCTCTTTTAGATAAATTTGGATGTTTTAATCTTTGAGCCAAATTACTTGTTTTTTAATAGTTTTTAACTTCTATATGTATTTGTATTTATTATGGCTGTTCACCGCCCTGAGTCCTTCGGGAGTAGGGCGGTATACAAATATGAAAAATAAATAAATAAATAAATAAATAAAATTCCACATACAGCTTCGTGAGATTTTGTGTGTTTGTGTAGTTAGAGTGAAACACTATAGAAACACACTAAATCTCAGAAAGCTGCACAAATATTATTTTATTTTTATTTATTTTTATTTTTATATAAAAGCAGCTAAATTTAAAACTTCCTAAACTTTAAATGGCTAGGTCTAAAAAAAGAACAACTAAAAAAACCCCCAATTAACTATTTTTTTAAAGCTCCCCAAAGGGGAGAAAAACTTACCCAATAGAACTGGGGTCTCCAACCTTGGCAACTTTAAGACTTGTAGACTTCAACTCCCAGAATTCCTCAGCCAGCTTTGCTTTGCTGGCTGAGGAATTCTGGGAGTTGAAGTCCACAACTCCCTGCCTGCTTGATTGCAAGCAGGGAGATTCAGTTGCTTGCTGATGCAATGGATTGCAGGGATTACAGTAAGACGTTGTGACCAGCAGCTAAGATAAGCAAGCTGAGGGGGTGGGGGGGATTTTTGCTACCGATTAGCTGGCAACTCAGCTGGGATTGTCAGAGCTTGGATCATCAAAGCCATTTAAAAGAAAAAAAAAGACTCTGTTGATCGCGCGGCTCAGTTGGGCATGGGGGGCGGGGGCAGGGATTTTTGCTCTTCTTATGGGTACTTTCAACAATATGTCCAGCGATTTAAGATACTGTATTTTTCAGACTATAAGACGCACCGGAGCATAAGATGCACCTTAGTTTTTGGGGAGGAAAATAAGAAAAAAGCTGATTGGCGGATGGATCAACCTCCCGGAATACTCCCAATCAGCTGTTCCCAGAGGTGAATTTTAGCAACAGGTTCGTTGGTTGTGAGCTCTGTGCCATGTTTTTTTTTCTGCCTCTGAAACCTCCGTTTCAGAGGCTTTTTTTCTGAAGCTTCGTTTTAGAGGCTTTTTTCAGCCACTGAAACCTCAGTTTCAGAGGCTGGGCGGGGCTACATTCAGAGTATAAGATGCACCCAGATTTTTACCCTCTTTTTTGGGGGGAAAGGTGCGTCTTATACTCCGAAAAATATGGTACAGTTTTGTTCCCATTTGGTTGGCTCTAACAAAGGACCTCCCCAAGCATATGGGTATTTTCTTACAGATCAGCACATTTATTCTACTTCACTTCTGGCTCTTCATTTAAAAGCATCTGTTGCTATCAAAAAGAGGAAAATTGATTTGGATTATTTCTAATTCAAAACTAGACTTCTGAAAACATGGAACAAGTAGGAGACCCAACAGCCGGTCTGCTGAGGCTGCCAGCTGCAATCTTGGTTTTATAGAGGGAGGCTGGAGTTAAGCTATAACTGGAAGTCGTTGATTGGATGCAAGGACCATAAATGGCATTCAAGGCCAAGCAGGGTGGGTGACACAATTTCTCACTGAATTAAAGTAACTCCAAAACAGCTACAGCAGCAAATTGCTTTGTTTTCAGATAAGAGACTCAAGCTTTGCTTCAGAAAATCGTTGTCCACGATTTCTCTTGTTTCACAGGAGATTCTAGCCAGCAGAGGGAGAGGAAAACCATGTGCCTGATCCCCAGAGTGAAGTCTTTTAATTAAAAAAGAGACTGTTTCTTCTTGGCCTTCAATTTCTGCTCTGATAAGGTTAAGCTAGTAACATTTTATTAGGCTGGGTGATTGTTAAATGTAGTTCTGAAGTTGATGCTTCAGCCTGCACATAAGCAAACATTCCAAATGAATTTTTAAGCAGGGATGGTATATAATTTGTATGTGAATTATGAAGACTCAAAGGACGGAGGAAAATGTTCCCTGGTATGGATAATTATTGCTTTGGCAGCTTTAAACATGTACACTAAAATTAAAATTTAAAAGATAATCCCACAGGAAACAGTATGTGGCGATACGCAGACCTTGCCCTAGAAAGTGGAGATTAGATCAATATCACCCCTCTTATGAATCAAATAAATATAACTTTTAATTCAAAGTGTCTGTGTCGGGGGGTGGGGGTGAGGGCGTGTCACGTGAATGGCTGCCCCTAGTCAGTCTGGATTTCAAGCTGGAAAAGTCTTCGTGATCTTGGTCATTTGGATTCTCGTTAGTATCCAGGGAAGCACATTCTTTGTAGAACTCTGTCTATGGGTTGTATGAATTTTGTTCCAAGAAACAGGAATATTTTGCTTCGATAAATGGCACTATTTTTTGCATGTCCTGCTGATCTCCATAATACCATATTTTTGGAGCCCAATTACTATGAAACCCATCCATGCACACATTTAGAGACAGTTACATTTATTACCAGTATTGCAGTATTTAAATATTTGGGCTGAAGGGGATCTGAAATCACAGTAACAGAAATATGTGGCAGTGTTTCAAATGTTGGTTCAGCGGCTGTGTAAGTCCAACAGGTGTTAGGATTCAGTCATTTAAATCACAGCTCCCTATTATCTCTGAATCAGAGGACTGTGATAAAATGTTATTGGTTTACTAAACTAGAAATGGTTAACAACTCACAGTGTCCATCTGACACCTTTGATTTGCAAGCTGCGCTGGTTGCCAGTTTCTTTCCTGAGGTGAGTCAAGCAAGGTGCTCATTACCACCCAAAGCCCTGCGTGGTTTCTGATGGGCTGGAACCAGGCCTGGCTCCCTTCCATTAAAGCCTGTCCTCTACTGGGACCCAGGAAGCGCCCCTTCTGCCCTCTGGAATGAGGTCCCCCCCCCCCGGAAGCCCAGGTGGTTCTTGCCCTGAGGGCGTTCCAAGGGTCCTAGAGGCCCCTCTGTCCTGCCAGGCCTTGGGCGAGACTGGGTGGGGCTTGCTCCACGGAAGGTGAAAGCTTGGTAGGAAGCTTTGAGGCATCTAATAAGTTCTCAGTGTTGGTCTTCCTTCTTCTTTTTCTTCTTCTCTTCTAGTTTGGTTTTGTTGGTTGCTGTATTATGCTTATATAGTATTGAGAGGTTCTCCGGGTTGTTTGGAATCAAGTGGCATCGAATAGAATGGAATAAATATATGATGAATAAGTTGTAGTATTCCTATTGTGGGTGCTATATAAAGAGAAAGGAGATAGGAAGTAAATCAAATAAAGGAGGGACTTTCTTCAGCCATCCAATCGTTCAATTGCAATAAACAATTTTCTTCTTTTTGCGAGTCAAAACCCTTGTGACTTCTGGGTGGGGAAGGTGCCCAGCTTCTTCTGAGTCCCAGCCTTGGAAAACAGTATCGCTTCTTTGTCCCAAATGTGGCACTCCTGGTGTCAGGACCCGTTAGAGATTTAGCAGCTGCTTTACTATATTTGGATTTGGTGGTCAGAAATTCTGAGCAAATGAAATTTGGGCAGTATTATTAAAATGCTCTGGCTGCCCAGTAATTCTGAAAGCAAACTTTGTGTTGTTGCCAGACACGGAAGGTATTTAATTTTGGCTGGAGAAATGGGAGGAACAGCCGACCCCAAGATCTCTGTTGACAGCTTGTACGTATCCATTGCAGTCTTGGACACCAAAGTGGCAGTAAAAAGAGGGCAGGATGGATACAGCGAGCATTTGCTTCATGGATTGCATGAGGGCCCCCGTGTCTTTATGGCCCAGATGTCTCATCCTTAAAATGACCCTCAAAAGTGAAAACGTATTTGCCATCTGTCATCACTTCTGGATATCCTGGCAGGCCATCATGATCCATGGAAAACATGGATCGCATTAGTTTGGTCTGCCTGGTTCCGTGGACTGTCCCTTGGTGATCTCTTTTGTTAAAAAAATGGAGGATGATCGAATTGATTCTCTGTTAGAAGTTGCTTGATTTGATATACTTCAAGCCTCTTTGGAGAGGAGCAGGTGATCCTTCTCATTACCCGAAGAAAAGTCCTTGTCAGCTGCCTCTTGGGGGTATGTCTGCTTCTACTTGGCGGGGCAACCTGGCTGTAAAAGTTGGAGAAAGAACCCTCACCCTATCCAGCCAGGTCATTTCAGAAAAGCTACCTGTCAACATGCCTTTGCCACTAAAGGGAGCTGAATGAAGCAACTGTCCAGAAGCAACCAGCAGCACGGGACATTTTTCTGTTACTAGAGTTTAGTTTTAGTTTTAGTTTTATTAGATTATTTTAGAGACGTCTCTTCTTTGTGTCCAAGAGCTTCCTGGAGATCCACATGATCAGCCAGGGGCATTTTCATATGTGAGGAAAAGGAAGGTATGAAAGATGCAGGAAGCCCTCTACAGAATGCCACATGTAGAAGATCCATTCCTCTGGGAGGAAAGGGCACCTGGGTTTATTGTTTCCATTGGGGATACAAACGTAATGGAGTCCTAGGCCTGGAAAGGACCAGCCCCCTGCCCATGACAGGAAACCTTATACACGCTCAACAAATGGTTGTCCAGTCTTTTCTTGGAACCCACCAGTGATAGAGCACTTAGGACTCCAGGAGGCAAAAGGTTCCATTGGTTAATTGTTCTCACTATCAGAATACCAAAGGTGGAGGGGACCTTGGAGGTCTTGCAAGCTCATGTTCATGTCAGGAAGCTTCTCCTTAGTTCCAGGGTGAGTTTTCCTCTGAGACCTTCCACACACTGCTGCTTGTCCTACCCTCGGGTGCTTTGGAGAATGAGTCAGCCACCATTTCTTTGTGGCAACCCTTCATGTACTGGAGGACAGCTATCATGTCATCCCCTTATTCTTCTTTTTGTTAGGCTAGACATACTAAATCCCCTTAACTTAAGGTTAAGCGCTAAGGAAGGTCTGCAACCTTAAACACTCAGAGAGCCATTTGGACCCATTTCCCACAGAAAAGAAAATACCGGGAGCCACAAAACCCTTCCCGTGCCTGACGATTTCTTGAGCAGCCACAAAACTGGCATATGTAGTTGAATTATATGTTCTGTTTTCTTCTGAAACTTTTATTTTCTTGGATTTATCCACGGTTGGCTTAACAGGGATTGAAAAGCTCAATAAATTGTGGGCGGGCGGGTGTTGCACATTGGTGGTTGTGACACATATTTTGAGTGTCAGGGAGCCGCAGCAGAGGGGTGAAAGAGCCACATGCTGCTCCAGAGCCGCAGGTTGCTGACCCCTGCCTTAGCGTATTTTTTTGTATTGTGGTGACCAGAATGAGATGCAGTATTCCAAGTGTGGCCTCACTAGTGCAGCACAGAGTGGTAGTTTCACTTATTTTGATGCTATCCATGTAGCGATGCAGCTGAGGACGGCATTGGCTTTGTGGCAGCTGCCGAAACCTGCTGGTTCATACTTAAGTGGTTGTCCACTAGGACTCCAAGATCCCTCTCACCGTTAATACTGTTGAGCCAGGGGACGCCTGTTCTGTACCTGTGAGTTTGGCGTTTCTTGCCTAAGTTTATAACTTTACTTTTCTCATTACTGAACTGCTGGGTAGAGTCTAATACTCAAGTCTGTCAAGATCCTTCTGGATCTTGACCTTATCTTCTAAATCTTAGCTATTTCTCCCAGCTTGATGTCACCTGCAAATTTGATGAGTTCCCCTTCTATCCTCTCCTCTAAGTCATTTATGAAGTTGTTGAGGAGTACTGGGCCTAGGACAGAACCCTGGGGTACCCAACTGCATGCTTCCCTACACGTAGATGTTGTTCTGTTGAGGAGCACACCCTGGGTATGGCTGGTCAGCCAGTTATGAATCCATCTGATGGTGATGCTGTCTAACCCACATTGCTATTGTGTAGAATAAATGTTCTGTACCAATCAGAAACAACTCTATTGAAAGTCACAAGCATATGCACTTAATTAATGTGGCTGGACCACAAACTCTTGAAAATTGTTTTGGAAACAGTCTTAGTTTGGAGAAATTAAAGCAGAAGATGCCATATTTCTTTCCATGAGAGAAGATTTTAAAAATCATCACATCACGTTTACACAATTTATTTTTCCCTTCTCCAGTTTAAATTAGAGCAGAATGTGGTGGAAGTTTTGTCTCTTTCTTTTACTGAAAGGTCAGGCATCCAAATTGGAAAAAAATAAGTTCCTGGGTACCATTTTATTTGTTTTAAGATAAATTGAAAGTTGGCCGACCAAACTAAGTTGCAAAAGTCTTTCTCACTAACCTGGAACAAAACTTTAATGTCATTTTAATGCATTTTCCAGACTATGGCTATTTTTAAATATATCAACAAACCATCCAACAATACTTTTCTACCCTAATTTGTGAGGTCACATTTTGAGGGAAAGATTGCCACATCCCAGAACTCTCCTCCTCTTCTGCAGCACCAAAAGGATGCATGGAGACCAACCGAAACGTTTAATGCCTACAATGCCAAATTAAGGGAGCCATTGGAATGGTCAAAGCATCAGAAACCGGGAGACTGTGAGCTCTAATCCTGCCTTAGGCATAAAGCCAGCTGGGACACCTTGGGCCAGCCACTCTCTCTCAGCCCTAGGAAGGAGAAGGCAATGGCAAACCACTTCTGGAACCTTGCCAAACTTCAAGGAACAAAATAAAAATAAAAATCCCAAACTAGAGAATCCCCTCAGCATTGTGATTAAAGACCCCGGATTAGAAACCAGGAGACCATGTAGTCAAGTCTTGCTTAAGCACAAAGCTTAATGGATGACTTTGGGCCAATCCTCCTTTTCTCTCAGCCCTTTCACTCACCCTCGGGGGTTGGGGGTGGGGGCAGGCCTCTACCAAAAGAAAATGTGCTGAGAAAATGGGATGGACTTGTCCAGGCAGTTGTCAGAAGTCAATACTGACTCAGAAGCAGAAGATGAGGAAAGGAAGGAAGGAAAGGAAAGGAAGGAAGGAAGGGGACAAACTGAGATTTGAGAAAAAAGTAAACAAAAATACACCAATTCCAAATGCTGCTTTCTGCAAATAAAAGTGTTTCTCAAGTGTTTTTTAACTGTTCACCATAACTTCATCAGACTTGATAGATCTGCAGAATGCCAGTAATGTATAATTAAAAGATTTTGTTGGCAGTCATTTTAGCTTGGATGCCTCCTCAAAAATAATAAATGTACTTTTTTTGCGTAATTTAGCAACAGTTATCTTTTTTGGGTATCGTCTGCCTGCATAACTCATTCACCTGCAGTCTTTTTTGTTATTATAAAGGGTGTGTTTTCAAGATGTTTGAGAGAGACCAGCTGACAAAGACGAAACACCTTTCCTAAAAAGAGGAATAAAAGGGAGTTTGGCTCTTCCTGGCTTCGAGTTCTAAAGAGTTGCCTTTTGCTGGCTGTGTCTTGGGCAGCAACTGGCATCTCTTTTTCCCGACTGGGTTGCAGTCTCACAGATGTGCCACGTGGCAGAAGTTCAGCAGGTGAAGTTGTTCTCATCCTGAGATTGCAGCTCTTCAGCAGTTGGCTCTCCCTTCTAGCTGCTGGGGACAGAGGGAGGCACACTGGATTGCAACAGGATCCCTGCCTTTTGTTCCTGCAACCACAGAACCGTATCTCACAATGGTAGAGTTGCAAGGATCTTCTAATCCAATCTTCTGCAATCCGCAGGAAACTCAATTCAGGGAGAGAGCTCTCCAATCTTGCGCCTTCCAAATGTGTTGGAACTCGAGCTCCATAATCCTCAGCTATTTTGTTAATTATGATGCGTGGAGAGCACAGGAGCTGCAGTCAAAGGGGAAAACTTTTTGCCACCCTGTGTCCCTTCCAAAGAGGCCATTCAGAAGGTTTTTTTTATTATTATTTGTTTTCTCTTTACATACCTAATGTGCTTAATGAACAGCGCGCTGTCTGGGTCAATTCGATTACATAGTAATACTTATTAAGGTCCTAATTTCTACCTCTTTTATCCAGCCATTGATAAAACAAGTCCCGAGTTTGAAAATATTCTGTGTCTTTTTCTTTTATCTTCAGTGTTAATTTGTCCATTTCTGCACAGTCCAATATTTTTTTAATTATATCTTCTTCCGTGAGTGCTTCGTCCCTTTTCCAATGTTATGCAAATACAATTTTTGCTGCTGTTAAAACATGCAATATCAAATATACATTTCCTTTATCATATATTTCTGGTATTATGCCTAACAAAAATAATTCTGGTTTATAATCTATATGCTGTTTTAACATTTTTTCTAACCAAGTATGCACTTTCATCCAACTTTTTTTGCTTTTGGGCACGTCCACCACAGGTGATAACATGTGCCTGGGTTTTTATTACATTTCCAACATTTGGTAGACATATTTTTAAACATTTTTGCTAGCCTCGCCGGTGGTAGGTGCCAGGTAGTTCAGAAGGTGTGAGACAGCTTCCCAGATTGCTAACTCTCAGTTCTGAATTCAGTTCTTCTATAGTTGGAGTTGTAATGTATGTATGGTCTTGGGTTGTGAAACTCATCCCAAGAATCAAAAGAGTATTTCTGTGCAAAGTCATTTGCCCAACAGAAACTGGTATGATCTGAATTTGTGGCTTCCAGTCAGAAGGTGTTGGCAAAGACTCTGGTGGAGTTTGCCACTGCAAAGTAGGAAATTGAACAGTAACGTGACTGTGGATATTGATGAAATCAAGCCCCAGGTGGGGAAAGTGATAGAAGTTTCATGCCTCGTGTGATACTAGGACTCCGTATTCCTTCTCACAATACCAAAATTAAAGAATTCCAATTGCAAGAAGTGCTGCTGATTAAGATGGCTTTAAAGTGGGGTTGAGAGCATCTGTGAGGGTAGTTGCTGGGATCGACAATGGGCTGCAGCTCTATTTCCTTGTTAGTGGCCTTCTTGGGAGTTGGCCCTGCAGGAGCCCAAGCTGAACGAACCTTCTTTCTGATCCATCAGACACTTTCAGAAAACTTTGTATTGCTTCTAAGCATATTCTCCCATCAAGATCATCCCGTTCAGTCAATGAAACTTTTATCACATCATTGGTGTGTGTGTGTCTCTCTCTCTTTCATTGTCTCTCTCTTTTTTTTTCTCTCTCTCTCACACACACATCTGTATTTATTAGCTTGTAATCTCTCTGCTGCACAAGAGAGCAGGAAAAAGGTTAAAGCCATCTACTTCTTTTTCCCTTTTAGATCTATTCTGGGCCGCCTGAAGACAATGCTGCACCCCCTATTCCACCTCCTCGGGTAGCCACTCGAAGGCATAAGCCCATCACCATTTCCAAGCGCCCCCTGAGAGAGAGACCCCTCTTCTTTGGAGGTTCTGTGGAAGAAAGCGAAGGTGGGTTCTTTTGTTCCCAGTGTCCTCATAGCACAAATCCTTCCATCAGTAGAGGTTGGGGCTTCATTAGGATCACTGTCTAATGGTGTTGGGTCAAGGGGTGAATGCCATTATATCTCCTGATGTAATAGAAGAGAAATTAATCCTGGTGTTAACTTGGCAACAGTTTTTGAAAGGGAAATCATCATCCCAGTTTACCTGACAAAAATTTTTTGGAACTTTGAAGCATATGAACTCTGGTTTCTCACGCAACAGATCCAAAATGTTGCTGCCATAATTTCACCATAAGGCCAGAGGACGTTGGTCTTGCTGGCTAGCCTACACTTTGGGTTTGTGGCAATGATGAGATGGGAAACTGAATGTCTGGACTCCTGTGTTGTTTTGGTTTGCACTTGGAGCAAAGAGATCCTGGCATCTGGGCTCCAAGATTCAACGCATTGTTAATTTCCAGCACTTGGTGTGAGGATTGTTCTGTTCCTTTGGGATTCTCTAGCACGAAGGTACAGCAGCAGCCGGTGACCACTTGAATTGTCACTTTGTAAAGGGAACTGGAGATTTCCAATCTGAGCCTCTTTTCCTGACCAAACCCGAACTCTCTGTTCTTCAGCACTCAAGTATTTCAAAGGCCCATTAGCTCCTTCAGAAGTTTGAAGTTGTAGGAGACCATTGTCCTCAGGGTGATTGGGGAGGCGCTTGGAATAGTCATGATGACAGTCAGCACTGGGGTTTGAGGGAAGAGAGCCAGACATGCAAGCATCTTAAACATGTGCACATGTGCATGAGTTGGGCATTGCAATACCTGCACTCTGGGGGGTGGGCTCCAAGGGTAATTGAAGCCAATGATCCTGCTGGCTGGGGGCAAGCTGACCTAGAACAACCGAGGGTTGAGGTGATGCAGCCTTTCGGAAGCGTGATGGCTCTCCCTTCAGCCTACTGAATTGGGCAAAAATGAATTTGAACTTACTCATACCTTCTTCCTTCCTGGCAGCAGCTTCTGAAAACCATCTCCTCCAATCTTACTAACGGTGCAGAGGGCGTATTGCCATCACCCGAGAGCTAAATGAAAGCATGCCCTGAAGACCCCCCAAGCCCTATAAATATATTTCCTATTTATTACAGTCATTCTTGCTGTTCCTTACACTAATACTAATTATGAGATTTATATATTTGGAGAAAATATTTAAGAAGTCCTTTTTAACACTAACAGGGAAATCTTATTTCCATGGCAATATTGACGTAGAAATTTTTTGGGTGGATTAATTTTAGGGGATTGAAAGGCGGACATTCTTTCAGCCCCCCCCCCCCAAAAAAAAACAAAAAAACAACCTCTTCATTGTCCTTGCTGACTTGGCCGTCTCCTCCTGGAAATGGACTGTTCATGTATGACCTGTAGGCTCAGAAAAGGTTCCTGGTGGCTAGAATTCTTTGAGTTGGGTTTTCCCTTTCAGATTGCCAGACGAATAGCTAAGAGTCACTATCCAGGTTCAGTAGAAAATATCACATGCAATCAGGACAGATGGGCAGATTAATAAAATACAGTTGCAGAGACATCAAATGAAAAATCAAGAAATTTGCTATCGGCTGGATTTCGTAACGTCAGTGGGAGCGTACGGCTTCCATTGTTGTCTTTGCAGAGGCTTCCCTCCATTTCTGACTTGCCTGGATGCCCTAAGAACTGACCATCTGTTGTTTTTGCTCTAGAAGAGGACAGCTGTGGCCTGACCCCAAATGGCGTAATTGCTGCCATCAGCCCTGATGTCCCCAAGCCACTCCAGCGTAGCCGACTGCAGAGGCCGGGAGAACTTGATCCGGGAAGGCCCAGCCCAGAGAACCGTGGAGCCGGGGAACCCTGTGCAGAGGTGGATGTAGGAAAGCTGGTGTCCAGGCTCCAAGAAGGAGGAGCAAAACTCTCCAGTAAATCTGCCAACAGCATCGGGCCAACTCCCAGTTCCCTGAAGGCCTCCAGCCTACACCCCAAGAAGCCTGCTCCAAGGCCTGGGGCTGGCTGCAAAGAAGGTGAGCCTCCTGGGTTGGTTCTTTTCCAAGACACGCTGCATCCTGGCCCACAGCCCTTCAAAGACCCCAGGGCTCTTTGCTTTGCAATACAGTTCAAGCTAAATTTGGGGTGAACCGTGTGCCCAGTGGGTCTTTCATCCTTTGAATTAGAATCACAGCTGGGAGATGAACTAATTATTTATTCGTTCACTTTTTCAATTGTTTTAATTCTAGCATGTAGTTACTTTTAAGAGAGTTAGGAAATCACATTGTGGTATGATTGTTTTATTTAAGGCAGGGATATAGACAGTATGATGGGATATGTAAAACCACAATAGAATTCCTCATTTCAAGTTTGAAACACCCCAAAATAAGCATTGTAGCTCTATGTGTCCTTGCTCAAAAAAAGAGAACCCCTTATTTTTAGGGCTGAGCAGTCCGAGGGCAGTTGGAATAGATGGAGCCATAAGAAGACCATGAAACCAAACGGGGCTGCCATCTTTATCAACGGAAAGAAGGACGGGGGGGTGTGACAGAATAGCCGTCTTCCAGTATTTGAGGGGCTGCCACAAAGAAGAGGGAGTCAAATTATTCTCCAAAGCCCCTGAAGGCAGGGCAAGAAGCAATGGCTGGAAACTCATCAGGGAAAGAAGCAACCTGGAATTTCCTGACAGTGAGGACAATTAACCCAGGGAACAGCTTGCCACCAGAAGTTTACAGGTAGTCTTCGATTTACTGTTTAGTGACTGTTCAGGTACAATGGCACTGAAAAAGTGACTTATGACCGTTTTTCACAGTTATGACCTTTGCAGCATCCCCATGATCAAAATTCAAATGCTTGGCTACTGACTCATATTTATGACCGTTGCTGTGTCCCAAGGTCACGTGATCCCCTTTTGCCACCTTCTGACAAGCAAAGTCAATGGGGAAACCAGATTCACTCAACAGCCAGGTTACTAATTTATCAATGGCGGTGATTCACTTAACAACTGAGGCAAGAAAGGTTGTAAAATGGGACAAAACTCACTTAACAAATGTCTTGCTTAGCAACAGAAATTTTGGTCGTAAGTCGAGGACTACCTGTACTCCAACACTGAGGTTTTAAAGAAGAGACCGGAGAGCCACTTGTCTGAAATGGCAGAGGGTTTCCTGTTTGACCAGGGGGTTGGATTAGAAGACCTCCAAGGTCCCTTCCGACTCTCTTATTCGGTTATTTAATTTGTACCACACCTTTCTACTTAGGTGAGCACTCAAGAAAACTAGGGTAATAAAATTTAAACATTAAAAAAATTTAAAATAAAACAAAACATTGCAAACCTATACCAAAATTAGTAAGATAAGCTCTGAATCATCTTACTTAAACATCTCGGTTTTTGAGGAGGGAACGGGGCCCCGTTGCTGTTTTCAGGAGCACATGATCTGCATCCTTGGTGCAACGTGGGAAATGGTCTGTTCCTGCGTGCCGGAAGGACAGCGAGGACTTTTTCAAGAGAGCTTTCTCTGCAGATGTTAACAGCTGGACGGGTTCCTTCTGGGAGAAGCAGTCCGTTGGCGTTTAGGACACTCAAGATAAATACAGATGTAAAACACTGCTTAATAAGCATTTGGAACTGGCATAAGTATTTCACAACAGGCTTCACGTAATCTCTGTATTTTGCACCAGTTAACAATTTAGCAACTGCATTTGTATGAATTATAATTTCCGGATCTCCTTCCAGTCATCAAGACAAGATGTGAACTGCTGTAAATGTCACCAGTCCCAGCTGGTTGAGGAAGGTTCATGAATGGCGCAGCAGCCTGCCTGGGGCAGCCCTGGGCAAACGCCGGGGCTGAAGATCCAAGGCCCCCCAGCTGAGCCTTATTTTCCAGATGCCTTTCCTATTTAACTTGAGATTCTCCATCTGGCAACATTCAAGGGCACGGAGAGTTTCCTTGGAGTTGGAGAGGGACTGTTCGTAACCTGCAAGATGGCAACACACACACACACACATCCCTGAAGTGTGCCCTGTTGCAAGCCTCCAGGTGCCTCCTTTTCACGTTCATGCAGATTTTGAGGACAATATTGACTCTCAAACTGTCATCATGGAATTGATGCATGTTGGTCACCCCACAACCCCTTGTAGATTCCTTTCATTTTTTTCACATGGGGAGCAGCTTTGCCAAGCCTTGCCCTTTCTTACTTTATTATTTATTCAAATTGTTTGCCACTCATCTCACCTCAAGGTGATGCTTACAATGTTAAAAATAATAAAATTATACAAGAACATTCATTGGCAACCTTCGGTCTCAAGAGACGATGGTATCGTGCTCTGGAAAGAGGTCCTAAAACAGCATCTGGTGTGACTAAAAAGGCCAATTCGAGAGTGGCCATAAATCTCTTTCACACTGAGGGCAGATACATTTTGTCCCCTGCCCAGCCCCCAGATTTCGCTGGTTCCAGGACTCCCTCTTTGCCTCGGTGTGCCGAACAAGCATCTCTTCAAATTGGAGAAGGCCGTGCTGCGCCTTTAGCCTCCAAGCTGAACGAACAGAGGTCAAGGTTTCCCAAGTGTTAATGTCCATTCCCAGGGCCTTTAGGACCCTCTTGCAAATATTCTTATATCGCAACTGCGGTCTACCTCTGAGGTGCTTTCCCTGCACTTATTCTCCATGCAGGAGATCTTTCGGATTCCGACCATCAGCCATTCTCACGACATGCCCCAGCCAGCGTAGACGTCGCTGTTTCAATAGTGTACACATGCTAAAAATTCCAGCACGTTCCAAGACTGCACTATTTGGAACTTTGTCCTGCCGGGTGATGCCAAGGATACGTCGGAGACAGCACATATGAAAGGGTTCAACTTTCTCTCCTGCTGTGTGTAAAGGGTCCATGACTCACTGAAGCACAAGAGCGTGCTCAGGATGCAGGCTCTATAGATCTGGATCTTTGTAAGTTCCATCAGCTTCTTATTAAGCCATACTCC
Source organism: Arizona elegans (assembly GCA_022577455.1). Classification (NCBI taxonomy): domain Eukaryota; kingdom Metazoa; phylum Chordata; class Lepidosauria; order Squamata; family Colubridae; genus Arizona; species Arizona elegans. The sequence continues at coordinate 20,584,247 of JAKOOJ010000015.1, read as the reverse complement.
TTTTGTAAGTCTGGAGACTTGCAGACAAGAACATGTACACTATGTAATAAGAATAAAACACTATACAAGAACAAATTGTTAACTAAAAGATGGGGAGGTGCGATCTGTAGTTAATCTATCAACCACCTCCAGCATGATGCTCACCTGCTGAAGGCCCGGTCAAGTGGCAGAGCCAGGACTTCAGGCCCTTGCAGAAGGTCAGGAGATTGGGCGCTGGCCTCATTCTGGGGGGCAAGATGTTCCAAAGGGCAGGAGTGGCGGCAGAGAAGGCCCTTCTGGAGCCCACCAACTGGAATTCCCCGTCTGACGGGGCCCAGGGCACGTCTCCTCTGCTGGCATGGGTGGGGTGGACCACTCCCAGTTGAATGAGATGGTTCCTGAAGTCACCTGGACTCTTGCCATGAAGAGCTTCAAAGGTGATAACCGACACCTTGTATTATTTAACAGGTGCTCTTCATTCCTTGAGGTGTCCAGTTGTATTTTTCCAGTCAATCTGCCCACCTGTCATGTTGCATCACAATGTGCACAGAAAAGAGAGAGAGAACTATAAGGTTCCTTGTTATGTGTCTTTCACATAATTCTAAGACTTCTAAACTCAACAAATGCTGTAAATGGCTTGGCAACCCTACCAGTTGACCAGATCAGGAAATCAACTCCAGAGGAAGGCTAAAACTACTTTTATGGAAACAGATCTGGCAATGGAATCTTGCGGGTCTGATTGTGTTGTGTCTCTTCCCCATATGAATTAGGAATTGCATCCCCCCCAATGAATTAGGGGGGTGTCTGGCTAAGCACTTCCAAAGGATGCCTGTCTCTTGTGGACTTCAGGCATGTTTTTCTCCTCATCGCTTTGGTAAACCACTTGATCTGCCTCTGTCAGGGTCATCTTCCTTACCCTTTGCACCACATCTGCAAAAACTCCAGCCACATTAATTAAAAAAAACATATTTGAGATGGCATAAATTTTACAAGTTTATGAATCCCACAAATAATTTGGTCGCATTTGTACTTGTGTGTTACTGACCTTCAGGATCTCAATAAAATGATGGCTGGTCTGTGCTGTAGGGATGAATGTGCTCCTGGTATCCGCTTAACTTTCCTAAAGCCCAGGACGGGGCTTTAGGACAGAGGGACCAGGCAGCTGCAGGGCCCCTCAGGGTTCCTCTCAACCTGCCCACCATTTCTCACAACCTCACTGAAACTACTAGTCACGTCACACACTCAGACTGTAACTAGATCCCATTTTTTCATTGTCCACAAGGGTTTTTTTTTTTTTGAGTCACTTCTTTTTTATTTTCATTATTTCTTTAAAATATTCTGTGCAAACTGCCATCGAGGGTAAAACAAGAAAACTTCCATTGTACAAACACAAAATCATTATTGCACAATAAAAGGACAAAATCACCACAAACTATAAAAAACACTGTAAAAATATCATAAAAACAGCAGGAGCAGTGAAGAAGAACAGAGTAGGAACTATTAAACAGCATCCAACTTGGTGTGACACCATTAAGACAGATTGCAGAACTAAGTTAAGCAGAACATGGCTTATCTCAAACAAACTCTGATGGAGCCACACACATTCATCAGGTGATGTAAAACGACATGATTTGTATCATGGGTCTTGATGTTTCATCACAGCCACCCACAGCCATAGTCATCATGCATCAATTTAAGATAAATTGTCAAGAAAAGCTATAGAGAGCATCTTTGTGGCCTTCTCAACTTCATTAGAATAGAATTTTTACCACAGTTAAAAATCTTCTGGTGTACAATTGTTCAAATATCCTGAAATGCTGAGCACTAAAAAAATTCAGATAATCTATTTTCAACTGTTAGTCAATTGCAAATTGTTCATAGTTTGGATTGAGAATATAATGTAGCTCCAATGTTGGCATTTCTGTATTTTGAATTTTTGTAGCTCTGCCACAGAAAAGGATTTATTTCACACCTGGTAGCATTCCCAACCTTTCTGTTGTCGGCCACTGTACAATCGATATTAGAGCTCGTTCTGCTTTCTGATGGCAAGAAATTCAGGCAGCTGCAATGAGACACCATTTCAGTCAGTTGGCACATTTCAAATAATATTTAAAGGGTTCTTTTCAAAACAGAATTTTTGATCAGCTGCTCCTTGGTCACAAGTAGGATTGGGAAATGGCTCTCAGCCCCTGTGCCGATGCTTTTCCCATTAGAATCAGACTAGAATTGGAAGGGACCTTGGAAGTCTTCGAGTCCAACCCGCTGCTCAAGCAGGAGACCCTCTACCAATTCAGACAAGTGATGGTCCAATCTTTCCTTAAAAACCTCCAGTGATGAAGTACCCACAACCTCTGAAGGCAACTTCTGTTCCTCTGGTTAATTGTCCTCACTATTAGGAAGTTTCTCCTTAATTCCAGGTTGCTCTTCCCCTTGATTAGCTTCTATCCATTGCTTCTTGTCTTGCCTTCTGGTGCTTTGGAAAATAAGATGACCCCCCTCCTCTTTGTGGCAGACCCTCAAAGACTAGAATATTGCTATCGTGTCACCCCTAGTTCTTCTTTTCTCTAGACTAGCCAAACCCAATTCCTGCAACTGTTCTTCATATGTGTTTGTCTGCAGGCCTTTAATTGTCTTAATTGCTCTTTGCACTTTTTCCAAATGGATGCAGTATTCCAGGTGTGGTTTTACTACAGATTTATAAAGCGTTACTAATACTTCATGCGTATTTTGAGTCTATGCCTCTGTTTAAGCAACCAAGGATTGTGTTCATTTTGTGGGCTGCTGCTGCCCATGGCTGGCTCCTGTTTAAATGATCATCCACTAGGACTCCAAGGTCCCTCTCACGGTTACTGTTCTTGAGCCAGATTTCACCTAATATGCACATGTACCTTTGGTTTTTCCTGCCTAGCTGTAAAACCTTGTTTTTTCCACTTTACATTCCATGTTATTGGATAGGGCCCATAGTTCAAGCCTATTTGGATCCTGCACTTGTCTTCTGGGGTGTTGGCTATTCCTGCCAATTTGGTGACATCTGCAAATTTGATGAGTTATATTTATGGATTTATATTCCTTGCAGATGGTGGGGAATAGAAGGATTTTATGGGTGTGGAGCCTTCTTGGAACTTCTGAAAGGACTGTGTGGTGGGGCTGTGCTTTTTGCAGGATGTTTTCTGCCCTTGCATCTCCACACCCATTTGCACCACTCAGGTGACCCTGAGGACACAGACAAACAAACCTCCAAGCAGCCTCAATGACTCTGGAAAAGGATGCAAAGGACCAGCTGTCCGCAATGAATATAAATCCTTCCATTCCACACCAGCCAGTCAGAGCTGCAGAAGCTTCTTGGATGAGAAGTGAAACATCTTTAAAGAAATACCAGTTGCTCTTGAAAAAGCACTTTTGGGACAACCAGGACCTGGATGACTAAGAATCTCCATAAACATCCTTGGTTTTATGAATTTCTGTAGAGATGTAGTGATCTTTTATATATAATAGATCGGTGGAGGCACAGTGGTTAGAGTGCAGTACTGCAGACTACTTCTGCTGACTGCTGGCTGCCTGCAATTTGGCAGTTTGAATCTCACCGGCTCAAGGTTGACTCAGCTTTCCATCCTTCCAAGGTTGGTAAAATGAGGACCGATTGTTGGGGGCAATAGGCTGACTCTGTAAACCACTTAAGAGAGGGCTGGAAAGCACTGTGAAGCGGTATAGCAACCTAAGTGCTATTGCTATTGCTATAATGCAATTCCACCTTCTCTTGTCTGTTTTTTTTAAATAGTTTGTATCCTTCCATCAGTACATTCCACTCCTGACTTTCATCCCACCAAGTTTCAATAGTGGCAACTATGTGCTGCCTGCCTTCATGTACTAATATTTCAACTTTACCCTGTTTGTTCCCTAAGCTTTGAGCGTTTGTGTAGAGGCATTTGAGTCCTTTAGGGGTCTTGGGTGCATTTCATTTATATCATAGTTTGTAACTGGGATTTCCATCCTTCCCATCACTCTCTGCTTCATTGTGTTTTTCTTTCTTTCTTTCTTTCTTTCTTCTCTGTATTCCTTCCCTCCTTATGTGATTGGTCAGCTACCGTTTTTGCTTGGAATTAGGTTCTAAAGGTTGTGAAATTGGCCCCCTCCCCCCTCAATTTTAGCTGAAAGCCCTTTTGACAAGAGGAGCCATTCCAGTTCTGGTGAGGTTCACTCCATCCCTTGCCAGTAGCCCTTCAGGTAGGGAATGCATGGTCTAGGAAGCCGAAGTTCTCTTGACCGCAGCTGTTTTTAAGCCAGTAGTTCATTCCTCAAATCCTTTGCTCCCTCATTGGAAGTTGGCCTTTTGTTGGAAGTGTAGCTGAAAACACCACTGGAGTTCCTAACTCTTTAACTTTCTTCCCTAGCTGTTTGTAACCTCCTGTTATTGTTGGTGTCATTGGTCCCCACGTGTAGGAGAAGAAAGGGGCAGTAATCCTTTAGTAAGGTTCTCAGTTACATCTTTGATTTTTGCTCCAGGGAGACAATATATCTCCCAAGATGGACTGTTCAGCCTGCAGACTATAGTTTCTGATCCCCTAAGAATTGAATCTCCTATCACCTATATTTTTCCTAGGGAAGTCTGGGATACTATCCTTCCTGTCAAAAGAACGCTGGGCTGTATCTCCTTTTTAGAAACTATTGATGAATGCTCTTTTGTGGGTGTCTGCACATTTTCTTCCATTTCATTCCTATATTTCACTTAATATTTTTTCACCCCAGGCGAATATGAGAGCTTCACTAAAGCACGGCTTCCTGGCGAGAAACCAGTCATCACGCGACCTCCAATGCGACCCCCAGATCCTCCCTGCAAGGCTCCTGTGCCACAGAAGGTGGAGGCCAAGGCAGACCTGGTGGTGGGAACAGCAGCAGAAGCCCCCTCCTCAGTGTGAGTAGTGGCAGCAGGTCCAGCCCTCCAGCTGGGTTGGATGGCAACTCTCCTGACCCCCCTCCCCAACGACTGCCATTTGGCTGGGGAATTTGGAGCGCCTCAGTGCTCCCCATCTGGAGGACACTCAGTCAAGCAGGAAGCGCATTTTAAGGAAGAATATTCCCATGCCAGAAGCGCTCGAACTGAAGAGTGGGGTTCTCTGCTGACAAAGACACCACCGAAGCCAAATGCTTCTGGAGCCCCTGTTTAGCCCTCCTAAGGTGGGGGGGTGGCAGGCTTGTGTTGCACATCCTCCACTGTTCTCCCGCAAGTTCCTCTGTTTGCACCCAGAAAACAGCATTTGTGAACTATGAGCTTTCTCCTGAGCTCTGGGGAAGTCTCCCTCCACATGGCTGACAGCTGCAGGCCTTCTGGGTAGGTCCTTCAGGCAAGAACTAGTGGCCACCCCACTGAAGGCAGGTGGAAGCTCCAGGAGAGCTGGGCACACCCTTCTGACCTGTCAAGTGTACATCACCTTATAGATGTATACACACACACACACACACACACAGAGAGAGAGTCTTTGAACCTTAGCAGGTTCTGTACCAAGGAGAGTGGATTTTTTTACCAGTTAAATCAGCAGTGAGCCCCTTGGCCTGTCTGCTGCTTCCTCTCTTTCCTCTCCTGCCTGAGGAGGTGGGGGGGGGGGGAGGCTCCAGGAGTTCAAGGTACTTGCAGGGAAGCCTTAATTTTATCCGTACAAAAACAAGGTCACCAACGGGGTTTCTATGACTGAGGACAGAATGGTTCTCTCCAGTTCTCATACTTCTCTCAGCTGAACTGCAACAGTTCTGCTATCATAGTGGAGACTTACACAGAGGTGAAATCCAGCAGGTTCTGAAGGTTCTGGAGAACCAGTTGTGGAAATTTTGAGCAGTTCAGAGAATCGGCAAATACCACCACTGGCTGGCGCCAGAGTAGGGTGGGAATAGAGATTTTGCAGTATCCTTCCCCTGCCACGCCCACCAAACCACACCAGGCCCACCAATTCACGGCCACAGAACCAGTAGTAAAAAAAAATTGGATTTCACCACTGGACTTGAGTTTTGTATATCTTTATCCCTGATTATATATAATAGCTTCTGAGAACTTCTCAAACACTGCCCTTTCTCCTTTCAAACAGAATTTGGCAGTCATAAGGACTAGAAACCTGGTCCACACATGTGTTCTCTCTTATCTATCTATCCAGCCTCAGTTAATGGAAATTTGCTTCCTTGATCTTGGGCTCTTTTTGACCGAACAGCTGAATTGCTACCACAAAGCAAAGAGGCTGTTTGTGCTGTTTGTTTTTTCAGGGTGGCATCCAGGGCAAAGTTCTTCGAGACGGCTTCCTTCAGGAGAGGAAGGTAAGAGCAGGAAAGGTTGGCCTTTAGACATACTGTGGGCATTCTGAAAAGCTGGTGAATCATGCAGCCTTCTGATTTTGCCCAGGGACGTTTGGGACATTTATCCCAAATACATCCCCACTGCATAGAGAGGCGCTTTTTAGATGCCTGAGAGTGGAAACGAGAGGCAGATTCTTGGTGAGGTTTCTGGGGAAGAGACGGTGAACTGAAGATGGCTCAGCTGAGAGTGGAGCCGATGACCACAGTGGAATGAAGAGCCGGTGCGTAGACTGGCTCTTCATACTTCCTCTCTGGACAAGGAGAGGACTTGAGATTGCCCACAACTGCTCCAAACAGTTGCTCCTAGCAAGGAGACTGCAAGACGGGGGTCTCCGGTTGGTTTACAGCTCTGGGTGATGAGGGAACCTTGTTCAAATCACAGTTGGCACTTCACATACTTCCTTTCCTAATCATTGCTTGTTAATTGCTCTTCAGCTATTAAGTACCTTGGGATAAAATGACTATTACCAAAAAAAAAAAAAAGACTTGCCAAATTCTGCCCCGTAAAATGTCCCACTGGCCCCTGAGGGCCTCGTGGGTTGCCTGGCTGGCAGTAGCAGAGCTTTTCAGGGCTCTTTTTGTCTTGCTGGCTGGTGGAGGAGATGACCAGGCTGAGCCCGAGGGAGGGGTCAAGTGCTTCACCAGTCTGGAGTCCCTCTGTGCCCAGAAAAGATGGAAGTCCAGCCCATCTTGAATTCCGTTGACCCTTATCCCTTCGCCACTTTGCTTTGATCGTTAGATTCTTGTCGAGCCTGTCAGCATGCAACAAAACTGAGTTCATTTGAACTGCTCTGGCTTCTGATTTCCTGTGCTGGACAGCTGACCTGTTGAGGGGCCATCACCCCCGTTCCCTGTCACCCCAATCCTTCACCTCCTATGCACGGAGAGTCATTTTCAACTGAAGTTGGCATTGCAGGCTCAGGATCAGCAGTATTTTTATCATGAGTTACAAAATAATTCTTCTGTTTGATAGTCAATTGGGATTGCTGAATCCTGCAAGCTTGTAGCTTCCAGTCTCTCGCAGCGTTCTGGCCTTTGCAAAGATCCTGAAATCTCAGGCATGTTTTTTCAGTATTGAATATATTAGGGTGCTGTATTGCCAGTCCGTGCAGTGGGCTGAGCTGATAGAGATGGGATCTCTGTGACTGAGGGGGGAATGAGAACTGGGCCTCCCCACTCCTAGTTTAGCACTTAAACCACTGCCCCCCCTGCCCCCCCCCCCCCCCCCCCCGGTCCTTTAGTTAGCTCCAGTTCAGCCTGGCTGATAGTAGAGATAGAGCTGCAGTCCTGCTTTCTCCCTCGCTTGTCCTTTTCCTGACTGCTTCACTTCTTTTGCAGTTCTTCCTGTCCCCAGGGCAGATCCCCAAATGAGGAAGGATGAAAGGCCCCAGGTAACCCTGCTGTTTATTTTCTGATTCCTTAAGAACCCGAATGCTGGGGGTGTTCTGGGTGGGCTACAGAAACCTCCTGGGGGGAGAGGATTTCCCTCTTGGCTGCAGCGCCAACAAGCCACCTGGCATGTTGTGCTTCGACTTCCTCCACTTCGTTTTACTCCCTGTCTTCCTTTTCTTCCCAGACTCCTGCATGGCTGAGCCTGGATCACGGATTTGCAACACCTGGTGTGTGCTCTGTAAATCAGCTATTTCCAACCCCGTTTTTGAGCTTGCCGTTGTGAACAACTTGCCTTGTTATAACAGAAGCAGAGACATTCTTGGGAGGGACAAAAGTTCCACCTGCTACTGTAAGTGTTCAAAAAGACAGAGCAACAATCAGGCCTTTTGCTCCTCCTCCTCTCTCACTCCAAGCTCCTCCTCCTCCTCCTCATCTCCAGAAAGCGCTGCCTCCCCCTGTTTGGTAGCAGCTGACCTGGAGCAGCCAAAGAGGGGCCCATCGGGAGGTGAGGCCCACCCACCACTTCTGGCCTCTTATAGGGTCCTGCTCGGAGAGCTGCTTCCTGGATCTAGGAACTGGGCTGCAAGCAGCTTCTCTGCCTCAGAAGGTTTCACATTGAGTTATTTTCTTTTAAGACTGAGGTTTTGTGTCAGTGCCGTGTGGAGGGCAGGAGTGGGGTTAACTGTTAACTCATAAGAGGCTGAAAACATTCCCAGTAAGGCCTCCACACCTCTTACTGGTTGTGCTTGCACAACCAGCAGATGTTCCAGAGAGTGAATGGCAGGAGGAAGATTTTTGAAGCCAGATGCTCCACTGCAAAAGGAATGGTGCTGAAATTGGAGCAGAAACCCACGGCCCCTCTGTGAAGTGAGTTTCCCTAAAGTCCAAAGCAGCTTCAAGACATTCCAGGTAGCTTTGTCTTTTGTTAGACCACATTCTGCTCTTCCGCCTTGATTTATTTTCTCCCCAAAGGGCCCTTCCTGCTTGCGGTAGAGTGAGCCGAGAGCCTGCATTTAGATCTGCTTTTATTCGACCTGCAGCCAAAGGAAGAAAGAGGTGCTGTGGTTGTACTTGTGTGCCTGCCTGCGCTTGTGTGCATGTCTCTTGGCCTCAGGCATCTGACAGCTTCTGGCATCTCAGCTGGGATGCTCTTTCGCCAAGCTCCACTTTGGATCCCTGCAGAGTCCCTGGACGGCCCCCTCCCCAGGATTCCCCATTCCACAGGCCGGTGGTTGGTTCTTTCCTAGGAACTTGGATAAAGCACTTTTGCACCAGAGATTTCAGTTTGCCTTGTAAGTGTCTCCGAGGACCAAGGTAGAAAGCATCCAGCTAGCACATTTTAGCCATGCTTTGCAGATACAAGAAATAAATGAACTTTGGGGAGTGGCTCTGGATTGCCAGACTTTGGGCCTGTTCATTTCTCTTTAGAAATAAGGTTGATACTTGTACCACCACCACTGTACCACCAGTCAAATAATTATTTCCACAGAAGTCGTCAGGAAATGCCATATTGATATTTAACATGCCTTGAGGGGTGAAGAAAGTGATGTATATGCTTTATTCCTATGTTTTTGTTACTGGTGTCATCCAATATTCACTTGAACTTCCCAAAGTTGCTGATCAAATAGAGAAGATTGTTCATCCTGTGAATTTTGAGTACTTAACCACCAGTATAAATTGGACAGAAAAACTGAAGATTGATTAAGGGATACGAAAACGCCCACATCTCCCTGGCAGCCTTGTCAGTCCAATCCTGGAGCACAGATCTTTGCTCATTGAGTAGTGTGAGGTTGCAGTGACCTCCAGAAAGTCCAGGCCTTGGGCGAACGTCAATCTGTATCGATCTGTGTTTCCCAGGAATCCATTAATGGATTATGCCAACACCATTGATTTCTACTGTGGGAAATGCGGGGGTGGGGTGGGGGTGGGGGGGCTTCAAGATGTGATCGATTTCAGAGAGTAGAAGCTGAGACAGATAAGGAAGTTCTGAAAGCGAAGATTTGCCATTTCTCTGCAGGAAGGGTGGGGTACTCAGCTCCCAAACGATTGTGTGGTGATCGCATCCAAAATGGGTACATCTCTCCTCAAACCTGCTTTTGTGATAAGCTAAAGATGTCCAGCAATTCAGCTCTCTCTGTTTTGTGAATTTAAAGGCACTTAAAGTAATTTCCACCTGGTGTACTTGTCTGGTAAAAGAAGTAGATTAGTTGTAATAATGTTTATAAAGTTTCCATGGATTAAAAAAATCTACCTGCTTACTCTTGACTGCTGTTTTTGAACTTGTGTAAACTTTATTTATAGAATAGTAAAGTCACCTTGCAAAATATAACATGACTGATCGCATCCAACATTAGACAGAGGAGCGAGACCTCGTTGCAAGAGTTGGGGTTAGGGTCACACGCACACGAATTAAAAAAGTTTGCAGTGCACTTACTTCAGAGTTCCCTTAGAGGAGCTGGCCTGTATGCCTTTCCTCTTTGGAGTTAATATCGGCATATCACTCAGTTGGCACGGATGAAAAGCCAACCGATTTGCAGAAGGCCATGTTGGAAAGTTCTGTTGACGACATCAGCCAGTGGTTTGTTTCTAAAATCCTTTGCTCCCTTGTTGGATGTTGGCCTTTTGGTGGAAGTATAGATGAAAACAAAACTTGTGCTCCTAATTCTTTAATTTTCTTCCCTCACTGTTCATAACCTCTTGTTATTGTTTTCAGATTCATTGTTGTGTGGTTGTTGGCTTTCGATACCATCAACCGTGGCATCCTTTTGGGCCAACTTATGGAGTTGGAGGGAGGTGGCACAGTCACCTTCCTCCTCTGAAGCCAGTCCCAAATGGGAGTAATAGGGGGTGAGGTTGTTTCTTTGTGGGGCACCACAGGGCTCTTTACTCTCTCCAGTCCCTTTTAACATCTACATGAACCTGCATGAGGCAAGGGATCACCAGTAATCTGATGATACCCAGCCACGTACCTCCATCCCAGGTGAAGGGAAAGATGCAGTGGACACCTTTCACGGTGCCTGAAGGCGGGGAGAGTCTGGCTGGGGAACAGCCCTCTTCAACCGAGCCTGGTAAGGTGGAGTGGCCGTGGGTGGGCCCCTCTGGGTCCAGGAGTTTATTGTCTTTGCTCCTGGATGGGGTTCCACTTCCTCAGACTGACTTGGCGCATAACTTGGGGGACCTCTTGGACTAAGGGCTCCTGCTGAAAAAGCAGATGGCAGCTGTGGCCAGGAGGGCCTTTGCCCAACATCACATTGTATGCCAATTATGCCCCTCCCTGGACAGGGAGGCCCTCTACTTGGTCACTTGTGCCCTGATCATCGCCTGATTGGACTCCTGCAATGCGCTCTACATGGGGCTACCCTTGAAATGGATCCAGAAGCTTCAACCTCTGCAGAACGCAGCTGCGCCAGCTAGACTGAGTGCCCAAAGAAAGGCACATATAGCACCTCTGCTCAGTGAACTGCACTGGGTGCCAGTTTGGTTCCGGGTCTAATTCAAGGTGTTGGTTATTACCTATAGGACCAGGCTACCTATGGAACCCGCTTTGCCCCATCACATCCCCACTTCCCACGTGATCAGGAAGGGGAGGCTGCAGAGCCTGTCAGCCAAGGAATTTCGACCAGTAGGGTCTAGGAAGAGGGCCTTTTCTGCCCCTGCACTGAGGTACATTCTGCCCACAGAGGTGAGGCAAGCCCCCAGTCACTTGGCCTTCCACAAGGGGGACAAAACTGGGTGTGGTACAGACGGTCTCACACAGCCACGGGGCTGGTTGGGTCCATGAGACCCCATGCCTATATCAACAACTCCTAACCTCCCCATCTTGGAACTCTCCATCTTTTGAAATTTTATAATGTTCTATAATTTCTTTAATCTTTCTATAATCTTACATTGTTCTGTTTTTAATGCGTAATTTTATTGATTAAATTATACACTGCCCAAAGCCCTTCTCTGAGGGAAACGGGTGGTTAAGAAGCAGGAAAGTATGAAATATAAGTAAAATAAATTCATGAAAGTATGAAATATAAGTAAATTAAATAAATAAATGAGTAAACCAGGTCAAAAGTGAGAAGGGGCTTCATTCAGACACATCAGCTGACTGCATTGGCAGCATTGGGTTGCACCGCTAAGCTGAAGCCGATGTGGGGAAAAGCAAAGCAAAGGTGCCTGGGCAGCCATTGCACAACGGATCCTTCCTACCCCGACCAGCCCTTGGTCAGCCATCTTGCGAAAGGCCTGGCTTCTCCAGGGAAAGTTGGGAAAGATGCCTTCCTGGGTCCAAAGGGCAGGCCGCAGGCTGCCAGCCTCCAGCTATTGAAATCCACTGCTTATCAGCATTAGCCAAGGGTGGGGGAGGATGGGAGCTGAAGTCCAGCAAGTGTCTCTCCAGCAATGTAGGACCGAGCTGAGAGAGATGGGCCAGCGCCTGGATTCTCCAAAGGCATCTTTGCTCTCCTTAAAGGCTGGATGCGTTTGCTCTCCATTGCAGCCCTCAGGAGATGCCATTTTCCTGGCCTTTTGGATCTGTGTGACTGCAAGTCGCTTGCTGTCTCGGCTTCTGATAGGGACTCTAAAGATGGCCGTCACTTTCTTCCACAGGTTGCCATGGTGACCAAGGGAGCCCTGTGGAAAGACTGCTCTGACCCTTCGATGCTCATCCAGCCACCACAATGGAAGCGCCGATAGCAACTTGCCAAGCCCCCCCCCCCCCCCATATGCACATATTCCAGCAGCATTGTGATTTGAAAAAAACCTTTGTCATGGAACAGTCACTGAGGAAAAACCATTCTGGACAATCTAATGCATGCACACATGCACACAGGTTGTTTCATGGCTTGATACACACAGAGCATGAGGTACCCCACTTTGCACATGGAACAGAAGTTTAAATGGCAAACAGCATTTTTCATTTTATGGCAGACAAAACGTCTCCTCTTTGCGATTTTTGTTTACTGAAAGCAAAGGAAAGCATGCCTGGTTTTAAGGAAATCTTGATGCATTTTTACTTTAAAAGGGAACAAAAACCAGCAATGGCATGGCAGCTTTTCCCCTTACTAATCTTTCCGTTCTCGGTGCTTTCAGTTTTTACCAAGAGCTCTCCAGCATTGGCAGCGCACCAGCGGAGCTTGGACCAAGTCAAACTGAAGCAACCAGAGCCCATCTGAGGGCAGGAAGTGCTGGTGGGCAGCACATGGGCCCACCTGGAGGGGGGGAAGGGGGAGCTCTGCTGCCTCTCTTTAAGTCCTTGAGGAAAGAAAATCATTCCTGTAAAACAGATCTGTAGCTTCCGTGCCTCACTTAGTACGTCATCCTTCCACACTGCCTGGAAACAGCAACTGGTGTCAAACGAGTGCAAGGAAGTGCATCCATTTGTTGTTCCTGAGCTACCTTCCTTGGGGTGGTTTGGTTTCCTCGCACAATCCCAGGTGCTGCTGCCAAGACTCATCTAATGGCTAAAGACTCGCCTAATGGCTGATGAACTGTACAAGCATGAAGCATGAAGACACACCACGGCCAACTTGCTGCCAAACAACTCGCCATGGCCAACTCACCATGGGACAACTCGCTCGAGTGGCTGGGAGGAGAGTGTAGGGCCATGAGGAGGGTCCAGGCGTGGAGATTAGGAAGGATTCCAAACGTGGGGAGAGAAGGTGGAGGGGGGAGAAAGAGAGAGAGAGAGACCGAGAGGGAGATTAGGAAGGATTCCAAACAGAGAGAGAGGAAAGGAGAAAGACAGAGAGGGAGATTAGGAAGGATTCCTAACATAGAGGGGGGAGGGAGAGAAAGATTGAGATTAGGAAGGATTCCAAATGTGGAGAGAGGGGGGAGAAAGATAAGAGAAGATTAGGAAGGATTCCAAACAGAGGGAGGGAGAGAGACAGAGGGAGATTAGGAAGTGTAGGAAGTTAGCACCCACCCCTTTCCTAGAAGAATGAAATATTTTAGGAAATATTAAAAAGGCAGAATATTATGTTTCCCTGGTTGAGAAGTGGAGAAACATGTTTTAAAGACAAAGCAACTCCCATCTTCCTGCCTCCCCCCCTTTGTTAACGGGCTAGAGACAGAAACTCAATCTTTGACAATAGGACCCATCTGCAACACAATAGCAACAGAAACTCACCACATGACACCTGGGAAGATTACATCAACCAGCAGGGCTAGCTAAGACCCCCACCCCCTGGGAGTCTGACAACCAATCAGGATTCTCTTTCTGGGCCCCAGGCAATGCAAAGCCAGAGAAAGCATAAAATGTGGGGACTCGCTGTATTGCAGCCCTTTTCTGTTCAGGAACTCAAGCCATGTGATCTTGTCCACCATTAAACCATCTTTCCAAGCAGTCTCCATGTTTCCAGTGTCTGTTTCCCCACTTGGAGCTGAACCCAGAAGGATATTTCTTCCAACAGAAGGATTCCAAACATGGAGAGAGAGGGGGGATGGGGAGAGATATGAGAGAGAAATTAGGAAGGATTCCAAACATAGAGGAGAGAGGGGGAGAGAGGGAGATGAGGGGGAGGGAGAGAGACAGAGGAAGATTAGGAAGCATGATTTACCAAAAGGTCTCTGCCAAATTGAGGGACAAAAGAAGTCAAATATGAAAAAATGGGAAGGACACATAGCTAAAACAAAATATCAACAAGGAGGAAATCAGGAATGCCAAGCCTCAGAATGAACTAACACCCTCAATCAATGGCAATAATAATAATAAAAGTGTCTTTCAATATGAAAGGAACAAGAAGAAAGTCAAGGAAACGGTAGGCCCACTGTTGGGCGAAGATGGCAAGGAGGCAGAAAGCAGAAACTCCTTCTTCATCTATTTTTAGGCAAAAGGCAAAAACAGCCCAACCTATCAAAAGTGGCAATGAGAGAGCAAGTATACAAGACCACATAGGCAAGGAATTATTAAGCAAATACCTATCTTCCCTGGATGAATACAAATCACCCGAGCCAGATGTTTTATATCCTAGGGTTATGAAGGAGCTGGCAGATCTTCTCTCAGAGCCACTGAATGTCAGCTTTCAAGGCTCTTGGAGCACAGGGGAACCACCGGAGGAATGGAAAAGAACTCACATGGTTCCAATATACTAAAAGGGGGGAAATGGATCCAGAATATTATAGGCCTATCAGGTTGACATCAATACCTGGGAAAAGAAAAGAAAAGAAAAGAAAAACAAGTGGAGGATTGGTGAAAACAAGGTGATAACTAGAAGCCAGCATAGGGTTGTTAAAAACCTACCATGCCAGACAAATCTTATTGACTTGTTTGAGAAAGTAATTAAATTAGTGGATCAGTGAAGTGCTGTAGATACTTAAGACTTCATTAAGGCATTTGACAAAGCAGACCACAACATTCTTCTTGGTAAAATAGCAAAATGTGGCACAGACATTACCACTACCAGATAGATTTGCGATTGGCTAACCAACCACACACAGCAGCCAGTCCTCAATGGAAATATAACTACATGGAAGGAAACATGCAGTGAGGTTCTGTATCAGGCCCAGTTCTCTTCAACATCTTCATAAATGATCTAGAAGAGGGTTAGAAGGGGAATTCATCAAATTTGCAGACGACACAAGCTTGGGGGAATTGTTAACACTTTTCAAGACAGACGTAAGATTCAGAAGGATCTTGACAGACTTGAACATTGGATCCTATCCAACAAGATGAAGTTCAGAAAAGTCAGGAAAAACCTTAGGCAGGAGAAACCAAATGCATAGGTACCGAGTAGGTAGTACCTGACTCCACAGTAGTAACTGTGAGAGGGATCCATGTGTCCTAGTGGACAATCCCTTACATATGAGCCAACAGTGTGCTACAGCTGCCAAAAAATACGCCAGCACAGTCCTAGGCTGGGTCAACAGAGGGATAGCATAAATGAGCAGTGATAGAACTGCTTTATACCATGCTGGTGAGACCACACTTGGAATGTGGTATGCAGTTCTGATCACCACGGTACAAAAAAAGGGACCCAGGAAAGTGTGCAGAAAAGAAGAACACAGATGATAAAGGGTATGGTGGTTAAATTGTATGACGAACAGTTGAGAGAGCTGCGTATCTCTAGCTTATCAAAGAAAAGGATCTGGGGGACATGATGACTATCTTCCAGTACTTGAGAGGCTATCACAAAGAAGACGAAATTGACTTCTTCTCTAGGACACCTGAGGGCAGGACAAGAAGTCATGGGTTGAAACATGTTAAAACGCTTGGAATCATGCATCCAGTTTTTGTTGCCACAATATAAGAAAGATGTTGAGACTCTAGAAAGTGCAGAGAAGAGCAACAAAAATGATTAGGGTGGAGGCTAAAACATATGAAGAATGGTTGCAGGAATTGGGTATGTCTAGTCTAGTGAAACGAAGGACTAAGGGTGACATGATAGCAGTCCTCCAATATTGGAGGGGCTGCCACAAAGATGAGAGGTCAACCTATTTCCCCAAAACACTAGAAAGCAAGACAAGAAGCAATGGATGGAAACTAACTAATGAGAGAAGCAACCTAGAACTAAGGATAAATTTCCTGACAGTGAAAACAATTGGAACAGCTTTTTGGATTCTAAAATAGTAGCACTTTAGCTTCTTCATTTTCTAATACTTTATTTTCTGGTCCCACCAGTTCTTGCTTGCAGGCAAATGATATTTCTTGAAGATCTTCCAATGAACCATTGTTGCTAATTTGCCATCCTGTGGTTTGTATTCAGTCTGTGCAATCTTCTTGCTGCAACTAACTTGGTGGCCCACTGTTTCTTCAGCTTCTTTGCAGAAGCAGCATTTTTATTTCAAGTTCTTGAGTGGAATCACAGCCAAGCAGCAGCAGCAGCAGACAAAGCAGACAAAGACTGGACAAGTTGGGTCCACATCAACTTAAAATGGACAATGTGCCCTTCTCTGCTCTTATCCACTGTTGGTCACCTAGATTTTCACCCAGGGTAAAGGAAGGGGAAAAAATGTTACACCTTTGCAACTGATGTCATTGATGTTACTGGTGTCATGGAGGCAGCCTTCCTTCAACCCCTTTCACTTGAGGATGATTTAAGATTATTTCACTCCTGGGGACAAGAGGAAGGCAGCATCCAGGAGGACCTGACAAAAAAGATGCTCCCAGGGTATTTTGTGGCCTGGTTAGAAAATCCTTAAGGTAATGTCAAGGCTATACAATGCTTCAGAAAGGGGCATTGGTTTGATAAAACTTTCACTGAATTGCTCCGTCCAAAGAACTCCATGAATCAAAACTGGGGCTGCTTCAAAGGAACAAATTCAACCATGCAGCTGCAAGGGGCTATTCCTGCTTGTTCCAGCTATCCAGCATTTCAGGTGGAAATAAGCAAAGTGTTACAATATTTTCAGGATCAGACTCAATAAGTAGAATAAGAATTAGATATTCAAATAAAGCACTGTTTATTTACAGAAGGCATTCTATATTCACTGAATATTCACAGATAGAAGCACAGAAGGAAAGCATACAGCTCCTTATATATACAAGGGGTGGAGCTAGATATAGGAGTGGTTAAGTATGAATATATTAAGTAGTGAAGAATAAATTAACTCCTGATATCCTGGTCATGTACTATTTACATAATAAAGAATAAGGCATTTACTTGTGACACAAAAGACATCCTTCCCCTCCCCCAGTCTGCAGCAACTACAGCTCTTACGTCCCACTTTCTCTTTCCAGGAGGGAGGGCAGCTGGCTCCTGTGCTAGGCCTTTTGCCTTGCAGGTTAATGCATCCGCTCTGGTTGGCTGAGGTGAGCTGTGGTAGGACCTCCTCACCCTCACCTGCCGCTCAGTTGGTGCCCTCTGCCCCAGTTTCCCTTGCTCTGCGTAGCAAAATGGCCCATTCAGAAGGAACTTCTCGGACTTAATTCACTGAGTCATTAACATCCCCAAGCAGAGAGCTCAACTGACCTGATTGTGTGTGGCAGGAATGCAGTCCTTATTCATGCTGGTGGTTATGCATTGTCAAAATAAATCTTTACTTCTGTTAGTTCACTTTTGTTACTTATATACTTAAAAAAAACCCCAAAGGCATTGGAATGCCCTCATGGAATCATGTTTTAAAATAAAGGTTTCTACTCTCTGCTGCAGCTATTATTATAGAATCATAGAATTGTAGCCCAGGGAGGGAAATCCAACCTCAAGCAGGAGACCAAAGTTTAGTTTAGTTTAGTTTAGTTTAGTTTATTTGATTTGTATACCGCTCTACTCCCGAAGGACTCAGGGCGGTGAACAGCCAACAATAAAATACATAGATACAAAAAATTTAAAACCAGAATAAAATCAAATTAAATCATTTGGGCCCAGACAGATTAAAACACCCCAATAATTTAAAAACAGATTAAAATTTACATATTTAAAAAGGGAGAGATTAGGCCAAGCCCGCCTGATGGAATAAAAAGGTCTTCACAGCACGGCGGAAGGTGCACAGATCCGGGATCCTCCGTATCTCCGGGGGGAGCTCATTCCAGATGGTAGGTGCCCCCACAGAGAAGGCTTTCCCCCTAGGGGCCGCCAGTCGACACCATTTGGCTGACGGCACCCGGAGGAGTCCCTCTCTATGAGAGCGTACTGGCCGGTGGGAGGCTATTGGTGGTAGTAGGCGGTCCCGTAGATAACCAGGTCCTAAGCCATGGAGCGCTTTAAAGGTGGTAACCAAAATCTTGAAGCGCACCCGGAAGACCACCGGGAGCCAGTGCAGCTTGCGCAGGAGAGGTGTTACATGGGAGCGCCATGTCGCTCCCATTACCACCCGTGTGGCCGCACTCTGCGCCAGTTGGAGGCTCCGGGTGCTCCTCAAGGGGAGCCCATGTAGAGAGCATTACAATAGTCCAGGCGGGAGGTGATGAGGGAATGAGTGACCGTGCATAATGAGTCCCGATCCAGAAAGGGACGCAACTGGCGAATCAGGCGAACCTGATGAAAAATCCTCCCGGTCACGGCCGTCAGGTGCTCTTCTAAAGACAGCTGTGAATCCAGGAGGACGCCCAAGTTGCGAGCCCTCTCCGTGGGGGCCAATGATTCGCCCCCAATAGTCAGAGATGGCGTCAACTAACTATATCGGGACGTCGGAAACCACAGCCACTTGGTCTTGGATGGGTTGAGCCTGAGCCTGTTCCTCCCCATCCAGATCCATACGGCCTCCAGGCACCGGGACATCACTTCAAGGGCATCGTTGAGGTGATCCGGGTGGCTGTCCAATCTTTTCTTGAAAACTTCTGAAGGCAACTTCTGTTCCACTGGTTAATTGTTCTCACTGTCAGGAAATTTCTCCTTAGTTCTAGGTTGGCTCTCTCTTTGATTGGCTTCCACCCATTGTTTCCTGTCTCCCCTTCTCTCTGATAGTCTCTCACATATTGTAAGACTGCTATAATGTCACTCCTAGTCCTTCTAGGAGGACTAGGCTTTCCTAGCTTCCTCAACTGTTCATGATATGATTTAATCCCTTACCATCTTTGCTGTTCTTCTCTGCATACTTATCAGGGCCCCTATTTTATATGACGATGACCAGAACTGGACGCTGCATTTCAAGCATGGTCTCATTAGTGTGGTGTAAAGTGGAGCTATCAAGTGATTCCAATGCTATCCCTCTGTTGATGCAGCCTAGGACAATGCTGGCTTTTTTGGCAACTGCAACATTCTGCTGGCTCACACTTCAGTGCTGGTCCACAAGACATCAAGACCACTCCCTCAGTTACTATTGTGGAGCCTGAGTCATACATGTGCATTTGATTTTTCTTGCCTAGGTGTAAAATCTGATTTTTCTTACTACTGAATTGTATTTGTTGAATAGGGCCCAGTGTTCAGCTCTGTAAGATCCTTCTGGCTCTTGAGCCTTTCTTCTAAAGTTTGGCATTGTCTGCAAATTTGATGAGTTCCCTTTCTATCTAATTAATTATCGTCTACCTAATTAAGTAGTTCTGCCTTCTCCCTGCTGCCTATCACTTTCTTGTTATCTGCTTCCATTAATATTCTTAATTTCATTTTCTTCTTCTTTATTTATTGAAAGAATATTTTTGGATTTTTTTGGGGGGGTGGGCATTAGTTACCAGTCTTAGCTCATTCTGGGCCTTAGTTTTCCTTCCTGCCTCCTTGCAGATCGGGTTATTTGTTGATATTCAGTTTTAGTTATGTGCCCTTCTTTCCATTTTTTTCTATTTGACCTTTTTTGTCCCTTAATTTATTGGAGAGCTTGTTGTGCAGCCATGCTTGTCTTGTCTGTTCTTCCTCTGCAGCCTTGATTTCGGTCGGGGCTTCATTATCTAATTTTCCAGGGTTTCCCAAGAATCTTGAAATGTTTTTCTTTTTAGGACATCCATCCATCGAATCCAACCTAGTCTTTCTCTTAGCTTGTAGAAGTCAGCTATCTTAGAGTCTAAAACACTAGTCTGACATGTTACGGGGTAGTTAGCTATGGTTGCATTATGGTGAATTCAAGTGTATCATGGCTGCTTTTTCCCCAAAGATTTTCTAACTTCTACTCCCTCAACTATTTTGTCTCTATCGGTATCAGTTAAGTTCAGTATTTATTTATTTATTTATTTATTGAATTTTTATACCGCCCCCTCTCCCGAAGGACTCGGGGCGGTGAACAGCCAGAATTAAAAACACAGTATGATTAAAAACACAGTATGGCTGTCCCTCTGGATCTTCTACCTTTTCAGAGGTGGTATTCAGCCAGTTCTGATCAGTTCTGGAGAACCGGTAGGGGAAATTTTGAGTAGTTTGGAGAACCGGCAAATACCACCTCTGACTGACCCCGCCCCTATCTATTCGCTGCCTCCTGGGTCTTCTTTTGTTGCCCTGCACATGGAGCTGGAAAGCAGGTTGGTGGGGTGGGGTGGAAATGGGGATTTTACAGTATCCTTCCCCCTGGAGTGGGGTGGGAATGGGGATTTTGCAGTATCCTTCCCCTGCCATGCCCACCAAGTTCATGCCATGTCCACCAAGCCACGCCCACCAAGCCATGCCCACAGAACTGGTAATAAAATTGTTTTGAATCTCACCACTGTATTTTGCTCTCCTTCTGCCTGCAGAGTTTGCCTCCCAGTTGAAGTCGGAGTAGTTAAAGTGCCCCGTTACTACCCTGGTGTGTTTTCTGCACACCTCAGCTAACTGATTAGCAAAGAGTTCATCTATGTCCTCTGGTTGGTTGGGTGGCCTGTAGTACATACCTATAACAAGGTCATTTCTTTTTCTTCTAACTTTTACCCAGATACTTTCAAGAAGGTCAATTGAGAGAGCTGGTTACAGTGGAAATGCCAGGAAGCACAGACTTATCTTCCAGACTGGAAAAGGTTCTGATCATGTCTGCATAAATTTCTGAGCTTCAAGTATGTTTGGAAAGACAGGCTGGCTATGAGCTTCTCAACAGTGGCTCTGGGTGCGAACATACAGCATGGAGCAACTCTTCCGCCATGTTTGCATCAGTGACTCTTTAGTGATAAGAAAAAAAATGAAAGCAGCACTTGCCCAAAGAAGGTTTCCAACTACCCCCTGAAGCCCAGATTTCCCAAGTACAACGTGACCTAATCCAGTTGGTTGTGTGAACTGTGCACAAAGGACAGGAGGCAGCAAAGAGGCTGTTGTGGTACCAGTGTGGCAGCTGCAGAGATGTGCCCTTTACTCCTATTTGTTCCTCAAGGAGAAAACACATGCTAGGATGAATATTAATCTCAGTGAAAAAAAGGGGGAAATAATTCGTCATCCTCCTGTGTCCTCAAAGCTGCCAATGTATTGAATAAATAAATGTATTGGACTTCCGGGTTGGCTCCGCAGCGCCATTGACGGTCTTTTTAGACCGCCGCCCCCGCGATCCCATTGAGCCGTTCTGACAGCGCTAATCAGCTGTCAAACGGCTTGAAAATCTCCCCTTCGGGAAAAGAAGGGGAGGAGAGCAGGTGGGTGAGGGTAGAGCTCCCCGAAAACCCCTGGATTAATTCCAGGGGTTAGGAGGGTGAGAGCTCCCCGTTCAGCCCACTGAAGCTCCGGATCCGGGGGGACTCTGTTTTTTTTACAGAGCTAGGCGTTGCGTCCAATTTCTGCTGTCAAACAGAAGATTAAATGATTTCAAAAAAGCAGGCGGAACAGAAGCAGGAGGACAAGCTTTTTGCAAGTATAATACTTAACTCCGGGGATACAATGTTTCTAATTGGATTTTCTGAGCTGGAAGTAAAGATGGCGTTTCTTTGTTGCGATTTTAAAAGTGAAAGTTAGAAAGGAAAGTTTTTGCTAATAGACTGGTGCTCAGAGACTGGTTTTAAGTTGCTGGAATAGATTTTGAAGAGCTGTTTGGGAAAAGATTATTTCGTTTGGTGATTTATAAAGAAATTGCTGAAAGCTGCTCAAAAGGATGGCTCTGACTTTATGATTTTATGGTTGTGGGAAGAAAGAAAATCTTTTTAAAATAAAATGGCTTCTAAGAAAGGAGATTCTGAAAGTGCTGGAAGCTATTTGGAGGTCTCAGAAATGAAACAGTTGTCTGATTTACAGAGTTATAAGGATTTTGATGCAGAATTTACAGAATTTATAAAAGAAGCCATGAATAATCATACTGCAGCTATAAGTAATCAAATAGCAATTCTTAAAGGGATAACAACAGAAATGACTGAGGAGACAAAAACAAGTACGGAGCATGATGACAATTCAGGAGATATTCTGATTGCAGCAGAAAAGGTGGAAGAATCTTCTCAAGAATTTTCGAGCTTATTCTCTGCTCTTTTTGGAAAAATTGATAGAATCTTTCAAAATTATGACTTGGTTTGGAAAAAAGTAGTAAATGACCAGACTTTCGAAGTTTCAGAAGATGAAGGAGATTTGCCAGTGGCATTTATACATTTAATAGAAAAGAAACAACTGAACTTTTTTTCACAAACTCTTGACAAACTTTGGTCCTACAGGCGAAGGAATGAACTGATTTATATAAGCAAGAAGAGGCGATTTGGGGGCTCTAAATCAGAGGAAATTTTCTCAAAAAGGGGACAATCTTTGAAGTTACATCAACCTCAAATTAAAATGAAAAACCTCCTCAAAATAGAAGTAGGAGGGATGCAGAAAGACTGGAAAAAATATAAAAAGAAAGCAAGAATGGAAGATTAACCTTTTCTTTTGGCTTTGCAGTTGTTCTACTTATGGTTAAAAATGATTATGTTTTAGGTGTTATAACTACTGAGGGGGAAAAAGTATAAAGTTAAATATTGATTTTTAAATATGATGCATTAATGGTTGAATGTAAGATTAATCTTTTTTGGTTTTTTAGTTTATGTATTAATGGTTAATTATGTTGATGATTATCTTTTAAAATTTTAAAAGTTGGAGGGAGGAATAATGAAGGGGGGAAACTTAGAAATTTAAAAAATGTAGAAATTTAATTAGTGAATACCTAAGGTTTATTTTCTGTTATGAGATTTCAAAATATCTGAACTTTGAGAAAAGTAAGAGGGGGAAAATGTTTTTGCAAGTTAATTGAATACTTTACTGATATATTAAGAGAATTTTTAAGGTTTGAATGTTTAATATTTGTTAAAGGTTTTAAAACTCTTAGAGTTATTGGATTATACGCTATTTTGAGCTTATAAAAAGGGAGGTTGATGAAATTATAAAAGGGGAGTTAAGGGGTTTTGGGAGTTATTAAATCTTGCAGTTAGCTAGTTTATTATAGCAAATGTTTGGTGAAATCTATGCCCTGTTTTTGTTCTGGGAAGTCGGGGGTGGGGGGTGGTGAGGAGGGGTTGAAGATTGAGTTTACTAAGGATTGATTTTTTTTTCTTTTTCTTGATGATAGTTTGAATGAATGTTTATATTGTATACTCGTTTGATCAGAAAATAAAAACTTTTTATTAGAAAAAAAAATAAAATAAATAAATGTATTGCAAAATACTGTTTGCAAACTGCTGCTTTCCTGCTTGAACTGAGAACCTGTATTTAAAGCACAACCAACTTTTCCTCTAGGATGGATTGAAATAAGAAAGATGGTGACCTTACAAAATCCCAGGCCAGAATAGGATGCAAGCAAGTCCTGCCTGACTTCACATTGTCCTTGTTTTCCATAAATTATGCCATCCTGTTTCCTCCAAGCAAGACTAATTGCGTGTCATTATTTTATTTTTCACTTTTGGAAGAGTTTGCCCACGTTTGCCCAATGGCTGAATGCAATTGCATTTGCCATCATGCGTGCAGAGAAAAAAGGGAGACGTCTGAAGCGTTTGCCAAGGAAGATCGTTGTGGAATCCAAGTCCAAGGTTCCTTCCCAGCAGCCACCTCAAGTCTTGCCTTGGGAAAGGGGCACATTGGCAGCAAGCTTTGGTCACGGCAGGGTGACATCTGTCTCCCTCTTGACCCCCAGGGCACTTGGCTGTTCTCATTCTGCTTCCTTTCCTGCTTAATGTTATTTTTCCCTCCTACCTGCTTACTTGAGGGGTCTTCAGATTGATCATAGCCTCCATGTAATCACAGATAAAATGTGTTTCAGACCTTTTGGATTTTAACTTCCTGCTAGAAGGGCGTCTGTGGTTTAGATTGACCAAGATTCACAACACCAGAAACTGCCATGGAAAGGACATTCCGCCCCCCCAGCCCCGCCCCTGTCACTCCCACTCCCAAAGAAAAGCACGGCTGAGGCCAGGACAGCCACTTAGCTCTTTAGTTAGGAAAAGATTCTACTGAAGAGGATTCTTGATTCGCTTTAAAGAAGCCCATCAAATGCAAGGAGCAAACGGATAACATTTTGGACAAGCACACAGTATTTTAGTTGTGTTATTGGTTAACAGATCAATGCTGAGCACACAAGAAATGTTATTGTGGATAACACATCTAAAGCATTGTGCTTCTGGCACCCCCTATGTTGCTTTGAGGTGTACAGGTTAGGTTAGGTTTATTAAATTTGTATACTGCCCTTC
Organism: Arizona elegans; assembly: GCA_022577455.1. NCBI lineage: Eukaryota > Metazoa > Chordata > Lepidosauria > Squamata > Colubridae > Arizona > Arizona elegans. The sequence goes on along the minus strand of JAKOOJ010000015.1, from coordinate 20,559,652 downwards.
TCCCGAAGGACTCAGGGCAGTGAACAGCCAAGATTAAAATACATACAGAACTAAATCAAATTGGCTTCCCAAAATTTAAAACCCTTTGCCCATAAAATAACCCATTAAAATTTTAAGCCAGCCCGGCTTGCTGAAATAGGAAGGTCTTCAAAGCTCGATGGAAAATACGGAGGTCCGGGATCAGTCGTATTCCTGGGGGTAGCTGGTTCCAGAGGGCGGGTGCCCCCACAGAGAAGGCTCTCCCCCTGGGGGTTGTCAATCAACTTTGCTTGGCCGACGGCACCCTGAGGAGACCCTCTCTGTGGGAACGGATTAGTCGGTGGGAAGTTATCAGTGGCAGAAGGTGGTCTCGTAAATACACGGGCCCTAAGTCATGGAGTGCTTTAAAGATGAGTGTTAGATCGGCGCAGGAATGGAAGACGCGACCAGCTCGTTACATTAGTAACTTTATTTAGAACAAGAAACAGTAGCAAGACTGGCTGTGCGCTGCCGGAGCTCTCCTTATATTCGCTCCGGCAGTCGCACCGCCCCTGACAGTGATTCAAACTTTCCCGCCCGATGGCTGGCAGCCAATCCAGGCGGATGTCCTTATAAGGACATAACAATGAGAACCAATACCTTGAAGCGCACTCGGAAGACCACTGGAAGCCAGTGCAGCTCGCGCAAGAGAGGTGTTACATGGGAACGCCATGTCGCCCCCATAATAACCCGCGCGGCTGCATTCTGGACCAGTTGGAGCCTCTGGGTGCTCCTCAAGGGGAGCCCCATGTAGAGAGCATTGTAGTAGTCCAGGCGAGAGGAGAGGAGACCCCAAGAGAGTTTTGGAGGAGGTCCCTGGTGAAAGGAGCTCAGCTTAGACCCTGCCTTTCTGGGATATACTCTACCCCTCCCCCTCCCCCAAAACAAGCCTTTTCCAAGATCTTCTCATTTCATAATTTCATAACATGAAATTATGAAAGTTATGAAATTAACATGATTTCATAACATCATCTGTTTGGGGATCTATTTCTTCCTGACTCAACTTCAGTTTCCATGAAACCAGAACAAAAATTCTATTCTCTTTAAATTTGCTCTTAAAAGCTTGGAGACAATCCATTTTTCCAATGGAAGAATTATCGCCTCTCTCACTTGTCCAAATCCCCAGGCCTTGCGAACGCAGAAACAAACATGCTCTGGAACCATGTGATACAAGTTTATTCAAGCCTTAGGCCTGGCACAAATGAGTACGTAGCAGTCCGTTGCAAAGTCAGCGCTGGGAGCTACCGCCTCCCAGCCCTCTATATAGGTGAGGCCATGCCCCTCAGGCCACCCACACAACCAGCATCCGGCATCAGCATTCAGTTCCATGTTATCAGTCCACCAGCTGGTGCTTAGGATGCTGGCCTCCGTCCAGCCTCCAATCACTTCGTCCAGCACGCTTTTGTATCAGGTGCCAGCCAGCTGGGTCCCAGAAGGCCGCCAGTCAGCTGTGTGGGCAAGAATGCTGCCATTGCTTCCCTTGCTGCTGCATCCACAGCAGCCGGAGCCAACGCCATGCCAGTTGGGCACCTCATCACCAGCTGGGTCACCGCTCCACCATGCAGCTGTTCTTGCTACCGCGGCTGTTTCTGCCGTCCCCCCACCCCCAGGTATGGCAAGCTGGTCGAGGCTTGACAGCCTCGGCTGCTGTAGTCCAAGCAACCCATCTTCTCTCTGCTCCCTGCCCCACGAAAAGAGGCCCTGTTTCTTGCTCTTTGTCTCTGCATTTTCCTGCCCGGAGTCCTCCCTCGTCTTCCTCCAGTGGTGCTCTAGGAATCTTTTCACCCTTTTCAGGACCTGCAGTTCCTCCATGAGCCACAGGGAGGGTTGGGGGCAATGGGTCAAGAGAGGCCCACAAACACAGTCATGGTCAAAGCCTTTGACTCTAGGACATTAGGACCATGCAGCAAAGTCCCCCCAGACATTCTCCAGTGCTCTCGGGTCATCGTAAGTATTCCTCAACAATTAAGCTTTCACGACTGCTATCTATGATAACATGCTATCTATGATAACATTGGAGGGTAGAGCCGAGGATTTTGTTCAATATCTATATGACAAAATCACTCAGATTCGGGAAGATCTGGACTCCGACTGGGTAGTCTCAGGGGGAGGGACTGGGGCAGGTCTTGCGAATGTTATCTGGGATGAGTTTGATCCTGTGACCCCTGAGGACGTGGACAGGATTCTGGGTAGACTTGTTTATTGGACCCATGTCCCTCCTGGTTAGTGCTGGCTTCTCGGGAGGTGACACGAGGCTGGTTCCAGGGGATTATAAATGCTTCGTTGGGTGAGGGTGTCTTTCCTGCCGCCTTGAATGAGGCGGTGGTGAGGCCTCTCCTCAAGAAGCCATCCCTGGACCCGGCAATGTTGGTAAATTATCGTCCAGTCTCCAACCTTCGTTTTGTGGCGAAGGTTGTTGAGAGTGTGGTCGCGAAACAGCTCCCCCAGCACCTGGATGAAACGACGTATCTGGATCCGTTCCAGTCGGGCTTCAGGCCTGGGTAATAATAATAATAATAATAATTTTATTTCTATACCGCCCTTCTCCCGAAGGACTCAGGGCGGTGTACAGCCAGTTTAAAAACACAAGACACAACAATAATTAAAAATTAAAATAATTAAATAAATTTGGCTGATTTAAAACTCTAAAAATTAAAATACTCCAATTTAAAATGATTTAAAATGATTATATTGACAGCACGGGTACAGCACGGGTACAGCACGGAAACGGCATTGATCGCGTTGGTTGATGATCTCTGGAGGGCTCGGGACAGGGGTTGCTCCTCTGTCCTGGTCCTGTTAGATCTCTCAGCGGCTTTTGATACCATCGACCATGGTATCATGCTGCACTGGCTGGAAGAGTTGGGGGTGGGAGGCACTGTGTTGCGGTGGTTCTCCTCCTTTCTCTCTGACCGGTTGCAGTCTGTGTTGACAGGGGAACAGAGGTTGACCCCGAGGCCCCTCATATGTGGGGTGCCGCAAGGGTCGGTCCTCTCGCCTCTCCTGTTCAACATTTATGTGAAGCCGCTGGGTGAGATCATCCGTGGTTTCGGGGTGGAGTACCATCAGTCGCTGACGACACCCAGCTGTACATCTCCACCCCGGATCACCCCAACGATGCCCTTGAAATGATGTCCCGGTGCCTGGAGGCTGTACGGATCTGGATGGGGAGGAACAGGCTCAGGCTCAACCCATCCAAGACCGAGTGGCTGTGGTTTCCGACATCCCGATATAGTCAGTTGACGCCATCTCTGACTATTGGGGGCGAATCACTGGCCCCCACGGAGAGGGCTCGCAACTTGGGCGTCCTCCTGGATTCACGGCTGTCTTTAGAAGAGCACTTGACAGCCGTGACCGGGAGGATTTTTTATCAGGTTCGCCTGATTCACCAGTTGCGTCCCTTTCTGGATCGGGACTCGTTACGCACGGTCACTCATGCCCTCGTCACCTCCCGCCTGGACTATTGTAATGCTCTCTACATGGGGCTCCCCTTGAGGAGCACCCGGAGGCTCCAACTGGCGCAGAGTGTGGCCGCGCGGGTGGTAATGGGAGCGTCATGGCGCTCCCATGTGACACCTCTCCTGCGCGAGCTGCACTGGCTCCCGGTGGTCTTCCGGGTGCGCTTCAAGGTTTTGGTTACCACCTTTAAAGCGCTCCATGGCTTAGGACCTGGTTATTTACGGGACCGCCTACTACCACCAATAGCCTCCCACCGGCCAGTACGCTCTCATAGAGAGGGACTCCTCCGGGTGCCGTCAGCCAAACAATGTTGGCTGGCGACCCCTAGGGGGAGAGCCTTCTCTGTGGGGGCACCTACCATCTGGAATGAGCTCCCCCCGGAGATACGGAGGATCCCGGATCTGCGCACCTTCCGCCGCACTTTGAAGACTTTTTTATTCCATCAAGCAGGCTTGGCCTAATCTCCTCCCTCTTTTAATATGTAAATTTTAATCTGTTCTTAAATTATTGGGGTGTTTTAATTTGTCTGGGCCAAAATGATTTAATTTGATTTTAACTGGTTTTTTAAATTTTTTGTATTTATGTATTTTATTGTTTGGCTGTTCACCGCCCTGAGTCCTTCAGGAGTAGGGCGGTATACAAATCAAATAAACCAAATAAACCAAATAAACCAAATGGCTCAGGGCCAGGTTATCTTCGAGACCGCCTTCTACTGCATAGTTCCCAGCGACCGGTAAGATCCCACAGAGTTGGTCTCCTCCGGGTCCCATCAGCTAAACAATGCCGGCAGGTAGGGCCTTCTCTGTGGTTGCCCCGGCTCTCTGGAACCAGTTACCTCCTGAGATCCGGACCATCCCCACCCTATTGGCCTTCCGAAAAGCGGTGAAGACCTGGCTTTTCTGGCAGGCCTGGGGCCGTTGATCTCGCTGTTGCGATCTGACGAGATCCGGCCATGAATGGTGTGAATGGGTTTTAATGTTTTTAATGTTTTTAATTTTTAAGTGTTTTTATAGTGATTTTTTGAGTGTATTGTGAGCTGCCCTGGGTCTTTAGAGAGGGGCGGCAGATAAATTGAATAAACAAATAAACAAATAAACAAACAATAAGAGAAACAGAAATAAGAATGAATTATGTAAAGCAAAAAACCCAACCCTTTGAGTTTGCAAACAAACCACCGAAATGGTTAGCATATAAATTACAAAAAGAAAAGAAAAAGAAAATCATATTAATACTGCAAGTGGGGGATACCGTACTAATGGATAGTGTGGCTATTCCAAAAGCATTTCTTCAGTATTATTCGAATTCATATAAAGCACAAGACATTTCTCTGGAGAAATAGATGTATACCTAAAGAAACAAAATTTACTGAGGATTACAGAGGAAAAGAAAAATAATGATGAGTGGCCCTATAACGATAAAGGAGGTTTCGGAAGCTATAAAACGATTGAAACAGGAAAGAATAGATTTCCAGCTTCTTATTATAACTGTTTTGAGATGAATATTTACAACCTCTACAAAATATGATGATTTCTATTTTACAGGCAGGAAATATGCCAGACAGCTGGAAAGAGGCCAATAGAGCCTCAACTTCTAAAGAGGGACCAAGGTTTGACTTCAACAAGAAACTATTTGCACAACTGACGGAAGAAAAATAGGCCAATATCATTACTGAATAATGATTAGAAGTGGGTCATAATTACTTTGGTTGGCAGGCTGAAAATAATTTTGCAAGATCAATGGATGTTCAATGTAGGTTTTTATCAGTGATGAAATTCAAAAATTTTCCCTACTAGTTCTGTGGGCGTGGCCTGCTGGAATGGCCTGGTGGTCATGTGACTGGGTGGTCATACACAAAAATACCGGTTCAGGCAATAGGTTGTAAAAAAAAATGCTTTAAAAAGTAAAAAAAAAAAAGTTTCCACAATTGTGTGGCACAGCTGATTGTCACAGCTGATCGTTGGAACCTTTTTTTCCTACTTTTAAAAGCATTTTTATATTACCAGTTTGGGCGAACCAGCATTTCACCCCTGGTTTTTACCTAAAAAGGCAATTGTAAGATAATATTAGAAATGTGTTGCAGATTTTGGAATATTTGGAGCAATATAATGAAAAACAAGTCCCATTGATCTTGTTTGATGCAGAGAAGGCCTTTGACCATTTGAACTGGGATTTTGTGTTCAAAATTTTGGAAAATATGAAATTGGGAGAGAATTTTGTGAAATGGCTAAGTTTATACTTCACAAAAAATACAAATACAGGGAGTCTTTGACTGACGACCACAACTGAGCCCAAAATTTCTGTTGCTAAGTGAGAAATTTATTAAGTGAGTTTTGCCCCATTTACAACTTTTCTTGCCACAGTTATTAACTGAATCACTTACAATTGTTAAGTCAGTGAGACGGCTGTTCAGGGAATCTGGCTTCCCCATTGACTCTGCCTGTCAGAAGGTCGCAAGTGGGGATCCCATGGCCCAGGGACACTGCGACCGTCACGAATATGAATCGGTTGCCAAGCATCCAAATGCAAATCATGTGACCCTGGGGATGCTGCAACGGTCATAAGCATGAGAAACGGTCTGTCACTTTTTTCAGTGCTGTTGTATCTTTGAGTGGTCACTAAATGAACTGTTGTAAGCTGAGGACTACTTGTAATTATTAATGGAGATCTAATAAAGACTTGTGAGGTACAGAAAGGAGCCAGACAGGGATGCCCATTATCTTGTCTCTTGCTTATTTTTAGTCCTCTGAATACTGAGTAAAAGAGAAGATGAGAAGATGGTGAGAGTAAAAATTTAAAAAATAAATTTATGGATTTTAATAAATATTTTAATGTAAATAAGTTTTTGTAGTTGACTTGGTGGTGATTTGGAAAGAATGTAAGGAAAATTGAAACTTTAATTGCAAAACTGAAAGGATTTGGTACATTAGCAGGTTCTAAGATTAATAAACAGAAGACAAAGATATTAACAAAAACCATGAAAAATAGAGGACCGAGCGAATTGGTGTATAAAACAGGCTTCAAGATTAAAAGTATCACAATGAAGAATGTGAATTGTATGTTATTTCAAAATAATTATGTTAAGACAATTCATTACCCCAACTAGGTAACATCACCAGTGGGGTTTGCTCTCACTTTGTATTCTCGTGGCTTGCCCTGATCTTCCATCCCTTAGTTGCATTGATGACGTCTATGGAGATTCTCAGTCCTCCAGGACATGGTTGTCCCAAGGGTGCTTTTTCAAGAGGCAACTGGGCTTTCTTGTTTTTCTTTGAAGACGTTTCGCTTCTCATCCAAGAAGCTTCTTCAGCTCTGACTGGATGGAGGGGAATGGAAGGATTTATATTCCTTGCAGACAGCTGGTCCTTTGCATCCTTTTAGAGAGTCGCCTGAAGCCATTTGGAGGTTTCTCTGTGTCCTCAGGGTCTCTGAAAGAATGCAGCTGCAGCCCCAGCATCCAGTCAGAGCTGAAGAAGCTTCTTGGGTGAGAAGTGAAACGTCTTCAGAGAAAAACAAGAAAGTCCAGTTGCCTCTTGAAAAAGCTCCTTTATGATAGCATTCATGATGTTACCTAGTTCAGGTACTGAAAGCTCTGCATAAAGACAACCGAGCTCAGAGCACCTTTCAACCCTGAGCTACAAATATTCTCATTTGTAGGTGAAAAAACCCACATGTTAAATATAAGGTGCTAACAAGTTGCAGAGGGAATGTGGGAGGGGGGGAGATTGGGTTTGTTGGCTTGAAATTGTATTTTGCAGCTTTCTGTTTGGGTGGCTTGAAAGAGCAGGTGCTCCTCAGAAAGCGAAGGCATTTGGAGTTAGAAGGACAACCCCTGAAATGGGGGGGGGAGGGCATGGATATTGGTGGTATGACAGTTGACATTAGTGTGGATTTTAAAAATCATTTATGTCAGATATGCCATATTGAGAACATGGAATAGATATAAATCCAGGCTGTGCCCAAAAACACCTTTGTGGGTCTCAGCATAAGAAGCATTTGATAGATGATAAATAATAGGGGAACAAAAGTGGCTAACTTATTATGAGATACCAGAATTTTGTCAAGGGGAATAGAAAATAAAACCAAGAGAAGAACCGGTGGCAGAGGGATATAGCTCTCAACGGTTTTCTTATTTACAGTTGCCAGAAAGATTTAAAATAGACAAAAAATGTTTGTGGTATTGAATATTGTAACACAGGTATTGAAACAGAACTGAGTACAAATGATGAGCATGTAACTGCTTAAATCTGTACATTTTTTTTGAAATTTGAAATGGAAGAAGTGAAATAATGTATGATAAACTGAGCTGAAGCTTTTGGTTATAATGCAGCAGCCCCCTCCCCAACATTTCTGGCTCTGCAGATGTGGGGGGGGGGTATCAGCAGTGGTGGTGGGCGGGGGAGGGGAGATGGTTTTGCACATGTTTTTCAAAAGGCAAGTGGACTTTCTCGTTTTTTTCCAGATCACTCTTGTGAAGAGAGCAAAGTCCACATTCTGGACAAAGGGGACCACTGGTTGGACAGAGGGCTAAAAGAGGCCATCTGTATTAGAACTGATCAGTTCCCGCTCTCTCAATAGAGGGGGGGGGGAAGCTACGACACCGCCTCTCCCCTCTCTACAACACAGTCTTTGCAGCCCTTCCAAGAATTCAGGTGATCCTGAGCGCACAGATAAACCCACAGGTGGCCTCAACAGCTGTTAGATTATCTGCTAATGACCAGATGACTGCAAAGACTATAAATCCTCCCATTTAGTCAGAACTGAGAAAGCTTCTTGGCTAAGAAGCAAAATGTTTTCAAGAAAACAACCAAGGAAGTCCAGTTGCTTTCTGAAAAGCACCTTTAGGACACGAGAACTACGTTTTAACTTTAGAGAAAGAGGTAAATTTATAATTGTACTTAAAATTGGTATAAAGAAGGTTGGAAACTACTTCTTTGTATCTTTTTGTCTTTAAAACTTCAATAATATTCGATATAAGAAGTAATTGAAAAGTTTGTGCACACCTCATGTGCACTCAGTCTTGCTTACGATGGTGGTAGGAGGCCAACATGTGTTCAGACTCTACTTCTTAGTCCACTTCCAGGGCTTTTGAAAAACTCACCTTCCTTGGGAAAGTTCATGTAATAATCCATTATATGAAAAGGACCTGCAAAACTCAACTCCCTGATCTGACATAACTTGATTTCCCATCATAGCCCCAAACAAGACGGAGCCAAAGGCTTCCTGCATCTTGCCATTGCTGCCTTATTCACATTCCCCTCTTCCCAACTGGCAGGCCGTGTGCTTCCCAGTGATTCACTGGGCCATTAAGATACATCTGCCCAGCCCCAGTGCAGGCAAATGGGCACTGGGGTGCATAAAACCCCGGTTATGGCCGAGGTTGTTGCAAATAATATAATCATAGTGTAGGGAAACAATAATATAGAATATAAAATACAGATATACTAGATTTAGTAAAAGCTTGTTATTCTGTCATCATTAGGTTCCTGTAACATATATATTGTGCTTTTTGTATCACATATATTATTCCTTTCTATTTGTATCTCCTGTTACAAACATATTGTCATTAGGCCTCTGAAAGGTATCTGGTATTTGTCAAACGTTTTTCCTGCCATTTGACCTGCTCATATCAATCTCTTTCTGTGCCACCTAAAACATGGTACGTGTATCTGTTGGAACTCCAGCCATCAACAAAGGGGTAATTTACATCTCAATCCTAATTTATGTCTGATCTGGATAAGATCTGGTCTTCAGGAGCCAGGGGCTAAGTGGCCAATTAAGTAAACAAAGATAAGACTAATTGGAAGTTAGATTCCTTTGCAGGGCAACAAAGGATACACAAACATAAATTAAGGGGCCAGAATTGGGGATCTAACTGATGCTTTAAAGGTATAAAACGTGGTTACATCTTCTCTGAAGATGTGAACCCTCCCTTATACATACCTCTTTGTATGTGTTTGGAATGGTTTTACCCAGCCTTTTGTCTTTGATCAAAGATTAAATGTTGATTCTTATTCAAGCCTCCGTTTAAGTCTTTCTTTTTGGTTCACTGAGAGCTTAAGCGTATAGCCGGACCTTACAATAGGAAAGGGAGCAAAAGAGAATGTTTAGCATGCTAGCAGTCAGTGGCCATGACAATTTGTGATGCTTTGAACGCTGCTTTATTTTACCTGTTAATGGAGGGCCTGGAAATGAGATTACTAATGTACTGCTTATGAGTAATTGCCCCATGGATTAGCCTAGATGCAATTTCAGTTTCCATGCAGTAGTTTCCTACAAAACTAATTCCAGCTTGTTTAAAAATATCTTTTAAAAACATGCTCGTCTTGGCTCTTTCCTGTGACACCCCCCCCCCCCGACACCCCCCGCTGATTCTACTGCCACTTAGAAAAGGGGTTGATTGACATCAGTGATCTGTTTCAGCTTCACAAAAAATATAGGTAACTTTGCCCATTAGACATTGCCGGATGTTTTGCAAAACTCACAGAGAAAGAATGATGGCTAAAAGGGACATAGTCTATTCTATACCAATTTTTTTTAATCATTATATTTACAGCTTAGCCCTTTTTCTCATGGCTGACAGGCCCAAATAACAAAATCCTTCAACTATCAATAGGAAAACATCTTACAGACAACAGTTGAAATGTTAATTACTATGCAAATAATAATAATAAAAAGATTGGCAAATCCAGTTCAAAAAGCTTATTGCTTTAAAAATTACATGAAAAATGGTCATTTTTAACACCATAAGCTGCAAGGAGGTGGCCAAGAACTTCTTCCATTCCCATCACCCAGAAGGATTTTTTTCTCAGATTCTTACCAAGTGAGTGCTTGAGAAAAGGATTGGGAGGCTGGGGAGAAGCTGGATTCTTCAGGAGATTGCTGTACCCAAGCAGGTCCTTTCAGGTCCCAAAGAGCTCAGGGGCTGTGAGAGAGGACTCTCAGTTAGAGGTCCCACTCACCCATCTGGCTCAGCTATTAGAGATAGGAGGAGGAAGAGCCAAGGTGGTGCAGTGGTTAGGGTGCAGTACTGCAGCTACTTCAGCTGACTGCTAGTTCAGCAGATCAGCGGATCAAATCTCACCAGCTCAAGGTTGACTCAGCCTTGCATCCTTCCGAGGTGGGTAAAATGAGGACCCAGATTGTTGGGGGCAATATGCTATTTAGTATACTGTCTTTGGTGTAAGCCGCCCAGAGTCCTCGGAGAGTGGGCGGCATAGAAATATGAATAATAAAAATAATAATAAAAATAAGTGCAGTCAAGGGGCACAGGGGATGGGCAGGAGCTGCACATAAGCATCCTTGCCACAACCTGGGAATGAAAATGGCATCGACCTGATTTTTCAAGAAGAATGCACACCGGCTCTAGTTACTTGGTCTGTGTTACTCTTTCATCTTTGCCTTATCAAATTTACATTCATTCACCATCATAATTTCCATTTTTCGATTCCAGATGTTCACTCGGGAAATCAGTCACTTTGTGGGATTATAAAAGAATAGGTAATCACATGTAACCCAGATGCTTCAGACCTATGAAATATTAAATGTAACACCCCTCCAAGCTGCTCTACCTAACAATGCATATTGCATGACCTCTGAAAAATCTAAAGAGCAAAGAGAAATAATTGCATTGCATTGCTTTCTGTCACTTTTGGACCTCCTCTAGTTCTTCCAGTAACTACTGGATGTGCAGGAAGTGATGCAAGTGGCAACTTTTTGTTGAGATGGAGCATCAAAGCACAGTCAGCTCATAGTGGCCTAAGCTCTAGGCCTTCCTGAAAACGGGATTTCTGAAAAGCCTCCTTGACAGGAAACTCATCACATTCAGAATCTCCATAGACATTCATCACACTCAACTGAATGTGCTTAGGAGGTTTTTTCAGCCATGGGGACCAAGTAGTCAAGTGGTACAGAATAGGCACCACTTGGCTCAATTAGAGTAGCTGTCAGACCTGTCCCAGTCAGATCCCTTGGAAAGAAAGACTCTTGACTCCATTTGGGTGAAGTGATAGGTTCTTTTTTCTAAAGGCTGCTGGCTGCAGTAAGGTGAAACTAGAATGAAATTTCCTGCATGAAAAGTTACAAATTTCCCCCTTGTCTGTGAGAGGGATGTCCTGGTGGACCATTGCTTAAGTATGAGCCAGCCATGTGCTGCAGCTGCCAAAAAAGCCAATGCAGTCCTAGGCTGCATCAACAGAGGGATGGAATCAAGATCATGGGAAGTGATAGTACTGCTTCACTGGTGAAATCACACTTGGAACATAGCATCTACATCTGGTCACCATGATGCAAAAAACAATGCTGAGTCTCTAGAAAGAGTGCAGAGAAGAGCAACAGATGATTAGAGGGCTGGAGGCTATACCTTATGATGACCAGTTAAGAGATCTAGATACAGTGGGGCAAAAAAGTATTTAGTCAGCCACCAATTGTGCAAGTTCTCCCACTTAAAAAGATGAGAGAGGCCTGTAATTGTCATCATAGGTAGACCTCAACTATGAGAGACAAAATGAGAAAACAAATCCAGACAATCACATTGTCTGATTTGGAAAGAATTTATTTTCAAATTATGATGGAAAATAAGTATTTGGTCGATATCAAAAGTTCATCTCAATACTTTGTTATATATCCTTTGTTGGCAATGACAGAGGTCAAATGTTTTCTGTAAGTCTTCACAAGGTTGGCACACACTGTTGCTGGTATGTTGGCCCATTCCTCCATGCAGATCTCCTCTAGAGCAGTGATGTTTTGGGGCTGTCGCTGGGCAACATGGACTTTCAACTCCCTCCAAAGGTTTTCTATGGGGTTGAGATCTGGAGACTGGCTAGGCCACTCCAGGATCTTGAAATGCTTCTTACGAAGCCACTCCTTTGTTACCCGGGCAGTGTGTTTGGGATCATTGTCATGCTGAAAGACCCAGCCACGTTTCATCTTCAATGCCCTTGCTGATGGAAGGAGGTTTGCACTCAAAATCTCACCATACATGGCCCCATTCAAATTGAACAGTTAGTGAGAGAACGCATGAATTTACTCAGCCACAGAAGGGCCAGGAATGGCAAACACACACACTCACATATAAACAAACATACACCTTTGCCACGCTAGCACTCTCAATCCAGGAGGAAATAATCAGATTTGGTTGATGTTTTTTTTTTTTTTAAAAGTTTTGTTTGCTTTTTTTTATTTCCAGAATTAATGATGGAAAGGAAGAAGAGCCTCAATGCCCCTGGGCAATTTTTCTCCCTCCCCATCTTTAAATCGTTATTAATATGCTAAAGAATTTCTTTTCATTTCATGAAGTGTAAAACATACAGAGAAGCTGGAAGGCTTTGCTGTGTGGATGTTGGTTGCAAAACCCAGCTGATAACTGGGAACTGATCACTCAAAGAAGCTCCATGGAAAGGTTATCCTGTACCAGAAAATGTGCACTTTTGATTAATTCGGCTGCTTTGCAAGTACATTCTGGCAACAGCTTTGTCATGGTGTAGATGAGATCAAGGCTGACGGGGGATTAGAGGCAGGTCATTGCAGAAGGCCCAGGAGAGAGATCAAAACAGAGGCCTTGAACTCTCTTCCCCTGCCCGACATTTGGATTCCTCAGAGGGCTGCATTCATACAAGTTAATAAAAAATCCTCTTATGGGGTAGTGTTGGCTTCAGATGTTCAGATTCTACCAATCTGCATTCAAGTTGACAGAAAACATCTCTCAAAATTTATTTCATACCAAGGGACATTTTAGAATGATTCTCTCCACAATAGCATGAGTTCTTCTTGCATTTGCTATGTGACAAGGTAAGCAAGGTCTGTATATGAATATTTTCACATTCATGGTTTAGTCTCCAGCAGCCAGCAACTCCAGGCTTCCGTTAAATCTCACACAAAGATAAAAACGTTCTATTGGACTTTCCCAATAGCTGCTAAATGGATTTCTGCTTTGGAGAAATAACTGGAGATATCCTTACCTTGGAGAAGTCATCTACTTAACTGACTTTCCAGTTTACAAATTTGGTGAAAAATTTGAAAAGGACTTTGTGGTCCTGCTGGTAGTAGAGCATGAGCCCCAAATCCCTTTGGTTGTTTGGGACTGGTGACCATCAGGCCATCAGGGCCACCAGACTCCATAATGTGAGAACCACTATCTGGACTTCTCTATGCAAAACCAGGAAATTCTATCATATATTTTAAGTGCTTTGCATAAATGATTTTGAAAGCTGAGTGTCAATGTTCTGACTGACGAACCTAACCAAAACAAGCACAGCTGAGATGATGCAATCCCTGAATGCAAAACTTTATTGAGTACATCATTTCAGCACTGATGAGGGCAAAACCAGATCTAGCTAATTCCCATGCAAACCCACATAATTAAAGTATAGGATTCTCTCTCCCCTATTAATGCAGATCACATTGTCCAATTGAATGTCATTATATTGTTATGAGAAAAAGTCTTTGGTTTTGGCAAACTTCTGCCACGGCATCCTTGGTTCTCATGCCTTGTCTTCTTGATGTCTAGAGCCTACATTCCATCTCCCCCTTCCCTCCCCTTTGGTTCGCTGGCAAGCTGAGAAGTGATAATAGTTGCAACAGCAAAAGCGCTGTTCGAACTTGACACTGAGTGCATGATTACAGCAGAAGCCTATTCTACCTTGTTCAGACAAAATTTCTCACAGAGAAATATCTGTGCAAACTCATAAGATTTCTTATTGGACAGAAGTGTCAGAAGAATTTAGCATTTGTTTCAAGAATGTGAGAGGAAAAACCTCTCAGCATATTGCTGCAGCTAATTGATTGATTGGTTTGAACAGTTTGAATGAACCAATCAGAGCACAGCTTCCTGGCTCTGAGTTTCCCACACTTTCCAACGGTCAGTTGATCAGTACATAAGCAGCAGCAGAGCACGAGAGCAGAGTTCACTACAGAGTTCACTGCAGAGCCCAGCAGAGAGCAGCAGATCATGGCCATAGACCTCACCTGAGACCTTACTCCAGAGCTGAAGTTGCTACATTGAGCTGAGTCACTGGCTTGCTCCTGAGAAGACTGACAAAGAATGCAGAGAGCCTCCCATGCTTGGGAAGATTAGAGCTAATGGACTGAGAGGAGAATCTTTTAGGCTGTTGGTGCCTTCTTGTAGGTTTTGTTTTTATCTGTTTTTATTAAACCAAGTAGTTTCTCAAGACTCCTCTGTCAACTTCCATGCTTCAGTGCATTTGTGTGCATATTGGGTCATGGTCCATTTGAACACAGAACCTTTCATTCCCAATTGGTAGCAGAGGATGGTTCAATGGACCTGATTCGTAGCACAATGCACTAGCATGCCTATCATCAAACCAACACGACAGGATAAAGTCGAGACCTGGGCCTTTACTAAGAGTAAGCAACTGTAAGGCCGATTGATGGAAGAACAAGCCAGGATGGCCTCAGCTGGAGGACTTCAAGCAACGGTTGTGCAGGAGAGCGAAGAAGCTGTGAGTTTTGAAGCAGATGCCCCAGCTCTCGAGATGCATGTTGCAGAAGGTGATTTTTTCCCCCGCTTGGAGGAACAGTAGGTGGATGGGCGTCTCCTATGGCATCGAGTGTAAGACTGGTGGGAGAAGATGAAGTGAGGTCAATAATACTTTGAATTCTCAGTCTCTCTACAACGTGTCAGAATCCAGGTGCTGATTTCAGCATCTTGATGCAAGGAGCAATTACGCCAGTGGCAGCTCAAGACAGGACTGAAAACACCAGGCTGGTAAGGGATTTTCAAACTTCTCCTGTAACCCCCCTTGCTGGCTGTAAACCCAAGGCAGGAAACAAAGGACTGCCTGTTTTAAATTTCCCGCCAAATGTTATGGTGCCATCTACTGCCCAAACTGCTTTAGATCAGCCAGCTGGAAGTTTTATCCCCCCCTCGACTGCAGCATCACTAGTCCTGGTTGCATTTGAAATGCCACCAATGCTGCCTGGGCGAGCTACTACCCAGACGACCAATATGGTGACGGTGGGCACAGCCTTGAATATAAGGAGTTCCCCTCCCGAGTCTGAAGTTGCAAGTGCAATTGAGACATTAACTGCGTTCTTTGGAACTGATTTTCAGTTACTCCTTGCTCAATGTGAAACTGCAACTCGTATTAATACTCCCTTGATATCTATGACCCACTCTTCATCTGTTGTAAATGGGGCAGGCACACCCACGGTGTCCCCAGTTTTTGGAGCTACCTCTGGGACTATACCAACCGAAGTTGATATTCCAGGAGTACGGTCAAGGTTTTCTGCGGGGGGGGGGGGGGGGGCGGGCAGCCGAGGAGGTCTTCGCATTCTGCATCACAGGCAACAATGATTTCTGAGTATATACAGTCTGAGAATTTGACCCCCTCCATTGAAGGGAGGGCCATCACCGAGTGACCAACCGGCAGTTTTTAAGCCAACCGCCGTGATTCCTATGCCCTATTGTCAGTTTAAAAATCTGCGGCATCATGGGAGGCAGCATTTTCCTAATTCTATGCCTACAAATGCAAATATTTTGCCATCTGGTTTTAAAACCTTACACATTAGTGGAAAAAATATAGAGGAATGGTCTAAAAATGTACAGGTGATTCTAATGAGGGAAGGTGTGTTATCATTATTGCTTGACCCTCCCCCCAAACCCTGGACTATGGAAACTGATCTTTTGCATCACAAAGCGTTTTGTGCTTTGTATCCCGGTATTCCATATGGTTTAACTATATGTGAAGTTTGGCAAAAATTGTTTAAACTGTTTTGTTGCAAGAATTCTAATGCAACAAGCAGAATTTTCACGGAATTTCATTCTGCGAAATTGAAACCAGGTATTGATATGAACGAACACCTTTGTGAACTTAATAAAATGCGGGAGGAGTTAACTTTAAGGGGACAGCATGTAGATGAACAGAGTTTGATTAGTATCATAATTAACTCCCTAGATCCTAGTTGGGATAATTTTGTGTCCCGAATGGACAACATTAGTCCTGAAAACATGTCCCTGGAAGTTCTGTCTGGTAAATTAATTGCTGAAGACAATTTGAGAAAAGATAAGGCAACTGTCAGGTGTGCTTCCTTGAAAGTCCAGGAAAGAATGACCCAAACTCCATTGTTTATAGAGAAAGATACTTTTATTAGAAGATGAAGTGAATGCAACCAAAGGAAAGCAGAATCTAAGGCAATATGTGCGAAAATTGCATATAGAAAGCATCCCCTCCCACTGTCCACTGTAAATCATCCAATACAAAGGTCTCCCAGGGGTCAGGTGGAAGCACACGTCTGGCAGTATTATCAATCAGGAATGCCACGACCGTTGGCCCGACGGCAGCTTCAAAGACACAGTTCGGTGGCTTAACTATCGGTTTTGTCCTCCTCCAGCACGCTCCCCCCCCCCATGCTACCTAGCTCTCCCCACTCCCGTTACTATGGCAGCCAAAGCAGTAAATGCGGAGGCTGACAGCAACCTTCCACGGGAAGGATAGGCAAATGAGAAGGTCAAAATGCTCCGATAAGGTTTATACTGTTGGGGAATGTTTTAATTGTGGATCTAAGAGTCATTACAAAAGGGATTGCCCGCGTAATGCTAGAGCACGTTTGTAAGGGCGTAACAACTTCCATGGTGCTGCAAGATTTGTAGTTTTGGACCTTGTTCAGAAATACTAGTGGGCACCGATTGCATAACTTTGAATGTTCGCTAAGGGAACGCTCGTCCCAAACACCTGCAGATGCTCTGCAAGATTCATCCTTCACGCTGTGGGCCGAAATGGAGTTTCTGAGGGACAGATCCGCCCCTCAGAAGCCCCGTTCAGCCATCCAGAGGCCTTGCCTGGCACATTGCTGGCTGAAATGGAGCTTCCCAGGGGCAGATTTGCCTCTCAGAAGCCCCGTTCGGCCATCCAGAGGCCTCCCCTGGCTCGTTGCTGGTTGAAATGGAGCCTCCAAGGACCAGATCCAGCCCTCTGAGGAGGCATTCGGCCCTCTGAGGGCCTCCCCATGATTACTGTACTTAACTTTTCATAAAGCTCCAGAAGAGGCTGACCTACATGGCAGAGAAGCCAAAGTCTTTTATTCAGAAGCCCGTGAAGCTGTAAGGTAAGGGAAACAGCTTTCCCCATCTGAATACAAGACTGGCTTCTCTGCCCCGAGGGCCTGTAAGCTTAGTTTGGGCCCAGTGTGGCAGGCGAGGAGCAGCCTCCTGCTTGCTGCTGACTGGCTAGTTCGAATGAGCAGCTTCAGGGATTGGGGCATGGCAGCCAATCAACAAGGGGCTTGCAGTTCAGCTTGATGAGACAAAGGAAGCAAGCTCCTTGTTGATTGTCTGCTGAAGCTGTCCTGAAGCAGGAGGCCTTTTCTACTACCAGAGGCTGAAGTCTTTTATTCAGAAGCTGGCCAAAAATTTTTTCCTTAGATTTCACATTCTTACAGCTTTGCCATCATCTGAAGAAAAGACTTTGGCTTCTCTTCCAGTGGGTCAGCCTCTTCTGGAACTCTGGAGATCTTCAAAAAGTAAGTAACCCATGGGAAATGGGGTATGGAGGAGTAAGTGGAATCTGGGATGCTAGTAAAGCAGACCCAGTCTGTGGGGACCCCAGGGGAGTATGAGGTATCTCAGTGGATTGGGGGAGGCCTTGGATGCCCTGCTCCAGCACTAGGCCCTGCAGGCTCTTCCCCACTCTGAGGTACCTCATGTGCATTTAATGACCTGCGCATTGGATTAACAAATGCATTAGGGAAAGCACACATTCATTTAATGGGATTCAATCAAACAAAATTTCAGGTTATGAATGTAATTGGCAGGCTCTATTACATTCATAATTTGAGGATTACCTATAATAAAAAAGTTTCTTTCAACATATAAACAATAAGAAAAAAAGTCAAGTTGGTTCACTAAAGACAGAAGATGGCAAGGAAGCCAGTAGAAAGAAAGCTTAACTTATTCCTCGCATCAATCTTCACACAAAAAGAAACTATAGCCCAACCTACCAAAAAGACAACTGTAAAAGACAGACTAGAAATAAAAATTAAAATAAGGAAGAAAATGGTAGAAGAACTACTGTCTGCTTTTGATGAATATAAATCACTGGGACTTGATGGATTACATTCCAGAGTTCTGAAGGAGCTGGCAGATGTTATCTCAACATCTAGAAATAAATAAAGTTATGCCTACAAGTCAGCACAGATTTGTTAAAAACAGAACATGCTAAATCAGTCTTATTTCATTCTTTGACAAAGTGACTAAATTACTAGACTAGAGAAATACTGTGGACATAGTATAGTTAGACTTCATCAAGGCATTCAACAAAGTAGACTACAACCTACCACTTGGTAAACTAGAAAAATGTGGGATAGACAGCATCATCACTAGATGCATTTGTAACTGGCTGACAAAGTACATCCAATGTGCAGCCTTTAATGGGACTACAACTACATGGAGGGAAGTAAGCAGTGGAGTACCTCAAGGTTCTGTTTTAGGCCTAGTACTCTCCAATATCTTCATAAATAACTTAGATGAGGTGATAGATGGGGGACTCATCAAATTTGCAGATGACACCAAGCTGGCAGGAATAGCCAATACCTCAGAAGACAAGCTCAAGATCCAGATGGGTCTCGACAGACTTGAACACTGGGCCTAATTCACAAAATGAAATTCAATGGAGAGAAAAGGTTTTACACTTAGGGAAGAAAAACCAAATGTGAACGGATCTTGGAATTCTAATGGATAGTTACTTAAACATGAGCCAGCAATGTGCTGCAGCTGCCAAAAAAGCCAATGCAATTCTAGGCTGCTTTAACAGAGGGATAGAATCAAGATCATGTGAAGCGTTAGTACCACTTTATGGCTGACAATCTGTACTCAACAAGTAGTCCTTAATGGTACTACTTGGTACTACTACTTCCTACATGGAGGAAGTACCCAGTGGGGCACCACAAAATTCCATTTTAGGCCCAGTACTCTTCAATATTTTCATAACAATATCTTCATAAATGATTTAGATGAGGGAATAGAAGGGGAACTCATCAAATTTGCCGATGACACTAAGCTGGCAGGAATAGCCAACATCCCAGAAGACAAGTGCAGGATCCAAATAGATCTTGGCAGACTTGAACAATGGACCCTATCCAATAACATGAAATTTAATGTAAAGCAAGGTTTTACACCTAGGCAGGACAAACAAAAGTACAAGTACAGATTAGGTGAAACCTGCTTCAAAAACAGTAACTGTGAGAGGGACCTTGGAGTCCTAGTAGAGGGTCACTTACACCAGAGCCAGCAGTGCAGAGCAGCAGCCAAAAATGCTAATACAAGCCTTGGTTGCATAAACAGAGGCATAGAATCAAAATCACATGAAGTAGGGCCTGGTGGCTCAGCAGACTAAAAGCATTGTGATTAACATCTGCTGCTTGCAATTACTGCAAGTTCGAATCTCCCCAGGCTCAAGGTTGACTCAGCCTTCCATCCTTTCTAAGATAGGTAAATTGAGGACCCAGTTTGTGGGGGCAATAAGCTGACTTTGTATAAAAATATATAAAAGTATGAAGGCTATTGCTTAACACATTGTAAGCCGCCCTGAGTCTCTGGAGAAGGGCGGCATATAAATCAAATAAAAAAAAAAAGTATTAGTACCGCTTTATAAAGCCTTGGTAAAACCATACCTGGAATACTGCATCCAGTTATGGTCACCAAATTGGAAAAAAAAAGATATTGAGACTAGAAAAAGTGGAAAGAAGAGCAACTAAGATGATTAAAGGCCTAAAACATATGAAGAACAGTTGCATGAACTGGGCATGGCCAGATTAGAGAAAAGGACTAGAGGTGACACGATAGCAGTATTCCAGTATTTGACGGGCTGCCACAAAGAAGGCGGAGTCAGCATTTTCCAAAGCACCAGAAGGCAAGACAAGAAACAATGGAATGGAAACTAATCAAGGAAAGAAGCAACCTGGAATCGAGGATAAACTTCCTAATAGTGAGGACAATTAACCAGTGGAACAGAAGTTGCCTTCAGAAGTTGTGGGTGCTCCAACACGGAAGGTTTTTAAGATGAGACTGGACAGCCATTTGTCCAAAATGGTATACAGTCTCCTGCTTGAGCAAGTGGTTGGACTGGAAGATTTCCAAGATCCCTTCCAGCTATGTTCTGATTCCTCCTCATTCACCTCCCCAACTGGATGTTCACCGGTAGAACCGGTTGTTAAGTAGTTAAGTAGTTAAGCAGTTTGGAGAAACGGTTGTTAAAAGAAATCTCCTTTTGTTTTTTCCCACTTTAAAAAGTTAATCCTGTAAGGAATTACAACATTCGGTGTTGTTTCCTAGCCTAATCTTTATTGCCCTGCTTACAGAAACTGCCTCTCTGGCAGTATGCCTAGACTTACTGTCACTTCCGGTTCCTGAGGGTTTTTTTTTGCTTGACTTTCTTAAAGGGGGAAGGGTTGTTTTAAGCTTTTTACACCGCTGTTGGGAGGATATACTCCCCTGTTGGAATTCTTCCAGCCCTGGTGCAATGATCAGCACTTTGAAGAAATCATTGAATAATGAAGCAGAAGCTTTAATGACAAGGAACCAAGATGAGTGACATTCAGCAAGGCTTCTTGGCTAGCTAGAAAGATTGACATTCAAACGTGAGTTGACGTACCCTTTCTGACTTTTGGTCTAAAACTGGTTTTTGGTGAAGTTTAATTCTGTTCTTGGTGATGTTTAATCCTGTGTTTAGTGATGGGATAATTCTCCCTATTCAGCTTTGTTTGGAAGGAAAAATATTAATCTCTGTTCCTGAAAAGAAGCAGCTTTGGAAATCTGACTAGTTCTGTGTCTATTTGTTCTGCTAATTGGTTTAACAAGCAACAGATACTCTGCTCCTTTGCTTCATTCTGGAGAGCTTAAATGACTTCTCTGCTAAAGGGTTTCACTTTATGAGCAAGAGTTGGCTGCTGATAGTTATCATTGCATTTTAACTATTTTAATTGCTCAAAGTGCTCTGGCACCCTCCCTGATTTGTAACTCCAGTTTGCAGGTATTTCTAATCTAATGATTGGTTTTTAGGGCAGTTTTTTGCAAGCAAAGAAGCTTTTTGTATTTTTGTACAGCTAATCCTTGACTTACAACAGTTACAGTGGCACTGGAAAAAGTGACTTATGACCATTTTTCACACTTATGACCATTGCAGCAAACTGTCATTAGGGCAAAGAAGCGATGCCACATGACCACCTGGCCATGCCCACCCAATCACATGAAGCACTGCAGTTGTGAAATGAGTGACACGGTTGTTAAGAATGATGCAATGGGCATTTATTAATTCAATTTATTAATTCAATTTATTATTAATTCATAAATTAATATTATTAATGGCATAAATGATGACCAGTCAAAAGTGCAAGGAACTGTCAGAAATCACTTTTTTCAGCCCTCTGAGTAGTCCTTTTGTGCA
Organism: Arizona elegans; assembly: GCA_022577455.1. Taxonomy (NCBI): domain Eukaryota; kingdom Metazoa; phylum Chordata; class Lepidosauria; order Squamata; family Colubridae; genus Arizona; species Arizona elegans. Next base: position 20,537,780 of record JAKOOJ010000015.1, on the reverse strand, counting down.
TATGGACTACTCAGAGGGCTGAAAAAGTTATTTTTGACTGGTCCTCGCACTTTTGACCAGTCCTCACATTTACGACTGTCCTCACATTTTATGTTTTTCGCCCTATCTTGTCACCATGGTGAAGAGAAGCAGTTGTGAAATGAGTGACATGGTTGTTAAGAATGCTGCAACGGGCATAAATGTGAGGATGGTCATAAGTGTGAGGACCAGTCAAAAGTGCGAGGACCGGTCAGAAATGACTTTTTTCAGCCCTCTGAGTAGTCCCTATATACATAGCCAGGGCCACCCGGTCACATGATTAGCTAGCCACGCCCACCCAGTCACATGATCTCCAAGCCACGCCCACCCAAATAAGCCACACCCACAGAACTGGTTGTTTAAAAAATTGAATCCCACCACTGGTCCAATATTACATAAGGAATTTAAAACATGTCTCTCATTAGTTTACTCCTTGGAAACTAGACCTGGCTGCAGCCTTGTAAATAGCAGCCCTTGCATAACTGCTTGTAATTGACATAGGGATTAATTGTTTCCTCAGAGCTAACTGTGAAGGGATCCTACCCTTATGTCCCAGAGAAACCAGGCAGGAAACGGGACTACTTCCTTGTAGGCTACAATAACAGAATCTTGCGAGTCTGAAGGTACAAACTTCCTGCTGTGACTTTAACTGCCCTAACCATTAGGTCGGGTCCTTCCTATGTTCTTCCTCTAACCCTTAAGCCACTGGGTCTCCTTTCTCCCGTGATTGTCTTCTAAACAGCATTTCTTCCCCTCGTCCCTCAAGGTCCCTCAGTATCAAGGATACTGGGTAGATTGAGCGCGGCCACATGTTTATTGGACCCGTGTCCCTCCTGGTTGGTACTGGCTTCCCGGGAGGTGACGCGAGGCTGGCTCCAGGGGATTATAAATGCTTCCTTGAGTGAGGGTGTCTTTCCCGCCACCTTGAAAGAAGTGGTGGTGAGGCCCCTCCTCAAAAAGCCCTCCCTGGACCCGGGGGTGTTAGCAAATTATCGTCCTGTCTCCAACCTTCGCTTTGTTGCAAAGGTTGTTGAGAGTGTGGTTGCACGACAGCTGCCTCAGTACCTGGATGAATCGACTTATCTAGATCTGTTCCAGTCGGGCTTCAGGCCCGGGTACAGCATGGAGACAGCATTGGTCGCATTGGTTGATGATCTCTGGAGGGCTCGGGACAGGGGTTGCTCCTCTGTCCTGGTCCTATTAGACCTCTCAGCGGCTTTTGATACCATCGATCATGGTATCATGCTGCACCGATTGGAAGGGTTGGGGGTGGGGGGCACTGTTTTACATTGGTTCTCCTCCTTTCTCTCCGACCGGTCGCAGTCTGTGTTGACAGGGGGGCAGAGGTCGACCCCGAGGCCTCTTGTATGTGGGGTGCCGCAAGGATTGGTCCTCTCGCCCCTTCTGTTCAACATTTATGTAAAGCCGCTGGGTGAGATCATCCGTGGTTTTGGGGTGAAGTACCATCAGTACGCTGATAACACCCAGCTGTACATCTCCACCCCAGACCACCCCAATGATGCCCTTGAGGTGATGTCCCAGTGCCTGGAGGCCGTACGGGTCTGGATGGGGAGGAACAGACTCAGGCTCAACCCATCCAAGACCGAGTGGTTGTGGTTTCCGACATCCCGATATAGTCAGTTGACGCCATCTCTGACTATTGGGGGCGAGTTGTTGGCCCCCACAGATGGGGTTCGCAACTTGGGTGTCCTTCTGGACTCGCGGCTGTCTTTAGAAGAGTATATGGCGGCCGTGGCCAGGAGGACTTTTTATCAGGTTCGCCTGATTCGCTAGTTGCGTCCCTTTCTGGATCGGGACTCGTTATGCACGGTCACTCACGCCCTTGTCACCTCACGCCTGGATTATTGCAATGCTCTCTACATGGGGCTCCCCTTGAGGAGCACCCGGAGGCTCCAACTGGTCCAGAATGCGGCTGCGCAGGTGGTGACGGGAGCGATGTGGCGCTCCCATGTGACCCCCCTCCTGCACGAGCTGCACTGGCTCCCAGTGGTCTTCCGGGTGCGCTTCAAGGTTTTGGTTACCACCTTTAGAGTGCTCCATGGCTTAGGACCAGGGTACTTACGAGACCGCCTTCTGCCACCAGTAGCCTCTCACTGACCAGTTCGCTCCCATAGAGAGGGGCTCCTCAGGGTGCCGTCGGCCAAACAATGTCGACTGGCGGCCCCCAGGGGGAGAGCCTTCTCTGTGGGGGCACCTGCCATCTGGAACGAGCTCCCCCCGGAGATACGGAGGATCCAAGACTTACGCATCTTCCGCTGCGCCCTAAAAATGTTTTTATTCCAACAGGCTGGTCTGGCCTAATTCTCCCTTTTAAATTGGGTTTTAAATGTTTTTTAGATAAATTGGATGTCTTAATTTGTTTTTTAAGCCTAAATTATTTAATCTGTTTTTAATAGTTTTTAACTTGTATGTCTTTGTATTTTATTTTGGCTGTTCACCACCCTGAGTCCTTCGGGAGTAGGGCGGTATACAAATATGATAAAATAAAGGTCATTCTCATACAGCAGCATGCCTTAAGGGCAGAAAACTGCAGAGTAACTTTATTGCCGGCTCCCTCACGTTGGAATTGTGTTCCAGGGAGAGCAAATAATGGTCATGGGTGAAGGATTCCTGCTTGTTACGTGTACAGAACAATGTTTGAAAGTCTCAACTGAAATTGAAGTGCTGTCTAACAATCCTTCAATTGGAATGAGATAATGTAGAGTGACATTTTGTCTTCCTGTCTCTATCATCATTCTTGAATCACCGCCAAGGCTGTTGGTGTCAGTGGCGGGTTTCAAATTTTTTTACTACCGGTTCTATGGGTGTGGCATGGTGGGTATGGCATGGCTTGATAGGTGTGGCTTGGTGGGCATGGCAGGGGAAGGATACTGTAAAATCTCAATTCCCACCCTGATCCAGGGAAAGGTTACTGCAAAATCCCCATTTCCTCCCGATCAGCTGGGACTTGGGAGGCAGAGAATAGACGGGGGCAGGGCCAGTTAGAATTTTTACAACCAGTTCTCTGAACTACTCAAAATTTCCGCTACTGGAAAGGGAGGAAGGGAGGGAAGGGAAATTAGAGTAGGAGAGAAGGTAAGACAAGGGGGAAGAGAGGATGAGAAGAAGGAAAGGGGAAGTAGAGAAGAGAAGAAGAGGATGGGGAAAGAAAGTAGGAAGGGATAGGGAAGAGGGAGAGGGTAGGTTTTGGGAGAAAGCTTGCTGTTCAATAAAATTTTCCGCTAACGGTTCTCCAGAACTGGTCAGAACCTGCTGAAACCCACCTCTGGTTGGTGTCATCCTTTGTCTTAGCTGGACACCCTTATTAGCAAAGTTGGGAAAAATATCTACTAATTTTTGAGATATTAGATTTTTTAATTGTTTAATGGGTTTTAGTCGTAAGGTTCTTAATTTTCGGCCAAAGGGTATAATTCCTTTAAATTTTTAAATTTTGTATTGGATGTTTTTTACTTGGCTGTGCACCACCCTGAGTCCACCAGGAGAAGGGCGGTATACAAATTTAAATAAAATAAATAAATAAATAAATAAATTGTAGCACTGCTACAGCCACAGGATGGGCCTGCCCTTTCTGCTAATCCAGTTGACCAAGTCAGTGGTGGCCCTTTCTCCAGCCTTAGAGGGAACACAAAGCCTCCTTTGAGTGAAGCTCAAATCCTAGTGACTACATATTCGATTGGCAACTAAATATGGCGAATGCTTTTGTTGACATCAAATGTCTATGCCTTCAGTGATAAAAGAGCAGAGTGCGGCTTCCTCTGGGATCTATTCTGGAGGGCAGGGGCTATGACCACTTTGCTTCCTTAGACTCAGAAGATGTTTAATTCACGGGATACCACACTACCCAAATGTACTTCACGGGCAGGAAAAAAATGGATAGGTGGTCCCTGGATAACCAGGCCCTCTGCCATGAATGGCTTTATCAATAATCAACACCTTGAATTGCTGTCGGAAGGCAGCTGGCAATCAATGCAATTAGCACAGCAGCAGTGACACATGAGAAGAACGAGAAGGGCCCATAACTGCTGATGTTGTATTTTGAAGCGGCTCTAGCTGTAGATTCCAGAGGGTCTTCAAGAGCAGCTCATGTGCAGTGCTTTGCAAAGGTTCAGGGCAATAGGGACTCTCTGAAGGGCTTGAAGACAAGATGCAACTGACTCACAAAATGAACCTGTGCAAAAACCGTCCTAGCTAGAACTGCCACTTCCTTGTCGAGCAGGAGCTGAGAGTCCAGGAGGACCCCCAAGTTGCAGGCCAATATTGACTGAGAAGTGCAATTCTATCCAAGACGACCATGATGAAAACATCTCTGAGCCAAAGACAGAACTGCACTGAAGGTTGTTCCTCCCCATCCAGACCCAAATAACCCCCAGACACTGGGTTGGTACCCTGGCGTCATCTTGCAGCCCAGGATTTAACATTCTGATGATACCAAATCCCAAGCTGACAGATGACCTCACTGAGGAAGGGGACAAAACACTGCAGCACAGTGCCTGCCACCCAGAGTCTCTGTAGCTGGTCAATGGCATTGAAGACCACTGAGTGGTCAATGCATCAAAAACCACTGAGCGCAGACAGATGCACCAGCTTCATCAAAGGTCATTGACAAGTGTGACCAATATTGCCTGGGTACTATCCCCTAGTCTGAAATCAGTCAAAATAACCTGCCTCCTCCAAGATCTTCGGAAGCTGCTGATTACTTTCTTCAGAAAGGGAAGATTGGACACCGGACAATATTGCCCAAGATGTTGCTTGTCTCTTCAGCACACAGCAGGAACACTGGATAATGTGTATTATTATTAACATACTAAACTGGAGACCTGGCAGTGGGTGGGTTCAGTGGCTCTTTGGGCACTGCATGACCTCCATATGAGCAGGGCCCCAGGAATGCCCTCGTCTCATCCCTTGAGAAGTTTGAAGCCCTTCCCTCCCCAAGCAAAGGTGCCTTCAGGTGCCCTTCCCATGGAACCCCTGAACCATCAGCTCAGCTTTGCGGAAATGCTCCTGAACGGCCCCTCAGATGAGCACCTGGGATTAGCAGGTCAGGCAGGTTGTCTGAGTAGCAAATGTCCCTTCCAGGCGAGACCAGCCTTGGCTTTGCCATTTTCCCTTCTTTACACTGATTGCAAATGAGTTGTTTTAGCGCAGTTACCGCAGGATTTTGTCCTTAGGAAGATATGAGTTATTATTCAGAATGTAAATAGATTCCCTGTCACCTTGAAAAAGAAACGAACCATGCAGAAAAACTAAACCTATTTAGGTCCAGCTGGAAGGGATAAGAAAAGTTTCTATTTGTCACCCAGATCCTGTAAAAGATATTCTTAAATAACCTACATAAGCAAATTATTTATTTTCTCTTCAATAAGACTGATTTCCCATAACAGCATCGACTGTTGATAAAATACCTTGAAAATGCTTTTGAAATGCTTCCTCTGCATAAGTTTCTCTCGCACTCCTTTTGTCTAGATCAGGAGTCTCCAATCCCCGGGTCCACGGACCAGTACCGGTCCACGGCCTGTTGGGAACTGGGCTGTGGAAGTGGTGGACGGGCGGGCAAAGCTTCATTTGTGCATGTGCGAGATTTAGGTTGCCAAACCATCCCCCCCTCCCCCCCCGGTCCATGGAGCCCGAAAGGATGGGGACCGCTGGCCTAGAATAACCAAGAAACAGTATCAAAAAGTAGAAGCCACACTCCACATGTAGCCAAGAAAGGAATTGTACATATGGATTCAGACAATCAAGGTTTGTTTTTTAAAACTGTATTTGGAGGAACAATAGAATGCAAGGTTACAAAGATCAGAACTGGTTTACAGCATTAAATTTGCCCTCTGTCCAACGACAACTGTCACCTTCTATTAAACACACCACGTACTAATGAAGTCAGAAACGAAAGGCTCATGTTTTGTCTTGTAACATCCTCTCTTTATCAGTTCCCAGTTCCCTCCTGTCTCTTGAGGGTGGGTGTACACCAACTCTCAGGTTTTAGCCTCTGAGCCTGGAACGGATTGTTTGCCCCGGCCTCATGTCAGTCATCCCAGGACCTGTGGCTACAGCTGCTTCTGTGGTTGTGCCCAGCATCTCCATAGAAGTGTCTGACACTGAATTACACTTGTGTGTCTAATTCTGACACTAATAAAGTCAATTACAAGTTCTTCTATCAGTGTCAGTAAATAAATGGCTGGTAAATAAATGGCTGCTTCCATCCACTTTGGCACCCTTAATTAAAGACCACTTCCTGGATATAATGCCATTATTCTCTTTAAGTATGGCCACATTTTGTCATGTAATATACAAAATGCACAGCAATTGGACTGATCTGCCCGCCCATCCACCCACCCAATCAATCAATCAATCAATCGTCATTAGTTTTATGTATACAATGAATTTATGATCATCGACCATAACAAAGAATCCATCCATCCATTTCATATTCTTTCAATGAATTCTTAGCCTAATGAAATCATTCTTTATCTACTGCTGTCTGATGCATCTGACAGGCAGTTCTGCGCCTGGGAGAGCTGGGTGGCAGTGTTGTATTAACCATTAAGCAGATTAAGCATGTGCTTAGGGCACCAGGCCCAAAGGGGCACCACCAAGTTGAGAAACAACCCCCCCCCCATGAAGATTGGTTCTTCATTGAAAGGAGGGGGCCACCAGGATTTGTCAGTGCTTAGGGCACCAGTGAGCCTTAATCCACCACTGCTGAGTGGGCAGCTGTTTTGAGGACAATATTCCAGCTGTTTGGCTGGTATTGATATGTTATAGCATCACAAGCTTATTTGACTGCATTAAGACCATAGAAACCTGTACAAGTCCACCTAGCTCCCGCCCCCTCACAACTCTAGTGCACAGCCATTTGGGTGGTCTCATCTAACAATAATCTATGTATGCAAAGATTTAATTAAAAAATACACAAGCAGATTAACAAATGTAACTTTTTAAAAAAGTGCCACAATTTTTACAGAATTATTTCTGGCTCCAGCTATGCTATCCGCTCCCCCCCCTCCCCCCCAGGCTCTCCAAGCAAGGAGAAGGGCCTGGTGCCTTGAGCCCCTCTGCTTTCTACACATTCAATGCGGAAACCGTCAACTTCTGCTAAGAATGAAAGGCGTCTCACACAGAAGGACGTGCACTTGACTCTGCCCTGACCTCTGAATGCCCTTCTCTGGCCAAGGGCTCCTTTCCAGCAAGAGAGACAAAGCCCAGGTCCTCCTCTGGCCGCAGCCTGACCCTCCTCCCTCCCTCCCTCCCTCCCTCCACCGGTGGTTGCAGCATCCTCACAGCCGCAGGTAAGGGAAACAGAAGACCCCCATCGCCTTCAGCCTTCCCGTCCTCAGCCGCAGCTCAGGTTGAGGCTGTGCTGTAAAACCACTCTGAGGCAAAAGAGTTCTCCTCCACTCTCCGAGGAGCTGTGAGCATCGAAAACCTTTAGTGCGATCGAAGGGGAACAGAATCCGGGCCAGGCTCCCCCCAGTGCAAATAATGCAACCAGCGGGCTACTCCCCACAACAGAGACCCTCCCTCTCCCCTCTGCTCAGCAGGCCAGGAAATCCATTCATACCATCAGATTTCCATGCTTTTCTGCCTTGGCTAACCCCACAGGCCCTCCATCCCCGCAGCGGCAGGGCAGAAAATGCTGGCCAGGGTGCAGAGGAGGCTCCGTGTGCTCCAGAGCAAGAAGGTGACATGTCCAACTGAGTCAGAAATCTGTTTTTCCCACTTTAAATAACATTCTTTGGTACTAACACTACAAAGACATTCTTTCGGTCAAAATTGCAACAAGTGAACACAGAAGCAGCTTAAGCTTTTACAAAGTGCTTCAGACAAAAGAGAACTCAGAGTTCCAGTAAAATTAAGGGACAAGATTGGAAAAAATGTTTTCCCAAAGAAAAGGGGAAAACATAGATTTAGGCATCTTTAACTATAGAAAATCTAAGATTCTTAAGCACATAATCCCACATCAAAAATAAAATACAAGAAACCCCAAATCTGTGATGCACAGCCATTGTCATCAGAATTGTGATGTTGTCAAATGCACAAGTCCCTTTTTTGTGCAATGGGAATGCCCCTTTCCTTCAATTCTCAGCCTTCTTCCTTCTTCCCAGCTGCCAAAGGAACAAGACCAAGCGTGTCCCGGGGGGGGGGGGGGGGGAGACCCCATCTGGGGCGAAGGAGCAGGAGGCGGCAGCAGCAGCGGAGAGACCGTCATTCATCCACCCCCCCACCCCCACATTTGTCAGTCCTTTTACAACCCTGTGCGTTTTCAGAGTGATTGGGGTCTGGCAAATAACTTCTCGTATCACAAAAGGCAATTTTCATATGGCAGAATAGAATGTACTCACGCCTAAGTACACTTTTTAAAATGCCTAATAATTTTGATGCATAAAATGCACAGTACTAAAAATATGGACTGATGACTATGATTTTGTAAATGCTTTTCATAATTCATAAGCTTCCCCCCTAATTCCCTTATACTGCTGCAGCAGTAGCCCACTGTAAATAAACTGAAGAAAGTAAATATTTAACTCCCGGCCACCACTAATCCATTCTCCAATATTTACATGACATTCATTAAAAAGGATTTGAAAGGATCTTCCAGAAATGGTCAGAAGATGAAGCTTCTCCTGGACCTGATGCACATCGGAAGATTATCTTGATGCTGAAGAGACGGAGGAGAAATCAAGCTGCTGGATGACAGGTTACAGCAACCGTAAATGAGTCATCCTGGGGTACTTGAAGATCTAGCAGGTTCACTGTGGTATCAAAAACACGAAGCAGCCATGCTGGATTTGCAGAGGCCTGCCAGCGGTGGCACTTTGGTTGCGCGCGGATCTTGAAGATGTCAGAGGAGGAATTCTGCCCTTTTGCAACAGCTTAGCATGAAGGATGCATGTTGCCCTTGAATTTCAAGATTTTCAGAAGATTTGAGTATGGGAGGAAAATACCCTGAAAGCAAGTACAGCATGCATGCACACTGGAATGCCACGGACACAGTTCCCCACCGCCAGCTCTGTGGAAGGCACATCACAAGGACAATGCAGTGGAGGGAAGTTGAATCAACACACTGATCTGAGCCATTTGGGCTTTCAGCGTTTCTGCCCAACCTTTGATGGCCTTATCTTCACTCATTTATAGGGGCGGCTGGGGCAATATTTCTAAAATGAATAATGAAATTCATCAGGGAAGGATGGTTAAGAGTGCGATTCATCTAGTTCGATGTATGTGGGAGGAGGAGGTTTTCAAACCAAGCACCCAAAATGTAGATTCTTGTCTTAAAAAAGAACTTCATTGTTTCTTTTTCAAAAAAATCTCTTCAGACAGCATGAAGAAGGTTCAGGAAAGCCCAAACATCCGCAGCATTGTCACTGTTGCTCTAAGAACGAGAGGAGAGGGAACCTCAGTACAGAAAACAGGAACATATTTCAATGGTTCCATCTAATTATTGTTGTTAACGATCTGAAAATTAAAAAGCAGCTAAAATAGATTTATTTTAGGAATGCAAGGCACAGCATCACTCAAAAGCAAAAGCTAATTCAACGGATTGCTATTTTATTGTTCTTGTTTCTGCAGAGATGAACGGAATGCTGGTCGTTGCTGGAAATGTAACCTTGTTTTTCCTTTAGCTGAAGCTTGGACCGTGCAGGATCCATCAAAGACACAACAACAGCCAGGTAATTAATGATCTTAAGCATCAGGTCAAAGTGACCCAAGGTGGGCAAGTTTTAAACTCCAAGCAAGACATCTTGAAATCACAGCAGATGAAGAATCAAGCCGGGCCTCAGGAGGTTCTCCAAACGTCTGAGCCGAATTTCATCTTTGTTATTCTCAGTAGATGTCACCTTGTGCTAAAAAGTGGTACCTAACAGGAAAACCAATCAAGATAACGTTCTCGTTGCAACCACGGGCTTTTCATACACTCACTGATGGTATCCAAGGGCATGTCTTGAATTTTCTTTTCCCAGGTGTATTTTTTTCTTGAAAAGCAAAACAAAAGAAAAAAAACACCTAATTCACCCATATGGCTTCTCTGAATCTTTGGCTACCAGCTCATGGGATTTCCTGGTAAGTGATACCACGGTGCAGCTAGGTTAGAAAAAAGGGACTTTGTTTCCCATAAAAAAGAGGTATAATTTTGGGAGGATGGTTTCCTTATCTCCTTTGATAAGGCAGTTTCTCCTATTGTTCAACAGAAATTGTAGAAAGGAAAAGGGGCTCCTTCGTCATTTTCTTGCAGTTTAACACATCATGAACCCCAGTGAAGTTTGGAAGAAATTCTCCTGGGCTGGGCTAGGACGATGCTGACGGATGTTCCCAGGAAGGATCACCGAGTTGTATGATTTCTGAGGCTGTTCCCTGCCATACATCAAAAAGCAAGTGACCCAAGGAAGTGAAATGAATGGCATGCAACGAGAGGCAGAGCTCAGATGAGGCTAACAGAGAGTGGGAGAGCACGGGAAGTTGCGGGAAGGGGAAAAGAATACAACTGAGAATTAAAGGGAGGGAGGGAGGGAGGGAGAGTGTTCATGAAAAGGTAAAAAAACTCACAACTGGAATGTGTTCACATTCACTGGGCAAATGTTTTTACTTCTGGCTCATGGTCCACAGAAGAAGAAAGATGAAGTAGTACTAGCTACAAAAAAGCCCCATCATCTCTGGGTGTTGGGAAAACTTCCAGCCCTTCTTATTCCTCGCAAGAACCACTGCAAGTGTTAGGGAGCCGCGGCTGCGAGGGTCTCCAGAGGGGTCTTCTGCCACAGCCACTGCCACAGGCGACTCCCGACTCCTCGGCTCTGTCCCAGAGAGAAAACCAAGCTGAAGGTCTGAGTGCTGGGAACCCAATGGCTGTCGGTGGTCTCCTGCTCAAGCAGGGGGTTGGACTAGAAGACCTCCACGCTCCCTTCCAACCCTGTTATTCTGTGTGCATAGTTGTCTTGAGCCTGACTGTATGTGGAAATAAAGCCCCGTCTGGAACCAAAGTCTAGCAGGCGCACAGATCGTGTGTATCAACTACGTTCCCTTTGTCTGCTCTGGGGTTTACATCGCTCGTTATTTCCAGGGACCCTTCAGAGAGATGAAAAAGAGGCTGCAAGAACTGCTAAAACAAACCCAAAATACCCCCACCAAATCCAGCTTGAAAGCCTTCCCTTCTCCCCAGCATTTAATGACCTGCTTCCATTGGTTAGAAAACAGACGGCAGCAGGAAGCGGCTATGGACACTTCCCTTGGTGCAGAGGGCCACCAAAGCCACGGTGGGGAATGCACAAGCACAAGAATGTAAACAGTGCCGCCAGGCACCACGCCACAAAACCGAAAGAGGAAGTTCACGCACACAGTGAGCCACTGAAGCCGGCAAGTGTCCAGGCAGATCTCTCAAGCTGAAGGCAGTTCAAGGAAAAGCAGAAAACAGAAACCTGAAGGGGGGCCCAGCAAAGAGTTCTTTGTGGTTACTGTGCACCTTTGAGGACACACAGCGTGCCAAGGCACTGCAGTGCAGGAGTCCAGGGACCCGAGGAAAGGAGGCCGTCCACTGCTCGCCATCACTGGGTGTGGAAGTAGATGGGTTTCACTTTCCCAGAAAGGATCTTGGGGACCTGCACCGAGATGATCTCAGCCATCATTTCAGGGTAGTCGACGCTCACCATGTGTGACTTCACCAAGAGGTCAAATGTAAACTGATGCAGTTCTCTGGCAATCTAGAGGAGGAAAAGGGAGGTTTGTCACAGGTCTTGCTCAGCAAGTCCTTCCAGAGGGTCACCATCTGCACTCTGGAGGACGGGGGAGCCACCAGTGGTTCCAAAAGAGAGAAGTTTGGGGTTGCTTCGAAGGGAAGGGGGAAGGATACTCGGAAGTCCCACATATCCCATTGTCCTGGCTGGATTTGTGTTGTAAGGGCATCTTATTCTCCCGCAACCAGAAAATGCACAATATTCTGCAAGGTGTGACTTTGTGTTTTGTTTTGCTGGAGCTTCTAGAGCTATCCCTGGCAAGTGGTGACCCCCCTCCTTCTTCTCCTCAGCTGAGCCCAACATCAAAGCAAGAGCTCGTCTTCAGATAGAAGGGCTCCGTGGCCAAGGGCTGCCCCAGAATGCAGCCCAACATGATGATGTCCACGGAAGAGGAGGTGCTGCCGGACGTCCCATCTGGTCCCTCTCAAAGCTGAAGGGCCTCTTACTTGCTCCTGCTTAACTCTGCCTTCCTCCCACTCCCCGTCTCAAATTCAGATGGAATTTTCTCTTCTTCCCTAAACCCACATAAAACGCCTCCCTCCTTACTTCCCCACCATCCCATCCACACACCACTCTCTCTGAAATATTAACGTGGAAGAATTCCAGACGTTTTACGCTGGCTTTGAGGCTGAATGCTCCTGCAGCTTTTTGTAAGCTATGGAAAAGTGACCAGACCGTCTGATTGGTGGAGAGCTCCTTTAAGGAGGTGCTGATGGGTGTGGCGCACATGGACAGCCCAGATTGGAATCCAGATCCAGTAAGGCACAGATCCCTAACTGGAATCATTTTTGGCTTTTCAAACAACAGTTCCCTGCTTTAAGGCTCAGCCGCTTCCCTCACTCCTTGTTTTTTTTTAATCAGACAACTCTTGCCATACCATTCATTTGTCATTTCTTGTTCTCTTTCCATCTGCTGCATGGAGGCACCAACTGTCCTCTGTGGGGCCTGCAGCGGGAAATGCTCCAGGTACCCCCTCCTAAACATAACGGTAGCTAGGGATCCAACAGCATCCCCTGTTCCAATCCTACAGAAACTTAGCGGATGGAGCTTCCCCAAGAAGCCTCCCTGGCAGGGACCATCTGAAGAGGACTGAGGGAGCCTGGCTCTGAGCCAAAGAAACAACACCGAGCAAGAATTAAGGAGGGGGAGGGACTCCCCCCCCCAAGCTGCACATGGCTGTTGAGTGGTGGGCCAGAAACCCCAGTCCAGAAAGACAGAACAGTAATTAAACTTCCTTTTAAATTTGATTTAGTTAATACTAATAGAGCAACAACTTTGTCTACAATGTTTAAAGATGCATAGAAATTTATATGTATGCTTTTGGAGCTCTCGGAGTGGGGGGAAGGGGCTGAGCCCAAGGATTTTGAGGCTGCTTGCAGCTCTGGGGCTTGAGGTTGTGTACCACTGTGCAGGGTCCACAAATCTGGAGGGCCCCCTAACTGGGGAGCTCCTATAAAAGAAACAGGTGAATTATATTTACAATATAATTGTTCACCTCTCTGTGGCAAACGCCTTTATGCAAGTCCCCTTGCTCTTTTTCAAAAGTGATCCTGCGAGATTCTGTGACTTCTTGGGCTTCGAGTTTCCTCTTTTTGAAGCCCTTTTTGGTCTGAGCAGACCTTGCCCTGCACCCCAACATCCCTGGCCAACTCTCCCACTTTCACACTTACCGGCTGCACAGAGTCCAGGAGCTTGGTGAGCTGATAGAAGCGACGCGAACAAGACGTGGGGTTCTTCCTTTTGCAAGCAATGATCCGGTCAAGCTCCTTGATGTAGTTCATCCGGAGCTCATCAAAGAATTTCTGATTCTTCAGGCCATCCACTGGAACTGATGCAGAATAAGGAGAGGCAATAAAAGGCATAGAAGCAGGCAAAGGGAAGAGCCTGAGGGGGGAGGCGAAGGAGTCTCCTCACTTACAAAGGTGCAACCAACAGCAGGGCAGCTGCCACAGAAAACAAAGACTGTTTCTTCTCCAAGCAGAGTTGGAAGGGATTTTGGGGGTTGCCTAGTCCAACGCCCCAATCCTACTAGCAGGAGACCCCAGACCCTTTCGGACAAATGGCTGTCCAGGCTCTTCTTAAAAGCCTCCAGTGATGGAGCAGCCACAACCTCTGAACCAGGGGTGAAGTGTAAAATTTGTTACTACCGGTTCTTGGGCGTGGCTTGGTGGTGGTGAGGTAATGTGACTGGATGGGCGTGGCCAACTTTTTTTTTTTTAAACTTTTCAAAGCATTTTTTCTGCAAATGCAAAAAAATGCTTTGAAAGCCTCTGCTAATCAGGCAACACAGCTGGGACGGTCAGAGCCTTTTCAAAACATTTTTTAAACCACCTCTTCCGCTGAAGAGGTTGCAGAAAAAAATGCTTTAAAAGCCTCTTTGACGATCCCAGCTGAGCCACGCGATCATCAGAGGCTTTTTTTTTTTTCTTTTAAAAGCATTTTTTCTGCGGAAGAAGTTGTAGAAAAAATGCTTTTAAAAGAAAAAAAAAAGCCTCTGATGATCCTGCGGCTCAGCTGGGCATGGTGGAGGGGTGGGGGGCGCGCGCAGGGATTTTTGCTACCAGTTCTTCGAACCGCCCGATGCCATCACTACCGGATCAAGCGATCCGGTCCGAACCGGGAGCATTTCACCCCTGCTCTGAAGGCAACATGTTCCAGTAGTTAATTAAGGGACCTTGGAGATCTCCTGTTCAAGCAGGAGACCCTCTACCATTTCAGACGGGTGGCTGTCCAATCATTTCACTTGTTAATTGTTCTCACTGTTAGGAAGTTTCTCCTTAATTCCAGGTTGCCTCTCTCCTTAATCACCTTCCATCCATTGCTTCTTGTCTTGCCTTGGTGCTTTGGAGAATAAGTTGTTCCCCTCTTCTTTGTGGCAATCCCTTCAGATATTGGTAGGCTGCTCTCATGCCTCTCCTAATCCTCCTTTTCACTAGACTAGACAAACCCAATTCCTGCAACCCTTCTTCCTATCTTTTAGCCTGATAAAGGTTATTTGGAGGCTGTAGTTTCTTAAAGAAGGCATCCCCATTAGCACCGTGGATCTCATCTACCATGAATCATTTACAGAAACAAACAAAAAAGAGGTGGGGAGTCTAGAAAAAGTGCAGAGAGCAACAAAGTTGATTAGGCTAAAACATGAAGAACGGTTGCAGGAATTGGGAAATGGGAATGCCTAGTTTGATGAAAAGAAGGAAATAGGTGTGAACAACCTATTCTTCCAGATACCCGAGGGCAGGATCAGAAGTAATGGGTAGCAAATCATGAAAGAGAGATCCAACCTAGAACTAAGGAGAAATTTCCTGAGAACAATTAACCTGTGGAACGGTTAATTCCTACCCCCAGAAGTTGTGGGTGGGGGGTGAGATCCGGAAGCGGCGCGGCGGTACTGGATGGGAAAATGTCGGGCTACGATGAGCTCAGCAAAATCCAGCCAGATGAACCATCACCGGGGGGTCTTTGGAGGGACAGCAAAGAAAGAGAGGCAGTTCAGTGTCTAAAGAGGGACAGGCAAGTCCCTTGGATAGCCTGAGAAACTCTCTTTGAGCTGGTGATGGGGGGCGGCGATCAGAGTGAATCGCCGTGAAGCTGGAGCCTCTGGAGCAAGTGATGTACAGGTGGGAAGATTTGGACAGAGTGCTGGTGCTGGGTGAGTGATCGGCTAACCCACAGACAATAAAAAGAAAATTCTAAATATTTTTAGCTACTAAACTATTACTAAAATTACCCCGGCGTGGAAATTGCGGCTAAATAGCAGCGGGGAGATGGCGATGGAAAGAGAAAGTGAGAATGACAAGCGCACCATAGAAGAACCCGAATAAAGAATTAAAAGTGATTGACAAATGTAAATGTAAATCTGAAACTTGGATTCAATTTGGATTGGATTATAAACTGATGGGTAATATATAAAGGTGAAAGAAGATGTGAAAACTGGATTTTTTCTCTTTTATGACTTGGTAAACACGGATGTGGATTACAAATAATAGGAGCCTGAGTGGCATAGGAGGATAAGGCCTCCTAAGGCAGCATTTAACATCCAGCTGCCTGCAATTACTGCGAGTTCAATTCTGCCCAGGCTCAAGGTCGACTCAGCCTTCCATCCTTTCTAAGGCAGGTAAATTGAGGACCCAGTTTGTGGGAGCAATAAGCTGACTTTGTATAAATATACAAAAGTATGAAGGTGATTGCTTAACGCATTGTAAGCCGCCCTGAGTCTCCGGAGAAGGGCGGCATATAAATCAAAGCAAAAAAAAAAAAAATTAGATGAGTGGAACTGTGGATTATAGAGAGCCATCTGCAGGAGAAGGAAGAGGATGACATGGAATTGTTTTAATTTTAAAACCTTGAACTTTTTAAAAAAGATAACTGGCGAGAACTAAGGAGGATACGTTTTGCCTACAAGAGGGCAGACTTTGATGATTATAAAAGAAGGACCTTAATGCGATTTAAAACTGGAATAATTCAACCCGGAAAGAATGAAATGGAACAGGAACTTAATGAACTGATAAAGACGATGTGTTTGGAAATAAAATACATGATTATAAATTTGCATGGAAAATTGAAATCTGAGGAGGCAAAGACAGAACTAGAACGCACTGAAGATGAAAAGGAAATGACTAACGAGAAACAACAAAGAGAGATGGATAATGAAGAAGACAAAGACAAAGAGACTGACTATGGAAAATTAAACAATTGTAATATTAAGTATGGACAAAAAAAAAAGAAACAAAGAAGGAAAAGAGAGTGAAACAGGGAAAATACAAAAAACTTAAATGATTACACTGAGACTAACAGTGGAAAGATAAGAAAGAGGGAAAAGAGATGGAAAATAATAAGAAATAAAGAACAAAATAAAAGATTTTATGATTTTAAAATACAAAATAAGCATATTGGGATTAACAATAAAAGACACAAAAAAGGAAAGCGAAAGGAGAAACAATGGGAAATATAGGGCAGAATAGGAGAGTGCAGAACATTAAAATACAAAAGAAAGGAAGAAAAAGGGAAAACAAAAGGCAAAAAAGGAAAAGAGGCTAGAGGAGAAGAAAAAATATTAAAAATATAAATGATTACACTGGGATTTACAGTAGAAATATAAGAAAGAGGGAAAAGGGATGGAAAATAATGGGAAATAAAGGGCAAAGATTTCATGATTTTAAGATACAAAATATTAATAATGAAAAGATATGAAAAAGGAAAAGAAAACTAGAAACAAAGGGAAAATTGTAATAAATGTCACATGCTCAATAATATTGGAGGTTTACAGAATGATAAGTTTTAACAATATGAATAAACCAGTTGAGGGAAATGTAATATTTGGAATATTCCAAACTATATATTTGAAACATAATTAAAGAGAGAAGACAAATTAAGAATATTTTAAGAACTAATTGGATTGGGTAAAATGAGAAAGGATTAAGATGCGCTTTATAAATATATATTTGAGTAAATGGAAATATATTGTTAAAATGTTTTGAGAAATATATTTAATGATTGAAATTGAATGTAAAACTGAATGAAATTGAAATGATAAAAATGATTTAAATGTTATACTTGCAAGAAGTAAAGCAGAAAAAATATATTGGTAAAAGTAAAAAAGATAAGAGATTAGAAAAGTGTTTGAGTAAAGATTCGAAGGAAAAACGAGAATAAGATGAAATATATTGTTAGTAATTAAAAAGATAAGGGATCGGGGCTGCCTGAACTCCACAATGGAAAACATTAAATTGAAAATGAATACAGCAATAGAGAGAGATGAAGGAATTGGAGGGGAGCAGGAAGGAGGGAGAGGGATGGAAGAGTAAGGAGGAAGGAAGGGATGGGAAAGCAGAGTAGGAGAGAAGGTAAGACGGGGGGGGGGGGAAGAGAGGAGGAGAAGGAGAAGGGAAGGGGAAGGGGAAGTAGAGAAGAGAAGAAGAAGGTGGGGAAAGAAAGTTGGAAGGAGAAGAGGGAGAGGCTAGGTTTGAGGAGAAAGATTGCTATGCAATAAAAAAAGAAGATGAAGTGGAAGAAAGGCAGCTCTGAACAAACAAATATAAATATATTAGTAAAAAGAATGAATTGTTAAAGAATAAAAGAGGACAAATATGTACAAATAGTAAAGTTAGAATTTAGGGGTAAATGAAGGTGGTGTTTATATATGCAAGTATAGAAATACTGAGGTATATTCAAAAAAAAGGAAAGGGGGAAGACGATATTGACAAAAATTGTACTTGAGTAAAATGTATTTGAATTTGACTAATTGTATAAGATAAGAAATGACCAACACTCTGTTCAAAAAAATAGAGAAAGATGTGGGTGAAGGTGGGAGAGGAGAAAAGAAAAAACCCAATAAAACTTGTTTATCTATCTAGAAGTTGTGGGTGTGCCTTCACGGGAGATTTCCAAGCAGAGACTGGACAGCCATTTGTCCAGCATGGTACAGGATCTCCTGCTGGAGCAGGCGGTTGATCTAATACAATCGGGGCCACTGAGGGAAATTCAGAGAAATGCTTTGGATCCTGCCTTGGGCTGTGATGTTCAGATGTTCTTCAGAAGGGGTCAAGCTGCTTCCCAAGGCACCCAAAGGCCAGACAAGGAACAATGGATGGAAACTGAACAAGGAGAGATTCAACCTTCCTGACCATGAGAACAATCAACCCATGGAACAGAAGCTGCCTTCAGAAGCTTTCAAGAAGAGACTGGACAGCCATCTGTAAGAAACAGTGTAGGGTCTCCTGCATGGGCAGGGGGCTGGACTAGATGACCTCCAAGGTCCCTACCAGCTCTGCTAATCTGAATCTAATCTGAATAAAAGACCTCCAAGGTCCCTTGCAACCCTGCTATTTTATGTTTTGTTCTAAGTACAAAGACAGGTAGATGACAAATGCTACAGCTTACTAATACTGAAGAGGAGCAGAGCCTTCATGCAGAGAAATTCTTGAGGAGTAATCTGAAGCCATCCAAATTCTTGAGAGAGATGCCGCATCCTGACACATTGGCTGTACATTCTGGATTTGTGCATCCGGTACCTGGGAGAAGAAAAGAAGAAAGACATGGAGAGAATCAGCTGACAAAGCCTGCCTTTCTTCCAGGACCAAATTCCACACATTTCACTATTTGAGAAATTTCTCATTGTTACCATTTCAGTCTTGATGGCAGCTTAGTATTTCTTGCCATCCAATGCAAGTCCTCTGAAGGGTGCAAGTTGATCTTAGCCCCAAGCTCTGACCCAGTTCAGCCCCCTTCCGTCACTCTGCAAAATCCCAGCAGCCCCTCCCTGGGATTTCTGTCATTTCATATGAGAAAGCTTATAGCAAGGAAACAGTGACATGCCCCACTGGGAAATCGGTACCAAAGCAGCAGTGCCCCCCCCCCCCCCCGAAGGAGTTTCCGTCTTCAAGCTGCAGTTAATTCCTGCTGGTCTTACTACACACTGAGCCATGTTACATCTCCACCATCAACTTTTGCTGAATAAGGTTGAGCATCTGGGTTATAAATATGCGTCTGTCTCCAAGGAATGAAAAGATGGATGAGGAGATGTGGAATCTGCCAACTATAGAGACCCCTGGATGCCCGAAGAGCACTCAATCGATTTGCATGCCCACCTGGACATCTGAGATTTCACAGAAGTTTCCCTTCTGCTTCCTCTCAGATCAGAAACAGGTCTGAACTCATCTCAAAGAGACACCAAGTCACGATGGACAAAGGTCATGGAGAAAACTGTCATATGTTGCTTCTGCCTGTGATGAGTCAAGAAGGAACTTTCCTGATATGGAGATGGCATATCTTCTTCATGTATGTATGTAAGGTCAGGAGGTTATAGGAAGAAAACACTGACCAAGGAAGGAACAAACAGATCCAAGATTGCCTGATGCCAATTGTGCAAGCAGGGCACAATTTTCAGGGTTAGGGCTACCATCACTTTTAAAAAATATTTCATAAAGAACCAGAATTTTTGGCAAGAAAACTATGCCCATATTTATGCACATCACAGGAAACAAAAAACACCTCCAAAAATATAGAACCCAAAATGCTGAAATTTGTGTCTAATATCAAAAAACGGGGAAAGAAAGCTAGAATCCAACTGATGTTGCAGAAATAATGTGGTTTCTGCTAAGAAAAACCTGTTGGAAATCCATGGAATTATCTATGGATAATCCACAGAAAACGCTTGGGTCAGGACAGCTACATGTCAGGTGGTATATGGCTTTACAAAACTTTGATCCTCCAAGGTGGCATCTGAAGCATCAGCATTTTATGCCAGAGATCAACAAAAGATGGAATATTTCAAAGGATGCACAAACATGAGGAAAGGACCAGTATTTGCCCACTTGAGAAAATATAGCATATGCCTGGAAAATACATATTCAGTTTACACTTAAACATTTAAAGTTACCTAGAATTCATATTGTGCGGCCCCACATTTTGCCTTTTGACTCTTGTGCAAATGTAATCTCAGCCAATCTCAATGACATTGCACTCAAGGAATCAAAACCTTAAACATCTGCCTGAAAGAAGTCAAGCAGACACAGTTTGAGCTCAAAAAATTTGACCTTGCACAAACTTCCTTTCTTCCTTTTCACTGAAAAGGCCTTGTGGCTCATTTGCCCTGCCGTGCCTGAAGAAAGGAGAGGGTTTTGACACTTTCCACTTTCTTCAGCTTTATACATTAATCAAGTCTAACATGAAACAGAGGAAACATACTCATTGAAGACCAAATCTGGAGCAAAATAAAGCATCCGGGAATTCACATTGGTGAAGGATCTCCATCCCATGGCAAAAATCATCAAGCCCATCCAGGAGTACTGAATGATGGCCATCTGGTCATCTACATGCAGGTTGCGGAACCCTGGGAAGAAAAGTCAGAAAGGTTGAGTCAGCTGGAGGCAAAGCTCTTCCTTCAGGTCAAGGAGCAGTTGGGTTGTTAGTCTGGGCTCCAGGCTGCTGGCCCCTCCAGGCCAACCCTTTAGAGGCAACAGAAGTCCTTCTCCAACCAGCCTGGAGCATTTTCAATCTGGCAGCTAGAAGTGAGGGAAGGAAAAGTCACACACAAAACATTTTCTTACTGAAGGTTTGCCTGTTGTTATAACAGAACAAGCTATTTTTCTCTTTATACTGCAGGGATCACAAAAAAGGAAAAAAAGGACTTATAATTAGGGATGCAATGAGAAAGAAAATAAAGGCTCACACCATAAACCATTTCGATTCCGACTTGCATGCAGTCTGGACCGTCCGTATGACTCCATGTGAAGAGAGAGGCATTAAGTCAAAGATCTGCCAGGATGCCTTGATAAAACCCAGAATTTTCTCAAGCAGAATTAATTATCAGAAGTTCATATAATTTGATGCCACATAGTGTGGGTCACACTTCAGCCCCTCCAAACAGATTGTATTTTAAAATTACATTTTAATCTCACTGCTATTGCCTTCTTCATTCTAAAAGCATCTCTTAAGCCTTTACAATTATTAAAAATATACTGTGTTGCCTAAGGTATTTAATCCATAATTATATTTGCTCCACTTAAAACTTCTCATCCGTTAGATTTGCAGACTGAGAGGAAATCAAGCACTTTTGCTGCTAATTGCTAACATGAGCGCATGTTTCATTCACCTTCTTGGCATTTGGAAGGTGGCAAAAGTGCTGAAATGAATGACCACAGAGAAAGAGAAAATTTGAGGATTACCAGAACTCTCAACAAAGCTACAATTGGAAACTACTTACATCTTATTTTTACTTTCTACATCTTTCCAAGGTGATTTACAATATACACTGTGTGCACAATTATTAGGCAAGTGAGTATTTTGACTAGATCATCATTTTTATGCATCTTTTCCACTTCAAGCATAAATTTATATTCACATATACTAGATATAAGCATATCAGGTGATGTGCTTTTGTGTAATGAGGGAGGGTGTGGCTTAAGAAAATCAACACCCTATATCAAGGAGTGCGTAATTATTAGGCAGCTTCCTTTTCTCAGGCAAAACGGGCCAGAACCATCAAACGCTTTGTTGCAAATAGTCAACAGGGCTGCAAGAAAAGTGTTGAGAAAAAGAGATGCACATTAACTGCCAAAGATTTGAGAAGAATCAAATGTGAAGCTTCCAGGAAGCCATTATCCTCCTGTGCTGTCATATTCTGGGACTGCCACCTACCTGGGGTGCCCAGAAGTACAAGGAGTTCAGTGCTCAGTGACATGGCCAAGGTCAGGGAGGCTGAAACCTGACTACCACTGAACAAGACACAGAGCAACAGCAAGACTGGCCAAGAAGTATCTGAAGGCAGATTTTTTTCAAAGGTTTTATGAACTGATGAGATAAGAGTGACTTTTGATGGATCACATTGAAGGCTTTGATTTCTCTGCCCTGAGTAGACCTTCGCAGTTCTTCCAATTCTGCTTCTATTAATATTTTATTTCATATTATAAACAGACGTTGATCTTCCAGCTCCTGTTCTGTTCTTTCTGATTCTGGATGTTGTTCTTTCCAGAACTGGTGCATTCATTTCAAATATCCTCTTTTTGTTGGACTTCATCTGTAATAACAGATCATTATTTCTTTGTTTTCAGTCATTGTATATTGCAATGTGTAACACCTTTTCCTCTGCAGCTCCTGGCCTTGATTGCTCAGCCAACAGTCCTGAGGCCTGTAGCCCATTTTTCACCAGATATCCAGGAACTCCAACATCTAGCGTGGACCTTGTTAACCCGGGTGACATCTGAGCTGGTATGGCTTTCTGAAATTTAGGTCTCATAATTTTTATGGGAGAGACTCTGTCTGACTCCTCTGATGACACCTGCCAGTATGGTTGAACCTCTGGCACAGCTCTCATCTTCCTCAGAGCACACAAGTCGCACAACCACGTCAAAGCAGTGCCTCATTGGGAGATTGTTGTTGTTATTACATGGGTAACCCAAAATTCTTTGGATCATTCTAGGGTCAAAATATAGATTTCCTTGGTGACAGATTCCCCCCCTAGCACCTCATAGCCTGTTGTCTTGTGCTTTGTTGGTCCGTTATTTTCTAAAACAGGAAAGGTACTTCTCCCTATGAACCAACAGCCATAAATCCCAATGCAGAAAATTATGTGATTTGGACGTTCTGATTTTTTTTTTAAAATTTGATTTATATGCCGCCCTTCTCCGGAGACTCAGGGCAGCTTACAATGCTTTAAGCAATAGCCTTCATACTTTTGTATATTTATACAAAGTCAGCTTATTGCCCCCACAAACTGGGTCCTCAATTTACCTACCTTAGAAAGGATGGAAGGCTGAGTCAACCTTGAGCCTGGTGAGATTCGAACTTACAGTAATTACAGACAGCTGGTGTTAATCACAATGCTATCAGTCTGCTGAGCCACCAGGCCCTTCCAATTTTGTGATAGAGTTTGTGATAGAGATCAAGAGTTTAAAGTCCTCGGGGATCAATTCAGAAAATACTTTTCTAGAATCTTTTCTTGGCACTATTTCTTCAGCATCAATTTTTATTCTTGGAAAACATGGCAATAGAATAGAATAAAATAAATAGAATAGAATAGAATAGAATAGAATAGAATAGAATTTTTTTATTGGCCAAGTGTGATTGGACACACAAAGAATTTGTCTTGGTGCATATGCTTCATTAAAACAATATTGTTTTAGTACAGGCTTTTGACAGCATAGAATAGCTAACATTAATTTATTTATTATAATTTAATTTATAGAATTAACATAGAATGGTGTTCAAACCATTCATATCTGTAATCTGTACACAGATGAGAGCTTGCAATGTTCCTTAACATCATCTAAGTAAGTTCCAAGCAGAGGCAAGAATTGCAGGATTTTAAGGTTTCTCTCTTACAGATTGCATTACAACTTATTTGGAGACGAAATTCATGGTATCTATGGTAAGTACAAGCCAACAAGTTTAACATCTTAAAAAACAAGTAGCATTACAGTTTCATCTCTGAACTTACCAATAAAAAATAACAAGTATGAAAGTTAAGCAGAGTTAAGAGTTTGTGGTCATTTTCATCTCCAACTAAAGCTGAAATTACAATTTTGGTTATCACTGAATTTGCAGGAAACCTGCCTTTAGCTATCACCTAAATGGCACCTTGAGATAGCTATCACACTAATGCTGCATCGGTGGAAAGCGCACTTAATAAGTGCTTGGCATCAAGCACATTTTTACCTGCTTTTCCACTGGTATCTCATTTCATAATTAAATGTTTCACTTGAACTCTACTAATATTAATTAAAAAAAATTTGCTAGTGTTTTTAGCAATAGCAATAGCAGCACCTAGATTGCTTCATAGTGCTTTACAGCCCTCTCTAAATAGTTTACAAGGTCAGCATCTTCTTGCACCCAACAATCTGGGTCCTCATTTTACCGACCTCGCAAGGACGGAAGGCTGAGTCAACCTTGAGCCGGTGAAAATCAAACTGCTGGCAGTTGACAGAGTCAGCCAGCAATACTGCATTCTAAACATTGTGCCACCATGGCTCTTTTTCTAAATAGCTGTTAAACAATGTTCATTAACAATTATTTTGTTGGTGGTAAGCACTGAACGATCACTTTTGTAATTAATATTTTCAGCTCATTATTAAAACATTAAAGTTCATACACGTCCTTTCTAACAGTATTCCGAAAAGTTCTATATTTTTTTTAAAACGCCCTAAAAACTCTTCTGTAAGTTAATCCAGCATCAGAAGGCGTATTCTGACTCCCTGAATTGCTACTGTAATTAAAGGCAGATTCCATGTTGGAAATTACTACAAAGAAAGGCAGAAATATAATTTCCAATTTTATTATGTGCTCTCACTAGCATATGTCCAGCCATTACTAATTTCATATTTTGGAGAAATATATGTACTACCATGTTTCCCTGAAAATAGGACATGTCCTGAAAATAAGGCCAAGACTGATTTTTGGGGTGGGCCTAAATATACGCCCTCCCCAGAAAATAAGCCCCCCTTTCTGTCACACACACACACACAGGTTCCTCACCCCCCCAATCTTCCCAAGGCAGCCACATCCCTGTGAAGTATTGCGTCCCCCACTCCTTTTGCTGCCCGTGGCACCGACCATAGACCTCGAGTGCCTGCTCCTGCACCATGGTGGTGGCCCACCTGCTCTCATCCCCGCAAGCAGGCACCGCATCCGTATTGCTCGTGCTACTGAGCGCCTGCCACAGCAGCCCCAATGCAAGCCGCGCTGCCCCGGGGCTTCCTTGGCAGGGTGGCCACCCGCAGCAGAGAAGCCTCCATGCACGGCAGGCAGTCGCGGAGGACTACAACGGCAGGCCTGGCACATCCCGCATCTGGGCACGAGTCTTGGCGGGGATGGTTGAGGCGCTGCAGGTGTTGCTGCTGCCGTTGCTGCCACCTGCAGAGGCCCGGAGGCCCCCTGAAACCAAGCTCAGCTGCGGGTGAGTTTTAGAAATTTGCCCTCCAAGCCTTTCAGAGTTGTACCTTCCTGTTTTGAGATGTCAACCTGCACCTTCTTTTATCCCTGTTCCTCCAGTCCCACTAACGAACTTATTCCCAAATAAACCACCCTGTCAAATGTAATCAGGAAGGACTCAAGCAGGCCGAGATTGGCTGTTGGAAAAGTTAACGGCACGCGTTACATGAAAGATTTTAAAGACAATTCACAAGACAGCTTTACTGAAAAGCAAGAAGCAAAAGGTCGATTTTTGTCAAAACGTTCAGTTTTTAGTGTCTGCTGCCAATGTGGTTGTGATGACATTATAAAAGGGAAGAGAAAAAAGGCAGGTCTCTGCTGAGTTTGCCTTCAGGCAGGAAATAGGTGTGAAGAGAACAGTTCAACATCCCGGAGTCACGGAGATCCATGGTTACACAATCATTCCCTTCACATTCTAACTCTCCCTTTTCCTTTCAGTCAGAAACTCCTCTTAGGCAGGGAGTAGATCTTACCCCAGGCTGGGAACTCCCTGAGCCTCAAACTCTCCCGCCAGGGCAGCCAGACCAAGGAAGTTTCTGTCCCCACGGGCAGCCCCCCCCCCGGCAGGAGGACTTTGAAGGAAGATGTGCTTCATTGCATGCCGTTGGCTACTTGCCAATTGGTAAATCAGAACAAAATATTTATTTAACAATAACGACTGCAGTTGCAAAGAAGCTATAACTCTCTCGTGAGGAAGATGCCAATTTGTATCCATTATTTCAACCTAAGGCAACTGGCAGAAAAGCAACATCACATTTAAAGACCCAAAAATCCAAGCTGAGTGTAGTATGAAATGGCACAGAATTAAAAGAGGAGAAAAATAGCAGTTAAAGGGGGACTCCAAATAACTCCCTTTCCCCACCCTTGAGGGTCCATCTGGCTTGAGGAAGAGCAGACAAGACACTAACAAGGTATGTGCCAGCTCTGCCATCTTCGCTACACATTGCTAAGCTTGCAGGCATCCTGCCATAAACGGGGTGGGTCGGGCAGAGGAAGGTAGGGCAGTTATGCAGGTGGTGTGAATGGTTTCTATGGATAGAATATGTCCTAAAGATATTAATGAAGGAATGACAGATGTGGAACAAATGTTTATTTGACAAAATAGAGTTCCAAAAACAGAACTACAAATGATAGGCTACACATTGAGTTGGAAAAGGATCCTTTATTCCACATAGAAAAGAAACTGGATGATTTTTTTTTAAAAATATAAAAATGATAAACCTAGAATAGAATAGAATAGAATAGAATAGAATAGAATAGAATAGAATAGAATAGAATAGAATTCTTTTATTGGCCAAGTGTGATTGGGCACACAAGGAATTTGTCTTTGGTGCATATGCTCTCAGTGTACATAAAAAGACAAGACGCACTCATCAAGAATCATAGGGCACAACACCCAGTGACAGTCATACGGTACAATAAGCAATCAAATCATACTAGGAAACAATATCAATATAAATCGCAAGGATACCAGCAACAAAGTTACAGTCATGCAGTCACAAGTAGGAGGAGATGGGTGACAGGAACGATGGGAAGATAAATAGCAATGTAGCCTTAGTGAATAGTTTGACAGTGTTGAGGGAATTATTTGTTTAGCAGAGTGATGGCGTTCGGGAAAAAAACCTTTCTTGTGTCTAGTTGTTCTGGTGTGCAGTGCTCTATAGCGTCGTTTTGAGGGTAGGAGTTGAAACAGTTTACGTCCAGGATGCGAGAGGTCTGTAGATATTTTCCCAGCCCTCTTTTTGACTCGTGCAGTATACAGGTCCTCAACGGAAGGCAGGTTGGTAGCCATTGTTTTTTCTGCAGTTTCTAATTATCCATTGAAGTTGGTGTCTGTCTTGTTGGGCTGCAGAACCAAACCAGACAGTGATAGAGGTGCAGATGACAGACTTCATAATTCCTCTGTAGAACTGTATCCGCAGCTCCTTGGGCAGTTTGAGCTTTCTGAGTTGGCTCAGAAAGAACATTCTTCGTTGTGCTTTTCTGATGACATTTTTGATGTTAGGTGTCCATTTTAGGTCTTGAGATACAATAGAACCTAGAAATTTGAAGGTCTCTACTGTAGATACTGTGTTGTCTACTATTGTAAGAAGTGGTAGTATGGGAGGGTTTCTCCTGACATCCACCACCATTTCTACAGTTTTGAGTGTGTTCAGTTCCAGATTGTTCCTGTCGCACAAGGCTAGTTGTTCAACCTCCCTGTCTGTATGTAGATTCATCACCGTCTCAAATGAAACCAATCAATGTTGTGTCATCTGCAAACTTCAGTGGTTTAACAGATGGAACGTTTGAGATGCAGTCATTGGTATAGAGAGAGAAGAGAAGTGGAGAGAGCACACATCCTTGGGGAGCCCTGTGCTAATTGTACAGGTATCTGGTGTGATTTTGCTTAGCTTCACCTGCTGCTTCCTGTCTGTTAGGAATGATCTGAAAAATATTTTCTTATTGGAACTACAAAACAGGTGTCAGCCTCAGCTTTCCTGCTTCAGCTGCCATAAGAAACGGGGAGGGATTAGTTATGAAGCTGGGGGGGGGGGAAAGCAACAGGAGAGAGGTTTTTTTTTCCCTTGTCTGGTAGGATGTGTCTTCATGAGAAAACGAAACTGAATCTTCAAACGGAGGTGGCTGACCAACTGCCTCACATTCCTGATGAATGACGCTGCCAGACGTGTTGCCACCTGACCTTTGGAAGACCTTTGGATTGGCTGATGATTTATGGACAGGAGAGGGGGGAAAGCTTAGTAGAAGCATTTTCGCGCGTTTTGCTCAGTCCCAGCTTTTCCTGGGTTGTTATCTTTTCATATTCAGTAAAAGTACCAAATTCTTCAAAATGCTTGAGTTTGGGAGTTTCTTTCCTGGATACTGAAGGAAGCATGCCTGACATTAAGCTGGGACTCACATTCAGTCAACCCGGACAAAAACCGAGGGGACTGTAAATCCAGAATATGTCAGATCGGGGGAGTGATGGAGAAGAGAAGATGGGGGCAGCCAGTTCAACTGCCCTCCGGTCAGAAAAGGAGACTGCAGAATGGTTGGAAAAACTCCGTTTGGAGACAGAAGAGGCTAGATGGTCAAAAGGAGTGGGAAGACTGCCAGACTGGGGAGAGGAACCCCGGGGAGTGACAACTTCCAGACCCCGGAAAAAGGAGGCAGTGTGGATGCAAGAACAAAAGGAACGTCTCATGATAGACCAAGCCTTGCAGCTTATCCGTGATGTAGAGGAAAGCAGAAGAAATCGTGAGTCTTTTGAAATTCCTGGGGAGAGGGGGAGAGAAAGCCCCAGGGGGGAGCCAGGAGAAACAGCCTGTGGGGGAGAGGAAGAGTTTGAAGAGGGAACATCCCAGACTTCAGCAGCCCGTGGGAGAGATGCAGCCGGCCAGAGAACCCCAGCCTTGCAGGCCCCCCCCCGCAGACGTAAAAAGCCAAAAATCCCCCCCCCTTCCTGGGAAGTTTGATGGGAATCCTAAAGCCCTGGGATTTTTCCTGACCCAAGTGTGGAACCACATGCAGGATTGGGGGGAGGACTACGAGACAGAAGCGGCGAAAGTAAGAAGTGTCGCGAATGCCCTAGAGGGAGCAGCTGCTGAGTGGATGGTGGTTCTCCACAATAACAACTCCCTCCTGCTGAGAAATTACAACCAGTTCATGAGAGCCCTTAGAAGACGATTTGAAGACCATTTAGCTGAACGAAAGGCGAGACTCAGAATGAAAAGCATTCAGCAGGGCTGGAGGCCGGTGGCGGAGTATATCCAAGAGTTTCGTGAACTGGCACCCTATATGACAGGCTGGTCAGAGATGGCTCTATTGGAGAGTTTCAAAGATGGATTGAATGAAGAGATATATCGAGACTGTAGAAGCATGGGGGTTCCCGATAATTTGGATAGATGGTACATAGTAGCTGAGGATGTGGAAATCGAGCTGAAACGGAGCGAACTCCGAGGAAAACGAATGGGGGACCAGTCATTCTCTTCCTACCGTAAGGGGGCGCCCAAGATGACTGGCGGGAAGACCGAATTCAAACCCAAGTCAAAACCCTTCACCTGTTTCAAATGTGGGAAGGAGGGTCACCGAGTGGCCGAGTGTTTCTCCAAACTACTGCCAAAAGCCACTGGGCCCGGCCAAAAGGAAGGTGATAAGATACCCGCCAAAGCCCGCGGCACTGCCCTGAAGGGAGAAGTCGTTGAGTTCGCTCCCCGGAACTCGGGCGAGCTGGGAACTCCGACCAACGATGACGATAGCGAGACGGACTCCGACTCCGACACCGACGAACGGGTGAGTCACATGGAAGAACCCTTACTCATCCCCGTAGAAGTAAGGGTGCCCTCCACAGGAACTCACGCGCAATTGTTAGCCCTGTTGGACTCAGGGTGCACTAGATGCATAATTAGCCCCAAGGTAGTGGAGGAAATGGGACTGAGACTGAAAACTTTAAAAAGACCCATTGCATTTTGTCAATTAGACGGGTCGATTGCAGGAGGGGGCCCAGCTAGTTTTATGACCGAACCCCTTGAACTGCAGTTGGGGAATCATATAGAGAAGCTCAGCTTTATTGTAGCCCCTGGAATGGAAAGGCCCCTCATTTTAGGACTGCCCTGGCTTCGTAAATGGAATCCACGAGTAAATTGGAAGACAGGGGTCCTGCGCATTCGTACGGCAGAACCGACTCCAGAAAAGGAAGGGCCCCCCCTAAGGGACAACATAAGGCCAGAAAGGGTGGCAGTAGCCATTAATTATATTGAGGGAGAAGAAAAAATTCCTAAAGAATATTGGGACCTCAAGGAAGTGTTTAGTGAAAAGGCATCAGATGCCCTGCCTCCCCACAGAGCCACTAACTGCACCATTGAAATTCTCCCTGGGGTGAAGCTTCCCAAACCAAAAATTTACCCCATGACACCTCGGGAATTGGGGGAATTGCGAAATTTCATCGATAAAAACTTAGAACGTGGATTCATCGAACGAGCCAAACCCAAGGTGGCAGCACCAGTGATGTTCCGCGAAAAGAAAGATGGCTCCTTCAGATTAGTAGTTGATTATAGAAACATGAACGCCATTTGTGTAGAAAACGTCTACCCCCTCCCACTGATGAAAGACATGTTGGCCCATTTAGGGAAGGGAAAAATTTTCACCAAACTGGATTTAAGAGAGGCATACTACCGAGTGAGAATAAAAGAGGGAGATGAATGGAAGACAACATTCAATTGCCCACTGGGATGTTTCCAGTTTAGAGTACTACCTTTTGGACTACAAGGAGCTCCGGCTGTTTTCATGCAGTTGATCAACGAAGTGTTGCATGAGCACCTATATAAGGGGGTTTTGGTCTATTTGGACGATATTCTAATTTATTCTGACAACATGGCCGACCATGTACGACTGGTTCGAGCAGTTTTGAATAAACTCAGAGCAGCTGAACTCTATGCCAAACTTTCCAAATGTGAGTTCCACCAAGACAAAATCGACTATCTTGGATATCGTATATCGCATGAAGGAATAGAGATGGACCCGGAAAAGGTCCGGGCCGTGATGGAATGGGCCGCACCACGCACCCGTAAACAATTACAGAGTTTCTTAGGGTTTGCAAATTTTTATAGACAATTTATCCCCTCTTTCGCAAAAATCGCACTGCCAATCACAGATTTGCTAAAAACCAAAGGGGAAGTAAAACCCAAACCCTCGAAACCACTAGAATGGACTATTGAATGTCAGGCTGCTTTCGAGAAACTAAAACGACTGTTTGCAGCTGAACCAGTGCTCAAACACCCCGACATGGAACAACCTTTTGTAGTACAAGCTGATGCTAGCGACGTCGCTGTAGGAGCAATACTCTTGCAAAAGAATGAGAGCGGGATATTACAACCCTGTGCTTACACGTCGCGTAAACTATCAGACACGGAAAGGAGATGGGCCATATGGGAGAAAGAAGCGTTTGCAGTTAGATGGGCGTTGTTAACATGGAGACAATTTTTAGAAGGGGCGAAACACCCTTTCGAGGTGTGGACTGATCATAAGAATCTAGAAGCAGTATATTCAGTAAAAGTACCAAATTCTTCAAAATGCTTGAGTTTGGGAGTTTCTTTCCTGGATACTGAAGGAAGCATGCCTGACAACAGGCTTATTAAAGACTTGAAGAAATTTGTGTGATGGGATAAAGAATTGAAGCCCAAACAAAGTCTATGACAATACTGAATTGATTTCAGATTTCAGACTTTTAGAAGTAAAAGGAAGGAATATAAGTTTGATAAGACCTCCTCCTCCTTCCTCTTCTCCCTCCCCTCCCCCTCCTTCTTTCCTGGAAACCCCTTCTGGATTTTTTGCTGGCACTAAGAATGAAAACTTGATGTTTTATGGATTTGTTTATAAAGAAGAGATAATATATTGGAAGAAGAGATGTATGCTTAACCTTATAAGAGCTGAAGAGTTATTTTTTTCCAGTTTTTTCCTTTTTTTCTCTTCTCTATCTCTAGGTTTACTTTATATTAGTTTTTACTGTAATCAAAATTGTTAATAAAATTGTATATAAAAAATATGGAGCTTCCAATTGTGACCCAAAGGTGGGACATGTGAACCAAAATATATTGTGAATCCCATTTTCCCTTTGAAGCACAGCCATACCACTCAATCCCATTTCTTGTCTTGCCGCCCTTGCTGGTCAAGCCAAAAACAGCTATTTTTCCTTGTTCCCCATCAAAAACTCAATTACTCTTCCTGTAGAAAAAGGACAAGTTATTTATTTATTTATTCATTCATTCATTCATTCATTCATTCATTCATTCATTCATTCATTCAATTTGTATACCGCCCTACTCCCGAAGGACTCAGGGCGGTGAACAGCCATAGAATAAAACATATGAATACAAAATTTAAAATAAAATAAAACGAATTAAATAATTTGGCTGAAAATTTAAAACCCCAATAATTTAAGACCAAATTTAAAATTTCCATTTAAAAAGGGGAGAAACTTAGGTCAGGCCAGCTTGGTGAAATAAGAACGTCTTGAGCACGCGACGGAAGGTACGCAGATCTGGGATCCTCCGTATCTCCGGGGGGAGCTCATTCCAGAGAGTAGGTGCTCCCACAGAGAAGGCTCTCCCCCTGGGGGCCGCCAGTCGACATTGTTTGGCCGACAGCACCCGGAGGAGCCCCTCTCTATGGGAGCGTACTGGTTGGTGGGACGCTATTGGTGGCAGCAGGCGGTCCCACAAATAACCAGGTCCTAAGCCATGGAGCACTCTAAAGATGATAACCAAAACCTTGAAGCGCAGTCGGAAGACCACCGGGAGCCAGTGCAGCTCGTGCAGGAGAGGCGTTACATGGGAGCGCCACGTCGCTCCCATTACCACCCGCGCGGCCGCACTCTGCGCCAGTTGGAGCCTCCGAGTGCTCCTCAAGGGGAGCCCCATGTAGAGAGCATTACAATAGTCCAGACGGGAGGTGACGAGGGCATGAGTGACCGTGCGTAGGGAGTCCCGATCTAGAAAGGGACGCAACTGGCAGATCAGGCGAACCCTTCTCTCCTAAGGAAGATCTCTGCTGGCCCCAACCTGAAACGCTGCTGCTGTGTTCAGCTTCTTCTGAATGGAACCACTTATGCTGGAGTTGATCCAATGCCCAACTCAAAGCAGCTTGCAGGACTTTGTTGTGCTTCCACCAGACGTTACTGCTGTTTGGGTCCCAAAATACGAGCCACACTGGAAGATCAAGATGGAAGGCAAAGTTCTGTCCCCCAAGATAGCCTGCTGAACGACTTTTTCTCCTGCTGACAACCAGCTGATTTTGCCACAAAAGGTGGTTATTGGGAATGCTCCCCAGGGGAGACTAGGGAGGTGGGTGCATTTTATTACCTGTCCCCCAAGAGGCTCACAAGTGAGTGATTGTATTAATTAATTCATTATCTCTAAAACACCACATACCTCATATTTCTGTGGTAAAGGCGCTGAAGAGTGATTAAGTGAATTAAAATAAGTTTCAAAATCTATTAATAGTTAAACTAGAAATGATAAAAGCAACACAACCACAAAAACGGCAATGAGAGCTATGACAGCTAACAACAATCAGGTATAATTGCAGTTAACAGCAGGTGTACCTGCAGAGGAGGCATTAGAGAAGTCAGGATGGACCATATGATAGAAGCCCCGACTTTTGTCAAGCAGTGAGGTCACCTCCTTGGCCTTTTCTGCCTCCCCTCCCCTCCCCCTCCAAGGATGAACCCAGTTAAAAGCTTCAGTCAAGGCAATCGATTAAGTCTGACATTCAACCTTTCCCATTAGGAACTTTCTAGATATGCTGGACAACAACCTTGCATGTGGCCAACTGGAATCATCTGATTCTGAATTGCTGGCCAAAGAAACAGCATAATAGTTGCTGCAAGAGAGAGAAGAGTTGTGGAGAGTGTGTTTCATAGCTGAATTCTCGGAAACTGAGCCTCACAACTGAACAGGGCCAGCAAGACTTTGCAAAAGTGACTTGGGGGTGGCAAGCTGGCTTCGCCGCGTTGCCTCATTCTGATCCAGTTGCCTTGGAATTTCCTGAGGAGACATTCTTGAACTATTGGTGCAGCACAGTCACACGGGGCCTCTAACCCGAGCAACGTTCTGTCTTAACCGAGCAGCTAAAAGCCTACACACAACGGCAACCGAACTGGATATTACCTTGAGATGAGATGGGCAGCCTATAAGTTTCATAAATAAATAAAATAAATAAATATTGCATCCTTCACGGTCAAAAACTGCAGAGGCAGCAATTACATTTCTTATGAAGGGAAGGCAAAAGGGAGGAGGAGGAGGAGGGGACCCAGCAAAAGCCCCTCCCTTGGCCTTCTTTTCAGCTGCCCTTCCATCCTCGTCTCCCTGCATGGCCTGGGAGCAGCAGCCGAAGAGAGGGAGGGGAGCAGGTCAGGGTGGGAGCACGCGGAGCAGACCCTTTGCTGAAACCAGCCAATCTGGCTCAGGAGTTCTCTGGCCTCTTTCTAGAGACAGGAAAGTCAAACCCTCAAACTCTAGGATGCTTCGTTCTAAATCAGGCCACAGGTTTTATTTATTTATTATTTATTTATTATTGAATTTCTATACCGCCCTTCTCCCTGAGGACTCAGGGCGGTGTACAGCCAGAATTAAAAAGACATGCAAGACAAATATTAAAAAACAATTAAAAGATATATAAATTTGGCCCAATTAAAACTCATTACCAATTAAAACGTTTAAAACATTTAAAACAGTTAAAAATTTCATCTTAAGCCAGCCCAGCTTGTTTAAATAATTGGGTTTTAAGGGCACGACGGAAGGCACTGAGGTCCTGGTTTCTCCTTATCTCTGGGGGGAGCTGATTCCAGAGGGTAGGTGCCCCCACAGAGAAGGCTCTCCTCCTGGGGGTCACCAGCCTACACTGTTAGGACTTTTAATGAACATTTACCACTTCCAAATGAGAAGGAGTTAATAATCAGGCAGTACTTTTAAAAAGCTCTATTTTAACAGAGATAAGAACCACTTATCTTTGTTACGGGGTTGCTAATAAGACATCGGTCTTGGAAGTCATGGTGACATGACACCTACAATCTCAAATAGGAGTGACTTTCTCATTATCCTTATTCACAATTTCAGGAATCGGGTCTAAAAAATATAATTTAACTGACGTTAAAATGACCTTTTGAGAAAAGCAGCGGTTTGGGAATGTAAGACTGACAGAACAAAGATCTTCCATGCAAAGTTATCCTTTCAAAATGGGTGGCAATTACTTGGGCTTTCTAGAAGTTTAAACAATTTGGTTCTAGTCACTTTCTTTGGAGAGCTGAAGGCAGGAGGAGAAAGAGCTTGGCAAACACCCTGTTGGAGTGTGGATGGTGAAGCAGGTATGCTTACAAGCTATCCCCGCCCCCCCCGCCATTTTACTTCCCCTCTTTTGTATTGGTGATATGACATCTGGCTGAATAATTAAAACAGGATTAGAAGTTTTGACGTTCAGGAGCAACTCAGGAGCAAGTTCAGGAGCCCGTTCCTGGACTTGCTGGTTCTACCTTGCTTAGAATTGAGTTGCTCTAGTACACGTTTCTTCATGAATTGGTGGGATAGGTTTTCATTCATAAACCACAGTTATGCACATCAAGTTCTGTAAAATAGGAATCAATAGAAATTAAGTGCTTCATTAGATGACCAAGTCCCAATTTTTCAATGCAGTTGCATCCAAATCAAAAACTAAAATTTTCTCCATTTGCCTGGATGAACTGAGAACCTTTTTATTCACGTAAAGCAGAAAGGAAAGCCCAGAGTGTCGTCTGATCTTTCCTGCTTCTTTTCAATAAAGAAGGATCGCATAATGTACGGGTCAAAAGGCATCTTAAATCCTGCTTGTATTACTGGAGCGCACTCTCATGGGGCTGCCCTCCAAGGGTCTTTGGAAGCTTCACCTGGTGCCGAATGCAGTGGGTGCCCATTGTTTGGCACATGTTGCACCTTTGCTCCACAGGCCACACAGGCTGCTCCTGGATACAAGGCAAGGCGCTGGTGTTACCTTTCATGGCTTGGGGCCAGGCTACCTAGGGGGCCATCTCCCTCCAGCAGCGTCTCCCCATCCTGTTAGATCCAGCAGGATATGCTCTGGGTCCAATCTCCTATCGGCTTTTTTATTGTAGCGCCTGACGTCTGGGGATTAGATCGGCCCCATCCGTTGGCCTTGAAAGCTTGGCTTTGTGCCAGAGTCTGGGTCCTGGCGGCATGATGGAGCCCGTCCCCCTTGTCTCTTCTACTCTCTGACAAAATTCTCACCACCAAGAAAGACCAGGAGTCTCTTGGACTTCTCTTTCCTAGCAGTTTCCGAATTGGTGCCATTCCTGCTGGGCTAGCCAAGACTCTTGATCTCGTAAGAAATTCCAAGGTTGATTTAGAAAGACGCCTTCTGATCCACTTCTGCTTCGGCAGGTGACCTGTACCACATTCCCACACAGAATCCTTTTCATTTCCTTCTCTTTAATGTCATCCAAATGCCTTCAACTTGAATTCCATAATCAGGGACCTGATTTTCTATATAGGCATATGACATTTTACATCGAAATCTATTCCCCTTTGTTTCAGTTGGGTCTATTTGCTTTGAACAAGTCATAGCCCTCCATTCTACTCCCAGCAGGCTTTTACCATCCCTACCCATCATACTTGTCCCATTCGCTTTCCCACCTGAAGGTCTCTGGTTCCTCTGTTTTATCTGCAAATGTGGACTTGGTGATTGATCTTGTACATGGGGAGGGTTACTGCCTCCCTGCTGTCATCTACTGATTTCTAAGTAAGTTTTCCATTTCATTCCTCTGCCATTATTATCTGCAGCTATGGTTCTAATGCCCAGCCTTCCTCTACTGACGTCTGGGCTGCTGCCTCCGTTCAATTTATTTTAAAATCTTCCATAAACCCTGCAAGGCTTTTGCTAAAGATATTTTCCTTTCTCTTACGGGTTGTAGCACATTCTTGTCAAGGAATCCCTTATGCTGGTGATGGAGGCCAGGGTTTCGGACTTCAGGTCTTTCTCAATGGGACATTCCTTGCCTGTTTTTTCTTTCCAGGTTCCTGATTTTCCTTCCCTGCCTGTTAAGGACGAGCAGAGAGGATTAGTACCTCTCCAGCTGGTCCGCCTGCTTGCCCAGGCTTTTAAAGATGCTGGTAATATTCTGAAGGGTATTTATCTTCTAGCAATATTGTTTAACTGGATCAGAACACACATGAATCGGCCAATATCAATTTGATGAGTTTGGATCATCTTTTCTCCATATCCATCAGGAAGAGAGTTGTTTCTTATGCTCTTCTGTTTCTTGTGTCAGTAAATTTCTCGCCCGTATCACTTTACCTCCTCAATGGAAAGCCTGGTTTTGTTGGTGGCTGAAGCACTGACAGTCCTTTCCATTGTGTTTTGAGAAACTGGCATAAAAGACTGCCTCTCAGCTGCTTGGAGCTGTTTTTCCACATTCAGCTGGTTGGCTCCCATGACACAGTCTTTCTCCCAGTTTAGCCACTCGTTCTTGCCATACCTTTCAATGCTCACCAGAGTATTTTTCCCCCCTTTGGGGGGGCCACCTCTTCTCCCCTCGTCCTGGGCAGCGGCCTGTGCCCCGCCAGCCTTCATGTCTGAAACCTTATGGAACAAGGGCCTTCAGTTTGTTCACCTTTTTCTCCACCAAGGCAACAAACTTTCATCTGCAACGGATATAATTAGTGTATTCCTCTGACAGGACTCTGTGCTGGGATCCATATGGCATGATGGCTTCCCATATGGCAAGGCAACTTCCCCAGAATGGCCCGCATACGTGTTCAACAAGAGCATCCCATTATTCCCAGTTAGCGTGTCCGTGTCCATAGAACGATGGGGTGGGGGTGACAGGGATGACGCAATGATCCCTATCCAAAATAGATGGAGACCCTCTTGAGGAAGAGGCATTTAATGAAAGGAGGTAGAATTCTACTACCAAAAACAAACATTGTTCTTTTAATTACATTAATTTTTATTTCAGGAGATATTTGGAGACTTAACAATCAATGAAGGTGGTAGAATTTCTTTCTTTTATAAATACAACTTGCTTAAGCGTGCACACAGAGACAGGCATATGTACAAATTGAACATCGATGGAAAAGTAAGATTAATGAAACTGATAACTCCTATGCAGCTTATAGAGCCTATAGAGATGTTGTGGCCTAGAAGTGGAGCTCTTGCCTCACAATCTGGAGGTTGTGAGTTTGATCCTAGGTAGAGGCAGATGTAGGGTCTCCTGCTTGGGCGGGAGGTTGGACTAGATGACCTGCAAGGTCCCTTCCAACTCTGTTAATCTGTTAAATCTGTTGAAGCTTTCATGAAAATTAGCAGAAATTAGAATTGGCAATACTTTATAAGCAGGACTGAGGTGACGTTGAAAAAAGAAGTAGATGCCTCTTTCACCGTACAAATTAATCAGTCAGAACCAGAACACTCCTTCATTTATTCATTCAGAGAAATTATCCAAATCTACATATTTGTGTGTAGTGAAAGTATGTAAACCTCTAGGCTTCATTTGAAGGGGAAATTTAGAGTCAGGAGGCTGCTCTGGAGGAAGCAGTGGGCTAAAATTCCTCTTTAGCTGACCAGTTACTGAAAGCAAAGAGAGACATACTTTTGCCACACATAAATACATCACTCCGGATCGTTTTCCTCGATCAACCAGTGAATGTTTTTGACTCATTTGTTTAACTTGGTTTTCTTTATCTAGTTTTGGTACTTGAGTGGAGATGAAATAACATTTAGATCACATTTATGCAGAAATACTGAACATTCAAAAGGTTCACAAACTTTAAGCACCATTGTATGTGGTGCTTAAATTTCCATCTTCAGCATCCTAGTTATGCCTTATTAGTGCATTTTTGTCCTGATTTTGTCCATGAATCCAGAGCAATAATATAAAGAGGCCTCTGGAGGCCCAGATTATCCAGGGGAGAGGAGCCCCACTCTGTGACAGTTCACACTTCTCTTCATAGCCCTAAAGTTCAGGCTCTAAAGGGAAGAGCACTTCTTGTAATGCAAAACCTTTTGGGGGTGTGTGTGTGGAATTTTGTGGGCATTACAAAATTCTCATAAGGAGAGTTGCCTAATCACAAAAGGTGTCATCCCCAATTGTCCTTTTATCTGAAACTATCTCTGCCTCCTCCGCCCAGGCCTGCTCTGCAGGGTGCTTTTTCCTCTTGCCTTTCCCAGGCACTGGCATGCCCCCTTTTCCCGAGGAATACCTGGGAGAATAAAGATACTGTGTTTACCTTCACTGCAATCCAGGTTTCTGAATACTGAACCCAGGGGGTCAGGGAGTTTGAAGGGAGAAGGCCTGTGGGGTCCCCATTACCTGGCCCGGGTGCCTCGGATTCAAGGCAATTCAGGGCCATGGGTGATGCGAGGGGTTTTGTGTGGTCTCTGGGTCCTTGAAGCTTCCCGGGACAGGGTCACCTTGTACACTTTATGCAACACGAACTGCTTCCGGTGCATCATTTGAGTCTTTTGGACAAAGACTGGAACAGAACTATCAGCTGCCCCTATTAAATCTTGATTTGCTTGGATGTGGTGCCTAAAGAAAAGGCCATTTGGAAAGAATCAGAAGGCTAAGCTCTCACGGAGCTGTCTGAAACATATTTTCTCAGGGAGCATCTTGTTCTGTAAGATCCTTCAATATTTTGAAAAACCGGATTCTTTCGTTTGTTCTATAGAACGGTGGTATGGGATTTTTCTTCTGCTTTTCTGTTACACTGATGGATTTCTTATGTATGATTTTCCACTCCAACTGGCTTTTTACCCATTATTTTGACAGCATATAATGGAAGAAAACAACAAAAATTAATTTCAAAGAATATGCAGAATAATGGAAGAAGGAACTCTGTGTAATATTTGAACGGAAACGTTTTTCTTAATTTGCATAAGAAACTGAAGCTGAGCACAAATCAGTTAATCAAATCAAAACAAGCCTCAAATAATACCTGAGCAAGAAATGCTGGGCAGCAAAGAAGCCTTTAGTAAAGCTGGCCAGAGAGAGGGAGGCAAGTGCTCCAGGGAGTATGGAAACAAGAGGCAGACCAAGCCCAGCATGGCAGCAGGCATTTCTCAGCACAACCCTGGCAAAGGGAGGCTTGTATGGCAGCTCTCAGGGGGACAATCTCTATAGGCTCAAGGACACATTTTGACTTTTGAGAGCCTTTTTATTATTTTTTTTCAAAATTCCAACAGGACCTATCTGAAGCCAAGAAATATAAATAGGCAACAGATCCCTTGGTCCCTTCTTTGCATTTAAAAATGTTAAGTCTAATGTCAGCAGGAACCTGACGGATACCAAGGAATGTATCCAGGCCACATGCCCTCGGCCAAGTTTCCTTGAGATAAATGCAATCCCTCATGGACCCTCATTCCATGCAGTTTTTGTGGCAATAACAAAGCAGGGGGTTGGACTAGAAGACCTCCAAGGTCCCTTCCAACCTGATTGTTCCCATGTTCTGTGTTAGCTATCACCTTCTTCCATGAAATTTTTTCAATCTCCAGTCTAGCCTTCAGCTCCAAGATTGCCAGGAAGTCTCCTCTCTGAGTGCCTCCACCACCTGAGACCCCCCCACCACTCCCTTGGATTAACATCTTCAGATCCTGATAGGGCTGAATGGGGGTACACAAAGTGCCTCTTACCTGGCAAGGCTTTTGCCCATTTCACCACATGTACCAGGTGCCTCTCTCCAAGTTCATTCAAACTGGTGAGAAGGGAGCCAAAGGAGTCGGGCTGGTTATTGTCATGCCCTGCGCAAACCACGCCGGGCTCGATCGCTTCCAGGACATTGAGGAAGATAGGCTGGCATTCCAGGCCATCAATATGTGCTATGGGCATTTTCGTGGCTTGCTCCTCAGTGGGGCTCGATGGCCCTGCTGTCTCCCCTTCTTCTTGCAACTTCAGGTTACCCAACTTCTTTAACTTGCGGGCTGAAAGGAAAAAAAGGGTTTCTAAGAAAACTTTCCATGACAGGTTGACAGTTTATACGATGAGTGGGCGTATCATCAAAAGAGGAAAAGTCGTATAACGAAACCTTATGAACCTGCTGCTCTTGGGCACCACTGCTGCTACTCTGGGGGGAGCCACCAGAATGCCAATGGGGCCCTCTGGATTCCTCTGGCCAGCAGCCCAGGCAGAGAAGTAGCATGACAGAATCTTAAGGCAGCCGGGCAGTTGTGTAAACATAATGCGAAATAACTTTGTAAGATTTTCACTAACACTGAGAGTCCCAATCTTCTCACGCAAGGTTTCATAGTGCAGGCTTGCACAAATTTATAAGGAATATTTTTAGTGTTTTCAAAAATTAACGTGTTAGGACTTGAGCAAGCCATTTGGGAATGATAAAACGTCATGATAGTAGTGGCTGCCCCTAAAATGCTGCTGTTGTGTTTGTCGCAGTCGGAGTGACAAGATGGAATTATGTTCCTCTGAATGTTTCTTGGTATTCAGTACTGACTGCTGATGCTCACCATTACAATTATATGGAATTTCCCCCAAAGCCCAGAGCAGCAGTATAGCGTGAATCTACGGCTGCAGGAATGTAACAGGAATTTTCTATCATTATGCTTTTATATTTCTGAACAACTAGAGTTCTGGTCACTGTTCTTGCAAACAAAAGAGCATAGTGTATAAAGTTTTGATCTGATCCTAGAAGACTAGATATGTTCTCTGTGAAGTAAAGGGTGGCCCTTATTTTATGTGGCCGGGGTCTCTATGCTCAAGGGCAAAATGGAGCAATAATCTTTGATGACCTACCCTGCCCCAAAATCTTGTCAGATGTCTTAGGAGAATTCTCATTAATTCTGGAAGCCTATGTCATTTTTAAAAATTAAATGATGTATTTTAAAAGGTTAATTTTAATTTTAAAAGCTACTTGGAGGCTGTGAATTCTACTGCTGCTCCCCGTCACAATGGAAACCACCAAGGTTGGGCAAAAAGGGCGGCTCAGCTATTGCAGCAGCACAGAGGGGGCCTTGATCCCCTTCTCCCCCCCTTCCCCTTCCCCGTCCCCACTCAGTACAGATCAGCTCTCCATTTCATACTATAGTTTATACTAAAGTCTAGTAATATTTCCTAATATTCAAATGGGATGAGAGGTAACTTAGATCCATTATTCCCATCTTTGAGTCTGACAATCTGCTCTTTTCAAAACTAAACACTCTTTCTCTTTGGAGGCTGACTTTTTGGTTGTGCCTCAGATAACCATTGCTGCCCTTCTCTAATCTGTCTGAATTGGTCATATTACCTTCGCTATCATGCAATTTATTAATTTTTTCCCTAATATTCAAATAGGGTTGCCTTTAAAAAAAAAGAGAGAGAGAGAGAGAGAGAGAGAGGGAGCCATATCTCCCTAGACAACCAGGATGCTCTCCTGGCTTTATGGCTTGTCTTCTGTGTTGCCTTTTTGCTGAATTGCTTGCCCTTCTGGGTTTCCTTTAGGCTGCTGACTGCCAGGCTGTGGGACCCAAATGGGGACTGCAGAAGTGGCTGTGGGCCGGTTCAAGCTCCACTGGTTTTGCAGAAGTGCTACATTTCAAGGATTCTGAAAGGGCTCTCAAATTCTTGACTCCCTAAATCAGAGATGGGGAACAACGGCCCCTTTATGACTTGCGGCTGGTTCAGAAATTCTGGGAGTTGAAGCCCACAAGTCATAAAAGGGCCATCATTCCCCACCCCTGCCCTAAATGACACATGAATTTGTCTGGCCCATGAACAATGCAAATGATTTTACTTGTGCTAGTGGCACAATATAAACACGCCACCTTTCATCATTAAGCATGTCAAACAAACATTCCCCCTTTGTTCTGGGTGGACTTTCCCTCTTCAACACAGAAAGAATGGCAGACCTCAACTGGCTCAGGCCAAGGAGGGAGCTCTGACTGCCACCCAGCTTTGCAGGTGCAACTTGCAGGCCCAACCACAGCTTGTCCATCTGATCTGGGAGAAGGGGCCGCAATTTTAAAAATCCTGCCCTACAGAGTTAAGAAAAAGAAAGACGTTTCTCTATGTCCTTGTAGTAATTTTGCTGCTTAAATCCAGCTAGAAATGGTGGCGCTGTATATCTATCTATCTGTCTATCTATCTATCACAGGAGGCCAGCGCTGCCAACCCTGCACCTTGCCTGAGCTCAGCGACTGAACAGGTTGCGGAGTCCTGGATGTTCTGCAGGGCCAAAGAGCTGCACTGCCAGGGAGATTTAAGCCAATCCAAGCAACCTTCAGACCTTGGCATCACATTACACAGATATGAATAAAACCCCAGGAAGTCTGTGATTATGACTTTTCTAATTCTCCGAAATGGACTGTTTGTAGCCTTTATTTATTTATTTTCCACTGTTTGCTTTAATAATTGGCTTGCTCACAACCATAAAGTCTACAGAGCCAGATTTTGTCATTCTAGACAATAAAATGCTTTTATATCTCCCTGAAGCTCTACCACCCCCTTCTCAAAAGCCAGCTTGAAAGAAAATAAAATAATTAATTAGAAATAATGGAGAAGAGATAGAGAAAAATCCTGATTGCTTCACTTCAGCAAGAGAAGCATAAAACCGTATCTGTTTTCCTGTAGGATCTGGCTCCCTACATTAAATGATACTTATCTGAAACTTCCTCAGGTCATAATTTAAAAAAATAAGCCTCCAAACATAAAAATGTCAAATCAAAGAGCATCTCAATAAATCATTTCAAAAGCTGATCTTTAATTATATGTTTTGGATGATCTACAGTAAGAGCAATTAAGGGAGGTTGCTCTGCAAAAATGGGAACATGGCAATAAAAAATAAAAGTGAGCAACCTTTGAAAAACAAGAGCAAAATGCAGCATGACATCCATGCCATTATTTATGCAGGTTGGGATGGTGACAAGGAGATGGCTGAACATGATCTGACCGTGTCTCGCAACGTTCTGATAAGCTTTCCCAAGAACATGGCTGCGCTCCTCTCTTAACCTTGAGGCAGTTTTGCTTCAAGCTCCACGGTTAGCATATCATGGCCTATCTGAGCTCCAAAGACACAACAGTCCCTCTGTTTTGACTACATGGAGTGGTCGCCCACAAGGGAGGCAAGGAAGATGCCGAGCATCTGGAAAGATAGAACCTTCCAGAGGTGCCTGCATGGCCGCTTCTGAGAGAAGCTGCAACTTCAGTCAATGTTTAGACCTTGGAGCAGCCTTGCCCACCTTCTCATGACCCCAATGGTTTCAACTGCAACTCCAGGGCTTTCCAACTAATGGGACCCCTGCAAGTGCTGGGAAGTATTCAGTTAGTAATCATTGTGCCTTGGATAAACCTCAGTAGCCACAACGCTGCCACTGCGCAAAGCATTTATTCAATGTTTTTACTGGACATGGTTTTTCCTTGAAGACATTTTGCTTCTCATCCAAGAAGCTTTTTCAGTTCTGAGAATCTCCATAGACGCCACCAGTAACGGAGCATCCACAATTTCTGGAGGCAGCCGTTCCACTGATTTAATTGTTCTCAATGTCAGGAAATATCTCCTTTATTTATGTTGAATCTCTCTTTGATAAGTTTCCATCCATTACTTCTTGTCCTGCCTTCAGGGGCTTTGGAGAATAGGTTGACCTCCTCTTCTATGTGACAGCTCCTCAAGTATTACTGAAAGACTGTGATCGTGTTATTCCTACTCCTCTTTGTTAAACTAGACATAACTAGTTCCTTGACCCGTTCATCATACTATTTAGTCTCCAGACTGCTAATCATCTTTGTTGTTCTGCTCTGCACTCTTTCTAGAGTCTCAACATTTTTGTATCATGGTGACTAGAAATGGATGCAGTGTTCCAAGTACGGTCTTAGCAGCACAGTATAAAGTGGTCCTAACATGTCACGTGACTGTGAGGGTATCCCTCTGTTGATGCAGCTCAGGACTGCATTCGCTTTTTGGGCAGTTGCAGCAGACTGCCGTAGCAGTAGGTCTCAACCTCAGCAAGCTTAAGATGTGCAGGCTGCCAGCATGCTGGCAAGGGAATTCTGGGAGCTGAATTCTCTTGCCAGCAATATCTTAAAGTTGCTGAGGTTTTGAAAAAGCACCGCTCTGGAAGTAGTGAATGCCCCATTAGGAAACTTGCAGGTCCAGCTTGTTTCCTCTAATACACAAGAGGTCAGTTAGTGGAACCCTAGAGAAAACCTTCCAGAGTTTGGACAAACAGATTGCTATATCCAGTCTAGCCCCTCCCCCTCCCATCAGCCCAGCT
This sequence comes from Arizona elegans, assembly GCA_022577455.1. Taxonomy (NCBI): domain Eukaryota; kingdom Metazoa; phylum Chordata; class Lepidosauria; order Squamata; family Colubridae; genus Arizona; species Arizona elegans. The sequence continues at coordinate 20,492,874 of JAKOOJ010000015.1, read as the reverse complement.
GTTCCAAAATGACAGATGCTGCTTTTTGGGGAAGAAGTCCTGGTTTCCCGCTGATAATGATTGTAGCTTTGATTGTGGATGGGAAAAGACAAGATGCCTGGTTTCCTCAAGAGGAGAAGGTTGTTAAACTTAAACTGTGGATCAGCTCAACCACACAACCACAGAAAGGTGTGTGCGTGTGTGCAAGTGGGAGGGAGGGAGGGAGGGAGAGAATACGCCATATTGGGCACTGAATGTTTGGGTTATCATTAAAAACATTGGTAGGGGGAAGTGACCACTGGCACCGGTCACATGCTCCCCCCCACCCATCTGCCCATGGAAGTACAAAACATGCTTCAGGCTGAAAAACAAGGGTAGCCTGGTATGTTCCCATTTGCCCTGCACATTGCCCAATGCAGCTGGGAACTGGGTCAGCCGTGCCTTGGGCAGAGGAGTAGGGCAGGTCAGGAATGAGGAAGGCTTGCAAAATCCCTACTTGACTCCTAAGCCCAGCTGAAAGAGAGCCTTTGGGGCTGAGGCCTGTGAAGTAAATAGGCAGGCACCATGGCTATACAAATGCAACGTGGTCCCTACTGAAAGAGAGGCAGCCATCGTTCATCCCGAGTGTCTTTAAAATCACGCCATCAAAGGTGCCCAGGGCAGGGATGGGCAGACCCCTAAAAGAGCACCCATGGTAGGATCTTTTGGCAACTGTTGGGCAACTGCGGGGCCTGGGATCCCCATTTCTAATGAAGGGCAGGCAGGCCTTCCGATGCCTTGGAGGTAGCTAAGGAAACACAGCTCTGTTCAAAACGGTTACGGCACCATGCCCAGACTGTTTAACTGGAAAAATGGAGATTATTAACCAATCGTGGCTGGCTAGTTTCACAGATACCTCTGGAAGTCTATGAGAGAAGTCACACAAACAAGAAACGTTCAAGGGAAGCAGGAGAGAATCACATCAACAGAGACATTTCTAGACACACAAAAGTACACCGCCATTTACACCTGGTTGGGCTAGAAACATATGCTCAGACTTAAACCAAGTCTTATAGTCCAACCTCCTGCCCAGGCAGGGGAGCCTATCCATTGCAGACCAATGGTTGTCCAGTCTCTTCTTAAAAATCTCCAGTGATGGAGCACCCATAACTTCTGGAAGCAAATCACCATTCCACCAATTAATTGTTCTCAAGATCAGAAAATTCTTCCTTAGTTCTAGGTTGGATCTCTCCTTGATGAGTTTCCACCCATGGCTTCTTGTCCGGCCTTCAGGTGCTTTGGAGAATAGGCTGACCCCCTCTTCTTTATGGCAGCTCCTCAAATATTGCTGCTATCATGTCACCCCCGGCCCTCCTTTTCATTACATAAGACATACCCATATCTGCAAATTGTTTTTCATACCTTTTAGCCTCCAGATCCCTAAACATTTTGCTGCTCTTCTCTGCTCTCTTTCCAAAGGCTCTACATCTTTTTTATATTGTGGTGACCAAAACCGGATGCAGCATTCCAAATGTGATCTTACAAGGCATTATAAAGTAATACTGACACTTCACGTGACCTTGATTCTACCCCTCTGTTAATGTAGCCTTGGACTACATCGGCTTTTTTGGGAAGCTGCAGCACACAGCTGGCTCTAAGATCCTTCTCACAGTTCACTGCTATTGAGCCAGGTTTCACCTAACCTGTACCTGCACTTTTGGTTCCTCTTGCCTAACTGTAAAACCTGACTTTTCTCTGCATTGAATTTCATTTTGTTAGATAGGGCCTAGGGTTCAAGTCTGTCAAGATCCATCTTGATCTTCAGCCTGTCTTCTGGCCTGTTGGCTATTCCTGCCAGTTTAGTGTCGTCTACAAATTTGATGAGTTCTCCTTCTATCCCCTGATCTAAATCATTTATGGAGACATTGAAGAGTACAAACTGGCCATGGAGGGATCTCTACTGAACCAGCATTAAGCAGCTCTGCGGCCATTTAGAAGGTCTCAATTGGTTTGGGTTAAATAAATCCAATGATGGCAGAGAAATAATTTTATTTGCTGGATTCCTTCCCCGACTTAGTTATGAAAATAGCCTTTGTTGCACATTTTCCATCTTCTGCCTTCCAGTTGTAGACTTTGTCATTTTACCACACTGATTTTTAGCTAGTTATTTTTCTATTTAATATGTTGCCAACTCTGACCACCTTGATTGTATGTTAGACTAAAAAATGATAGGATACAAAGCTGGTTGGTTACTTCTGAAACCCCTTTTTTCCTGCAAGATCCTTTATCCTGAGTGTGAGAGTTTTGATGCCGGACTGGTAGGTTGCTGGTGGGGCACAGGATTCTTGGATTTGTGTGTGTACGTGCGTGTCATATATCTTTGAGCCAGGTTTTGACTCCGGGTGAGGGCCTGGACTTGGCCCTGCCGTTTTCTTGCTCCAAATGAGGCCGTTCTTGGCCTGCAGGGCTCTGCTGGTGTGGAGGCTTTAGAGATAGGCAGAGCTATGACTGCAAAGCAGGATGCTGGAGTCAGCTGGGCAGCTTTTAGCACGGAGCTTGCTAACATTCACCATTAGGGTTTGATTGAATGGCTGACTCAAGTCTGAAGGATGCAAGTCTGAAGTCGAGGTTCTACAACTCTTGACATCTGGTGGACTAGATCAACAATGAATTGCATCAAGAATAAAAGAGATTCTCTTGCTCAGAACTTTTCCTTCTCTCCCACTCACCAAACACGGCACTTCAACTGCCTCCTGTTAGTAAAGAGTTAATAACAAATACCCAACCACTGAACGTTTTTGCATCTTTTGGTGGGGTCAAGACAGAAACAACTTGGGGAGGGATTCAAAAGGGGAGGATGGTGGGCACTAACTCACAACACACATTTTCACCATTACTTTTAAACTAACATTAAAAGGAAAGATAAAACGAGCCAGGAGGCAGAAAAGGTTAAAGTGACCTGAAACGGACACACATACACAGGCAGCATTTATTTGCTCGTCCCAAGGAAGCACCCGACCTTGGGAAGGACTGAGTTTTATTGGTAACATTTCTTTTAGAAAGAAACAGATTTCCTTTCTAAAAGGAAACTCTTAGCTTGGTCAAAACAAAGCCTAGCAGGAGACTGTTTGGCAGTTAAACTCCCAGGAAACCATCAGCACATCTTGCTCTTGGGAGCTTGTGGCCTTGGAGCCAGGGGGCCTCTGTCCATAGGTGACAAAGAGATGTCCTTGGGACAGCTGGGATCTCCAGAGCTCAGCCTTTCGAAAAAGATGCACAGGAAAAGGAATCGACTTACATGGATCCTTCAGGCTGGGTTATTATTTGGACAGTTTTTCAGGACAGTGACCTAAGAACTGCATGAATTTCTTTCCCCCATATTGCATTTGGCACAGAAAAGTCTCATTCTGCATCTCACGTCTTTTTTGTCAGCATTGTGAAAGCAACATTAAGTGGCTTTGGACTGCAGTCTTTCTCAAGGAGACTTGTGAACCGTTATGGATTCTTGTTTATCTCACCCATTCTAGAGTTTGCCATGCAGATCCAGAGCAGGACAATCTTGCACCAGTTTTTAGCAACAAGACCGGCTGAGCTCAACTTTAACACTCTGTCTTTCAGGACAGGACCGGGCCTGGGAAGCAGCCTGGAGGACCCACAGCTCCTCTAACCGGGGCGAGGGCTCACTATTTCAGTTGGAAAGACAGCTATTAATACTAGCCCCTGGCACATCTTGTGAAGATAAGGCACGCCTGCAGAAAGAGAGGCACCCTGGCATCCCAGCTGGGCTGGGATCAAAACTTTCACGGCAACAGGTGGGAAAGGCTGGTTTGCTTAGCCTGTCACAAAGGTATATACGGCTTGTACTTTGTTCCGAAATGGCATAAGCTAGGAACTATGACTTGATCAGTGCTTTATCAATGCCTGACGCTCAGTAGTCCTGCTGCAAATGTGCTCTTTGGGAACATGTGGGTCCTGGCTGTGAAAATGAGTCCAAAGGAGCCCATCTGTGAGCCTGAGACTGTGCCACGCTTGTACTCTCTGCGGCCTCTCTTCTGGATGAGGACAGAGTTGGAAGGGACCTTGGAGGTCTTCTAGTCCAACCCCCTGCTCAAGACCTGGGACAGGAAGTGCCTCTATGCCCATTATCTAGTGCTATTGAAAAAGCTAAATGTTTTCTGTGACCAAGAGCAGGCAGCCTTAAGCCTTGATAGTTCTACTTCTTCTTCTTAAGCTGCATGCTAAGAAGTAAAAGAAAAGAACATCTCAGGACATACTCTATACGCAACTCAGTAGTTTGTGACAGTAGCAGAATGAAAGTCTCCTTAAAATGCACGCAGGTACTGAGATCTTTTTCAGTATTTCTGGGGAAGGGCTGGGCTATTTTTGTTACTGTTGTTATCATTACTCCTAGAATAATCAGAAATCCTTGCAGATCAGATAATTGAGACATGCAGGGAAGGCATGGCAAGCTAAGCAAAGAGGACAACCATGGCAAAGATTGAAGAATCAGCAAGTAAAATAGTTTTTGGAAACTTCTCCAGACAAGGAAAGGATGGGAGATGACTCCCATGTGCTCAGGGCAGCAGTCTCCTGGAGGTTTGGGAAAACTGTGGCGGGAGGGACCTTTTAAAAGACATTACATTCGCTCATTCATTTTCTAACCACCTTCAGAAATTGCCTATTTAATTACCTTGACGCTATTAGAGACCTTCAGAGCAATAAGGTTTAAGAGCAATCTGGTGAATTTACTTCCATTCTTGAAAAATAACCATAAATTTAAGAATGTAAAGAATTGGAAATAAATAGTAAAAAGTAAATAAGACTTTGATTTAAGAAAGTTATGAACAAATTAAGGGTCCAGGCAAATTTTAAATATTTGTTACTATAAGCTTTTATTATATAAAATAAACAGCTTTTTATGGAAAGCAAATTGTTTTGTCTATCCTCAGTCATAACAGACATTTGAAACTTCAAGACTTCAGAAATTGGACACTGGGAAGGATTAAGGAAGCAGAAGCAGAGGGGGAAAGCACTGGGAAGCAGAAAAGGAAAAGGAAAAAAAACAAAGTGTAAACTTGCCCTTGCTTTTTTCTTCCTAAGGGTCTTACAAAATGACACAAAGCTTTAGAATGTTGAAATACTCCACGAGATTTTCAAAGAACAGGGCCAGAAATTTGTAAACAATGTCAGTAATGTCAGCAATGATATCTGCTTCTTCAGATTGCTTGTCAAAAAGATGTTCATGATGAGGTGATAAATAGATAAAAATTTGTCTGATGTAGAATTATTAAAATCAGAAATACTGGATAATAAAATTGACATAGAAGGCAGCTAAAGTGTCATGCCCAGAGAAAGGCCTGAATAAGGACAAGAACCTGGTTAAAGCTTTGAAAATGAAACTGGAAATACAAATGATAAACCAAAAGAAGGGGATAATGACTTTTTACTGGATTTACCATGGCGTTTGCCAAAGCCTCTAAGAAGCCTTTAAGTTGGGGAAAAGAAAAATTGAACAAAAACCAAGTCCCATGACAACAGCTGAAAGGATTAACTATCAAAATTGTCAGGTAAAAGAAAGGAATATAAAGTTGGTTTCTTTGACCAAGATTAAAATGACACAAGTTTTCATAAAGCTGTATTGACCATTTTATAGACATTTGCTGACACCAGGACTGGAAAGTTTATGATGGTTTTACTTATAAATACGGGATGGGTTATGGAAAGAAGTCATATTTGTACCCTTTTAGGAGATGAAGAGTTATCATTCTCATTTCTACTTTTTGTGATTAAGATTGAAGGTCACTTCTTTAAATATTTCTTTTCTTTTTCTCCTTTTTATTTTTGCACTTTTGTAAGAGAAAACCTTGCTGATCACAGAGAAAAAAAAAAAAAACCACTTTCTACTCTTATTCTTGTTCCATACATGGGGATGTTTGGGGTTTTAACATCCCTTTCCCCACCCCGTTTTCTCAACAAATGTCTATTTCCCCCCCCGTTTTATTTTGTTTCTGAGTGCAGCATAATGTGCATGTCTGAGTAAGGTTGTGAAATGTTCTGAATAATCTACGTGCTAGTTTTAGGGAGTACAAACCCACCCCCACCCACCCCATTTCTGAAAGCCCAAGGTTGCATCTCAAGACCTGTGCCTGTAGGCACGTTCATTCCCTCCCTCCACCCACCCACCCCCGTTACAGATCATCAGTCTGCCGGCTTTTGCTTGCACACCAGAGATGCTCTCCTTTAGCTCTGCCTTCACCAACCGTAAACTGGAGGGGGATATTTCTGCTTTGTAAATGCATCTAGTTTCATTAAGTAGCTAACAGGGACAAGAACAGCACCAGCACTGTTTTATGTTCATTTTGTAGTGCTATTTAGTTGCGAATTCAAAACACTGATTGTTCTTAACAGCCCATTAATTTGAACACCTGATGATGTATGTTTTCCATCCTAACACGCTTGACATGCAGCGAACCATCTGTTGGGGGCTGGATGTCACTCTTGCCGGCAGGCTCCACCTGGCAGGTGGGGTAATCAAATTGCACGGCTGACCTTGCAAGTCTATCCAGGAGTGGGCTGAGAATAGTAGGTACTTCTACCTCTCCGCTACCTGGCTTCAACGCCACACCTTTGTAAAAGCATCACTGCTTTGTTAGAGAAACCATGCAGCTGAGCTGCAGAGTAGCTGCTCTACCAGGCTTGGAAAGGAGGAGGAACCAAGTCACCCTTCTCAACTCAAAGCCATCCCGGTAGATTTTGTTTAACATTTTCTGACGCCATGAATGTCTGAAGGGACCCCCACCAATTTCCGGCGCTTCCTCTAGTCGAACCATGAAGAGCCTGTAGAAGTGTGCCAACTGGCTCCTCCAGCCTCTTCCACTGCCTCTGGGTGGCCAAGGGTCAAAGTGGCAACCCACCTTCACCAGCATCTTTTTGCCAATGGTGAAAGTCCCCTTGAGAACTATTCCCATGGAACAGCAAAGGAAAAAGACAGAGCTGTTGTAGATGGTTAATCTGGAGTCACTCTGAATGTAACGGGATTACAATACAATACCTCTTCAAGCAGAAAAGAAGGGTTTTTTAGGCCTATCAAGACTAAACAAAAATTATCCACTCAAGAGCCCCAAAGCGATTTCAGCAAGAAAATTTTAAAAATAGGTAATAAATGTAAAAAAATAAATAAATCTAAATTCTTGCACAAATATATTTTCAAGAGAGAACATCCTTGCTCCACTCTAATTTGGCAAATGGAGAAAATAATACTTTATTATTGTTGTTAGTTGTGAAGTCGTGTCCAACCCATCGCAACTCCATGGACAACGTTCCTTCAGGCCTTCCTGTCCTCTACCATCCTCTGGAGTCCATTTAAGCTCACGCCGACTGCTTCAGTGACTCCATCCAGCCACCTCGTTCTCTGTCGTCCTTTTCTTCTTTTGCCCTCAATCTTTCCCAGCATTAGGCTCTTCTCCAGTGAGTCCTTCCTTCTTATTAGGTGGCCAAATACTTTAATACTTTAATTAATACTTTATTAATGTTACTGTATTAACAAGGTTTAATTAAAAACTATTATACTTGCACATAGACCCATAAATCCTTGGGGGCTAAGTGGCTTATGAATTTGCACAATCTTAAAGAGTTCCACCAGCCATGCCTATCCTGAAAGGGCCTGGATATTGCTTTAATCTGATCTTGCGCCTAGTGATAAAGGGCTGGAGAATAAAAGCACCCGAGAAATGCCTGCTAATGCTAAACTAAATAAAGTTGGTCCATTTAGATAGCACTTCTGGCCAGTGCAAGGTAGAGGGAACCAAAAAATTCAAGATGATACAGTATATCAGGATTCATTCTTCTCAAAGAGGCAGCTCTTAGTGCAGACACAAAAAAACCCTGCTTTCATGCCTCTAAGTCAGGGCTGTCAGACTCGCAGCCTTGCGCTGCCACGCCCACATCTGGTTTAGCGAAGGGGAAAGAAGTCGTGATACAATGCCTTGACGATGTGAATTTGATACCCCTGCTCTAAGTAGTTCCAGTGATGCAAGGTAGCAAGTGTGAATCCAGCCTGTGCAGCCTACCCATTATGATAGTCATAAATCAGGTCGGGCACATGACCAAACTGATTTTACAACCTTAACCACAGACCTGTGGTCACTAAGCCAATGCAACAGTCATAAAATGAATGCTGTGGTTGTTTAGTGTACCCATTGTTTGCTATGCTGCAGTATTTCCAAAAATCAGAAGTAACTTCTGCTTTTATGACATTTTTTGATGATGTCATAAAAATATCATCACACAAACAAGTGACGGCAAGATGCTGCAAATGGCCATAATTGCAACTGTGTTGCCAAGCATCCAACTTATGGTCACCTTGCATGGGGGGGGGAGGGGGGTGTCACAACTTTGAAACTGGATCATAACTCCATTGTTCCATTGTGCATTCCATGTATCCTGAAGTCATGGCATTTGGGCAGATTATTATGGCCCTGTTGGATATGACTTTATAGCACATCCTACAAGTCTGACAGCATTTTATTGCCTGGCTGGAGGTCCTGAAGGCTGGTTGGGGTGGGCTAGGCAGATTTTCCTCAGGGAGCAGGATGAAGGCAAAATGGGGATGGTTGGTTATCTGCCATCACATCATTGTTAACTCTGACAATCGCATAATTAATTCAATTCAATTCAGAATAGAGTTGGAAAGAACATTAGAGGTTTTCTAGCCCAATCCCCTGCTCAAGCAGGAGACCCTCTACCATTTCAGACAAGTGGCTGTCCAGTCTTTTCATAAAAACCTTCCATGATGAAGCACCCACAACCTCTGAAGGCAACTTCTGCTCCACTGGTTAATTGTCCTCACTGTTAGGAAGTTTCTCCTTCATTCCAGGTTGCTTCTATCCTTGATTGGTTTCCATCCATTGTTTCTTGTCCTGCTTTCTGGCGCTTTGGAAAATAAGTTGACCCCCTCCTCTTTGTGGCAGCCCCTCAAATACTGCAATACTGCTATCATGTCACCCCTAATTCTTCTTTTCTCTAGATGGGCCATACCCAGTTCCTGCAACTGTTCTTCATATGTTTTAGTCTTCAGGCTAAACTAATCATCTTAGTTGCTTGTCTCTCCGCTTTTTGCAAGTCTCAACTTCTTTTTTGTAATGTGGTGACAAAAACTGGATGCAGTATTCCAGTGTGGTCTTACTAAGGATTTATAAAGCGGTACTAATACTTCACGTGATTTTGATTCTATGCCTCTGATTATACAACCAAGGATTGCATTGACTTTTTTGGCTACTGCCCCACACTGCTGGCCCCTGTTTAAGTGATCGTCCACTTGGATTCCAAGGTCCCTCTCACAGTTACTGTTTTTGAGGCCGGTTTCGCCTAATCTGTATTTGTACCTTTGGTTTTCCTGCCTAAGTGTAAAACTTTACTTTTCTCTATGCTGAATTGCACTTCGTTAGATAGGGCCCTGTGTTCAGGTTTGTTGAGATCCTTCTGAATCTTGAGCCTATCTTCTGAGGTGTTGGCTATTCCTGCCAGTTTACTGTCATCTACAAATTTGATGAGTTCCCTTTCTATTCACTCATCTAAGGCATTAGATTTTCTGCACGACAAACTGACCCTAACCAGATCTTTTGGGTATTGGGTTTATTGGGCTCTTATTAGACAATCAGTGATCCTCCTTCTGATAGGAAGATAATCTGATTTCCCCTCAAGTTCAATACAAGCTCTCTGGTGAAATTGAGGGGATGAGGCTGCACAAGCCCTTCACACAGAAAGAGAGGAAAGAAATGGAGGAAAACAGAGAGGGCTCCCTCCCAGAATTGGGAGGGAGAACCAATCTTGGCTGGGGCGGAAGACTTTACAGAACAGGTCCGGAGTACGCCTGGCTCCACCCTGCCAACTGTCTGGAGTTTTGGGAAAGGCAAGCGAAATAACCAAGAGGTTGAACTGGGAAAGGGATTTCAGAGTTTGCTTCAGCAAGGTAGACTTCTTCTGGACTCCCTTAAATCTTCCTGGCTTAACAATCAAGAGTGCCACCAGACAATCAGAAGACCAAATGTTGGATGTTTTGCTCTTGTGGGTTTGCAAACATATGACAGCTGCCGTACCTGACTACAATTTGCACAAAGGAGAGCTGCTTGTAAATTACAGGAGGGGCACGGTGACCTGGAAACCACATAAACCAAGCTCAGCAGCTGTAGCCCCAGGCTTTTTGGACCAGAAGACGCACGGCCAACGCTTCAGCTTCTGCAAGTAAAAGGCAGAGCCTTCCCCTCCCCACCAGTTCAAACCACTCGCCTGCCATGTTTCAAATGATGTGTGTGCTGGCCATGCGGGAGCACACATCCCAGCAATTTGGGTGCATTTGTCAGTTAATTCCAGGCAATTATAGGAATGCTCAGCTTCTCTCTCAAATATCTGATGAAAGAGGAGACATCCTGCCCCACAGACTGTCCGTCTCTAAAGCGCTTGTAGGCTAATGGCAGAGCGACACTCGGAAAGAGCGCTGGGCAGGGCAGCCAGGCCAAAGGGGGCAAGGAGAGCTGGGAAAAGGAAAGACAACCTGCCTGCTCTCCAAACGCCGGTACTCTGAGGCTCCCTTTCAACAGAATGTGTGGAAGTGCTGTGTTCACAAGCACAGCGGGACAGACCACGGGGGAGGATACAGAACTGTGCTATGATCCCTCCTGGGTATAACATGCTGAAAATGGCAGCTTGCTGAGGGATACGATAGCAGCACCCCAATACCTAAGGGGCTGCCAGAGAGAAGAGGGGACCAACCTATTTCCAAATCACAGGACAAGGGCAGGACAAGAAGCAGTGGATGAAAACCAATCAAGAAGCGATCCAACCTAGTATGAAGAGGCAATTTCCTGATAGTGAGAACAATTAATTAGTGAAAGGGCTTACCTTCAGAAGTTGTAGGTGCTCTCCCCCTGGAGGTTTCTAAGAAGAGACTGGACAGCCATTGGTCTGAAAGGGTACAGGGTCTTCTGCTTGAGCAGGGAGTTGGACTAGACGACCTCCAAGGTCCCTTCCAAGCACGTTATTCTGTTATTTTCCAAGTCAATGCAACAGCAGAGCAGAGGCAGCAGGAAACCTTTCTGATATTCCTGATATAGTAACAAATCTTTATCCCTCAGATTTTATAGTACATGTGATTGTATTTCCAGCACAGCAAAATTCCAATTTGAAACTTTCCCAGATTGTTTTGAACTTTCAGGGCTGTCCATCTTCTACATTCCTTCTCTCACTATTAAACAAGAAGCAGTCAATGGGAAGGATTGGAAAGAAGGAATCAAATAAGGCAAATTTTCATTTAATTAACTTTCATTGGTTTGAATTTAATTTTTTAAGGGCGTTGGATTAACATGTGGAAAAAGTATCATTTTATACCTTTGATAAGACGACCAATTTTAGTTCCTGGGGAAGAGAGCGCTTTGTCTTGAGATCTGCTGGAGGATGTCCAGACACCTAATTCTTGCACAGAACATTACTGTGATCTGATGAAAATCTAGCAGCTGATAAATCATGCTAGGTGCTCTGTTTTGCTTTTTATTGGATAAAGATCAGTATATTTGTTGGGCTGCATGTCTTCGAGAATCTCCATCTATCCAAGGGAAGAATGCCTTTAGATAGGATTATCAATAGACCACGAGAAAATATGTGCAGTGTTTAAGTGTGTGTGTGGGGGTGGGGGGGGGAGAGAGACTTCTGGTGAGGAATGGTGAGCTAGCATGTCTCTGAATGAGCAGCGATGATGTCATGATGGTGACCGAAGAACCAGAGAGTAGGCTGGTCTCACGGAACCTCTACGGATAAGGAGAGGACGGGAGATTGACTGCTTGAGCTTTGGATGGTAGTTTCTCATGAGTTTGAGTACTGGGAGATGAAGGGAAGCCACGATGCTCTCAACTGTGGCAGAGCCTTTTAAAGGACACCAAATCCCTCACTTTCTAACCACTTTGGGAAATTACCTACTTTACTATCCTGGCTATTAGAGTTCTTCAAAATGACATGTTTGCAAAGCTACTTGGTGAGTTGACCTTCGTTAACTATAAGCTTAAGAATTTAAAGAATTTGAAATAAATGGCAAAAGCTTAACAAGACTTTAATCCAACAAATTAAGGGACCAGATGAATTTGAATTATCAGGGCTTTTAGTGTAAGATTTTTGGAAATAATTATACAAACAGCACTTTTGTAGGAACAAAATTGTTTAGTTTACCTTAGTCATAATAGAAATTCAAGATTTTATGATTTCAGAAATTGGACACTAGTAGGGACTAAAGATTCAAGGCATAAAAGATGAAAGATAAAGAAGGAGATTGGCTTATCTTTTGTCTTTGGTCAGCACTGAGTCAAAATGACAGAAAACGGCATGACATTAGAAATACTCCGGGAGATGTTTGAAGAATGGGGACAGAAAATAATAGCTACAATGTCAGCAGTGACATTTTAAAGCCTTTAAGTGGGCTTTAAAATGAATAAACAGAAAATAGCAATGCTTGTTAAGAATATGACCTCTCAGTTCTATGAAATTTGAGGAAAAAAGACAGGTGGAGAAAAAGGGGAAATACCTGGGGGCTACACAGATAAATACAAATTCTAAACTGTTTCAAAATAACCTTTGTGCCACTTTGGAATGGTATAAAAAAGACCTATTAAGGTGGGATAAATTACAGTCATTTTTATTGGATAAAATCTCTGTAATTAAAGGTAAATGTTTTACCAAAGATGCTGTCCCAAAGGTGCTTTTTCGAAGAGGAAACTGGACTTTCTTGTTTTTCGTTGAAGACGTTTGGCTTCTCATCCAAAAAGCTTCCTCAGCTCTGACTGAATGGTGGGGAAAGGAAGGATTGATACTCCTTGCAGACAGCTGGTCATTTGCATCCTTTTAGAGTGTTGCTGAGGCCACTTGGAGGTTTGCCTGGGTCCTCAGCGTCACCTGAATGGTGCAAATGGGTGTGGAGCCTTCTTGGAACTGCTGAAAGGACTGTGTTGTAGACTGGAGATGGATGATGTCGTATCCCCACCCCCCCACCCCCCGGTCTGTTGAGAGAAGGCTGCTCAATTTTGGCACAGATGGCCTCTTGGACCCCTCTTTCAAATCAGCCATCCTCTCTGTCCAAAATGTGGATTTTGCTGTCTTCAAAAGAATGGCCCGTGTCTTTTAAATGCAGATGGACTGCTGAACCTTGTCCTCATGGCTTTGTTCTCCTATATTGTGCCATGTGTTTATGAAGTGATTGTTTTGTTTCACCAATGTACAGATCTGCACATGTCTTACTGTATTGTATTGCATGTACAACGTTGCTCAGTTTGTGTCTGGGTGTCTTATCCTTGGGGAGAACAAGCTTCTGCCTTAGTGTATTCTAGGGCTTGAAGTGTGGACACGTGTTGTGTTGGCTGAAGATCTTCCTAAGCTTTTCCTGCAGTGTATGGAATGACAATATTGCTTCCTTTACTGTTCTCTTCTTTGTCTCTTAGGGAGGAGCTCCTGCTGGGTCTCTTTTGGGATCTGATGAAGGCCCACTTGGGACAGCCACATGTTCTGAAGGCTTCCTTGATGTGCTTTAATTCTTTTTCTTTCCCATCTTTGCTGGTAGGCAGACCTTCAGCTAGGGGGTGTAGGGTTCTGATGACTCCCATTTTGTGCTCCAGTGGGCGGTGGGAATCAAAATGTAAATATCGATCTCTGTGTGTGGGTTTTCTGTAAACTTCGGTGTTAGGACTTCTGTCTTCCTTAATGTGTACTGCACAGTTCAGGAAGGCTACTCTATTTTCCTTAACTACTAGTGAAGTACAATGCCATTGACAAGCCACAATACTACCGGCTTTACCCTAGGGAAGCCACCCCATGCATATATGGACTCCCCCAAATCCACACAGACCAATTGTCAGCAGCATCAACTCTTGTCACCTACAACATTGCAAAACATCTAACCATCTTATTAGCTCCTCTAGTTGTCAACACCACCCATCACATCAACAATTCACAGGACTTTGCCAGCAACGTTTAGAAACTAAAATTGAACCCAGATAAGACCATGGTTTCTTATGATGTTCTCCCTCCCCTCTTCACTGTTACTCACATCCCAAACAACTGAAGCTGTCACGGTAGTGAAGAAACATCTGTTACAAAACAGGACATTAGGTGACAGAAGTAAATTCAGCCCAAACCAAATATGTGCCATGCTGGATCTCTGCCTGACCACGTTTCTAAATACAATGAAGGTTTCTACAGACAAAAACAGGGCTGCACCATGGATTAACCTGTGCCCCCCACTGTGGCCAATCTCTACATGGAAGAGGTAGAAACCAAAGCCCTAAACCTCTTCACAGGAATTCCACCCACTCATTGATATAGGTATGTAGATGATATTTGGATCAAGATCAAAACATAGGAATTGGAAGCGTTTGCCAAATATGTCAACTCTGTGGACAGACACATCAAATTCACGCGTTAAGGAAAATAGAGTAGCCTTCCTGGACTGTGCAGTACACATTAAGGAAGACAGAAGTCCTAACACTGAAGTTTACACAGAACCCACACACAGAGATCAATATTTACATTTTGATTCCCACCACCCACTGGAGCACAAAATGGGAGTCATCAGAAACCTACATGCCCAAGCTGAAGGCCTGCCTACCAGCAAAGATGGGAAAGAAAAAGAATGAAGGAAGGAAGTCCTCAGAACATGGGCCTTATCCAACATATCCAACTTGTAATTCTGTATGAATGGCGAAGGGGAAGCCCAGGAAGCCACCCTGCAAATCTCCGGGATTGAGGCCTGTGTAGCCCAAGCTGCTGTAGTGGCTGCGCTTCTAGTTGAATGTGCCGTAATATGGCTTGGAATAGGCCTGGCCTGGTGTTCATAAGTCAATGTGATACCTGCTTTCAGCCAGTGTCCAATGGTAGGTGGTGATACTTTCTTGCCCATAGACCTGGGCTGAAAGGAAACAAACAGTGATTCCGACCATCTGAATGAGACCGTACACTGTATGTACTTGAGAAGCGCTCTGCGGACGTTCAAGGTATGCCAGCAATGTTCACGTGGAAGTCTGGGCTTAGGGCAAAAATCTGGTAGCATCACTTTTCGTGCCCTGTTGAGTTTTGGTACAAATGTTGGATCTAATCTGAGTACGACCCTATTTGGATGAAAAATGCACAGATCTTGTCTTCCCCGTGCAGAAGTGATTGCCACCCGGAAGGCAACCTTGAAAGTCAATAGTCTGAGGCTGGTGGATTCCAAGGACTCAAACGGAGGGGCTGTGAGTGCCTATAAGACGAATGACAGGTCTCAAGTTGGGTATCAGTGGACCATTGGTGGTAAAAAGGTTAGATACCCCTTTTAAAAAACTATGCACCCTGGAGTGCTGTGAAAGAGGAATCGTCCCTTCTCCTGGGAGAATTGTGGCCAAGGCCACCACCTGCCTCCAAAGTGTATTCGTGGATAAGCGATAACCCTAACAGTTAGTTCCCCAGACACCCCCAAATTGGCCGTTGATTTGGCCTTAAAAAACAAGGTCTTAAATAGAGTGGGGCGGAAAAGCCCGGTATATGTGGGCTGCTCTAGAGAGATACCTTCATCCTCTGATAAATCATACTCTCCCATTTCTTCATCTCCCACCAGCAAAGCCTTGCTGTGTATAGAAGGGAGTGGGGAGGTTTCCACCCTAAGATATCCAGCCTCAGGTCGAAAATGAGACTACAAAGTCCCTGGCTGGGAAGATCCCAGTAATCCCCTTTGGTGGAGAGGTGCATCAATCCCTTGTATAATGGTTTGTGCTATGATGTTATGCAATTCTGCTGACAAACCAGAGGTGGGTTTCAGCAGGTTCTGACCAGTTCTGGAGAACCAGTAGCGGAAATTCTGAGAAGTTCGGAGAACCAGTAAATATCACCTCTGACTGGCCCTGCCCCCATCTATTCCAAGTCCCAGCTAATTGGGAGGAAATGGAGATTTTACACTATCCTTCCCCTGCCATGGCCAAGCCACACCCATCAAGCCACATCTATAGAACCGGTAGTAAAATTTTTGAAACCCACCACTGCGACAAACCATGCTCTATATTCTCCTTGGGGCGGAGCCCTGCTGCAGTCAGAGTAACCATGGCAGATGGAGCAGAAGCTCTATGGCCAGACACAAGTTGCAATCCTATAGTGGCCAGGCTTGAAGCAGGATTAGCCCCTTCCTCAGAGGGAAGTGTGTGAAATTCTTGGAGGCTCATAATCATGTTACAGTTGATCCTCCTGTAAGGGTTGAGGGGCCAATTCCCCTCTCAAGGAAATTCCAACTTCCCTGAAACTCCCAGGAATTCCTGGAGCTTTTGGAGCCTCTGCCATTTTTGGGGCCTTTGCAAATTGCTTTTCCAAGGCCCTCTGTCTCCTCTTTGCATCCTTCTCAGAAGCTGAATAGGTTGATCTTGGGTGCTTGGGCCTTAGATCTGGCAGAAGGCCCTTTAGACACCAATCTAGCCCTACTGGACTCTGAAGCCTCAGCTTCCTGATGAGTGGGAGAAGAGTCAGCAGAATTGCTGCTAATTGACTCCCTGTGGTCCGCCATTTTAAAGCTGCAACCGCTGATGTTATCTGCACTCAGACAATACTAGTCCCGGAAGAACTGAATTACAATTGCTGAAGTAACCCTTTAGCAATAAGTCTAAGCTGACAAACAAAAACAATCCGGGAACTCACTGCAAAGCCACAATGGGGCACCAAACTGGCAACACGGTTTGTAAGCGCAAAACTGCACACAGCAGAAGCAGCACAGGCAAAAGGACGCGAGACTGGCAACAGGGTCACAAACGTCTGCAACATGATATTAGCAAACTGGCAACACAGTTTACTTGAGTGCTTTCTGGCCATCTCCCTCACTGCTGACCGAAGCCTCAGTCTTCAGAGGGTCTCAAAGTGCTTGGGTTCCTTCAGGGTTAGCTACCAACACATTGCCTCTTATTGTTGCGATCTTGCCGACCATGCGGTAATGACAGCTATTGTGGTGCCAATCTCGGCGCAAAAGGGGAAACCGTGGTCTCTGCTGCGCTCCAGTAACTCCACCACAGAAGAATTATGTTTCTTTGAATCCACTTCATTCTTTCCAATTCAATCAATTTAGTAAGGAGAAACTTGTTTTATGTCTCTTTAGGCTGACTGAGTTGAAAAAGCTGAGGCTTGGCCAGGAGGAAGAGGTGTGACCAAATAAATTACAACTCAATCTCTGGCCAATCAGACGGAATTGAACCCATGCTCGGACTCTCCAAGCCGCGCACAGGAGAATAACTGGCTCAATTTATCAGAAGAGATTTAAACTAAAATTGAGGTGGGAGGACAGCGAATCTTTAGGATCTTCAGGACCTAATCCCATCAAACAATGAGGTAGGGAGTGATGGAAGGAAGAAAACTCAGAAATAAAGTAAGAGATATAGGAAGCATAGCCTGGTTAAGCCATACAGGACTCAGATGCCTATACATAAACACTCAAAGGGACTTTAACTACCCTGATATCAACTGGGAGACAAACTCTGCATCAAGTGGGAGATTGAACAGGTCCCTGACCAGCCTAGCTTACCAGTTTTCCAGAAGATGGCTAGAAAAGTGTTCTAGAACAGTCCAGCCCAGTTGGGGGGGGGGGGGAGGAGAAAGTGTGAGCTGAGAAAATGTTCACATAGCAAACTGAGAAATTTCCTTGCTGCTTCATCCTAGCCTGTCAGCTACCCCAATAACCTACGGCAGGGGTGGGTTCTACTTACCTTTATACCGGTTCGCAACGGGGCCGCGCATGAGCTCGCATCGCTCGCACTTCTGCACAAGTGCAGAAGCATTTTGATGACGTCGGGGTCGGTGGGCGGAGCCTCCCACCGGTTTTACTACCGGTTCTATAGACGTATGGACTATTTTTTGAGGGATGCTTGACAAAAACCTGGTGGACAGGCCCATCAGTCATCCTTCTCCTCAGGGACCTAAGTGGAGCCTTGCTAGATCAGGCTCTTAACTGAGGTAGTCCAGCAGTTTGTTCTTACAGTGCTAAAACAAGTGTGTAAGGAAGCCCACTAATCTCCCTGCTATTCCATTCACAGATGGTCACATTTCATCAAGGCTAATAATAATTGATCCCAATGATTTCCATAAATTGGTCAAACCTGTTTCTCAGGCCAGCTAAGCTGGGAGCCAGTACATTTCATAATAGTGAATTTCAAAGTTTAATTATGCATTGTGTTAAAAAAAAAAGATCCTTGGCTGCCCTGATCCTCCCAGGATTCAATTTCACTGAATGGGCCTCTAGGTCTAGTATTGTGGGAAGGAGAAAAATAGCTTCTATGTGCACATTTAATCCACATCACGTCCAATTCTGTAAATTTCAATCATGTCTCCTTTCATTCGCCTCCTTCCTAGGGAAGCTACTCCAACCCCATCGTCATCTTAGTTGTCCTCCTCTGAACTTTCTATTATCTATTTTTTGAGGAGCAGCTACCAGAACTGCACACAATATTCCAGATCTGGTCATACCATTGATTCATATAAGAACATTATGATATTGCCATCTCTGTTTTCAGTGCCATTTCATACCATTGATTCATATAAGAACATTATGATATTGCCATCTCTGTTTTCAGTGCCATTTCATACCATTGATTCATATAAGAACATTATGATATTGCCATCTCTGTTTTCAGTGCCATTTCATACCATTGATTCATATAAGAACATTATGATATTGCCATCTCTGTTTTCAGTGCCATTTCATACCATTGATTCATATAAGAACATTATGATATTGCCATCTCTGTTTTCAGTGCCATTTCATACCATTGATTCATATAAGAACATTATGATATTGCCATCTCTGTTTTCAGTGCCATCCCTCCAAGGTCCCTTCCTCCATCAGTCATTGTCAGTTGATCCTGTTCATTTGCATGAGCACTTACGATTTTGGGCACCAATGTGCATCACTTTACCCTTGCTCACATTGATTGGCATCTGCCATTTCGATACCCTTCATGCTTTACTGTTATTACTACTCTGAACAACGTAGTGTCATTAGCAAACCCGGCTATTCCACTAGCCATGCCCGATTCCAGATCATTTATAAATGTGTTAAAAAGCGCCTGTTCTAGGAAAGAATCCCAGGATTCCTATTCTTTAGCCAGTTCTTTATCTGCAAAAAGATCTGCTTTTATTCCATGGCTGTTCTGCTTACTACTGAGAAGTCTTTGATGAGGAACTTTATCAATGGCTTTTTGAAATCTAAGAAGATGCTATCTACTGGCTTGCCCTCATGCATATGTTTATTAATACCCTCAAACAACTAATAGATGAATGAGATGGACCTCTCCTACATGAAAG
Organism: Arizona elegans; assembly: GCA_022577455.1. Taxonomy (NCBI): domain Eukaryota; kingdom Metazoa; phylum Chordata; class Lepidosauria; order Squamata; family Colubridae; genus Arizona; species Arizona elegans. Next base: position 20,473,578 of record JAKOOJ010000015.1, on the reverse strand, counting down.
AAAGGCCTCCCTGTTGGATCCCGATTATCTGTGGGATCTCATTCTCCCAACAGCCTCTACCCATCCCTTGAGACCTGGAAGAGAAGGCTCCCTCTGCATTCCATCGTTTTGGGACAATCTCTTGCAGGGTTTCTGGGGCTGAAGCCTCTCGTTCACTGCCCTCTACTCTGGAAAAGCACCGCTCTTCAAATCAGGTTGGCCCCAGCCCTGTTTGCAATTCCATTACGGCCAGGCTATTTCAGCCAGACTTTGGGCTGAAGGAACCATTTTAATCTCTCTTGAAGTGGATGGGATTACAGTTGTTCCTTGGAGCATGGAATACTACTAATTAAATACATTAGATACAGTGCCATTTTATTATACTGTTATGTTTCTACTATTTGGTTTTAATCTTAATACTGTTTTAGGAGGTCAGTAAGATGCTGCTTTATCAGGCCTGACTCGAGCGGCATATAAGACTACTGAAGTAAAATAAATAGATAAAATAAATACTTAGGCTACAAAGTGAAATTGGCTCAACTTATATCAATTTTACTTCAGCACCTGCTGGTCTAAATTATTAAATGCTTAAGAAAACGTGCGGGACACAACCAGCAATACATTTTAAATTAAATCAACACAAGGCATCCTGTAATAGAGCCTATGCATTTCCAGGCAGAGTTTAGAGTTACTGAGGAGTAGAGTAAATGCTGAAGAAACAGAGGGGAACTGGGAAGAGAATGCAAGTTAAGATCAGCTGTCTCAAAAGTTGATCAAAACCCACAAGAGGAGGGGTTACAAGATGGTATTAATTAAATTAAAAGAAATAAGCAACGTTGCATCACTCCATGTTTTATACTAACCTCCAGGCATCAGTGAGGCAAGATGGAAGCCTCAAATTGCATGCAGAGGAGTTTGGGAGGGGTAGCACTTCTACAGCTGGGAAATGAGGTGGAGGCCGAGATCAGCATCTCTACCAGAGCAGGCCCGAGTTGTGGCCCTGAATCTGGGAAAGGCCTGCTGCCAGAAGCAGGGAAACCATTGGGCTGGAGCCTGGGGGTGCCCAGCACTCAACTGGATAATAATTTGCTTATTAAAAAGTAATGTTCCCTGGGGTAGGGGTTGCTTACTAGGGTAGTATTGCTTGTTCAGGTGAAACTTAAAATACTTATAAGATTACACTGATAGTTCACAATAAATTCTGGTGTGTGTGTGTTTGGTAAAAGGAACATTGGGTCCAGGAGTCTCCCACAACATTTTTTTCCTCTATAGCTTGCTGTCTAATTAGTCTTTCTTATCCACTTACTTTTTTTGTGTGTAGCATAGCCTTTTCTAAATTGGTTTAGAGACAGACAACTATTTTTAGACAATCATTTGTCCAGGATGGAGGAGATCTTCTGCCTTGGGCAGGTAGTTGGACTAGAAGACCTCCAAGGTCAGAATACTATAGGTATAAAAGATTTTAGAAAGAGCCACATAGTCATACTACACTCAGTATCAAAGATGCAGCTGTAGAGGTGGTCAACAGTATTAAGTGTCTGGGGCTGTAAATAACTAGCAATCTGACTTGGTCTCTCCACATGTCATCCTTAGTGAAGCATGCAAACCAGCGTCTGCATTTCCTGCGTCAGATGAGGAGAGCATATCTTTCTCCTTCTGTCCTGGCCACTTTTTACAGAGGCGCAATGGAGAGCATTTAACAAATTGCATCACTGTTTGGTTTGGTGGTAGCAGTGCCTCAGATAGAAGGTCCATACAGAGAGTGGTAAGGACAGCGGAGATTATAGGAAGCTCACTTCCCATTATTCAGGACATTGCTTATAAGTGCTCTGTGCTTAGAGCTCGAAGCATTGTTAGAGACCCCCCCCACACACCCCACTGTCTGTTTCTGTTGCTCCCCTCTGGGAGGAGGTTTAGAAGTATTTCTAGCAGGACTACCAGATTCTGGAACAGCTTTGTTCCCTATGCCATCCGTCTGGTAAACTTGCAATATTTGTCTCTCTCGTCATGTACATGTACACATCCAAACTAGACTGTTGTTTCTCTGTGTCATATATGTGGGTGTATGCATAATTACTTATCTATTTATTTTCTCATGTTTATATAGTGTATATTGGAGGTGGTGACCTTTTGAGAGCTGTATGCAAGGAAATTTCATTTTAATATATGCTGATTAGTATACATCAAAGTGACAATAAAGATGATATGATCTATTATATGGATGGCATGCATATCTGTTGTATGATAAAAAAGGGGATAATATTTTTAAGTCTCACATATTGAGGAGTGCTCTGTTGCGTGTCTGGAGAAAATATCAATATAAATTAAATCACAAGATACCTATATGGGCAATACCCAGACATGCGATAGAAAATGTAAGTGTGGAACAGAAACAAGATAGAACTACATATAAGGAACTTCTCATAATGGAAGGGAATATATTGCAACTAAAGTCTTTAAATGTATTAAGAGAAGAAAAGATAGCCCAGACTTGGTTTCAGTTGGGACAGTTACATGCGAGATGGAAAGAGGATCAGAAAATTGGTATCATAAAAACTGATGAAAATTTGGTAAAACAAATTAGAGATCAAGGTCAATCGCATATAAAAAGGTTATATAATGCATTGATAGAAATAGATTCAGAAACTGAATTAATTAAAGATTGTATGATAAAATGGGCACAGAATATCCAAGAACCAATAATGATGGAAACCTGGGAAAAAAATTGGGTTAGAAATGTGAAATTTACACAAGCACAAAACTTGAGAGAAAATTTTTATAAAATGCTTTATAGATGGCATCTAGATCCTAAAAAAATAGCATGTATGTATCCGGACCAACAACCTAAGTGTTGGAGATGTGATTGTGATGATGCAACTTATTATCATATATGGTGGATGTGTAAAAAAGTTAAAACTTTCTGAATAAAAATATGGTGGATTATTCAGAAGATTTTTAAGAAAAAGATAAGTTTCACCCCACAGTTATTTTTGCTGGGTATTATCTCAGACTGTACTGTTATTGAAACTAACTTTATGTTAAATTTAATAACGGCAGCAAGACTGCTAGTGGCGCAATATTGGAAGAAAGAAGATTTACCTACTATAGAAGAATGGACATTAAAAGTATTGAACTTAGCAGAAATGGCGAAAATCTCAGCATATTTGAAAGACCAATCACAAGAAAGATATATTGTGGATTGGAGAAGATGGATTGATTATATTCAAAACAAATATGGGACTAAAAAGTTTCAAATAGTATATGAATGAATATTTGGATTTAAGAAGATATGTTATTACTTAGCTACGTAAATGGGGAGTTAAAGTGAAAAAGGGATGAAAAGAGTTTATAGATAGTTAGCATATGTTAGTTTAAGATTGCTAAATGAAATATCCTGTATTTCGCTCTGGGAAGTCGGGGGGGGGGGGGAGAGAAGGGGGAGGGGAGGGAGGGGTAATGGGGAGGGAGGTGGGGCTTAAAACTTGGTTAAAATGTTTGTAAAAACTTTTCAATAAAAAAAAAGTGACAATAAAGATTCTAATCTAATCCAATCTATAGCAATTGAGAGTGCTTATCTTAGAAAACAAGTTTACTAGGAGATACTATTGAAATACAAAGATAGACAGGTATGCATGCTGTATTCTTAATTCTTATCTTGCCCAGTCTTCACCGTTCCTAACTACAAGTTTTCTCTTAAAAGCAGCTTTTTTTCTCCTGTTTTTTTTTCCAAAAAAAGTTTTTTATTTTTATTTCTCATAAACATATTTACATGTACAGTCATTTCCATCATTTTTCATTCATCTTTTCTTTTAACTTTCATTTTAATTTTTACTTTTTGGGGGCTGCTCTTTTACTCTTTACCTTTACTCCAACCTTTCTTCTTCTCCTCCCCTTCTCTTCCTTCCTCTTTCTCCTCCTACTTCCTTCGTTCTTCCACTCCTTCTCTTTCCTACTTCCCATTCTCTTCCCCCATTCCTCTCTTCTTCCCCCCTTCTAACCTTCTCCTCTGCTCCTCTTTCCCCTCCTTTTCTTCCTTTCCCTTTCTTCTTTCTCCTCTCCTTTCTTCTCCCTTCCTCTCTCTCTACTCCTTCCCCTCTCTCCTGTTGTTTCCCCTTTCAGTTCAATCTAAAATGGTATTCGAGCAGCCCCGATTTTCTAATTATCTTTATTCTCATTTCAATATCTTATTCAATTATTATTTTTATTTCATCATTTGCGTACATTTTTATAGTATCTCACTTTTTTCCCTTTTACCCCACCCCCTCTGCCCTTTCTCCTTTTACTTGACATCATCTGGGTATCTATTTTTCTAATTGTTTTCTCCCATCTATTCTCTATCTATTTTATCTCTATATCCTTATTCATATTTCCTTTCTAACCAATCGTTGGTTTTTCTCCTGAATTCTCAAGGTAATGTCTCTTCCAGCTACTTTTTGTCCCTTGGCTGGGGAATATGGACACCTGCCTTTGTAAAATGCTCAGGTTCATTAGAGTTTGATCTGATGGGATTGCTTCCTGCATAAAGACATAGAAGATCCATCTCATAAAAGCTGTGAATTTCTGAAGAGCTCATCAGTGAATGGCCCTAATCTCAAACACACTTGGCATAAACTTTGATCTTTTCTCCTGTGATTTCATAGAGGAGTTTCGGCTTCATTAGTTCTGGGACACCCAAAGACCATATAATTTTGGGGAACCCACCAGTGGCAAAAGGTGGCGGGACTTACCTCCAAGGGTCATCCCTGCTTCGTAGCATTTTCTCAGGCGACAGGAGGGACAGTTTTTCCTTCGGAATTTATCAATGGTGCAGTCATTTCGGCTGGCACAGAGATACTTTTGTTTACCTTAAAAAAAAACAACAGTGAAATTTGTCATTAATAGATCAGAACAGTGGGGGATGGGGTCACTTTGTTGCAATTAAGTACACACATATAGAACAATGCATCAATAAATATACAAATCATATCAGACTTGGGGGGGGGTGTTAACCAAGGGAAGCAAAAATCATGGGAGTGTTGAATGATGTGCCTACTACCCACAGTTTCTGTATGTGCACCTGAACTCTGGAGAATGTGCACCTATGTGATGTGTCTACCCCCAAAGATCCCTCTGGCAGAGGCCCGTCAGAAGCAGGCCGAAGTTTCAACTGCTGAGCAAAGGCTGGAAACCAAATGTTTGGGCTACCACACCTCAGCTTCTGTTGGGAGAGCGTGACTCATTGCTAGGCCTCAAGGAAGAGGCTCAGCAGGCCTCACCAACTCTGTACAAATCCAACAAGCTGTGCTATAGAAGGGCTCGAGATAGCCTCACACTGAAATCTCGGATAGGAAAAATAAAAATCTAGAATTGCTTTTATTTGGGGGAAGACTAAATAGAATATTAACTTCCACCTTCCCGAGAAAGGCATTGTCAATTTTGGTGATATTATCCATCTGGCTGGGTTAGTGACACAGAATATTCATAAGCATCCAGGTGGCACTGGAAGCCAGTCCTCAGCATGAGCACATATATTACCAGCTTTGATGAGGTTATCCTGGCATACAGGTCAGAGTGGCAGCCCAAAAAATGGTGGTCTTGAAGTTTGGACACTTCCCGTGATGCCCACCCCTCTATCGGAAGGGTTCCGGTGTTTCTTTCTTCTTTAGCCCTTAGCTTAAAATGCCAGCAGGAAAGAGGGCTAGGATGGCCTGGCCAGGACAGTTCTCTGAATTAATGAGGAGTTCTCTCTCTCCTACTCTGACATGAGGGATACAATCACAAGGATGCATTCAGTCCTTTTATTAGCGCACCCTCACAACTTCAGGAAAGCTCTGAAACTGCCTTACGAATGCACCCGTCAGCCTAGTCAGACTCCTAATCGGCCTCTTGGAAAATTCAAGGCAGCCTTGGGGTGTAAAAAGAATATATAGTATGAAAACAGCAGGTTTTTTTTACATTATTTTAAGTTATGGAGGACTAGAGAAGAAAGTAGGTACAGAGAAACTTGGACAAAAATGGAATGGCTAAGTGGAAGCAAGGCAATAACAGCATTCCTATATGGGTGGACGTTCAAACAGGATATGAGGAGGACAAAGGAGCCAACTGAGGGAGAAAGAAAGAAAAGAAGTACATATTGGCTTGAAAGTATTGGGAGATCATCTAGTCTAACAATCTATTTGATGTAAGGGATAATGGGTTAGAAAGCATTCTCAACCAGGTGCAGCTGTTCAGGCCATCTCTACAACAAGCAATGCCTCTGTTTTACCACTGACAGTTTGCACTGCCAAAGGCATTTGCAGCCAAAATCTGCATTTCTCTTATTTCTGCTCAGAAATGATATTCCTGCTCCTCGTCCTGGGCACCAGCCCTTGAAATATTTGTGGCAAGTCCTCTCAATCTTCCCTTCTCCAGGTTAAACAAACTTTCCCTTTTCTTGACTGCTGCCCTGGTTACCCTCTGGTGAGGCACAGTGCTTGAGAGCTCTGCCTTCAGCAAATGTTTTAGGCTTCTTTGCAAAATGGCAATGGATCATTTGCACCACGTGTTATCAGCTCACTGATGAGTGCATCACAGCAAACCTTTTGTATTTCACTGAATTAAAGATATACTAGGTTGTCTCTATAAAGAGAGTGGGGGAAAATGCTGGAAATGCTGGAAAGGCTGACTGCTAATCTTGGGTCTTTTGTGTTCTTATTATTACTTCTACATTATGGCAAAAACTGATTTTGCAGCACATGGGTGGTGCTCTTTATATTTTGTAATCATTTCCACCTTGCTCTGCTATTCTGCTGCAAACAAACTGCAGACAAACTTTATGGTGCAAAAAGGATGAGTGAGGAACAATTGATAATCAGTCACTTCAAAATCTCTCCAGAGGTTTTTTTTCCTCTGCCCCCACGTTTCTATACTTCCTATCATTTATTTATCTTGGATGGTAAATAAAACAAAATCCAAATTATAGAACAATTCAAAATAATTTCACCTGATTACAGTGTCAGTTAAAATATTTATTTAGCCTTCCAAAATAGACCTTCTAAAAGTCCACCAAAGACTCTGGTCCTCCCCAAACATCTGAGTTAAGGGCTTTCCAAAGCTCAGAAAGAAGTAAAAAGAAGATCCGACCAAACAACCAGCAACATTTATTTGGCTATGGTAGTAATAGAGAACAATGCAAAATGAAGTGCCAAACCTACAACTTTGTTCCTGCTGTCAAGTTAGGGCAAAAGGTTGTTAAGAGAAATAATAAATATGTTTGTTACTCAGTGACCTCTCTCTCAAGGAGATCTGTATAATACCAAGTTACTTTTGGAGAATAGCCAATGGACTCTGTTGCCAAAGCTTTATACTGAAATTAATGTGTGGCTTTTTAAGATGCCAAAAGATGCTTCATTAGACAAATGGGTAGAGAAAAAGAAAGGGAAAGGATCTCATTTGTTCCTGGACACGTGGCCTCTGAAAAGTCCTCTGCTCAGTGCTCCATCCCTGGAGCCTTTGAAGAAGAGATTGGGCAGCCATTTGTCTGGTCTGCTGCTCAAGCAGAAGGTTGGCCTAGAAGACCTCCAAGCTTCCTTCCAACTCTGTCATTATGTATTCTATTCCGGCTGCTTCTTTCCCTCCCTTTCCTTGGAAGCAGCGAGTCTTGGCTGCTTTGAGAGCTTGTACCATTCAAGCAATGCGACTTGTACCTCTTGGTACCTCTACTACTCTTCCTCTTGGAGAGGAACACGGTTGCCTGGGAAAAAATTGAAAGAGGTGAGACTGGCCCAAGATTCTCTGCCAAGGAAAGTGCCTGGGGGGGGGGAGGAGGAGGAGGAGGAGGAGGAGGAGGAGGGAAGGGCTGCTTGAGGCAAAGGGAGCAACCAGGAATGCCTAACTAAGCAGGCAGGAAATTTGGTCGCTTTGACAGGAAGAAAAGAACAAGAGTGTACATATTCTTATCTCCATCTATAACTAACAAAGATAATTAAGATGATTTAATGATTGGGAAAGAAGAATTTTAAAAAACTGCCCCGGGCCACAAATTCAAAGACTGAAGTCATGCAAAAGTGTTGCATTAAAGAAAAGAGAGGAGGAGGGCTATGTTTCATCAGGAGCTACTCGGAGGAAACATCAAGGTGCCCAGGAGGAAACAGCATGAAAAGCCCTGCAACCTCAGGAGACAGGAGAAGGAGGAAGAAAATCATCAGGGAGGAAAAAGAACAAGGAGAGAGCTGGTGGGAAGGAGACAAAAAACGGGGGATAACTAAGATGGAATCAGGGGGCTTGGAAAAAGGGGGAGGGGAGTTGTCAGTATGACTCATTGTTTCTGAGCTTAAAACTCTCCCAAAGAAAGGCTCCACACCAATTTGCACCACTCAGGTGACGCTGAGGACACAGACAAACCACCAAATGGCCTCAGACGACTCTCTAAAAGGATGCAAATGACCAGCTGTCTGCAAGGAACATAAATCCTTCCATTCCCCACCATCCAGTCAGAGCTGAAGAAGCTTCTTGGATAAGAAGTGAAACGTCTTCAAAAGAACAAAACAAGTAAGTCCAGTTGCCTCCTCAAAAAGCACCTTTGGGACAATCAGGACCTGGAGGACTGAGGATCTCCATAGACGCTCCCTGAGAAAGGAAGGAGACTGCAAAGAAGATGGGAAAGGAGAGAAGTAGGAATGAGAGGAAAGGAAGTAAAATTGGGGAAAGTCTGGGAAGGAAGTTAGGGGTTCAAGAGGCTGCCTTTGAAGATTAGCTGAAACTATTTGGGGCAAAATGCAGCAGCATGAGCATTTATATCAGCTTCTGGTAGAGCCCATGTTATACCTCTGCACTGCAAGTTGTATTGGGTACCAGTGTTTCTCCAGGCCCAATTCAAACAGCTGGGGTTGACCTTTAAAGCCCTCCATGGCATGGGACGGAAGTATTTGATGGATCACCCTTCCCCAATTTCATGGCTGCCCATCCCACCAGATCTGACAGAACGGGCCTGTTACAGGTTCCTTCATCTAAGGAGCTCTACTGGGTGAGTCCTGGGTGGGAGGCCATTTCCGCCATGACTCTGCACTGTGGAATCTCTTCCCTGCTAAACTGAGGATGGCCTCATGGCTTCTCAACGTCTGAAGGTCCCTCAAGGGACGGTTACGCTAGCAGGCCTGGGGACCCCAGAGGACAGTCAACTGATACGGTGGCTGCCTAATATTCCTGTTTAACCTCTTTTAGTTTTCAATGTTTTTAATATTTGTTAATGATAATAAATGTAAAATTTATTTAGTTTTCTTGTACGCTGCCCAGAGACTCTTGCTCACGAGATGGGAGGCTCTATAAATTAGATAGATAAATCAAGTGGGTCAGGAGAGCAAATCATTAAGTGAAGAAAAAAGTGAGAGGCCAATAGAAGAAATGAGTGGACACACATAATAACAGCGCAAGCTAGAAGAAGCAGAGTGGAAGTTTTCATTTTCAATAATCATTTTGAGAGGCAAGATCGGAGAGATATGATTTAGCTGATTATCTTTCTTAAATCAAAATTGCACCACAGCCTTTTAACTACGGTAAGCTAGCAATTATTATTTTTAAGGAGCCCATAAATATTAGCACACTGACTCTGGTGGCATGAGAAACAACATTATCACCAAAACTCCCATCAACCAGATTGCCCCAGAGCAACTTCTGTTTGGCAAGTTGCTCCTTTCACGCTGGCTAGATCAGCTCCATCGCATGTATTGTAACCACTGAAGATTAATCTACGATCTCTTTGCTGAAATCTACTTTGTTATCCACGTCCCCAACATTCTCACATAAAGTTTCATCAAATAAAAAGAATTTAGCAAATGGACCTGGAGTTTAGCTGAATGCCTAGGGACCATATGTACACAACCTGGCATCTTTCTTTTGTGATTTCCCAGGCTGGCCTACAGGGCTGAATTTCCCCGTGGTCTTTCATCCAAGGACTATGAGGCTCAAGATATTTTACTGTGGCATCCTTGAATCCAAATGTACTTTCCCTCTTTAGCTCTTCCCTCCACTTTCTGTTTGATAATGGACAAGTTTTGCTGAATTAACCTCGTAGCAAATCAGTGTTTTGAAGCTTTCTCCAAGAATTTCTGGGAAAAGCTCCAGGTTTTTTTCAACAACCCCCCCCCCCCAAAAGAATCTTCCTTGCCAGTTAATCCTGTTAAACTCCTTTTGTGTACAGAAGGAATCGGCTTCAGGATGAGATGGTTGCAGAAAGTAACAATTCCAAAAGATTCTTTATTGAATAATTAAAACGATCTGACCAAAATATTGCCCAAATGTGCATTTTTGTTTTCACCACCTTTAAAGTCCTTGGCAGGAAGAATTCCCATGACAAGAGGATCCGTATCTTCTGGCTCCTCCTGCATCAATAAATTGTGCTGAGAGGCAGAAACCGTGGGGACTGGATCCAAAAATGCCTGGGTATATTTACGCCTTAAAACAATTGACATACAGACACACCCACACCCACACCCAGTTTAATAATTTAATCTCTTCATTCAATTGGTTCAGCTCTTTCATCCTCTCCAATAAGGCACACATTAAAAAGCACCTCTCTGACGAACCAACTCAAGAGAAAGGCCGAGGCGTTCATGGGCTGTGCATGACTTGCTTCTCATTTGCTGTCATGAACTAATATCCATTTCCTCCAAAAGCTGGGATGGCTGGTGGCCCACAAGCCACATGGCGGTCTCCTTTACAGCCTGCCACTTCCGGCGAGAGCCTCATGTGTCAAGCTACAATGGGAACAAGATCTCTGCTTTCCAAGTTCATGGCCCGGCTTTCCCAGAGAAGCCATTGCAAAGAGTTGTAAGAAGCTGTCTCCTAGGCAACGACTGAGTCCAGAGTAAGAAAGCCCCCCCACGACCCTCCAGGCATTACACATCTGTGCTCTTTGTTTGACACGATGGACCCTCCTTAGCAAAATCACATCAACAACCTGTAATCAAGGCCTTGAATAAAAGTAATTAGACTCTTTTTTCTCATAATAACGTTCTCCCTCTCTCAGGATGCCTGGCATGACGTTGGGGCACAGGGCAGAAAAACAACCACATTAAAAAAAAAATACAAACAACCACACAGTCTTGTAATTTACTTTATTAGTACTTGTGGTAACACCCAAGTCCCTTTGCTTCCGAGAAAAAAAACAAAGAGGCACAAGTGCCCTAAGGTGAAATTTCGCCAAGATCTTTTAACACAACCAGCTCTCAGCAGTGCTTCCTCTTACCCTTCATCCCAAGTCCTGCCATTCATTCCCATTGCCAGCTGAAAAGCTGCTTTTCTCGATTGTAGAGGAGAAAGGGGAGAAAAGCAGAAGTCTCACTCATGTGAAAACTCTGAACTTCTTCACTGGAGTAGGAATGCACAAACAGGCTTAGAAGCACATACTAAATGGTTTGGAATTATGTTACAGGTTCCCCAATGGTGCTCTGCAGAGATGTTGGACTAGAAACCCTCTTCCTAACGAAAATCAAAATTATATTCCACCATATTAAAGGAGATCATCTTAAAGGATGATCTGAAAGGAGATTACCTCTTATCTTGACCCTATGCCATTCCAGACAAAGGGCTCTCTAATCTCTTCTTAAAAGCCTCCAGTGATGGAGCCCCCACAACTTCTGAAGGGAAGCCCTTCCGCTGGTTAATTGCTCTCCCTGTCAGGAAATTTCTTCTTGGTTCTAGATTGGCTTTCTCTTTAATGATCTCCCATCCATGACTTCTTGTCTTGCCCTCAGGGACTTTGGAAAATAGGTTGAGCCCCTCATCCCCGTGACATCCCCTCGAAGATGCTCCTGGACTCTCTGGGCCAGATGAACATAAGCTATCTATGCAAGTTGGTCAAGAACTTGAGCGCACAACGCTTTCAGCTAATGCAATATTCTGTATAGAGCAAATTGAACACCTTAATGACTTAGCTCTCCAGTTTGACTATGTGACTTAAAATAAACCTTTAAATATACCCCTGTATATTCCTTAAAGCCTCTTCAACAATTGCTGCAGTAGAAGCTGCAGTAGATAAACAGATTAGGTGGGATCCACCCACAAGTTATTATGTGGCAAAACACAGAAATCCTATATTTGTCAACTGATCCTCTTTTCAGTCAAAACATTTCAGCTCATCCTGAGAACATGTCCCCTCTTGTTCCCTTTTCCCTCCTTCCTACAATCAACAATCTCAGCTCTTCGTTTGAAAATTCTGTTACCACATCAAGGCTTTCTTTAAGGCTGTCAAACTTTCAGATACCAGTTATTTTCCCCCTCATCTATACACTCACCATCAGTAAACATCCACTAGCTTCCTGACTACAAGAATCCCTCTCCACTTGGATTATTGGTTGTAGACTAGATGGCTCCCACTCTTATGTTCTCATGGTGGCACCAACTTCCTTCCAGTCCCTACCATCCAATGCCAGATAAAATAGTTCAATTCCAAAGTATCATCAGCCCTGGGTCTTCCCTTCCATACTCCACTTCCAGCACCAAGGAGACTGGCCACCACCGCTGATTCCCTTCTAAATGTTTTGGCCACTAGATAAAGCCAATCCAGTATTCCTCGAAATTTGACACAAGGTTCCTGGTCAATGCACAATACACTGTTCACTGGTGGCAATATGGCATTTAAAAGAAACAAAAAATGGTTAGCTGCCCGGAGTCACCGATATGTGTGAGTTGGGCAGCTATATAAATTTATTGAATGGAATAAGTGAAGTTGGGTTTCAACTCCTTGCCTGGGATCAAAGCTGCCAGCAAAACTGCAGCCTCCACTTCTGGTCCTTCCCTACGATGACCTGAAAGCCATTTCCATTCTGATTAATTTCTGCCACGAATCTCCATCTTCTTTCAATTTCCCCCTTTCCTCTATATTTCTTTTCTCTCTCTCAGTTTGTCTTCTCAGCCTCTCAGCAAAGTCCACATCTTTGTGGACTCAAGTTCACTCAAGTCCCATCAACGTATCTCCTCCTTTGCTTGAGGGAGGCCCAGTGCGGAAAGAGCATTGGTCACACTTGTTGGCGATCTCTGCTGAGGAGGGGAGGGGGACAGTGCATACATCCTGCTTCTCCTTGACCTCTCAGAGGCTTTCAGCACCATCGACCATATTCTGGCCCATCTATGGGGGCTGGGGCTGGTTCAGCTCCTTTCTCCAAGACTGGTTCCAATCGGGGTTAATAGGAGTGAGTGGTCCAGCCCTCAGCCACTTATCTTGTGGGGCGCCGCAGTGCTCAGTGTTCTCTCTCCACTCCTGTTCAACAACTACATGAACTGCTGGGTGAGATCATCAGTCACCATGGGTTGGGATATCTCCAGTATGCGAATGATACTCAACTCTGTATTTCCAACCCTGGTGGCCCAAGTGATGCTGGTGCGGCCCTCTGGCAGTGCCTGGAGGCTGTGGGGCTTGGGGTGGGTGGGTGGGTGGGTACAACAGATTTCAACTGAACCCTGGCAAGATTGAATGTCTTTGGGTGCATGGAGCCCCAAGATCTGGGACATTGACATCTCTGTTCTGGTTGGGGTGGCATTGCCCCAGATGGATCCGGTCTAGAACTTGAGGCTTCTCCTGGACTCGCAACTCCTGCTTGAAGAGCAGGTGGCAGTCATAGCCTCTGCACAACTTTGGGTTGTGTATCGGTTGTGACCTCTCCTAGATCAGGATCCCTGCCCTCAATCATTCAAGCCCTAGTCATCACACGGCTGGACTACTGCAATGCACTCTACATGGGGTTACCTCTGAAAAGCATTTGGAAGCTACAGCTGGTACAGTGTGTAGCAGTGGAGGCAGTTTTGGGGTTTCAAGGGTGCCCCATGTAACACCACTTCTCTGCGAGCTGCTGGTTTGCTTCTGGGTACAATTCAAGGTATTGGTAATCACCTTTAAAGCCCTTCATGGCATGGATCCAGGCCACTTGAGGGAGCTTCTCATTCCACTGGGGCCATGCAATGGGACCTGTCGGCCAGGGTATCCCAGCTGGTGGGGTCTAGGAGAAGAACCTTCTCTGCCATTTGGCTTGCTCTCTGGAATTCCTGCCCCTGGGAGTGAGCTTGGCTCCAACCCTCTGACCACCCACAAGAGCTTAAAGACTTGGCTTGGGGTCCCAATGGAGGGTTTTACATTGGGGTGGTTGACAGAATCATAGATTCCCCCTTCTCATCCTACTCCCTTCCTCCCCATTTTTTAATTAGGGCTGAATATTTATTATTTAGTTCCTACTGTGTATAGGTTTTGTAAAATTTAATCTTTTTAATATTGCAAACTGCCCAAAGTTACCTTGGGGTAAGATGAGTGGATGAGTGGGTGGGTGGGGTTTCCATAGGATCCCAACATGGCAAGGCACAGAGAGCACTTTACTGCTCATTTAACAGAATCAAATAAAAACATTAGGGACATAATATTGTATGACTGGTACTATTGCCTCTGAGGATTTTGAGATAAAGCGAAAAGCGAGCAAGTAAAGCAAAGTAAGAGATAATCGTCTGCAGCAAACTCAATGGGAACCCTCGAGATGAGGCTACAGCTTATCCACAGAGAGCAGAGCCCCAGGATCAGGAATCACGATTTTCAAACGTGTGCTGCACAATGTCCGTGCCTGGGCTAAGCAAGGAAATCTCAAGACAGCTGAGGAGAATCAAGTGAAAGTTTACATTTATTGGGAGAAATACTTCTCCATCTTCTTCAGCAATCACTTTCTATTTTCAGGGATGACTCATTCTAACTAAGCACTCTGAATTAAACTGATGAAGACTCTGATGATCTCTTAAAATATACAAACTGTGAAAAGCTTTTATTTCCTCTGGAGTGTCCTCCCTACCTTGGTCTGTGTCTTTGGAAACCCTCTCAGCAGGCTGATGATACTGATTTATTTTTGAATGATTTAGTGCCTTTCCACTTGGCAAGCAACTCATTATTGCAGTCTTCTCTACCTCAAGAGCCATAACAAATACACAGCTTTATTGATGCTCCTTATCGGTGCGATTTGTTAATCCAAGTTTTTTTTTGAAAGGATAAATAACTATTATCAGAACATCTAGAGATGGGGGTCAGTTGGCCCACTATTTATTGTTACTGATTTACAAGGAAGCAAAGATTGTGGAGTTCCCCAGTAAGAGCCCGGAGCAGGCAGACGTTGCCAGCTGTTTCCCCTCCAGTACAATCAATTTCTCTTGTGCTGAAGCAGAGAGGTTGTGAATGGCACAGGAGCTTCTGCAGGAGGACCGCACACGGTATGAAAAATAAGGAATAATAACCTGGTAGAAAAGCTTCAGAGCATAATTCTGTTTCCAAAGCAAAGCCGGGCGATAATTTTGGGACTAAATGGTTCTGGTCCCATGGCAAGCCCAGAAAAGCCTCACTTTTCATTTGCAGAGTTATGACTTGGTGCTGCTTCCAGAGAAGAAGCAGACTCAACTACTGGAAGGGCAGAGAGAAGGCAAGGCTTTGCAGAGACCTGGTACTTTCAGAGGGGAAGCTCATAATTAGAATAGAATATCAACAAATAGTGTGAATCTGCGAAGATAAAATCTGGAAAGCTAAGGCTCAGAATGAAGCTGTCACAAAGTGGAACTGCTTAATTCCTTGTTTGCATCTATTTTCATGCAAAAGGAAAAAAATAGTCCAACCTATCAAAAACAACACCATGGGAGACAGGACAGGAAAGCAAGTCAAAATAGGCAAAAAATTAGTAAGAAAGCACCTTTCCGGGAGTTTACATGCTAGTTCTGGAAAGCTGGCAGTTGTGATTTTGGAACCACTGAACAAAATCTTTTGGAGCTCCTGGAGCATAGGGGAAGTGCCAGAGGACTGGGAAAGAATTGATGTTATTCCCATCTTCCAAAAAAAAAAAAAAAAAAAAAAAAAAAAAAAGGGGGGGGGGGGGAAACAGATCCAGGAAACTGCACCATGAGATCAATACCTGGGAAGATCGTGGAAAAGACAATTAAGCGCCAGATTTGCAAACTCCTAGAGGCAAGCAAAGTTATAACCAACAGATCTTGCCAAATAAATCTAATTTCATTCGTTGACAAAGTGACTAAAGTGACCCAAGCATGGTGGTTAATTATGTCAATATGGAGAGAGATAACTCGGGGAGTATCTGCAAGTGCCGAGTCCTGGGCTCAGTGCTCTTAAATTAAATTTTGCAGATGACCCAAAGCTGCTAACATCTCAGAAAATAGGCTTAAGGTTCAGAAGTGTCTTGATAGATTTAGATATTGGGCCTGATCCAAGAAAGCATTGTTCAATAGTGAAAAATGTATGGTTCTGTATTTAGGTAGGAAGAACCAAATGCACAAGTATATAACAAAGTATACAACAGGTGGTACCAGGCTCAACGGTATTATTTGTAAAAAGAATCTGGATTTTCTGGGAGACCATAAATTAAGCATGAGCCAGCAATGTGTTGCAGCTGCCAAAAGAGTTAATGCAATACTGGGCTGCATCTACCGTGGTGTAACACCGAGATCAGAGGCGATGATAATGCCATTCTCTGTGGCCCTGGTTAGCCCACACCTACAATGCCGTGTTCAGTTTGGCTTTCCTGTGAGAAGAAGGGTGCTTGGAACTGGAAAGAGTTCAGAGAAGAGCTATCAAAGTAAGATTGGCCTTGGCACATCAACACAAAAGAAAGGCGGTTAATGATGAGGTTTGGGAAGTCACCTTCCTAGTTTTTATTTCACTTTTTCTCCTTCTTGCATCTTTTATTCTTTCTACTTTTATTTTTTATTTTCAGTTTGTATTATCTTTTATTACTGTAGCTAAAGCTTTTAATAAGAATATTTTTAAAAATAAAGGAAGTCATATGGCAGCCATATGTCTTTCTTCTCTGTAGCACTTAAGGGCAAGACGTGAACTAATGGCTGGAAACAGAGATCCAAATTTGAAATAAGCAGTAATTTCTTGACTGTGAAAGCTGTCAAACAGTGAGACACCCTAGATCAGAGGTCTTCAAACTTGGCTGCTTTAAGACTTGTGGACTTCAACTCCCAGAATTCTCCAGCCGGCATAGAAAGTTCTGGGAGTTGAAGTCCACAAGTCTTTTTTTTTTTTTTATTAAAAAGTTTTACAAAAAGGAGAAAATTTTCCCACCCCCCGGTTCCCCCACCTTCATCCCACCCTCCCCCCCAACTTCCCAGAGCAAAATACAAGGTATTTCATTTAGTCAAACATAAACTAGATTAATCTACTTATCCTCAGAGTACTGCCTCCCCCACTGAAACCTTAACTCCACTATCGATAACCAAATACTTCTAATACTAACAGTCATTCATAAGCTATTTGATATTTTCTTGTCTGATACTTATTTTGAATATAATCAATCCATCTTCTCCATTCTGATACGTATCTTTCGCCATTTCTGCTAGGTTTGTTACTTTCAATGTCCACTCTTCAATAGCAGGCAAAGAGTCTTTCTTCCAATATTGAGCTACCAGCAGCCTAGCTGCTGATATTAAATTCAAAATCAATTTAGTCTCTAAAACTGTACAGTCTGTAGTTATACCCAATAAAAACAATTGAGGAGTAAATTTTAACCTTCTTAGGTTAAGAAGAGAAGAAAAGTCCACAAGTCTTAAAGCTGCCAAGTTTGAAGACCTCCGCCCTAGATCCTTGAGCCTTGGGTGTTCCATCATGGAAAGTTTTATGACAAAGTTGAATAGTCATTTCTTTGGGAAGGTATGTGGATTCCTACCCTGATCAGATCCCCTCTGCTGACATGATTCTATACTCCAGCAGGTAATGCAATTTGACAAAAAGCTGTGGCTGTGATGTTTGATCTGATGAAGGCAGTGAGCAAACTAACCCTGTGACCCACTAGTTGGAAAACTAAAACTGCTTGCCATGCTTGTGGATCATCCAAAAGGTAAAGGAGGGAACTAGAGGAAAAACTATACTGGACCTAATTCTTACTTAACACAGAAGAAGTGATCGAGGGAATTGAAGTTGCCGGAATTTTGGGCGAGAATGACCATGTCATATTGGAATTCAATATAATGCAAACACAACCAATAGAATTTAATCCAACCAGGATCTTAAACTTTTTTAAAAAACCTGATTTTAACAAACTCAGAGAGAGCCTGGGAAAGATTCCATGGATGAAAATCCTAAAGGGGAAAGCAAATCAAGAAGCCTGAAAAATATGATCATAAAAGCCCAATCTACCACAATACCACTGAAAAAGAAGAACAAGAAATCAAAGAAGAAACCAGCACGATTGCACAAAGATCTCTCTGATGAACTGAAAGACAAAAAGGACAAGTACAAAACATGGAAAGAGGGACAAATAACTAAGGCAGAATATCAGCAGATAGCCAGAATCTGCAAAGATGAAGTCAGAAAAGTTGAGGGTCAGAATGAACAAAGACTTGCAACAAAAGACAAGGATAATAAAAAAAATAATTTTCAACTCATAAATAACAAGAAAAATGTCAAGGAAACAGTCGGTCCACTAAGGAGAGAAGATAGCAAGGAAGTAACAGGCAGTAGAGAGAAAGCAGAGCTGCTTAACACATTCTTTGCATCAGTCTTCATGCAAAAAGAAACTATAGCCCAACCTACCAAAAACATAACCATAAAAGACAGACTAGAAGTAAAAATTAAAATAAGCAAGAAAATAGTAAGATAACACTATCTGATATTGACGAATATAAATATACCGGGACCTGATGGATTACATCTCAGAGTTCTGAAGGAGCTGGCAAATATTATCTCAGAACCACTGTACCACATCTTTCAAAAAATCCTGGAGCACCAGGAAACTACCTGAGGATTAGAAAAGAGCTGATGTGGTTCTCATCTTCAAAAAAGGGGAAAAAAACAGACCCAGGAAACTACAAACCAATAAGCATGACATCAATACTTGGGAAGATACTGGAAAAGATAAGCAAAAAAACAGATCTGCGAACATCTAGAAACAAAGTTATAACTAGAAGCCACATGGGTTTGTTAAAAACAGATCATGCCAAACCAATCTTATTTCATTCTTTGATGAAGTGACTAAATTAGTAGACCAGTGAAATGCTGTGGACATAGTATACTTAGACTTCAGCAAAGCATTTGACAAAGTAGACCACAACCTACTTCTTGGTAAGCTAGAAAAATGTGGGATAGACAGCATCACCAGCAGATGGATTTGTAACTGGCTGACAAACTGTACTCAATGAATAGTCCTTAATGGTACTACATCTACATGGAGAAAAGTAAGCAGTGGGGGTACGGTTCTGTCTTAGGCTCAGTATTCTTCAATATCTTCATAAAGGACTTAGATGAGGGAATAGAAGGGGAACTCATCAAATCTGCAGATGACACCAAGCTGGCAGGAATAGCCAACAGCCCAGAAGACAAGCTCAGGATTCAAAAAGATCTTGATAGACTTGAACAATGGGCTTTATCCAACAAAATGAAATTTAATGTTGAGAAAACCAAAGTTTTATACCTGGACAGGAAAAACCAAAGGTACAAGTACAGATTAGAAGTGACATGATAGCAGTAGTTCAGGGGGCTGCCACAAAGAAATGGGGGTCAACTTATTTTCCAAAGCACCAGGCAGCAAGACAAGAAACAACGGTGAGAAGTAGACCACAACCAGAAGCAAGCTGGAATTAAGGAGAAACTTCGTAACAGTGAGGACAATTAACCTGTGGAACAAGAAGTTGCCTTCAGAAGTTGTGGGTGCAGAACTTCATTGGAGGCTTTTAAGAAGAGACTGGACAGTCAGTTGTCTGAAACTGTATAGGGTCTCCTGCTTGAGCACGGGGTTGGACTAGAAGACCTCCACCGTCCCTTCTAGCTCTGTTCTCATTGATTGATCTTGCTGTAGATGGGAGTCCCCATACTTTTAAGCAGGGATTTAGCAAAGAGCCCTAATAATACAATTGGATACTTTTTCCAGAATGCCTTTAATTCAACTACAGTACCCCAAGTGGATCCAGTCCTATGTTTAAATCTCCAGCATTTGGACTCCTAACAGCTCCGTACTGTACTATTAGGAAGACAAGCCCTTTCGGTTAGGTCATGCAATAACTGGACATCACTCAAGCCTTCCTACGGATGCTATTAAGCTCCGGTTGAGTCCTAGAGGGAAGCTGAGTTTCCAGCATCTACATTATGACTGCAAACCACTCTTGCCTGTCCAGCAGAGACGATTTCAGCCCCAAAGAATCTCACGTTGGTAACTGTAGTACAACTGGTTGGAAGCAATTTAAAACTCAGTTGTAAGTGGTTTATTTTTGTAAGCTGCCCAAGATCACTAAGGGTGAGTGGGCGGCCATATAAATTTTCTTAAATGAATAAATAAACAAAAATTCCCTATCCTGCCCTGCCTAATTAGTTTGGAAAACACCTGATGCTGTATGTATATGGGAGCTTCTAACCTGCCATTCTTTAAAATATCATTTGTCATCTCAGCTTTCATAACCCTCTTGGCTCGGGCCTGACTCCCAGACACGCAAAGCAGGTGTACACCTTGACATTTCAGAAATGCAACTGGCAACATTTAGGCTGCTGGAGTTACATCAGAGGACCGTGGGGGCTCTTTCATTGATGCTCCTTTTGTCGCAACAAATGCAGATCTAAGGAAAGCAAAGAGGTGTGACAGGCGGGGCAAGAGGAAGCAATGAGGCTGCCTGCACGCCTGCTCCCCTCCCCCCTCCCGCTGTTTGTAAAGTATACACAAGTGTATCACAACATAGCATTTATTTTCATCCATACCCACAAAACACTAAATCTATAGACAAACATGGCATCTTCCAGACAAAGAGATAGAGAAGGAATATCAGGCCATATAAGAAATGGATCAGATCCAATTATTATCATTTCAGTTTTACCAGCTATAAAAATGTTTGTTAAAAAAAGGGAAAGGACAGTAAATGGTCTCAGAGTGTCCTTAATTGAAGTCTATTGAAGGTGATAATTATAGTAAGTATTAGTAATTTTATAGATTAATTTATAGGTTAAATAATTGAAAATAAACCCTAAAAGAAATGTAAAATTATGAGTATAAGGTAAAAAAGGAAAGGTTCCCCTGGCACATATGTGCTAGTCGTTCCTGACTCTAGGGGGCGGTGCTCATCTCTGTTTCAAAGCTGAAGAGCCAGCACTGTCCGAAGACGTCTCCATGGTCATGTGGCCGGCATGACTAAACACTGAAGGTGCACGGAACACTGTTCCCTTCCCACCAAAGGTGGTCCCTATTTTTCTACTTGCATTTTTTAGGTGCTTTCGAACTGCTACGTTGCCAGAAGCTGGGACGAGTAACGGGAGCTCACCCCATTACGCGGCACTAGGGATTCGAACCACTGAACTGCCGACCTTCTGATCGACAAGCTCAGCGTCTTAGCCACTGAGCCACCGCGTCCCTTTTATGAGTATATATACGGTAATTCAAATTTATTTATTTGATTTATTCATCAATCAAATTTATACATCACCCATCTGACTGTCTAAGACTTAGTGACTCTGAGCAGTAAGTATTGCACAAAGATAAACAGGATCCGAAATCAAGCAGACATTATAGAAAAAAAAAATTATACAAACATTCCAAATGAAAAAAAAATGACTTGTATCTTTCACCATCGGACTGAAAAGGGCCTCCAGAGATACAAGCATGTTGATTTCTCATGTCAACACAATGAAGTAAATTGAAACCTTCTGGTTACTACAATTCTGCTGAATGATATCATCTGCAGGGAACATGACTGTAGGTGTCCATTACAGAACGAATGATGTCACACCCACTGCAATGCTATTGTGCAAATAATACAAATTATGCAAGTGTTCCACATCACTACAAATGTGGTGTCGTTTGCTCCTCTTGAACATGACCAGTCTGGAAAAAAAATAGTTTGAGAAAGCTGCTTCGAGTAATGCAATGCTGGCTCTTCTGTGGGCACTTTGCCCATCAGCCCAGCCTTCATGGCCATAAAGGGCACCTGCAGAAACCCTGGCCCCGACCCTGCGTACAGAATTACAAGGTAACAGAGTTGGAAGGGACCATGGAGGTCTTCTAGTCCAACCCCCTGCTCAAGCAGGAAACCCCACACCATTCCAGACAAATGGCTGTCCAATCTCTTCTTGAAAGCCTCCAATGATGGAGCACCCCCACAACTTCTGGAGGCAAGTCGTTCCACCGATTATTACTGTCGGTGTGATGTCTCTGCACTCTGCTATTCTCCCAAGCAGCAGACATTTATTTCATAACCACAAAAGCCACCCCTGCAGTTCAGATTGTCACACTGAAGCCGATTTCAAGACGGAAGGGACTTCAACATCTACATGGAACCGCTGGGTGAGGTTTCCAACGGTTTGGGGTGAGCAATCCCCAATATGCCGATGATACCCAGCTCTCTATCTCACCCTGTGGGAGCCTGGATGGGGTGCGCCAGGCTTCGGCTCAAGCCAAGCAAGACCAGTTTTTTTCTGGGATTTGGGGTCTCCTGACTCCAGAGACCAGATACCTTTCATTCTGGATGTGATAGCATTAACCCAATAATCAATTGAGGGGGTCCTTCTGGACTCACGGGGAACAGAGTAGCTAGGAAGATCTATTTCTGGGCTCACAGGCACTCATGTCCTTGTGACTACCAGAGTGGATTACTGCCATGCACTTTATGTGGGGCTACCCTTGAAGAATATTTGGAAGCATCAACTGGGAGAAAACTGAAGGTTGGGTCACTCCAGGGCATCACACAGTGTTATAAATTGAGGCCAATGGCACGATCCACATTAGTTGTAGAATGCCGTTATGGTACAAATCACATCATATCAGAGGCGTCGTTAGAACGCAGTACTGCAGGCTACTTCTGCTGCCTGCCAGCTGCCTGCAATTTGGCAGTTCGAGTCTCACCAGGCTCAAGGTTGATTCAGCCTTCCATCCTTCCGAGGTGGGTAAAATGAGGACCCAGATTGTTGGGGGCAAAAGGCTGACTCTGTAATCCGCTTAGAGGACTGTAAAGCACTGGGAAGCAGTATATAAGTCTAAGTGCTATTGCTGTCATCTGCATAAAAACAAAAAATACAAATTGCAATGCAGTGTGTTGCACTGAGGTCTGATAAATCAAACTTTTATTTTGTGTGTATACACATGTATTAGATTTATCCTTGCTGCAAGAGGAGGCTCAACAATTTACAACATCCATCAAAACTAAATAATAAAATGATTAAAATACTACGACATAAAAGTTGGCTGCTAACATGCATAGAAGAGTAACAGATGACATAGATGCTTACATTAACAGCTTTCTGAAAAAGCTCCATTTTAGGGGCAGATTGGATTCTGGTGAGGAGATGTTATTTCAAATTTCAGGTGCCCCCACTGACGTTTCCAAGCCTCCCTTTACACAAAAG
Organism: Arizona elegans; assembly: GCA_022577455.1. Classification (NCBI taxonomy): domain Eukaryota; kingdom Metazoa; phylum Chordata; class Lepidosauria; order Squamata; family Colubridae; genus Arizona; species Arizona elegans. The sequence continues at coordinate 20,450,291 of JAKOOJ010000015.1, read as the reverse complement.
TTTGTGACAGGAAATTGGACTCCCAAAGTTCAGCGATTCGATTAATACACCATGGATTGCAAGGGAATTCTAGAGATTTGTATGAATTGTTACGATGTCAGGACCCCCTAAAGTTCAAGCCATAGGCTTGAACATCAACCAAAAGCCATTCCTTCACAGAAGGAACTCTCTAATTGCCCTCAACTGCCTGTGAGGTTGGTCTCTGGAGTCCCATATGTGCCCCCCCCTTTTTTTTTTTTTACTCAGAACTATGTATCTCAATTAAACCAGTATCTTTTGCCTAAATTTCCCTCTTCTGGATTCCAGAACGTTCCAATTTAAACGATGTGATTTCAAGTTCTTGTTTATAATGTTTAAGGCCCTGCTTTTACATTCTGTCGAATGCAATTAGTTTATTTCATTTGGAAATACTTGGGAAGTCAAATTTGGAGATGCTGAAATGAAACACCTGCAATTTTTTTGTAATTGCAATTGCAAAATATAATTGCGATTGCAGAAACAGCAATTTTGCAATTTTTTTAAAAAAAATCCTCTGGTCTCATATTCACACAGGTTGAGTTCAGTTGCATCTTGCGCTGGTCTGAAGGGTGTTCTGAGAATCCTATCAGACGCTGGTTCCACATGCCTCAGTACAATGTATCAAAATGAAAGCAAGCAAACGTAATTATTGCAATTATCTCAATCATGGTTCATTAGCTGACACCCCAATTAAACTCTGGAATAAGTAAAAAAGGAACAGGAACAAGCTTCAGTCTTTCCTGAGAAGAAAGATGAAGATTCAGTGCAGTAGACTACAAACAATATATATTATCCAACTGAAGTTGCTAGTAGAGTTTATCAATGAATTTGGCACAATAATGTCCTCCACCCAGCAAATTGCTCTGACATGAAATCTGTAAGCACTAATAACAGGGCATGGCTTAGGGCGGGAGAGTTTCAAATCAAAACATGCCTACTACATCCAAGGGTGGTTCAGGCACTGCCAAGTACTGGGTAATAGCGAGATGATTGAGGAGGAGGAGGAGGATAATTTTGTTTGATTCATACCTTACTCTTCCTCTAGCAGCTCAAAGTGGCTTTCCTTATTTTAACCATCATATGAGGTCAGACAGACTTAGAGACAGTGGTTGGGCCAAAAAGTCACCAAATGGGTGATGGGAGACCTGAACTGTCATTCTAATCAAATGCAATGACTACCAAGTCCCTCATTGTGAGAGGGACCGAAGGGTCCTCATGGACCACTGCTTAGGTATGAGCCAGCTGTGTGCTGCAGCTGCCAAAAAAGCCAATGCAGTCTTAGGGAAGTGATAGCACTGCTTTCTACTGCACTGGTGAATCCACCCTTGGAATATCGTATCCACATCTGGTCACCACAATACAAAAAAGATGCTGAGGCTCGAGAAAGATTGCAGAGAAGAGCAACCAATATGGTTAGAGGGCTGGAGGCTAACTCCACTGAAGAATGGCTAAAGGAAGTAGGTTTTTGGAAACTGACAATTAGGCTGGAGGGGGTGTGTGTGTCAAGTATGAGCTTAGTTTAGAATCCTTGCACAGTTGTAAGAGGCATAAACTTGACCTCTCCGGAGATTCATAAAGCTGTATCTGGAAAAGCAAGAAGCTTGGAGAGATTCTGGCAATACAGTCAGAGAACAATTTAGGTACAGTTGCTTACTTTGGCTATTTATGTCTGGCTCTAGTTCAGCGGTTCTCAACCTGGGGGTCGCGACCCCTTTGGGGGTCGAACGGCCATTTCACAGGAGTTGCCAAAGCCCTCTCTCGCCCCCCTCCCCCCACGCCTTCACTCACGCTCACCCTCTGCCTCTGCTGGATCGCCAGGTCGCCGTTCACTTACCCCGCCCACTCCTAATCTATTGCTGCCTCCGGAGTCCCAGCTGATGGCTAGAGGGGAAAAAAACTTTAAATTCTTGCCGCGAGGCTTCAAAGAGTTAGCTGCAAAGAGGTAAATTCCTGGAGCAAGTTTTTTTCCCCTTACCTTTGCTGAAAAGAGAAAGCGAAAGGAGGGTCTTAGCTGCAACGTGACAAAATGAGGCAGAGAGATTTCTTTTTCTTTTTTCTCACCAAAAAAGGTAGGTACAAAACTGCAAACAATGGGAAATTTAGAGGAGGTTCAAGATTTTAAAACACAAAAGAAAAAAAAGCTCTATTTAACTAGGGAATTGTAATAATTGAGATACTATTAATTGCATATTGTGTTGAAAGCAGAAATGGTTAAGTTGTGGTTTGGAGGAATATATGGGGGAAATTATTTGGTTTATTATTATTGGTAAATATAATTAATTGATTTGTAAGAAATTGGATTGCATGGAAATAATTGGAATATTCATGTTCATATTGATTAATATACAAAAAGATAGTTATATAATTAATTGATTTATATTAAAATGTTGAATTTGTATTAAACAACTGTATTACATAATTAACCAATGTGAGGATGGATATAAAAATAGATGACAATGCGAAGGGGTGTAATATAGAATAGAAGGGAAAAATTGAATTTGATTAAGATTAGAGATGAGGATGAAGGGTAATATTGGTTTTTTTAAAAAAATAGATGAGGAATAAATATGGTAAAAAGGAAATATAGAAATTGTAAATTTAATTGAAATGACTAAATACTGTGTTGGAAGAAATATCCTTCTGGGTTCTGCTCCAAGTGGGGAAAAAGACACTGGAAACATGGAGACTATTTGGAAAGATGTTTTAATGGTGGACAGGATCACATGGCTTGTGTGGGGCCTATTGTGTTAGTTTCTGTTGCTATTGTGTTGCAAATGTCCTTTGACAAAGGATTGACTTTCTGCCTCTGGCCCATTAACAAAGGGTGGGGGGCAGGAAGGTGGGAGCTGATTTGTCTGTAAAATATGCTTCTCCATTTCTCATCCAGGGAAATATAGTATTCTGCCTTTTTAAATATTTCCCAAAATATTTCATTCTTCTAGGAAAGGGATGGGTGCTAACCTCCTACAACTGTTTAAATTTGTGTACCAGCCAAATACTCTGTTCAAAGAAAATACGTTGTATGTTTGTATGTGTGTTTCTAATTATTGCTATTTATTCCTATTTGTTCTCTTTTATTCTTTAAAGTTTAACAATTCATTCTTAATCTTAATATCTTTATATTTGCTTGGGGTTGGCTTTCTTCCCTTTCATCTTTTTTATTGTACAGCAATCTTTCTCCTCAAACCTACCACCACTCTCTTTTCTTTCCTTCTTACTTTCTCTTCCCCCCTTCTTCTTCTTCCTACTTCCTCTTCCTTTCTCCTTCCCCTCCTCTCTTCCTCCCTCTCTTACCCTCACTCCTACTCTAATTTCCCTTCCCTTCCTTCATCCCTCTCTATTGCTGTATCCTTTTATGCATATGGACTATTCAGAGGGCTGAAAAAGTTATTTTTGACTGGTCCTCGCACTTTTGACCAGTCCTCGAACTTACAACTGTCCTCACATTTTACGTTTTTTGTCCTATCTTATACCATGTTGAAGAGAAGCAGTTGTGAAATGAGTGACATGGTTTTTAAGAATGGTACAATGGGCATAAATGATGACCAGTCATAACTGCGAAGACTGGTCAAAAGTGCGAGGACCTGTCAGAAATCACATTTTTCAGCCCTCTGGGTAGTCCTTTTGTGCACAGGGATTACTCAGAGGACTGAAAAAGTTATTTTTGACTGGTCCTCGCACTTTTGACCAGTCCTCCAATTTAATGACTATCCTCACATTTTACGTTTTTTGCCCTATCTTATACCATGTTCAAGAGAAGCAGTTGTGAAATGAGTGACATGGTTGTTAAGAATGCTGCACAGGCATAAATGTGAGGATGGTCATAAGTGTGAGGACCAGTCAAAAGTGCGAGGACCTGTCAGAAATGACTTTTTTTCAGCCCTCTGAGTAGTCCCTATACACATAGCCATGGCCACCTGTCACATGACCAGCTAGCCTTGCCCACCCAGTCACATGACCGCCAAGCCACGCCCACAAAATAAGCCACGCCCACAGAACCGGTAGTAAAAAAAATTTAGAACCCACCCCTGGTTGGGGGTCACCACAACATGAGGAACTGTATTAAAGGGTCGCGGCATTTGGAAGGTTGAGAACCACTGCTCTAGTTGCTTATGCCGAACACTAGATAGGCCTAGCTTAATGATGAGAAAACTGAGGGGAGACATGATAGCAGTCTTCCAATACTTGACGGCTGTCACAAGGAAGAGGACAGACAGGATTTTATTTTTATTGACCAATAAAAATACAGTCAATAAAATGAACAACACAAAATCATCCCCTAATAGCAAGGACTACAGTATTAACAACCATTTGTGAGTAAAGCTTGCACATAGTGTAGCAAACTTTTGTTGCTTTTAGAGAAATAATTTTTTCCTGATTATTTAACAGTGTAGATAAAAGCTATCAGAGGGCCCCAGAAATTTAAATAGAAGAGGGATAATCAACTGGGGGAGAGTGACCCTGTAGTCCTAGCCGTAGAGAAGAACATGTGCCGTGGTTTCTATGGCACCCCTATCACAGGGGCAGCATCAGGTTTCATAGGGCAATTTCCTATTTCCCTTCCAGGACAACCGTGGGGAGAACATTAGAGCCAGTTTGGTTTAGTGGCTAGAAAGCAGGAGAACTGCCTTAGCCACGAAAGCTGGCTGGATGACTTTGGGTTAGTCGCTCTCTCTTAGCTCAGGGTGGTTGTTGTGGGGGAAAACAGGAGTAGGAAAGTGTGTGGGATATGTTTGTCTCCTTGAGTTCTTTGTACAAATAATAAAGATGGGATATAAATGAGTAAAATAAAAATTAAATCAAGCCATGGTCTAGGGTCTCCCGTTTGAGCAGGCGGTTGAATTAGAAGGTCCCTATGATTCTACTATTTGTACCATCTGATCCATCTACCAATATTAGATGGATCCTTATAGGAGGGTTGTGGTGCAGTTTCCACCAGTAGGTAAAGATATTTATCCAAGAGATTAGATTGAAGTTTACTGATTCCTGCTTCAGGGAAGAGGGTGTCGATTTATTCTCCATAGCACCCAAGGGCAGGAGAAGAAGCAATGGCTGGAAGCTCATCAGAGGGAGATCCAGCCTGGAATTTCCTGACTGTGAGAACCATCAATCAATGAGATTTCCAAGAAAAGACTGGGCAACCATTTGTCAAGGATAGAATAAGGACCCTTGCTTCCTATGGCAGGGGAAGACCTTCCAGCCCTATGAGGCTCTGTTTCTAAACAACGGATGGTTCTTTAGCTCCGCTCTCTGCACAGCTGCAAATTATCCCAGAATCAGAAAAGAAGTTCTTCTCTTCTCTGGTCAACCAGAAGGCTGTGCGAAGACTCCGAAATCCCCTCTGGAAGGTACAGAGTTACATTGGTCCTAAACGGAAACCAGTTCCCTTGTGTCATTGACCGCTTCCATCCTAATCTATATTGCTGAAGAGAACCTTTAAGGTTCTTACTTTCATTTCAGACAGCCACTAAAGGCCTGGCATCCACTGGGTTAGGGAACAAATGGCATACTTCAGGGAATGTAATTGAAGAGAGTGGCAAAGAAACGACTCCTGTCTGGTCTCCACATGCAGTAGCTACATATTGTGGTCTATTGCTTTGTTCAGGAAGAGTCAGCTGGACGAGACCAGCAGTTGGTAAAGAACATCCTGGGGGGGAGGGGAATGAACTTGTTCCATGTGAAAGGGACCTAAAGGCCAATCCATAACCTTGGTGACCTGCATCAGGATCAAAGCAGACCTGAGAATGAAACCAAACACTTCCATACTTGTTCAGACTCTGAACAATATCTATCCATGGCAAACTGACTATTGGTTTGTGAGCCCACACGCCACACAAACGTCCTGCCACCATTTCTGGTCCAGATCCATCTCTTCCAAAGGAGAATTGATACTTTTCTAACACAGATGCCAAACTGTATCCCCCATGTTCACATAAGAGTGGATTTGCATTAATATTGTATCTTATGAAGGAAGGGAATTAGTCTGGTATTTCTCAATGTCCACTCATAAGCTTTCATTTAATTTCAAGATTATGAAAGGCAGAGCTGGGAAAATATCTGAAGCACATGGTCAGCAGGATATCTGAAATGAGTTTGCAGCCCTGTGCATGGGGAGCTTCTAAAGACTTGATGGGCATGCCATTTGGGGATATTAAATCATTTTCCGTCATGGATTTTTAGATTACGGTGAGACCCCCTAGGGTTACTTTAGGTATATGGAAGGCATCTCCCTTTCAGAAAGCACCATGGCATCTCTTCTAGGCAAGTCTTGTGCGGCTGGAGAGAATCCGGGTCTAAAATCGTGTCTATGAAAGTCTAAGCAAGAAAAAGCATGACAGCCCATTGTCAAGTTGGTTATACAAATGCTCTTATGCAACCATATTATGCAAATACATAGATTTCTACATATCAACTTGAAGAGCTGGTTTTGCTCAGCTTATTGTTATTTGAATCCAAGTCATGATACAGTAACTATGACTTGGAAGGTTTTTAGAGAAGGATTCAAAGACAAAATGAGACAGTTGCTTGAGACAGCAGTAAAAGGTAGGAGATGTCCATCTCCAAACAGAGAATGGAAAGTCTGATCTAATACCACAGGTATTAGATATTTTTGATGGCTTAATGAACTGCACAAACCAAGTTTGTTTTGATAACTTAGTGTTAGTTCAATAAGCACTTTAAGGTATGTTGTGAGAACGCACCCATTATTACCTTAGTTCCTGGCTTTTCTTCCTCTAATTCATTCCATGTCTTTGGAGGCAAACAGGACAACTTTCATTCAACCAAACAATTCCATCCACCTCTACATATCCACCTGAATATGAATGTTCTGGGCTACCTGTATACAACGGGAGAATTTTTAGAGCACTACAACTTCTGGTGCGATCGCTTTAATGCCAGGTCCTGAGAAGATGGGAGTAAGTTCAAACTCTTGTGTTGAAGGGTTGCTCATTAGAAGCTTGAACTGGTGGAATATTTTGTGCATTCAGACTTCAGACCATCAGCTTCAACAGGACTGCTGTTCAAGACAGAAGCTGCCCCTAACCAAAGGCAGCCACTGCTACGGCCATTACTATCAAACCAGATTTTCTCCCATTTGTGCCCAATAAAACTGGGCATTTTAATCAGAATGTTAATATTTATAACTCTCATTTTTTTCTACATGCTTTCCAGTCTATGTGGTCAGGTCTCATGCGTACCTGAACAAATCTACCTTCTTTGCAAACTGTGCTCTAGGAAAGCATGGCAGATGACAGGACTGTGGAATGCCTTCCCACAAAGGCCTACTGGTATCCCTATTCTTCTCCCAGGTGCCCAGGAAGCTGGTTAGATATGTCACTTTAGTCACCCGGTATGCTTCAGATTGTAGCGTGTATTTACTTTATTTACTTCTCCTGTATACTAATTGATCAGTTTTTTTTAAAAAATGTTTTAAAAAAACCACCTAATTGAATCTGAACTGTTATTGGGTAACAGGATATGCAATCAAGAAAATAAATACTCTACAACTCTAGCCTTCAGGAGAAAGTCTGGAAACAATAGGCTTCCAATGGACATGAGAGCACAGAGTAGGGTTGGAGGGGACCTTGGAGGTCTTCTAGTCCAACCCCCAACCCCCCCCACCACTGAAGCAGGAAACTCTATACCATTTCAGACAAATGGCTGTCCAGTCTCTTCTTAAAAACCTCCAGTAATGAGTCACCCGCTATTTCTGGAGGTCAGCCTTTCTACTGGTTAATTGTTCTCACTATCAGGAGTGAATTAAAACTTAAAAGTGAGTTAATACTTGAAAGCGGTTATTGAACTGACACCTCATTGGATATGAGGTGTGATTGGACATACCAGGAATTTGTCTCTGGTACATAAGCTCTCACTATCCATGCAAGCAATAAAGTGATAAATCATAAGTCATAAAATACAACCAACAACTGATAATCTTAGATACCAATAGGAATAGGTAGCACCATTCCTGCAGGAGCTGCACTAGCTGACAATGTTTATTTATTTATTTTATTTATTTATTTATTTTTATTAAATTTCTATACCGCCCTTCTCCCGAAGGACTCAGGGCGGTGATTTGATTTATATGCTGCCCTTCTCTGGAGACTCAGGGCGGCTTACAATGCGTTAAGCAATAGCCTTCATATTTTTGTATATTTATACAAAGTCATCTTATTGCCCCCATAATCTGGGTCCTCATTTTACCTACCTTAGAAAGGATGGAAGGCTGAGTCAACCTTGAGCCTGGTGAGATTTGAACTTGCAGTAATTGCAGGCAGCAGATGTAAGTGGATGTTAATAACAGTGCTTTAGTCTGCTGAGCCACCAGAGCTCCTTGTGTTTTGGGGTGTAATTCAAAGGGCTGGTGGTTACCTATAAAGCTCTAGTTTGGGACTGGGATACCTGAGGTATCACCTTTTTTCCCAAAGGTCTCTACCCATCCCACCAGATCAAATAGAAGGGACACGCTGCAGATCCCGTCAACCAAGGAATGCCCACCTCCTCAGGTCCAACAGGATCAAACTGCTCCTAGATAACAAGGTAAATCCATTCCCCAGAATTGCCCCATGCTTGGATGCCAACCGAGAAAGAACCGAAGCGATTTTATCCAGGGTGTTGCACAAACTCTTCCAGGTGGCCCCGAAGGGGCTCTTCTGAGCCTTCCTGCCCAAGGGTGACCCTGAGCAGGCCGCCTGTGCGACATTCTGCAGTTGCAAGAAGTGCTGAGAAGCACAAACAGTATTTGGCTACAAAGCAATCAAGGACCAAAGAGGAACTTCCTGGACGTCCCTTTAATAGGATGATCATTCAGATTTATGCTGCAACCACCAGTGCAGAAGAAGTTTAAAGCTCAAGATTGGTTTGAATCGACAGCCTAGGCAAGCAAGATGTGCTGTTTGTGATTGGAGACTGAAAGATTAAAGTTAGAAACATGAAAGAGGAAAATAGAGTTGGAGTTTGGGGCATGTGAAAGAAAACTAAAGCACTGTTATTAACATCAGCTGCCTGCAATTACTGTAAGTTCAAATCTCACCAGGCTCAAGAAAGCTTTCCCTCCTTTCTAAGGTAGATAAAAGGAGGACCCAGATTGTGGGGGCAATAAGCTGACTTTGTATAAAATATACAAAAGTATGAAGGCCATTGCTTAATGCATTGTAAGCCACCCTGAGTCTCCGGAGAAGGGCGGCATATAAATCACATTTTAAAAAAAATGAAGCAGGAGGCTGACTTATCAGTTTCTGCCACTCCAGTGATTTCTTCACGGCTATCACTGTCTTCAAACAACCAAACAACACCTCTATACATGGGCATCACCTGACATAACATACGGTAACCAAACGGAAAATATTATCACCCAAAGGAGGCAGAGGAACTAAATTATAGTATCGAAGACATAGGCGAGGACTTACTGCAAACTGCTCAAGTTTCAAACTAAGAAGAAAGCTACTCAGTTTCCACAATATGATCTTGAACATATAGCTATCATTTTCAAGAATCACTTTGAAGTTCTGCATTTAATTAATGACCAGAACAATTACAGAATGAACTTAAAATACATTATTAAAGATTAAAGTGGGAAAAAAAAAGAATACCAAAAATGAAGGAACTGGAAAAAACCCAACAACTTTTATGTCAGAACAAACTGTGCAAATTGCCAAGAAGAGAAGCCAAAGCTAAGAAAAAGAAAAATCTCAGAAATGAACTTAACAAAGCATCGCGCAGAGAGAGAGAGAGCTGTTGGAACAGACAAGCAAGAGTTACAACACTTTAAAGATATAGGAAGTGGAAATAGAGGCAAGTGAATGTTCTTTTTTTAAATAACTTTATTAAAATTTTAGAAATGCAAAGACCAATGAAAAACAATTAAAGCTAAAGAAAGGAAAGTGCAGAAAGAAAGAAAGATGTAAATGCCAGTCCCTACATGTATTCCTAAAGCGCTGTGTACTTTTGGACAGCTCACCCAGATATGCAATGCTGAGCCGCCTTACCTCCTAGACAGGCAAGAGTGAGGTTAGCAGCTGTAGGTCCTTAAGCCCATCTATTTCCTTATTTGTAAGCCCAAATTGCAATGCTATAGAAAAACTGTTCTGCACCGCTGAGAGAAATAGGAACTCTTAGTTGCTATGACTTCTGCCCTGCTCAGCTGTTTACAAAGGAGATCCTTTTGGAGGGATTTAATTTATTCCAGATCTAAACATCATTACATTCTCTAGCTAGAAAATACTGATCAAATATTAAGTTCCTAAATGTTTCTAAGCCTTCCTGCATGAATATATCATCTTCGAGTATAAATATCTACAGAATCAATGTAGATAAGGAAGCAACACCATAGAGTATCCTAAAAATATCTACGCATCTAGGTGAATTCCAAATCATATGAAGGGCTACTATCCTTCTTTATTCACAAAATAAAAAGAAGAAGAATTAATAGAAAATAAGAATTCCCTCTTTCCCTAAGGAGTCAAGGATAGTCTTTGGATATTTGGCATTATTTGCATAGTACAGGCCAATAAAAATAGATTTCGAGATTTCTCTCAAGTATGTGAACTAGCAGCTTCCCAGACAAGAAGACCTCCCCGTGCTCTTCTGATGCTTTGTAAATGCATTCATTTGTAATACCTGGCAGATATTGCTACTTCCTTTGAGAAATACACTATAGGTCTTGAGATCGCATTCTTCAATCCCACTTCAGAACATGCTTTCCATTGGATCATATGGGAAACAAGCCATGCCCAGCCTGTCAGCCTTCTGGAGAAATGGAATTATTTGCTCAGAGCCTATGGAGATTCTCAGTCATGCAGGTCACACTTCTCCCAAAGGTGCTTTTCTTTTTTTCCCAAGAGGCAGGTGGACTTTCTGGGTTTTCTTTGAAGACGTTTCGCTTCTCATCCAAGAAGCTTCGGAGCTGAAAAGAAAACCCAGAAAGTCCAGCTGCCTCTTGGGGGGTGGGGGGAAGAAAAGCATCTTTAGGATTTGGTCAGAGTATTACTTTCTCATCATGAAAGGTGCGTGGCTCTCAGTTGGATGTCAGGGTCACCAATCTCAACAGCTCTGTAACACAGAACTGAGACAAGAAACAGGGGCTTAACAGCCAGTTCCTTTCAGAGAACTTTCGATGGGGATGGTTTGCTCAGGGCGTCATCCCAGACAGCAGATGATGAGTGGTTGTAGTGGTTTTGTGGGGGAGGGGGATTAGACAAGTCACGGGTACTTGTCAGATTTGATCATGTACTTGCTTCTACAACACATTTACCCATGTGCCCTCTGCTGATGTAGCACCCTTGGGCTCAACTTTAATTTGCCTTCATCTTCTGCTCCCTAGGTAACCAACAGATTTGGTTATCATCGCAGCAGAGAAAACACTCATTTTTGATCCACTGAACGATCAAATCTGCAGCCTGCCCTAAGAACTTGGCACTTGCGTGCAGGTGTACCTACATAAATCCTTCATATACTGCACTGCTACTATATCGAAGGTAGCAATAAACCCACTATCCAATGCCAATTTCCCCTCCACAATTGCAGGGCTTTTACTCCAAGCCACTGACACAGCAAGACAAAGTGCTTGCCGTCAATGAAAACTTGGGGCCACTGCTCTAGTACAAGGCTGCACACATTGTGTCACACATTGTGACTAAGCTGAACATGTTCCACAGGAATAGAATGAATAAAGCCATGATTTTTCTTATTCCCTTTACAGGAGCAGTAGCAGTAGTCATCGTCATCATTGTCTTGGTAGTAATGTTGCACCTGATCATCTGGTAGCTGCTATTCAGCCCGCCTGAACCGGTTTTTCAGCTTCCCTGGAGACTTCCCAAACGACTCTGGGAGCAGGAATCTGGAAAGAGGCTGGTGCCTTTCCAGCATAACGGTTAGGATCCCAATTGTGCCTCTGCAAGAAACCTCTACTCCCAAACGTTTTGTTAAATATGACCAGCCAGATTTAGTGCTGGATCCCCTGAAAGGGGGAATGCCATTAAATGGGAATGCCAGAAAATGAACCTGGGTGCTTCTCTGCCCTTCAAATGAGGGCGCAGGTAGAACTCTGGCTCAGTACTTTTGTCTAGGAAGACGAGGTCGCAGCCCAGGCTCTGCAAACAGAGGTCCAATTGGAATCAATGCCACACAGCCGACGTGGGCACCATTGAAGGGAAACCAGCGCAGTTCTCCCTTTGCATGCCTGCCTCAGCCTAAGCACTGTGACAAGAGTGTTAGAGGAGGCTGTCTGAAGGCTGTTAGTTACCTCGGCTTGTTTTACAATGCTTGCAGTCTGAGCCAAAGAAGATAAGGACAATGACCCACAGTCAAGAAATGATCAGAAAACAAAGACAGACAGAAAAACACATGGTCATTTGTAAATGACTGAATGTGCACACATCACAAGAAGTGACTCCAGATGGCATATACTGGTATATATAATAAATATAAACCATGTCAAACATGGTCATTTTCATGAAGAAATCACACCAAGAGATTTGCCAACAATGGAGTCACCTCAAGATCTCACCAGTCCTCTGAGACATAGCCAGGTCTTGAGGGACTCCCAGAAAATAAGGAGGGAGGGAGGAAGGTGACTTCATTTTTTGTGGGGGGAGGATGTTCCAGAAGGCAGGCGCCATGGCAGAGGAGGCCCACCAAGAAAGCGTTGCCTGAGAGGTGGGTCCTGAGAGGTGGGCCCTGCAGCACATCTCTCTTGCCCAATCTGATGGAACAAACAGGTGGAATCCAGGACAGGAAGTCCCTCAAATAACCTGGTTCCATGTCATGAAGGGCTTTCAAGGTCAAAATTAGCCCCTTGAACTGGGCCCAGAGGCAGACTGGCAAACGATGCAGCTCTTGGAGGAGAGGCATAACATGTGCACCAGCTGAAGCTTCAAGGGCTCCCCCAGGTGGAGCATATATATCTCCTGGTATGAAAAAAGCCTTCCATTCTATCAGCTGCACTTTTTGGCAAAATCTGTTTCCTGACTTGACCACTTGACATGATCCATCAGGAAAAGGATCCCAGAACAGGTTTATAGGAAACATCTTCCTACCAACTCAGACTTTGGTCCGTCCAAATCCAGTTCTCTCTATTGGCTGGCAGGATGTGGGGCTGGGCTCTTTCCAAGCCCACCTGGAGACGGCAAATATCTCACTTGGGAGTGTTTGTATACAAAGCAGATCCTAAGCTCTGGCTCTTCCTTGGATACATGGGGAGTTGGTTTCCTTAAGAGTTGGAGCTGCAGAATGCAATCAATGTGCTTGCTAGCAGCATGCCTTCCCTCTTATGGAAGCAGCAGACCCTGCCCTGATTCTGCCAGGTACAAGATTTTCTTCTCTTTCTCTTTGAATGCCCCTGTTTTTCCCTGCACTCCTTCAGGGACCCATACCCTGGCACACCTGGGGGAGGGGGAGGAGGTCCACTCCACGGCTGTATAAGGCACACCAGAAGCGTGGAAAGAAGATTTGCAACTCACAGCTCTTATGAGTCCCAAGATAAGCTCCTCTGAACCTCCTCAGCTTGTCATTTATGTTCTCTTGTGTCCAATACAACTGTTTCTGCTTTGCTCCTCAATGAAAATCCACACAGCTTTTTCTGCCAGTTACAAGATGGATAAGAGTTTTCCTCATGACTAAAGAAATTACTTCTGAAGTCTTAAAAAACAGAATGGACAACAACCCAAGGAGACACTGAGAAAGATTAAAGTTATGTCTCCAGCAACTAAATATAGACAGGTCTGTATTCAGCTGCATGCTGAAAATAGCAGGTCTGAAAGGTCTTCCAACTTCCAGTCACTAGTCCACTGCCTGGGGATTCCTGGCTGGGGATGACCATTCTTTCAAGGGAAGGAGGGAGGGAGAAACTGCAAGCACGCCGTCTCTCTCTCTTGTGACTGGCAGTGCAGAACTTACAAACACAAGAAAAAAGAAGGCCTTGGATACCCAACTCATGAAAGGCACAGGCGTCCCTAACTCCCTGCCCAGGGAAAAGAGCCAGGGGTTCAGTCGAAAGGATGACAGTACTGAGGCCACTCAAACCTTCCAGGCAGCAGGCAGCAGCACAGAGAAGGCCTGCTGCCACTCATCCAATGAAGTTCAGGAAGTGAGCACATTGAGGCTTGTCTATAAATACTAGGTATTCTTGACCCCTGTAGTAGAAGAAGAGTGCCTTGATAGAATCCCTTCCATGGGCTCCTACTGGTATCACTCAAGGTCTCTCATCATCTTTCTCCACCAGCACCCTAGGTGGCCCTTGCCTTCTTTCATTTCCTGGACCTCCTCGCAAAACCGGGAAGCCCCAAGGACTGGCAAGTGGGGAGACACCAATCCAAGGCTCTTGAGACCCACCTATTCCAGGAGGTAACTAAGGCCTCAGTCAAACTACCCACCGGATCCCCAGGAAAACTGCCAAGTTTCTTCTTGAATCCTATAAAAAGGCCCAAATTAGGCTTAGCAAATGCTTTGACAACCACAATGTGCAACTCCACGACTTTGAGGCAAGGAGGGGTGGAGGTCAGCTCACAGCTGGAAGTCAGCATTCAGTTCAGGCATGTGTCTTTCCTGACAAATATCTGTTACTGCCATTTGAAAAATGGAATACAGCTGGTTGTACCACCACCCTGAAAATGCTGTCACTGCCATCCAACTCAATTTCAGTAAAGCCAACAGTTGGAGAGAAAGTATTTTGTCCGAGGCCTTTATATTTAACATTAAATGGCACTTAATGTGCCTATTCACACCTAATCAATGTGACAGACCCATATAAAGTTCTGGTCAGGCATGTGAAGAAGTAGATGTCTAGACATGCGCAAAGCTTGAAAATATTTGGAAGAGATACTTCAGGTCTCGTATGAGTCTTGTATGAGTACAGCCTATATAAGCAGCCCATTGTTTTTCCAGATCTTTCAGGGAGCTGCTGCCCTGGTCATTTGAGGATGAAGCACTTCTTTCAAGTCTTCTTCAATGTCTGTAGTCCTGATACATACACACATGTGAAACAGTGGGGAACCCCAAAGTTCTGTTTTAGGCCCAGTATTTTTCAATATCTTCATAAACGATTGAGATGAGAGGATAGAGGGGGAACTCATGAAATTTGCAGATGACACTAAACTGGCAGGAATGCCCCAGAAGACAGGCTGAAGATCCATCTGAATCTTGACAGACTTGAACATTGAGCCCTATCTAACAAAATGAAATTCAATGTAGAAAAAAGTAAAGTTTTATTCTTAGGCAAGAGGAACCAAATGTACAGGTACAGATTAGGTGAAACCTGGCTCAATAGCAGTAACTGTGAGAGGGATCTTGGAGTCCTGGTGGACAATCACACCCAACAAGCCAATGCAATCCTAGGTTGCATTATCAGAAGGATAGAATCAAGATCACGTGAATTATTAGTACCACTTTGTAATGTCTTACTAAGACCACACTTCGAATGCTGCATCCAGTTTTGATCTCCACAATATGAAAAAGATCTTGGGACTCTAGAAAGAGTGAAGAGATGAGCAACAAAGATGATTAGGAGCCTGGAGGCTAAAAACATGAAGAATGTTTGCAGGAATTAGGTATGTCTAATCTAGTAAAAAGAGGGACTTTGAGAGGCTGCCACAAAGAAGAGGGAGGTCCTTATTTTCCAAAGCAGCAAACGCAAGACAAGAGACAATGAATGAAAACTCACCAAGGAGAGAAGCAACCCAGAACTAAGAAGAAATTTCCTGACACTGAGAGCAGTCCATCAGTGGAACGGAAGTTGCCTTCAGAAGTTGTAGGCGCTCCATCACTGGAAGCTTTTAAGAAGAGACTGGACAGCCACTTGTCTGAAATGGTATCTGGTCTCCTGCTTGAGCAGGGGGTTGGACTAGAAGACCTCCATGGTCCCTTCCAACTCTGATGAAGTTCTAAGCTCTTCCTTCCATCTGCCAATCAACCAGTCTTCCCTCACTGCTCACTCTTATTTCTCTTCTGAAACCCATGTGACATTTCCAAACCAATTCTGTATACCTGTTCTTGTGCCCTTTTTGGCAGAGGGGGAGAATGGCATCCAAAGTGCTGAAAGAACTTAACAGGAGTTTTGCAAAGCAAGGGCACAGAGACTGAACAGTACAAGTATTTGTTAATTACACAAGAGATGAAGAGAAAGGCATTTAGAAATGGTTTACAAATCCAGTTTGGTTTCCCTTTCAAAGACATCATAAGAAGGAAGCGTTTTCAAAATCAAACTATCTACTCCCCCATTCCCAGGGGTGGGCTGCTACAGGGGTTCGGGAGAACTTCTAACTAAGATTCTGTGTAGTTCGGAGAACCCCCAAATCTCACTCCTGGCTGGCCCTGTCCTACCCATCCCTCCCTTCCCCGGAGTCCCCAAGCGGCCCATTTTGGATGCAGGTAAGTACAGGGTGCATGCGGAGGCTCGGGGAGGGCAAAAAGCGGGCATTTCGGAAGTTCGGGAAGGGCTCCAGAGGGCAAAAATGCCTCCTCCCCTGCCGTGGTGCAGGAGGCCGACTAGCCTCGCCCACCGTGGCCACATCCACCCAGCAACCGGGGCAGAGAACCCCTTGCTAAAATTTTTGAAGCCCACCCCTGCCCATCCCCCCTATTTCCAAAATATGGAAGATGTTTATTCTGCTTTATTCTGCTAATACAGAATAAAAGGCTTTTAGGAGAACTGGTAAAAGACCTCAGGTTAAACAAAAGGAGGCAGAGGAGCAGAAAAGGAAAGGAAGGAAGGCCCACTGGGAGAAGTCTTGTTTGCAGCAGGTGATCTAGAGAAGAGGTAACTCTCATGTTCCATTCAGGACTGGACTTGGACCGTCTCTGGGGTTTTCTTGATATGGCTGGGATAATTGTGTCATTACTTTTAATCTCCAACCTAGATGAACAAAAAAGCACTGCCAGCCGGACTCTCCTCTGGCTGCTCTCCTCAGGAGGT
This sequence comes from Arizona elegans, assembly GCA_022577455.1. Lineage (NCBI taxonomy): Eukaryota > Metazoa > Chordata > Lepidosauria > Squamata > Colubridae > Arizona > Arizona elegans. The sequence continues at coordinate 20,433,364 of JAKOOJ010000015.1, read as the reverse complement.
GGTGCATGTTTTACTCGGGGACTGTGCTAGTCTCTGCAAAGGCCATTCCCCCAATCTCCCAGAAGGCTCCTTCTCTGGCCTCAGCCACCCCTCTCCCACCCCCACCCCCTTCAGTGGGGAGAAGCCAGCTAAGTAAATAAATCAATACATTTCCCTGATAGAGCCAAGGAGGCAAATCTGGTATAGTCCTCCCAGATGTTTAACATGAGAGACCATGGACACGTCATGCTCCCAGTCCGTGATGTGTCCAAAAATACAGCACCTCAAAGAGCTTTTAGCAAATCCATCTGAATGGATCCAGCAGTTCTCGGGTGAGTGTCTGAGGCACAATTACAAATGTTGTGCCAGAACTGGTGCACAGAAACCTCCCTAATGATTGAAAGGGAAATATATCAAAGGGAACACAGCTGACTTCCAATCACAAGCGCATTGGCTGGCTGGCTAAGAAGGGCTTCTTTGCTAAATGATATCATAAAAACCAGTAGATGACTGATTATTGCCAGAAGCTGGAGCTTTAGTGGATGTTCAGGTTAAGAGAAAAATTATGACTGGTGCCGGTTAGATACCCTCTGAAAATTGCAGCTGTTACTTTGATCTACGGCAGTACTTTTATCACCAAATATATCGGCATAGAACTGCTGGGCCTTTTCTCTTCCTTGAAACTTTAAAGCTCAAGATGCTTTCTCTCCACTCAGCTTAATGAGGAATAAAAACTACAGCAATCACAGAATTAAGAAGAGCTGCCAACAGGGTAAAATCACCTTTGGGGCAAGCACAGTGAATTTATGATTTACTAGCTAAACTGTCATCCTGTTTTCTGGGGGTGGGGGTGGGGGTAAGTTCCAGTCCTTTCCCCAACCCAATTCATCTAATTCTCCTCTTTTCTCCTAGGTCCCCATTACCAGCAGCACGATAACAAAAGGCTGGGAAAAGCAAGAGGGAAGTGGAAGTCCGACTGAGGAAAGGCTGCTCCTTTCCCAAGAGCCTTCTGCCCTGGCAGGAAAGAAAAAAGTCATGAGAACGCTCTGTTGGGGCCGGCTGTAATCCAAGATACGCTGGTCTCAATCAGGCAGAGGACTGTTATCCATGGTGGCCCATCTCCAATGGTGGGCCCTTCACACAAGCAAGCCACGTTCCGCAACGTTTTAGTAAACCACGGTGTCTGAAGTGGCCTTTACAGTAATACAGACACCCACCCACCCGCCCACCCAGCAGTCTCATTCTCCAACGGATGAATACATGAAGAATTCATTACCTTCAGCTGCCCTTTTGAAAAAGACTTTGCAGCTTCCACAGGTCAGTGCTCCATAGTGGCATCCTGACGCTTCGTCCCCACATATCAGGCATGTCTTCTGTGGTGGGAAATAATAGTCGATAGGCAGAACATGGTCCCTTCCAGATTCCAGCCTTTGGAGGCAAAAGAGAAAATCAGAAAAAGAGACATTAGCAGGTGGTTTAGGAGAAGCCAGCCTTTACCAGGAGTCCCTATGCTTGAAAGTGACAAGGAATCCCGGCTGCCTATCAACCTTCTCTAAGGGCCTCCCAAGAATACAGGGCAGCTTCTCCACCTCAGTGATTCTGGAGGCCTCGTAATGGCCCAGGGCTTCTTGTAATTATCCTGCACACTTTCTTGTGATTATTTAGAAAAAGAATTTAGAGAATTTCTCCCATTTCCTGCAAACGTCTTTTGAGTGGCAGCAGCTCTAAGCTCCCTATGACAGAAGAGCAAAACTTGTTCCTTCTTCCTTCGGGACATAAAACTCCAACTTGCCTCCTTCACTGTTCCCTCCCTCTTTAGATGTGGAGCTTCTGCCTATCGGGAGAAGGGCCAGTATTGCCACAGGTCACAAGTACAATTTTACCATTTTTTTTAGTACAGCCAAATGTTAGTTCTTTGATGTAATAAATACAAATTTTCAACAGAATAGCGGCTATCAAGAAAGAAGGGTGTCCACCTTTCTGTTCTTTTTCTTCTTTCATAATTATTCACTATTCTTCCTATGTTCTTTTCTAGTATTCATATAGTTTTTAATGTTATTAAAATGTCTTCAATAAAAATTATATTAAAGAAATGATAACCCAGGAGAGAGGGTGAAATACAAATGCCTTTGTAACCACTGTCAAAAAGATTGAAGTGTCTCTTCAGTTCTGCTCTAGGCAGATGTACTGTGGATTTAATGGGGAGGTTGTGTAGAAATGGGCAAAGGATTGGCTCCTTTCCCTTGTTTGGGCATCTTCCCTGTTCTTGTGATTAAGGTAGGAGGGAGGTTAGCTTTGAAGTTGCTTAGTGCTGCAATCACAAGCAGGTCCAACCTCTGTGATTTGCTCTGCATGGGGTTGCACCTGAAGCAGCTGCCTATTCAGGGATAGTCAGAGCCATTATGGTTAGCTGACATTGTCCTTACAGGAGAGGCACTGATTGCCAGTTTGTTTCCAGATGGCATTCAAGACACCCAGAAGGGCTTGGGACAGGGGTCTTTGAGACCCCTCATTCGAGACAGAATCTGTTCATTCTACCGTTCTATCAAAAAGGGCCCTCCGTCAGTTTCACAGCTGAATGGGGATGTGAACCTTAGATCAATACAGCAATTGTTGTTTCACAATGTCCAAATGTATACACATATGAACATACCAGCCTGGTAAAAAAAGTGTCACCAAGTCTCCAAAGATTTTTCTTAGTCTTTAAAGTGCCCACAAGACATTTACTCAAACAAAAATGTAAGTGCAAGTAGAGAACAACATTAATGATCACATTCAGAATATTTACATTTACACTTATTCCTACAATATTACCCAAAAAGGGATAACTGTCCCTTTTCAAGGATAACTTTGACATTCATATAATATCTGTTCTTCTACATTGTCCAGAAAACAGTTGCCAAACATACATTGAGTCAAAAGGGTCAATAACTGGCAATCTTGAGCTGAGACGGCAGCAGCAAGCTGCTCATTATAACCAACAACTCCTTCATTTTGCAAAGTAAAAAAAAAAAAAGAAGTTAGATAAAACTAAAGATGTCAAGATGAAGGCTGGACTGGACTGGACTGGACTGACTGCAATTATTGAAGTCTAAAGAGTGGCAAATTGAAGCACTTCCATGCCTTAGTTGCACCTGGCAAATAATTCCAGCACATTATGATTCCTAAAGCATAATGGAGAGAGAATGCAGCAGTAGACAACCAGGGCAGACAGTGGGAACTCCAGAGAGCCTGGGCACCCAAACTAGGATGGACTTCTAAGCATAGGTACCTCCCTGGAAGCTGTTTCTAATCTTCTCTGCGGCAGGCCAGAAAAGCATTCTATCCTCATTCAGAACTAACAAGGACTCCAAAGCAATGAGTTCCAATCACGTTGTCCAAAATGTGTTGACTGCTTAGGGAAAACAGGCAAGTGCTCCAGTTGCCAGCCAGACCCCGGTAAACAAAGTTGACATGGAGTTCTTGCTCTTCCCAAAGATTCCTTGTGTCTCTCATCACACTTGGCCAAATAAAGTATTCAATTCATTGTTTTCAGCTTTTTTTTTTTTAATCATCTGCTGTGAAAGGTGGACTTGCAAGTCAGCTGCTTCAGAATCCTTGTCCTGTTTTATGCTTTGTGGTGAGCCCAACGCCTTTCTCCCGAGGGGCAACTGGTTGGGAGGCTTGGCCATCGAGCAAATATTCCACGTCTACATTCGGCTGACCTGCTTCACTCTTGCATTTAATGAAGCTCCTGCCTCCCCGCAGGAAGGCTCCCTCAGCAGAGAATTGGCTTCTGGCTCCTCTCTGCTCTCCTTAGTCTGCACTGACTTCTCCTCTGCCTCAGGCGTGGTGGAATTCTGCAACTCCTTAAAATCTCCATCAGATGCTGGAACCACGCAGGAGGTCTCTGGCAGACCAGAGACTTGAACCCATGTCATCCAGCCTTAAGAAAGCCTTCAGAATTGCTAAATTCCTATTTAATACAGCCACTTAAGACTGTATGACTGTAACCTTGGTGGAGGTTGGTGGCGCAGCGGACTAAAGTGCTGTTAAGTAGCACTTAGCTGCCAGCTGCCTGCAATTATTGCGAGTTCAAATCTCACCAGGCTCAAGGTTAACTCAGCCTTCCATCCTTCCAAGGTAGGTAAAATGAGGACCCGGATTGTGGGGGCAATAAACTGACTTTGTATAAAATAGAACACCGCTTGGGGTGGGGCGAAAGCCCTATTAAGCAGGTATATACAAAAAAGGTATGAAGGCTCTTGCTTAACGCATTGTAAGCTGCCCTGAGTCTCCGGAGAAGGGCGGCATATAAATCGAACCAATAAATAAATAAATAAATAAATAAATAAATAAATAAATAAATAAACAAACAAACAAACAAACAAACAAACAAACAAACCTTGTTGCTGATATCCTTACGATTTATATTGTTTCCTGATTGCTTATTGATAACCTGTGACTACCATTAAGTGTTGTACCTTATGATTCTTGAGGAACGTATTTTTTCTTTTTAGGTACGCTGAGAGCATATGCACCAAAGACAAATTCCTTGTGTGTCCAATCACACTTGGCCAATGAAGAATTCTATTCTATTCTATTCTAAAAGCAACCCAAGTTTTCTTCTATTTTAACTTCACATAGAAAACCTGACTAAGCTAAGAAGCACAGTCGCAGAAGTTATTTCTCAGGCACATCCCCAAACCAAAGCAAAGAGAGAGCCCTGCAAAATGGAAAAAGTGGCTCCCATCTGCAGCTGGAAAACAGGCCTGGCAGCTTACTCTTTGCAGTGCAAGACCACGAAAGTACCCTTTTAAAATGCAAGCCAAGTGTCAGAGCAAAGATTGGCAACCTAGAAAAGCAAGATAAGGCAGAGTGAAGCAGACACAACTTGTGCAGGAGTGACGTGAGCCAGCAATTCTGCTGAGTTCAACTGGAAGGTTAAGGCCAAAAGTGTTCACATGGTTTGGGACACAGAGAAAGAAACAAACTTTCGCCCTCTTCTTTCTCCTTGGTTTGAGATGGGAGAGAATGATTGCAGGACTCTCTGGCGCTCTTTCCGATGAGCAAAATGCTGGCACTTTCTTACAACAAAGGACAGCTCTGCTGGGGGGGGGGGGTGTTTGTGTGACAGAGAGAGAGGGAGGGAGAGGGAGAGGGAGAGAGAATAGGTTATTCCAGCAATCAGCCTAGTTTTCACGGCATGCTCTATGGACCAAGGGCAACCTTGAACAAGATGACATTTCCACCTCTCCCTTCCCCTCCTCCAACCTGCCATCACTTGTGCTAAAAATGTCCATCTGAGCCATAACACACACACAGAGGGAGAAGTCCATCCTTTTCAAGTAGAGCCAAGTCACAGAAATCTGTAATTCATTTATTTGTGGATGGAGTTTCAAAGTTCCAAAAAACTAGCTTTCTTCCCTGAGAAGGAAGGATTATTTGTTTGTTTGTTTATTATTTATTTAAAAATACTTCTGATTTGCCAATCAGGAACAAACCCTCCTAAAGGGCTTTAAGGAATACAATTAACGTTGATTTAACTTTCCGTGGTTAGATTTTTGCCTAGCTAGAGTTTATGCATTTCAAAAATACTTTGCTGTTGAAAAGTATGGGTTGATATAGGGTGGCTAATCAGGTACTGCAATACAACACATGGATAAATTTTCTTTGCTGTTTCATTTCATTTAAAGTGCAAGGATCAAGGCCATTTCCCTCTTGTGGTGATGAGGCATTCAAAGCAGGCAGTGTTTGCTCTGAAGAAACGGCCCCCAGAGAACAGGAGGCGTTCAGAGGGGCATCCTACTAACTTAGGAACAACCCTGAAGTCCTGCTAATCCTACCGCCACCACATAACCAAACACCAATCTAGAATATATAATAGAAGTTGAGGAAGGTATCTTATTATTAATTTAAAAATATGGGGGAAATCTTCTTAACGTGATACTGACCGATCGCAAACCTAAACCTAATTGCACTGAGGATGCTAGTAATTATCTCTATGCTTTTAACCCTTGGCTACCTGGATCCTTGAAGGAAGACACTTCAACCTATCCCAGCTTTTTTCTAGATCCTTCTGTCATTTGTCCTGCAAAGGCCATGCTGGACAGGCAGCGTGGGAGCTGCAGGGCAACACAGCTGGGGGAACTGCAAAATAAACTCAAACTCTGTAACCATTTTTGGGACAATAAAACAATTCCTCCAAACGATCCAACAGTTGGCCACAATTTTGAAGACGCACAAAAATAGTTACCAAATTCTGCAAAGAGTTTTTAATGCTTCCTGTTGATAATTATTTGAAGACTGAACAAACATCATGAATACTATAGTTGAGACCTGAAGACAGCTGAGCCAAGAAAGCATTCATCTTTCTTTCTCTCCATATCTTATTTCTATGCGGAACTAAATACCACTTCCTTAGTGACTGAACGGCCTGAGTTGTCACCTTTCTATATCAAAAATAGGGATTAGCTCCATCGGACTTAATAAACAAAGTAAGAATGCCTTCAATAAAAGTGAGATGTGGTATATTTTAATTTTATATACTTGAATTTACTTACGTTTTTGTTTTTCTATCCTAAGAGTGGCATGTGTTATCTTTGATATTGATCTGGACTGCAAGTTTATTTGGCAAAATGCACTGGGTATTGTAGGAGGAGGACAGGCAGAGCCTGGGGGGGTCAAGAGAGGACTCAGCCTAGAATCTTGCCCCCATGGAGAGGGCTCGTAACTTGGGCGTCCTCCTGGACGCCCGGCTGTCGTTAGAAGATCATTTGATGGCTATGGCCAGGGGGGCTTTTTATCAGGTCCGCCTGATATGCCAGTTGCGTCCCTTTCTAGATCGGGACTCCCTACGCACAGTCACTCAGGCACTCGTCACTTCCCGCCTGGACTACTGCAACGCTCTCTACATGGGGCTCCCCCTGGGGTGCACCCGGAGGCTCCAGCTGGTCCAGAACGCGGCCGTGCGGGGGATTATGGGGGCGACGAGGCGCTCCCATGTAACACCTCTCCTGCACGAGCTGCACTGGCTCCCGGTGGTCTTCCGGGTGCGCTTCAAGATGTTGGTGACCACCTTTAAAGCGTTCCATGGCTTAGGGCCGGGGTATTTACGAGACTGCCTTCTGCCACCAATAGCCTCCCACTGGCCAGTACGCTCGCACAGAGTGGGCCTCCTCAGGGTGCCGTCCGCCAGACAATGTCGGCTGGCGACCCCCAGGGGGAAAGCCTTCTCTGTGGCGGCGCCCACCCTCTGGAACAACCTCCCCCCAGAGATACGTGCAATAACAGACCTCCGGATTTTTCGTCGGGCCCTGAAAACCCATTTATTTCAACTAGCTGGGCTGGCCTGAGTGAATTTTAAATTGATTTTAAATTGGGTTGTTTTAATTTTCGGCCAAATATTTAATTATTTTAAACTGCTTTTAAATTTTGTATGTATTGTTTTTTACTTTGGCTGTTCACCGCCCTGAGTCCTATTTTGGAGAAGGGCGGTATAGAAATTAAATAATAATAATAATAATAATAATAATAATAATAATAATAATAATAATAATAATAATAATAATGTCTGCACAAGTGCCTCAAGTCCATCCCCCCTCCGAATTTCTTTGACTCTTATCTAGCACCAATTTAGTGCCGACTATTAGTTGTGTAGATTCTTGAATATAGGCATGAGCAAGAAATCTTTTTACCTGGAATATCCTGATTCTTTGTGCATGTCAGATATGAATTTAATGGCTTTATGGGCCACGACCAGACAAATAAACTGCTGCAATGAATTTAACAAAACTCCCTTCCCCTTCCATTCCAGAGCAATCAACAAGAGTCCATGATGTATAGATGAATATTCTATGTGCCCTTCAAACGTATTAAATCCTTTCCCATGAACTGTAGCAGCCTCGTTGCAGAACTACAAGGAAATGGCCTTCCCACCTACCCAGCCCAGCATGAAAGCAGAGCAGTAGCAATTAGAACAGAAGAGCATTATGGGAAGATAGCACTTAGGCTTATGTACTCTCCATAGTGCTTTACAGCCCTCTCTGGACAGTTTACAATGTAAGAATTATTTGCATATTGCCCTCAAAACAATCTGGCTCCCCATTTTACGAACCTCAGAAGGACGGAAGGCTGAGTCTACCTTGAGCCAGTCAGGATTGAACTGCTGGCAGCCAGCAGAATTAGCCTGCAATCCTGCATTCTAAGCACTACAAAATGTTTGAATTCTGATGACTATATAGGACCATGAACTCATGCCAATGAAGAATTTATTACACACATTACTGCACATTTCATGAAACATCTGCACCTGACATGGGAAAAATAATCTGCAATGATTGGATGGATGATTCAAGCTACCCAGAAGAATTTACCCAAAGGCAAATCATTGATTTTTATAAGTTCAGTGGCTGGCCTCATTTCTAATACACACATATTTTTTCACTACTCTCTAAAACAGACTGACTACCTACATTATTATTATTATTATTATTATTATTATTATTATTATTATTATTATTATTTATTGGTTAATCTTTAGTGAGATTCACAGCCTTTGAGGCTGGTTAATAGCTCAGCAGCTCAAGTCCTAACCAAGGACCTAGGAACTGTTAAGGTATCGTTGGAGGATGTAAGCTGTTCCGAGTAAGGTGATTATTATTATTATTATTATTATTATTATTATTATTATTATTTTGAGTTCCTGGCTCATCTAGAATGAAAACAAGGCCAGTCCAGAACACTCATCTGTATTCCTTCATACTACACAGTCTGGAGCAGTTGCAGGTCTGAGGTGTTGGGGAATAGATGGCAGGTCCAATCAAGTGTACTGGAAGTCATTTTCTATTCTTCTATCCAGGCGGTTTCTGGAATTTTGTTCCTCTCTCCTGAACATGTTTCCAAGTTGGCTACCTCCTGCTTGCAGCAATGAACTGCAGTGGCAGAAGACACCTCCCAAGCTGAGAGAAACTGGGGAAGATTGATCAACTCATTGACAGAAATGCCCTCATTTCGAATCTGTCACCAGTTGGAAAGGTTGCTGGGTATGGGGCTTGGCACAAGAAAGTCATTTCAACAGATTTTGAGTAATTGTACTTCTACGTTACCACAGGAATGGAGGCAGTCCAGAGAGTGTTCTGTGGTTTTTAAACCTTTGTACACCTTTGCTTATTTGAATTTCTCTCTTTTTGAATCTTTGTGGTTCGTGTAAAGTTTTGGGAAAGATTTGGTGCTCTGACTCCAACATTTGCCTGTTAAAATGAGAGAAATTAGCCTGACAGTTTAGCAGTTTTCAGGCTTTTACAGGGATGTTTCCAGTTTCTGCTTTTTTTTTTTTTTTAGTGCCTTTGGGTCAGTGTTGAGTCCTGGTCTGAATTAGTTCCTGCAGTTTTCGGAAGTGGTTTGCCATTGCCTCTTTCCTAGGGCTGAGAAGGTATGACTGGCCCCAGGTCACCTGGCTTCCTGGTTTCTAGCCTGATGCCTTAACCACTACATCAAAGCAGCTCTGTCCTCCTTCATGACTAAACCCTCAGTTTGGCTGTTAAAATATTTCCCAATCTTGGTCCTACCCGTTCTGCATAGGTTCTGAGGCTGCACTCAGGGTACTGCAAGGTTCAGTTTCCATCTCTAATTTACACCATCAAGAGGACTTAAATAAAAGAAATACTCATTAATTTATGGATAGAGCAATAGTATAGGACTGGACAAAAAGCATTCTCCATAGCAAAATAGAGTTTTCTGAGAATGACACCAAACAAAACACTCCAAAATGGCAGCGCCTCACAGTCCTGATCCCCTGGCTGAATAAAGAGGCACATGGGACCCCAATCTTCTCCTTATCCAGGGAGAGCTTTGAGGAGTGAACCAAGCATAATCTTCAGTTGTTGTGCATGGCGCCTGTTTAGAAACACTACAAGGTTCTTTGCATAAACCTACAACCTGAATTTTCTTATAAAAAGTGTGTTGGTTCTTACTTGACACGCACCTTCTCGTTGAGTGGAGACAGCAGCCAGGAATGGGTTGTGCTCCATTCAGATGAAGGACTGAGCCTGTGCAAAGTTGTTAAGTCCCACCCTTGTTGCCAGGGTCTCCAAGCTTACAATGAAGATGAAGATAACAGACTCAATGTGTTGAAACAAGGTAAGTATAGAAAAGAAAAGGAAAAAGACCAAATAACCAGGGGAGGGGCTGGCTACTGTCTCCACTCAACGAGAAGGTGTCAGGTAAGAACCAATGTTCCTTTTCCATATTGGTGGAGACAGCAGCCAGGAATGGGACAAACCAAAGCTTACAGTTCGAATTACGGATGGGCCCTAGTCTGGTCTTGGGACTCCCCACTAGTATGAACACTTTGCAACACCCTGCGCTCAAATGCATCCTCAGCAGGGGCGAACTGATCTATCTTGTAATGTTTGATAAAGGGTGAAGGAGAAGTCCAGGTGGACGCTCTGCGTATTTCCAGCAAGAATGCCTGAGTGGCCCATGCTGCCAATGTAGCTGGACTGTGGGTCGAATGCGCTGTCACATGAGTAGGCCGCTGCAGAGAATGCAGATTGTAAGCCTTGGCAATTGTCTGGCGAAGCCACCGGCCAATGGTGGATGGGGTTACTTGAGAACCCAATGAAATTGGTTTAAAGGAAACAAATAAGGATTCTGTATGGCGGAGGTCTTTAGTTCTCTTTAGGTAAATACAAAGGGCCCGGCGGACATCCAGGGAATGCCAGCACCTTTCCAATGGGTGAGCTGGCCGAGGACAAAAGTTGGGAAGAATCAATTCCTGCATCTGATGAAAGGTAGTGTTGATTTTGGGAATGAACGATGGGTCGAGTTGAAGAACCACATGGTCAGCATGGAACACACAAAGGTCACTACGTACGGAAAGGGAGGCAATCTCCAAATTCTCCTGGCAGAAGTGATTCCTACTAAGAATGCGACCTTGCAGGACAACAAATGAAGACTGGTCATTTGTAACGGTTCATACAGAGGTCCGGTAAGAGAATTCAGGACGATAGAGAGATCCCAGGTGGGGTACCTATTCATGACCGGAGGGCATAAGTTAGTAGTCCCTTTGAGGAACCGTTTAATTGTGGGATGCTGAGATAGAGAAGAAAATGATCCACAAGTTAGAACAGACAATAACGCCGCCACCTGCCGCTGAATGGTGTTGGGCAAGAGGCCTCGGTTGAGACCATCCTGTAGAAAGGTCAAGATTTGGGCAATCGATGCCTGTAGAGAAGAAATTGATGCCCGATCACACCACAAGCAAAAAGACTGGCAAGTGGCCAAATAGATCCGTTTCCGTGGCCAGCCTTCGGGCAGCCTGAATAGTACAAATAACTCTGGAAGGAAAGTGGGCTCTTCTCAGAGAGCGCCGCTCAAGTGCCAGGCGGTCAGTTGGAGCCACTGAGGATCCGGATGAACCACTGACCCCTGGCTGAGGAGAGCGACTGTCTGGGGAAGTCTCCAGTGTGGTGCTATGGACAGGGACTTGAGGTCTGCAAACCAAGCTCTTCGGGGCCAATGCTGTGTGATAAAAATGACGTCTGCCTTCTTGTGCAAGATCTTCTGCACCACCTTCGGTATGAGAGGCAATGAGGGAAAGGCATAAAGGAGATCCCGAGGCCATGGACTCCGGAGCATGTCTACGCCCTCCGCCCGCAAGGTTGGGAACCGGGCATAAAAGCGTGGCAGCTGAGCATTCTGCTATGTGGCAAATAAATCCACTTCTGGAAGACCGAACCGTTCCGAAATCCATTGGAAGATGGACAGGTGCAGGTGCCACTCTGCATGATCAATCATTTCATGGCTCAACCAATCGGCTTGTACATTGGTTACCCCTGATGTGTGTTCCGCCTTCAGCGAGCACAGGTGGTGTTCCGCTCAGAGACCCAGCCTTTGGCTTCCAACATTAAACTGGACGATCTGGTGCCTCCCTGGCGATTTATGTGTGCCTTCATGGTCACATTGTCGGTGAGAACCAACACCTGATTTGCAGGGATGGGCTGGACCGCTCTGATGTCCAAAAGATGTTGAATTGCCAAGTCCATAAGTATCTGGCGGTTATTGTCCTTTAAAACAGGACAATGGATAAAAAATTCCGGAGGGGAGGAAACGAATTCAAGGGATAGACCAGATCTTACCATATCCCGGAACCAAATGTCAGAAGTAAGATGATCCCAGCAGTCAGAAAGAGAGCTAATCTGCCCTCAATGGGAATATCCAATTTATATTTAACGCTAGTGCCGGAACGAATGACTCCCTCCCTCTCGAAAGGGCCTGAGAAAGATTTACCTCGGACTGACCTGTCAGACTGACCTCACTGTCTAGCTCCAAAGGTGGACATCCCCCGTGACTGAACTGCACCCCAATTGGATGTTCTAAACTGCGGCCTGCGATAGAGAGTAGAATAGCGGAATTCCAACTTGCGTTGAACGCTTGGCAAAATCTTCCTTTTATCTTTAGTCTCCACAAGCAGTGGATCTAGGGATGGTCCAAACAAGCTACCTTCCGCAAAGGGAGCTGAGGCGAGGCGCCACTTGTGTCGTGTATCTGCTGGCCAATGTCGGAGCCAAAGCATCCTGCACGTCGCCACTGCCGCCGCCATGTACTTAAGAGGCGAAATGCGTCAAATTCAATGTCGCATCTGCAGAAAATTGTACAGCTGCTATTATTTTGTTTAGATCTTGCTGCAATCGAGAGTCCTCAGATGGCAGCTTGTCACGGAGTTGTTGAAGCCAAACCAGGGTAGCCAGGTTGAAGAAGGAAGCCGTGGAGGCTGATCAAATAGCCCACACAGCTGCTTGATGAACTCGCTGTAAAGATTGGTCAGAACGCCTCTCTCAGCTCTCTTGCCGTCACCCAAAGCCGGAAATAAGCCAGGCTGCAGTCAATGGATTTTAAAGCAGGAAACGGTTTATTCAGCGTCAAAAGGTGGTGCAGAAACTCGCTGAGTTCAGGTGAAGATAATACAAAGTCGGCGTTGGGTAGCGCCGCCACGCAATGCCTTTTAAACAATCACGCCCACCACCGCCCTTCCGGGCTCCGCCTTGCCAGCACGCCCCGCTCACAAGCGGCAACACGTAGCAGCTGCTCAATACCCTACCGCGGCCGCCAGGTGACCGTCCGCCTGCCTCCCTAACACCCCCTCCACCAATCTGTGTTTAGGACAAAGTAACCCAACCCCCACCCCCATAGCCTTGTTGTGTTGATTCCGCGTCTGCAGAGGTATTCGTTGTCAACGTGTCGAGTTTGGGATCTCGACAGCCTCTCCTCTGGCTGGAGACCTTCTTCCGGCTCGCCTGGAATGGAAGAATTGGGCAATAACGCTGCAACCGGGGAATCAACCTTAGGAACCTGGAGAATTGATGCCAATTCCGGAGCCACACTGAAATAATGACGGTCCAATGAGGAAGGAAGAGGAGCTGATCCTGGAAACGAAGAGTATAGCAATGGATGGCGGCCTGTAGAAGGGCCTGGAGATCCAGGATCCCGAGTAGATAGAAACTCTGCCACACTTGGATCGTAATGTGATTCAGAATGCTCTGACACAGCTGGAGAGACACGTCTGGACTGATTTCGAAATGTAGCTGCCAGACTCTGTTGGATAAGTCTGGTCAAGATACCCTGAAGGTTGTCGGGCAAGGACACACACTGATCCATCCTGGTCCCCTGATCTATCACAGCCGACCTATCAGGAATCTGGGAGGCCGGTTGGGCAGGAACAACAAGAGACCCACGAGGACCCCACAGATCAGCAGTTGGAATAGTTTCGGGGCAATCCTGTAAAGACACCTGATCTGAAGTACCCCCAGGCAACCGTGGACTAGGGGCAGCTGAGACCACCTCACTGGTCAAGGTGTGGCAGCTTGTTTCGCTAGCCTTACGACAAATTTTCTGCAATGCCTGATCCCTGTGAAGTTCATCTCTCAAGACTGCCTGACTATGCTCTTTGTCAGATTTCTTGTGTGTGTGAGAAGCAGAAGAGTCTTTCCCTCGCACCGGCTCATGAGCAGGCGCAGCCAATGGCTCAGGCATGTGGGCATCAGAATGGGCATCTGTCAGCTTAGATTTAGATTTTGCCTTGGGCATCTTGGATCCCAGAAGGAATCTCTAGAAATTCAAAGATAAACTAGACTTAGAATATTATTAGAACCTCCCCCCCCCCGAGTACAAAAAATCTGAAATGTTAAGTTGCACTGATATAAAATGGCTGCCATGCTAGACTTGCCAGATTAATGAAAAAACACCAGAGCGCAAAGCTCTTGAATCAGGCCATGAGCGTGTGTTACAATAAAAAACCCCAATAATGGAGTGCAAGACTCCTGCACCCCTGTGTCTGAACTGAAAGTCTCAGACACTGATACACGCCATCCACAGCAGTGGGTTCAGAATAACAGGGCTGATATGCCTATCAGACCACTGAGGCACAATTCCAGGGCAACAATTCCAATGATATGTTGGGCAGGCAGAGAAAAAAAAAAACACAATCCAAGTTTCCAAATTGCCTTCAGGAAGCGCGAAGCTCTTGCGCCAGAACGAGGCCTGCAGGCACTCGCAATCCATGTGGCTCAATCTCAGCCCCAACAATAGGAGCTACATAATGGCGCCCTCCGTGCAAACCACAGTTCCAGAAATGCCTTTTAAAATGGAGCATGAAGCTCCTGTATACTAAAGGTGAGCCCTTGAGGCAGGCTACAAATTAATGGAGCCCGAAGCTCCTGCAGCCCAGGTGAGTCCAAGTACAAGCGCCAAAACTCCAGGTACGGTGCGTGGAAGCCAGTATTGGAGTGTGAAGCTCCTGCAACTTGCCAACAAGTTTTGGAGTGTGAAGCTCCTGCAGCGGTCAAATGAGGCTTGAACTGGAGCGCAAAGCTCCTGCAATAATCCTTATTCAATTTTGGAGTGTGAAGCTCCTGCAAGCATTTTTAATCAATGTGGAGCGCGAAGTTCCTGTAGCTTCCTCACAAAGCTTCTTCTTCTCTCGAAACAGTCTTAAACCTCGAGGAGAAATTTAAATGGAGAAAAAACTCACTCTAAATGGCAGGACAGAGCCCACCGCTGAGAAATTAACTCCCCCCCCCGCAAACTCTATCCAAATGAGGGAGGAGAAAGATTACTTACAAATCCCAAGAGAACTAAGGATTCTTGCAAAGAAAGAAGGTGAGGCAACAGCCAGAAATAAGGAGAAAGTTCCAACACAACCATCCAGTCTGAGGACTGAGCCGAAAGCTGAGAGACCCTGGCAACAAGGGCGGGAGTTAACAACTTTGCACAGGCTCAATCCTTCATCTGAATGGAGCACAACCCATTCCTGTCTGCTGTCTCCACCAATACAGAGAACCTTCAGCTTTCTGGATGGAAAGCTCTGAAATAAAAGTCTTTGTTTCTTGAAATGTTAAGCACTACTCGTTTTAAAATAATCAAGGCATATTTAATGCATAATGTCTGAACAAGCTCTATGGACAGTTTTCAGCCCCTCAGAATCTGAATCAATAAAAGATACTTTTTTATCAGTTTCAGATTGGAGCTTGACAGAGCTTGTTTTATTAAAAAAAAAAAAAAAAACATTGCAATTCTAGGCAGACCAACTTGGCAATAAATCTTACCGAACTCAATGGACTTTTCTTGTGAGTAGTTAGGGTTATTCAGGAAATGCTTCCCTTTGTGAACAATACACCTAGGACATTTCTAGCACATCCAAAAGCATATGGCTTCCCAAACCTTTTAACAACATAAAAAAGGCTGAATAATCTGCATAAATTAAAGTTTAAAAGTACAAAGTTAAAAACTACAATTTAATATTTCGCTTATAAAATTGTCCATAAATCTGTCTGTCTGTGTCTGTCTGTCTGTCTGTCTGTCTGTCTGTCTGTCTGTCTATCTATCTATCTATCTATCTATCTATCTATCTATCTATCTATCTCCCCTCAATATATATATTAATTGTATTTTAACTCTGTTTGCAGTCTCCTCTACTGGCAGTCAAAAGGATGTGTGGCTGAATGTGAGCTGAGTAAAAGGATCCTATGCCCTGCAGAGGTCAGAATGAGTAGTTGCAAGAGATCAGACAAAAGCATTAGGTTCTTTTACCACATGCTGCAAAAAAGGGCTACAACGTTATTGGTTAATAGCAAGATACTCTTCCTGGAGGGAACAGAGTTGCTCTGCTATTAAAATCACGCCTGCCAATATTTCATGAATGATCTTGGGAAAGGACAAGAGGCAGCCTAGGAGTAGCAACACAAATAGATTTGCTCTGTGGGAATCACACCAGGAGTAAATCAGCAGGTGGGGCCAAACCTCCAAAGAATCTTGTGGTCCTAGAGATTCGGAACATTTCATTCCTGATGCAGACTATTCGTGGAAAAGATGCTCCAGGAAGATTCATGAAATTGTATGATTGGAAGGGACATTTGCAGTCTCTGGTCAAGCAGGAGTGCTCTTACTATTTTGGACCAATGGCTGTCTAATCTTTTTTGAAAACCTCCAGCAATGGAGCAGTCAGAATTCCAGGAGGCTGGCTGATCTATTGATTAATCATTCTCACCATCAGGAAATTCCTCCTTAGTTCCAGCTTGGATTTCCCTCTGACAAGCTTCAGGTGGAAGTCCTGTCCACATGACTTTGCTATGACTTCATGGGCAAATTAATTGTGCTTGTATGGCAACAATGCCAAAATTGCCGTCTTCTCCTCCTCCTCCTCTTCCATTATACTTCCCGATCCAGGCCTGAGATTTCCTCTCTCACTTGTGTACTGAGGAGACCAGCTGAGATCAGCTGAGTGTTGCCACCTGCTGTGGGCACTCTTTACTTAGCCCTCACGATGCCCTGACAGAGGCTTTCCCCAACTATTAGCAGAAGCCCCTGAGACTTTCTTTCTCGGGAATCTTTTCCAGGGCTAACCTCTCTGCTGGGAAAGTTACTGGTGGGTCTGGGACAATTGAGCACAGCCGCTTGGCTTTTAGAGAGACTCCTCCCTAATCTTGGCCTTCTGGGGGTTTTGATGGCTGCCCGGGGCACAGCTCAAACCCAGCCCAGATAATGAGTTATGAGATCTTCCCAGAGGAGCTGTCAAGTCCTAGCATCAGCAGATCCTTCCACAACTCAGGGGCTCTCAGGACACACTTTTGCAGTGCTTCTCCCCTCTCCTTGTGGGCCCCGGGTGCCCCCTGGCCCAGCAGGGTGAGCTCTCCCCAGGGAGAACCTGTGCCACCTTCCCGTGCTCCTCGATTGCCCTCACACTGCAGACCTTCCTTCTCTGGTCCCTGGCCCCTGGCCCCTTCCGGCAGCCCAGCCACTTTCAGAATGCCACCTGCCCTGGGCGCCACATGCCTCCCCCCCTGGGGCAGCTTGGCTGAGAGGGCCAGGTGTTGCTTCTGTGATCCCCAACGTGGGGGTGGGGAGGGGGCACCATGCAACCCTGTTGCCGGACCTGCTCCTTTTCCCAAAAAAGGAAGCCAAGGTGCCATTAGGGCACCCATACCCTCTTCCAGTGTGCCATCCATACAGGATTGAAGGGGACGGCTGACCCCCTCAAGAGGGAGAAGTGAGTCAAGAAGCAGGGCCTGTAGGTGTCTCCTCCAGCCCCAAGCCTCTTCCTCAGCTCCTCTGCACACCCAGCCCTTCCAGGCTGTCCGGGATTTCCCCGTAGCCCTCAAGGGCCAACCGAGCATAGCTTTCCCCAACTGCTGCCAAGGCCCACCGAAGGATTAAGGTGTGGCTGTCTTGGCCAGCTCATCAGAGCGGCAGGAGCCTGATTCGACCGGAAGCATTGTGGCGAGACAGTCGGGGAATTAGCAGGCTCTGATGAGCTCAGCAAAAACCCGGACTGACGAACCGCTGCCGAGGGGTCTTCGGACCAGAACCGTCCTATAGGGACGGGGAAGAAGGAGAGACACCTCGGAAGACCAAGAGGAACAGGCAAGTTCCTCGAAGGTCAGAAGAATTTCTCTCCAATTCGGCAGCAGGGATGGCATCCATTGCGGCTGTCAAGAAGCTGGGGCAACCGGCTAAATATTGAGCAGGAGCAGTGAATGCAACGGAGTTTTTGAAGCTGGGTGAGTAACAGCCAACCTACAGGCGAAGTAACAACAGAAATAATTATTTTTAAACTTGAAACCCCCAGCGTAAAAATAGCAGCTAACAGGCTTGGGGGGAGAAAAAGAGGATACAAGCTGAATTTAAAGGGACAAAAACTCAAAAAGAAAATTGACTTTTGAATAAAATTATTTGGAAAATTTTAAGAATTAGAAGAAATAACCCCAAAATTGACTAAAGGATTGGAAAAGAAAATAAATAGATCCTTTCTTTTTGAAGGCTAAGAAAAATAAAAGACAATTGGATATTAAGCCCTGCAACAGAAGTGCTGTGTACCAAAATATAAAATAAAGGAGGAAAAAAAAGAGAGGGAAAAGTACTGTTTAATTTGGACTGGACTATAAAAATTGATTTGGCAAAGTTAAAAAAAAAATTGATTTTTAAAGTTAAAAAGTAGAAAAAAGAACATACATTGTGAATGAGGATTGATACAAAATGGACACTTTGTTAAACAATTAAGAGAATTGTGGATTGTAGAGAGACATCTTCAGGAGAAAAAAGAGCATTGCAATTTGGAATCTTTGTTTTGGAAAATTTTGAACTACATTAGTGATAATAATCTTGAGAACTTTTGGGGAGGATTGCTTTGCCTGCAAGCGGCTTGACTTTAGAAAAAAAAAAGGAAAACAATGGAACTTTTAAAACTGGAACAATATCAACACAGAAAGAATAAAATGGCACAGGAAATTAGAGAAATGATGGAAATGATGTACTTGTCGTGGAAAGCGGAAATAAGAGGAATAATTACAGTATTACATGGAGAATTGAAACTTGAGGACCCAAAAATTGAGACAGAGCATGCTCAAGCTAACAAGGAAACAAAGACAGAGAAGCAAGACACAGAGACTGAATATAAAGAAGAAGATAAAGACAATGAGAGTAATTTTGGAAAAATAATTGACTATGTAAATAGTAATAATAAAAAGAAGATTTTTAGAGATTACATTGGGATTAACAATGAAAAAAACAGAAAGGGCAGAAAGAGACAAAGGAGAGAAGGGTGGCATAGAAAGAATACAAAGAACCTAAATGATTACACTGGGATTAACAGAGAAAAGAAAAAAAAGAGAGGAAAAGGATGGAAAACAACAGGAAATGCAGGGCAAAATAGAAGAGTCCAGATTCGTGAAATACAGAATGATTACACTGGAATAAACAGTGGGATAAATAGTGGGGAGATAAGAAAAAGAGAAAAGAGATGGGAAACAAGGAGAAATTTAGGGCAAAAGAGGAGAGTCCAAGATTTTAAAACACAAAAGAAAAAAAGGAGAAAGAAAAAGGCAAAAATAAAAATGGGAAGGGAGAAAAAGAAACGAAAGAGAAAGATGTTATATATAATTAGAATTGAAATATGAATAGTAGTAAGAAACAAATGGGAAACCAAACGATTGTAAAAATGAAATGAATAACAATTGGAATATTTGTTTTTGTATCTTTGAAATCTAGATAATGACAAGTTTTTCTCTTTTTTTTGAATTTCTTTTAGAAATATGAATAAGCATAAACTGTAGCAATTGAAATATCTGTAATGGTATATGGTGGTCAAAGTAGAAAGGATTAAGTTGTAGCTTGGATAATAGCTAGAACATTGTTAAATTTAATTAGGGAAATTGTAACGATTGAAATATTTTATATAATTAATTGATTTATACTAAAATGTTGTACTAAAATGTTGGATTTATATTAAACAACTGTAATGTTACATAACTAACTAATGTAAGAATAGATATAAAAATAGATGACAGTGGGAAGGGGTATAATATAGGCAGAAGGGAAAAAATTGAATTTGATTATGATTAAGATTAGAGATGAGAATGAAGGATAATATTGGTTCTTTAAAAAAATAGACAAGGAATATATATGGTAAAAAGGAAATATAGAAATTGTAAACTTAATTGAAATGACTAAAATTTGTTTAAATTTGTGAACCGGCCAAATACTCTGTTCAAAGAAAATACATTGTATGTTTGTATGTGTGTTTGTCTAAAAAAATAAAAAAAAAACTTTTACAAAAAAAGAAACGAGGACGAGGCACTCGGCCGCTGCTTGTCAATATTGTCTCTGTGTTGTGCGGAAGGTCAAGGCTTCATCCGTAAATTAATCCCAATGCTACCATCATATTTTCTCTATCGTGGTCAGCCGTAACAATACAAATGTGATAAAGGAACTCAACACAGGAGATTTACCTCCGATGTACAGAATTTGTAACCCCAATGGGATAATTATAGGTTTGGCTAGCCTGCTGCATGAAAAGTTCTTTCTCAGTTGGATTGCATCATGGAGTTGCTGCAAGATTTCAGCATTAGGCTAATCAAGTACACTATCAGTGGCCACCTCCTGCCCTTAAAGCCACAATGTGATTTATCTGATTACAGCTGAATGCAATATGTGATAATTTAGCCACAGGATTTCTATGAACCTGGCCCATGAAGTTTTAATCAACACACTGGGGCTTGTTCAGTGGGGGAAAAGTCATGGACTGTAATGAACTCAGCTGGGAAATAAAGGTATAAATATATATTGATTCATTTGTATTACTATTATTGGAGAACACCTGCTTACGTGTCTGCAGACTAATGTTTGCCAGATGTGAAATATTTTAATTCCCACCATGCCCACTCAGCAGGGCCCCAACATAATTTGTGGCCCACAGGCTGAGGTAGACTTAATTTAGAGTTTATAAAGGTTCAAACCAAGTGCAACTTTGATCAGACGACTTTGAAAGCTACTGGGGCGCTTTGAATGAGAAATTAGCTCCCAGCACCAGCTTGGTCAAAGGGAGGCTGGGCAAGAGATCACATGTGGGGGGAATCACGCCAGAATTTCAAAGGCGTTATGAATTCAGGTTATAATGGTCGCTTCTCCACTATGGGGAGCTTTAACCTTAAAGTGCAAGTCAACCCTGCAACCCTCCACCATTTATGCTGCTGCCCCTTTTTTCCCCCTACAATATCCTTTTTAGCATTGCTAGCCAGGAGGGACTCTTGCATTTCTGCTTACTTGGATTTCACAGGCAACACAAACATCATCAATGAGTTTGCATTCCTTCTACTTCCTGGATCTTTCATTTTGAGGATAAGATCCTGGATGAGATGAGATGTGCCACTGAAGTGAATAATGTGAATAATATAATAATGTGTATAATATGAATGGTATAGGGTCAGCTATAGGAACACTGGAGGACCCTCTTTATTCACATTATTATAAGAAAGAAAAGTGTTTGTTTAGAAATTACACTAAGTCAGCTAAATTCCATTCTTGGTAATATATATATATCTTCTGCGGGGCCTAGTTGTCAAGGATGAAAGGACATCCATATGAAACAAAAAGTTACTTATTAATCCAAGGCCAGCCATGAATCTATGCATCAGTGATTACAGAAGAGGAGGATGTTTAGCTAAGATTATCTCATGTACTATAAATTAATGTAGGAATTTAGTAATTAAAAAAGTGTCAATTATCATGTAACAAATGTATGTTAACCATATATGGAAAACTGCTGTGCCAGCAGAATCCTTTGTCTTGGATATGTATAAAAGCAGTTGTATCAGAACTCTTCCTTTGTTCAGAATTGCAGATACAAATCTGGTTCTGAAACTGCGCAATAAAACTGTCTCTGGCTGACCAAGGAATGTTGTTCAGTCTTCTCTTTCTACAACACCACATGCATGTGTGCGAGACTGTTTTCATCAACAGAAAAACATGCTTGAACAATTTGGGTTATTCTGTAAGTAATCTGGTCCTAGGCCCCCCATAACCTTGCTAGTCCATTCAATTAGTTGATGAAATTAATGGGATGCTAATAGATCCGTTGCAGAGACTTGATTAGGGATTCATCTTTATTTTCCTCAAACTGCAGCATGAAGGAGCCCAAAAATCATTTTTAGAAGAATGTCCCCATTGCACATTTAGTCTCTTGCCTAAATTTGCACTTACTTTAGACAGGCAGAGGCGTGAAGTTTTTTTCAGCAATTTAACCCAAAATGGTCATGAAGGGCAGAATCTCGTGCCTAATGGGAAGTGCCAACTGGAGTTGGGAAGTACCACATCATCATCAAGATCATGAATGAAAATTCACGGAGCTTTCATATACCATCAAGACTTGTGTTAGAGAAAACAGAAAGTACTACTTTAAAACTGGAGCTTAGTGCAAATTTAGGCAATGAGACCAAGTATGTGCAATGGGGACATTCCTCTAAAAATGGTTTTTGGGCTCCTTCATGCTGCAGTTTGAGGAAAACAAAGTAAATTCCACAACTGAAAGGTAGCCTCAGAAAATGAATTTTCTCATATGTTAATCAACTGAATTTTTAAAGCCTTGTTTTTTCCACCAATGTGAGAGGATATGACAAAACCTCACACCATAGGATTGCACAATCGCTTGCCTCTGGAGCACATTCTTGGCACCTTCACTGATTTTTCATACAAATAGTTTTTCTTACTCTCCATAGTCTTCTGGGATGTCCCGAGAGTGAACTTTGGTGAAGTTTACCTGTAGTGTTTGCCCCAGTTCAAGCTTCTTTCAGCAGACTTCTCAAGCCTGGATGTCCTCCAGTTGGCTGAAAATTATGGGAGCTTGGAATGGCTCCTTCATTAATTAATATAGGTTTGTCAATAATTCCTAGTCCTGAATAAAACTGCCTAAAACATTAGATTGCCCGATTGTCTCAGATTTTGCAGAACTCGGCTACTGACTTTGGCAAGAACCAACACGCATAACACAACTTGAATCAGGTAACTCCCAAACTTGTTCAAAGGCTCCCCTGCTATGGCTCAGATGTTCCTGTCTCTCTTATTTCTTAGGTGCTTGAAAATCCCCATGGATACATCAGAATAACCTACGTCTCCCTGAATTTTTAATTCGAAGCGCTGCTGCTTGAATGCTTTAGGAATCAGACGAATTGAGGCTTTCGGGAACGTTTAGAGAGAAGGCAACTGAACAGGAGAGCAGAAGTGTTCATCGGTTTCTGGAAATGGAATGAGGAGAGGAGAAAAGCCATTCTTTAATCCCCCCCCCACAACAGAAGAGCAGGCATCTGCCTGATTTAAAATAGGAAAATCTAAAACATCAGCAGTTTATACTTTTGGAACTTTCTCTCCAAAAGAACCTTATCCATTTTGTCTCCACAGACTGTTTCTGTTCTCCCAAATTCCAAAACAGGGGGAAAATCCCCTGACAAATTATAAGTGTTGCTTTGTTAAAGAAAATACTATTCAATCTAGCTCTCAAATAGGAAAGTTGCAAAGAAAATATAAATTGGCTGCAGATATGAAAAAAATCTGCATTTTTAAAACGAGAAAATGTAAACAATGCACATAATGGGGGGGGGGAATCCCTGCTAGACATTCACAATATTCTTAGCCTATCCTGAATAAGTAAAGCTTAATTAAGTACATCATGATTAACGTGTTGCTGATTAACTTCCTCAACTGGCTACATACTTGCATAGTATTCAGGTGGTAATTATTGTGTGTTCACAAAAATCATTTTTCAACTGCATTTATATCAGCCTCAGCTCAGCCAGGCTAACTTGGTCCCAGACCAGGCCACGGCGAAATCCACAAATGGCTGCGTTGATGGCTGGCGTGCCCTTTAAAACCTACCATCTTCTTGGCTGCACTTTTTGGCAGCCATTTCCATCACCCATCTGAGATGGGAGTCTCTCATTTTTAGGACTGGCCACTAACTCTTATCAAAATCTGTTTATACTGCATCTTTATTAAAAATAAAATACTCTACACTATCTGGAAAAGCAAAAGGTTTGTTTTATTGCCTTCTCTTTGTCCCTATTCATGCTCTGTTACAAGCATTGCTGAAGAATTTCAAGTGTTCAGCAGAAATTCTGCAAATTGACAGGATTATGTTTGGTATACGAGAAAGGAGTGAATGATCTTCAACAATCTTTCAATACTGCAAATTCCTGATGCTCCTTTCCCACAAAAGTACAACTTTCCTTGGCATTCCCAAGGATAACCCAGACTTTTGGAAATAAAGGAGCACAGTCAAAGTATCCATTCGATAAAGAAAAGTTTCAGTTTAATCTAAAGATGTGTTGATTTGGACTCTTGCCTGGGCAGGACATCACTTCTGCAGCCCTTCCAACCCTAGTGCTCCACTGTTTCAAACTTGATTTTGAAAAAATCTTTTACTCTCAGTTCTATGAAAATTTGTCACATTCTATAGGGAAAAAATAAGCACCGAAGGCGAGGAGCCATCAGAAGAAAGAGCTGCAAAGCATCCTGCTTCTGCCACTTAATTCCTACCTCATGGTCAGAAAAAAATCAGGAGTCTGGTAGCCCCTTCTCCGACTAATGAATTTTACTAAAAAGCATACAATAAGCTGCAGTTCATAAATGCTGATGCTTTTTAGTAAGATGCTACCAGGCTCCTTCTAAACAACATCTCTGCTACCAGACCCTCATAGTGCTAATTTACACTGCTTTGATTCACCTGTTTAGGGTTTTATGGGTGTTTTTGTTTTTGTTTTTTTGCCACACTTGCCATGTAACTTTGTGTCCACTAGGAGAAGGGCGGTATACAAATTGAAATAAATAAATAAATAAATAAATAAATAAATAAATAAATAAATAAATAAATAAATAAATACAGAGCTACATATCCAAAGGGTCCCTCACTCCTGGTACAGCACTGTTGTAATAAATTCAAAGTCTCAAACAAAGAAACTCAAAAACAGAGTTAACCACTAAATTTCCCTTCCAGAAACAATGCATTATTTGCATCTATCATCACACAAAAAGATAATACAGCCCAGGCTACCAAAAACAAAACCATAAAAGACAAGACTAGGAATACAAATAAAAATAAGAAAATGATAAGAGAACACCTGTCCATTCTAGAAGAGTCCAAATCACCAGGACCTGACAGATTACATCCCAGATTTCTGAAGGAGGTGGCAGAGGTGATCTTGGAACCAATGAACCATATTGTTCAAAGATCCCGAAGAATCAGGGAATTACCAAAAGACTGGAAAGTGCTGATGTGGTTCCCATCTTCAAAAAAGGGGGAAAAACAGATCCCGGAAACTAAAAACCAATCATCCTGAAATTAATACTTGGGATGATCCTGGAAAAGTTAATTAAGCAACAGATATGCAAACACCTAAAAGCAAGCAAAGTTATAACCAGAAGCCAACTTGGATTTGTCCAAAACAGATCATGCCAAACAAATTTTATTTCATTCTTTTATTTTATTCACAAAGTGACTAAATTAATGGATCAGCGAAATACAGTGAATTTGGATTTCAGTAAGGCATTTGACAAAGTAGACCACAAATTACTTTCTGGTAAGCTAAAAAAAATGTGGGATATACAGCATCAACACTAGATGGATTTGCAACTGGCTGAGAAATTTTACCTGGACTGCAATCTAGACAAGCCTTTGGGAGATCAGCAACAATAGAGCCCCGCCCAACTTAATGAGGCATTCTGCACTGCTGGAGTCTTTCTGGGAAAGCGACACAGAGCTGACAACCTCGGCTCTTTCTAATTCCTCTCTGGACAAGAGGAGGATTTGGAGATCATCCCCATGTATTCCAGGCAGTTGCTCCCTGTGAGGAGGCTGCCAAGAGAGTGGACTCTGGCAGGTTTAGTGCTCTGGAAGACACGGGAAGAGCCATTCTGCTGGAAGCAGTTAGGTACGCTGAGTTTGTGTGCTTCCTTTTCTAATCAGTCTGAGGAATCATTTATTAACTGCTTTTCAGCTATGTGACACAGTGCTAGGCAAATTTCCTTCAATCACAAATAGACCAAGGAACCACATGGATTTGAAAAAAGATATTGGGATTAATTTTAAAAAATCCTTCCCAGGGAAAATGCATTGAATTCTCTTTTTTAAAAAATCATATAGGCCGAGACTTTCTAATATTATCCTTTTATTAGTTTATAATATAAAATACAAAAAGACAAAAGCAAATAATAGGAAAAATAGGGGAGTGAAAAGGGGAAAGTGTAGAAAAGAAGGGAAAACGAAAGAAAAGGCACTGACTTCCAACTCCAACTTCCAACTCAGTTTTGTCCTATTTTACGACTTTTCTTGTCACATTCGTTAAGTGAATCACTGCAATTGTTAAATTAGTAACACAGTTGTTAAGTGAATCTGATGTTCCCATTGACTTTGGCTGTTGGAAGATCACAAAAGATGGTCGCAAAACCCCGGGAAACTGCAACCGTCATAACTATGAATCAGCTGTCAAGCGTCCAAATGTAAATCACATGACCCTGGGGATGCTGCAATGGTCACGTGTGTCCCAAGTCCCTTTTTTCAGTGCCATTGTAATTCTGAATGGCCACCGAGTGAACTGTTGTAAATTGAGGACTACCTGTATGCCAGAGGGCCAGTGGATCCTGTGTTGCAATGCAGCCACGATACAGAGAGGCACTCTGGCCTTGTGAAAACTCCCCACCTAGTAAAAGAACAGTTTTGCTGGCTGCACATTTCTTTAAATTTTTCTCTTTTTTACTATATTGGTTTTACAAAATTTACTATATTGGGTTTTCTTTTCTTTCTATTTTTCTTTTCTTTTCTGCACTTGCTAGTTTTCTTTTTATTTTTTTTCCCTTTAATTTGTATCCTTTAGTGACTGTATGACTGTAACCTTGTTGCTGGTATCCTTAAGATTTATATTGACTGTTTCCCTATAACTATCATTAAGTGTGGTACCTTATGATTCTTGATGAACGTATCTTCCTTTATGTATACTGAGAGCATATGCACGGAAGGCAAATTCCTTGTGTGTCCAATCACACTTGGCCAATAAAGAATTCTATTCCATTCCATTCCATTCCATTCCATTCCATTCCATTCCATTCCATTCCATTCCATTCTACTCTACTCTACTTTGTATTAGTTTTCTATCTTTTTAACTGTAATTTCTAATAAAGTTACTATATTTTTAAAAAAAGCAACCTAGACCGCTGGGGTGTAACTTCTAAATAAATAACTTGCCCACACAATGTCTTTGGAAAGCCTACAAAGGAGAGAGATGTGATGGAATCTCATCAAAGAATAAGAGCCCGAGTTGATTTCCAAGCTCAAGATTCTTATCTGGCTTGTAGCAATGTTTCTTTTTCCACTTGAAATCAAGTAGTACAGCTTTTCCTGAACTGTATCATTTTAGCCTGCAGGTAAATCTTACCTGCTAGAATGGGTCCTTCTATAAAGATCTACATTGTGGCTGGACTATCAATTATTCTCCCTCACGTTTTACTCAGGGCACCCGCTAAAGTCTCTTCTTCATTTCCATGGGAACCCTTCAGACATACATGTTCCTCTCTATTGTTCAAGAGTACTATTCTTTATTACTACAGTGTAACCCCCACCCCATGAAAGAAAAACAGCACTCAAGGAAGTTGGTCAAACAGATCAGAAGAGCAAGGGCTGCAAGGTAGAAAGGGGTGTCCAAACGCAGAGCAAGACAGACAAAGGGAGGCCTGGACTTTAAGGACAAGTCGAAGAGTCACAACTTAACCAGAAGAGTCAAGTTTCAAGAAAGGTCAAGGAAGAACCAGGCACTCTTTAGGCAAAAGAAGGGAAAGGTGTCAAAAGGTTGTCTAGGCCCATAGATTGTTTGGGTAAATTGCAGCAGGCAATTTACAGGTGTGAAGCCAACTGTTCTCATAGAGCCAAGGGGGGCCGGGAGGGCTGCTGCTGTTTCTGTAATTTACTCAGGTAAGCAGGACCACTCAAACAAAAGCCCAACTGTTGTACTAGACACGGCTGCTTTCTGTGTGAGCAGAAACATTCAAAACGCTTCACAAAGCACACTCACTGGGAAGAGAAGGCACGCGTGTACTGAAGGCTCAGGAGGGAAGAAAAGCAAGAATCCCGGGGATTACATGGGCTTTACCCAAGCTGCAGGCAATGTCAAATATGGATGTTTTGAGACATCCAAACAAATGTCGCTATGAAGGAAGGGAATATCCTTGCACTATGCTGATATGGTGGTCGAAATGCAGTATTGCAGGCAAACTCTGCCCACAGCCAGGAGTTTGATCCTGATGGGGTTCAAGGTTGACTTGGCCTCCCATCTTTCCAAGACTGGTAAAAATGAAGACCCAGATTGTTGTGGGGGAGGCAAGATGCTTACATGGTAAAACCCCCAGAGAGTGCTGTCAAATGCTATGGGGCAGGAGACAAGTCTAAATGCTAGTGTTGTCCAACAGACAATTTCAAATCTTACAGAAGTGATCTGGGGAAGCTTCCCGTCTTACAGATTTAGCTGTGCTTTGTATACATGTAAGAACAAAATCAAATAGGGCAATTGCTCTTCACCCTCCATTCAGAAGGTTGGGTGAAGCTGAAACTTCCTGCTTGGGTCACTTTTAGTTACCAAAGGGAAACGTGAGGACAGGTAGTGCTTTTTCTGCTGCCACGTGCTGAGGGAGGGAAGAAAATGCCTCTTGTGAGGGAAGACATGGTTTACGGCCGGCAGAAGGCAAGTCCCTTCAAATCCTCTATAATTCCCACCAGCGGCCTTCTGCCTGCAGAGCAGCAGGCCTCAGGAGGAAGTGGACACACCTGACCAAATTCCACGAGTGGCAGAGAGAACAAAGATGGAAAGAGAGATTTAAAACGCAAAGGATTATTTGAATTAGTATCTCATTCTCCCAACAACTGCCTCATCAAAATCTGCTTTGTAGTATTTTGGATTTAGCGTAGCCTCAAAGGCATGTTGTTGTTGCTGTTGCTGCTGTTGCTACTGTTGCCGTTACCAATATTTTTAAAGTATTTGCTTTATTTGATAATACTAAATTAACAGTTTTTGCACATTTTACACCAATTTGCAACATTTTATATCAACTCACAGTCAGGAACATTCAAAATGTGGGAGTCCCTGAGATGCTTTTTCAAGAGGCAACTGGACTTTCTGGTTTTCCTTTGAAGATATTTCGCTTCTCATCCAAGAAGCTTCTGGATGAAAAACCTGGATGACTGAGAATCGCCATAGACAAAATGTGGGAGAGAAACCTGATCTCATTTATTACAAATCAAGTAAAACAAAATACGTTCACTTAATCTATTCAAATTACTTATTCCAATGCTTTCTAGCTTGAAATTAAAAAAAAAAAACACTGCAAATCTAAATCCAACAGCAAATCGTATCATGCTAAGACCTAAGTAGATTTTGCACAAACATCTTCTCTCCATTTCCTCCTAAACACATCAAATCCCAGCTGCTGACATCTCATTTTGGATCTCACCACCCATGTGGCTGATCCACAAGGAAAGCCACCTTCCCTGTACAAAAACAATCGTTTTTCAGAAGGTACAGAAGGAGTGAGATCAAAGATGCCGCAATCTGTACTTGTGCTAAACTTTTCTTCTGCGGATTGTTTTCATAATAGCACTGGAGCACTTCTACAGCTCTTGAAACTTTGAACAAGAGGGAAATATTGTAAAGGACTGAGCAGGAGTGACCATCAAGCACATGTTGAAACTCAGGTGCTCTTTGCAGTGGGTAAAAGTAGCGGAAGGTCCTTTCCTCTATTACAGGAGAGATGTAAGTCTTGTAAAATTGTTTTCTCTTCAGGTTGCTTTCATTTCAGTGTGAACCAGAACCTCCAAATTCACCTCACTTAAGCAGAATTCAGTCGCAGCCTAGAAATGCATTAACTCAACCCTTCAACACAAAGCCCAGGTGTTCCTCCTAGAGAGCCAGGCAGATCCCTCCACCTTTCATTTACAAGAGCCTCCAAAGCAGCTGACAACTTAGATTGCAAATCAGTATAAACAAGAACCATAAGCCATACCAACTAAAGCAACCCTGGAAGCCAGCAGCAGGATGAAAAACGGAAGGGCTCCTGGTTCCGGCTACTTTGGGGGCCAAAGTGAGTCTTCCTGGAGAGGCCACTTCCCAGAGCTGCTGAAAGAGAGCGGCCCCCTGGGCTCCGGGGGGGGGGGGGGCTGTTCACTTATCCAAGGAGGAGGAAACTTTTTGAGTCTGAAGGATGCGCCATGGCCCCCCGTTCTGCAGGAAATCAGCCCAAGTGGGGAATTCATTTCATGCTCTAAAATCTCCCCACCATCCAAACATTTTTAAGAAGGGTCTGAAGATTCCTCCTACCCACCCATTGAGAAGGGCTGTGGGATGTCCTGTGTGGATCAGGGCTGGTCCACCCTGAGGATCTCCCGCAAGGCAGCAGCTGGAGGCAGGTGAACAAGTCATGGCTTCCTGCCTGCCTCCGACAGCCCACCTTCCCTGGGAGCACAGCAGCTCCAGCCCCCTGAGCTCCTTTGCCTGACAACCTGTTGGGGATGATATGGCAACGGCTGCCTGCAAGCAGCCTTGGCTGGCAGAATAGCTGCCCTTGGCTGGCTGGCTGGCTGGTGAGATCAGGCGTGCCGCTGCCTTTTTTCATATGAGTATTGATGCAAAGGGGAAAGCGGGGAGGGGAGAGGCAGTGGGCTATCTTGCATATTTGCCCTTTCTCAGTTAATGCCAACATATTTAAAAGGGGGTGTAATTAAAAGAAAGCAGGGGCTACAGAAACGATGGCAACGTTTGTAAAGAATCTAAAGGTTGAGCTAAGCAAGCAGGAAATGAGGGTGCCAAAGAATTCACGTGCCTTTCCCCCTTCTTTTCAAAACTGGAAGCAGAAACACACAGAAAAACGTTTGTGGAAACTCTCCAGATGGCGGGGGCGATGGTCCTTCTGCCCCAGGGGAATTTAGAGACGCCTCCTGGTTGGCCCAAGTGCCTGCGATGGCGAGAGAAACAGAAGCACAGGTAACGTCTACCTGACTTCTCGGTACAACCACACAGCACCTACTCAATCAGAGGCAAAGAGGAGAGGGAAGGGCGCTTTGGGTGGAAAAAGTCTTTAGTTACAATTAAATGCTCTTAACTGTGTAATTCCCTCTGAGTGGGAATTGGACAAAGGCTGTTCTCCAAAGGAACAAGAGGAGATTGTACAAAAAGGTTAGAAAACCATTCAAGCCTTACTCATAAAAAACAGTCACAAAATCAGGGTTGGGACTGACAGCACAGGATTAAGTGCCCTTGATCCTTCCTGTGGCATCTGTGACCATGTGTGGCCAAGGGTCCACGGATGCCTGGAAGAGACGGGTTTGGGGTGAACCGTTCACTGGTGCCGTTGATCGTGAAAAGGTGTGAGTCAGAGGGATGGTGGTGTGCAAGGGGGCACAAAGAGAGAGGGCTAGTCAAATGAAGGAAGTCACAGAAATACGGTAGGCGGCCTTTGCTAATAAAAGAATCAGGGGCCACCCGGTTATTCCTTTACCTGCATAAGAAAATTATTCCCACCCACAACGTCCATCCATAGACATCCACACCTGCATCTCTGCTGGTCATTGGGCCACACCTGGCGCTTTTTGGCTGGCATAACAGCATCCCAGTTGGATCACTGAGCCAACTATTCCTGGGCTTTTCCAGGAATGTCCCAATATCCTTGGTACAACCAAGCAACCTTACCTGCTTTCAGAGGTTATCATTCAGAAGAACTTAAAACAATAGAAAAGGTTGGTATATATTCTGAATGTTGCAATTTCCTAAATGTTAAAAATCATTTTTTTTGTATTGCTATCATTGAGGTAACATTTCACTAGATTTGCCCAGGATCGCTGGCTACAGGCCAGAGGTGGCCCCCATTGTGGAGATACGAACCTCTGCATTCATGTATTTGCAGGACTTAATAGATGCCTCCGATCAAGTGACACCCTTCGACTCCCCAGAGTTTTTCTCTGAAGTCTGCTGTTTCCCCCGGCCCACCCCCTCCAAATTTTAGTAGTTACTAAAGTATTTTCCACAAGATGGTTGTCACATCCACAATTTCCCCATGGAAAAAAAAATACTTTTTATCTTAAGTGTTTTCAAGAAATCAAAGAAAAATAGCACTTAACACACTACTCCAGAGCACCAAAAACATGATACTAACAGTGTGCTCTATTTTGAGGTTTGTTTGTTTTTTTAGTAGAAGTGCAATTCTCGTCCTCTTGCATCCGCAGCATCACTCAGGAAAATATTACTAAAAGTCCTAAAGATAAAGCCTTACTGAGACCACACCCAGAATGCTGCATCCAGTTTTGGTCACTATATTATAAAAAAGATGTAGGGACTCTGGAAAGAGTGCTGAGAAGAGCAACAAAGGTTATTATGACGCTGGAGGCTAAAACATATAAAGAACAGTTAGAAGAAATTGTGTTTGTAGAGTCTAAAGAAAAGAACGACTAGAGGTGACATGATAGCAGTCTTCCAGTATCTCAGGGGCTGCCACAAAGAAGAGGGGATTAACCTATTCTCCAAAGCACCAGAAGGCAAGACAAGAAACAACGGATGGAAACTAATCAAGGAGAAAAGCAAACGAGAATTAAGGAGAAATTTCCTGACAGTGAACAACTTGCCTCCAGAAGTTGTAGTTGCTTCATCACTGGAGGCTTTCAGGAAGAGATTGGACAACCATTTGTCTGAAATGGTGTAGAGACTCCTGCTTGAGCAGGGGGTTGGACTAGAAGACCTCCAAGGTCCCTTCCAACTCTGTTCTCTTCTATTATCCATTACTTTTTGGCTTCTTAATATGATGGCAAAATTCTGGAACTGGAGCAGGGAAGTAATAAATTCGAGATACATTTTAACAAGCAACTCTAAGTCTGTTTCTCACATCTCTTAAACAATGGCTTTAAGGTTTTACCTTTTTATTTCCTAGAAATCTGACTAAATGTTATAGATCTTCTTAAAATGTGCAAGAGGAAGATGGGATATCCCACTTCCTGTTCTTTAGTCTCTTTTTCAGAAAATCATTTCTGCTGTGATAAACAAATTACAAAAGAAGGAACTATAGATGCATAAGTCTATATTTCAAAGTTATATGCCGTTTCAAAGTTAATGATGATGATGATAAAAACAGGGAGAAAGAACCTGGAAAGAATTGGCTAGAACAACTCTCAAAAAATCCTTATTACATTGCTCACACATTTTGCTCACTGTGCCTTTGTAAAGCAAAACAAATTTTCAAACCACAAATATCACAATCCATTGCTTAAAATTTGCCAAAGATTTCTCCTTTCACTTAGCTTCTCCTTCTAGCTACTTCCTGGTTGCTGCAGAATCCATAATCCATCTCCAACATATATAACACATTTTATATCAAACTTATTTTTAGATCATTGGAAACACCTAGTTTAAAGTGACTCCCTATTAGTTTCTCAAAAAAGACATGTATGCTTGTTATTTCAAGGGCCATGTAAATGACTAGCACCAATTTCAACAATTTCATTCAACTTTACATAAATAAAGGCCTACAAATCACAGTTAATTTCTCCAAAACTTTCAATTACTGTGAAATTGAAGAGGAGCCATAGCATCTGGACCAAATAAACTACATCACAAATGTTTAACCTGAATATATAGCAGCATACAGTATCAGCATTTTATATGTCAGTATTTCCAATCTTTTTAGGACAAGAGATTTAAATGAATTCTGGGAACTGCACACCCCAAAGGAAGAGGCCAAGGCAAATAAACAGACAAGACTAGGACAAATGCTAAGTTTAATTTGATTTGATCACTTTATAAAATTATACACAGTGACAATTTTGGAAGAATTGGAAAAGGCTGCTTTGTCCATCCCAGCTGGAAGCAATTATTTGTTGTCTCTGCGCTCAAAATGTTTGAATCTGAATGAAGAAGCAGATCTGGGCTGCAAGAGCCAATCTCCAGATGTATGAATCACCTGGAATTGCCCGGGCTAGTCAGAACTGCATCAGCAACAATTTTATTAACAATATACATTTGTGGTTCAGAAAAGTTTTGCTCAGTATTGTTGCCATAGTTTCTCAAAAGGAAGTCAATCCTGGTGACCCATGCTCCAAAAGGAAGGAAAAAATATTGAACAAAAATCCCATTTTTTCAATCAGAGGTTATCAGCCCCAGCTCCAGCCATCTCTGGAATTTTCTCTCTCCTCAACTACTATGAACACACACATATATATATATATATATATATATATATATATATATATATATATATATATATATATATATGCAAATGAATGTGTGTATGTGTACATATCTGTTCGAAGGCAACGTTGCCAAAAAGAATAGAACTACAATAAATTTACATGAATTTTCTGTAAATGAAATGCCATGTTTATAAAAGGATTAGGCTTCCCCATTTCCACATGCCCTCCATCCTCTCTCACACACATTCAGAAATTCACAAAGCATACACACACGTAGGCTCTTCCTTCTCAGCAAAAAAAAAAAAAAAAAAAAAGGAAAAAACTGGGGAAAAAGGCATAAAAACCACCACTGGAGATGGAAACAAGGCAAAGGGAACAGAGCAGGGAAGAGAATGCAAATTGTTCAACTCCATTGGCCAACAGCTCCTCTGAAATGCTCCTCTTTCTAGCAGCCAGATCCACAACAATTTGCACCTCTGTCTCTTGCCTTTGCCTTAATCGTTTCCTCTGTCAGATCAGCATAGAAGCGTTCCAGAACCTGGATGGAGAGAAAGCCTCTTCTGATGGATAAAGATGGGGTCACATGGTCCCTGGGCAGTCATGCCCAGGGCAAAAAAGAGCCTGAGTGGCGTAGGAGGCTAATGCCTCCTACTAAGGCAGCATTTAACATCCAGCTGCCTGCAATAACTGCGAGTTCAATTCTCACCAGGCTCAAGGTCGACTCAACCTTCCATCCTTTCTAAGGTGGGTAAAATGAGGACCCGGTTTGTGGCGGCAATAAGCTGACTTTGTATAAAATATACAAAAGTATGAAGGCTATTGCTTAACGCATTGTAAGCCCTGAGTCTCCGGAGAAGGGCGGCATATAAAAATAATTTTTTTAAAAAAAACATTATTGGGGTGCAGGCTGCGGCAACGGGCTGGGCTGCAAAAAAAGGCAAAGACATTTTTAGCCCACTTCAAAAGAAGCTGCTTCCAAAATCACGGGATTAATTTTCCATTCATTTTGTTTGGAACGGGCTCCATGGGCCATGTCCAGTGGCAGGCACCATTCCAGCCATCCATTTATTACACTTATGCAACTGCATCAGAGATTCAGACGCACTAGAGGAGTATGAACATACACACACACACACAGACACACCCATTCAAGGAAACTGGAACGGATTCAGAAAAGGGCAAAAGAGATAACCAGGAAACGGGAAGCAAAGCCCTCCAAGATGGGTTTGCCTATCCCTGAAATGAGGAGAGTGGCATGATGGCATTCATCAGATACCCAGGAGGATGCCCTACAGAAGGTCAAGACCTGTTCCATTCCAAGGCAGGACATGGAAAACAGATTTATGTGCCAGGAAGGCTGATGCCAACTGAACATTAGTAAAAACACTCCCTCTCTCCCCAGAGCAGTTCAATGTTCAAGGGAGGCTCACCTTCATTGGGTCCTTCAGGCACTCGGCCCCCTCAAAAAAGCAAGACTCTTGTATCCACTGAATTGAATCAAAAGAACTTTTACCGAGAGAAACTGGTTGCAGGAACGTCAGGCGGAATCTGACGTTCCTGCGCAAAAGCAATTCTTTCGGTTTCCCAATCCCAACCACACAATGCGGTGCTGAGAAGATGTTTTGAGAACGCTGAGAACATTCCACAATCATGCAACTGCCATTCAGGTGCTTCCTAACCAGCTTGTGACAAGCAGAGTTAATACAGAACACAGAAGTAAAATCGTAACTCATCATAATTTCACTCATTCCGTGTACATCATAACTCACAAAGAGGAAGAGAGGTCATAAGCCCATCACAATGTGATGTTCCACTTAGTGACAGAGCTGCTGGTCCTAATTGTGATTATCAAGTGAGGACTACCCGATAGGAAAATTGGGAGAAAGTGCATTTTTCCTCAGCAAAGTTATCTTTCCACATCTGCAACAATAGCAATAGCCCTTAGACTTATATACCACTTCACAGTGCTTTCCAGCCCTCTCTAAGCGGTTTGCAGAGTCAGCCTCTTGCCCCCAACTTTCTGGGTCCTCATTTTACTGACCTTGGAAGGATGGAAGGCTGAGTCAACCTTGAGCCGGTCGGGATTGAACTGCTGGCAGTGGGCAGAGTCAGCCTGCAGAACTGCACTCTAACCACTGCGCCACCAGGGCTCTACAACAACGACTTTCACTCCTTTCACAATACTGGAGGATCAAATCCACACTCCTTTAAATCATGTCAATCCAATACAGTTGTGCTGCAGTGAAGGAAAAGGCAGCCCGCAGATGCAAATTTGGGGTGGATCAGCTTGGAAAGAGCTACTTATCCCGACTGTATTTGAGCCACCATAATCTGAGAGGCTGGACACGAATGTCCCTCTTTCGGGTCTGAGGATTGCAGAGACCCCGACACCTCCACCCTGGGATGGCCAAGGCCATTTCTGCTTCTCCAGACACCCCCCCCCCTTCTCTTAAACAAAGCAGCCCTGGGGAAGCCAAAGTGGGTACAAGTAGTCCTCGTCTTACAGCCATTCATTTAGTGACCATTCAATGTTACAACAGCACTAAGAAATGTGACTCATAACCAGTCCTCATATTCTCCTGATCATGTGATTAAAACTTGGCTGCTTGGCATCTGGCCTGTATTTACCATGGTTACCGTGTTGGGGTCATGCGATCGTCATCCCCAGCTGGCTTCCGGCAAGCAAAGTCAACGGAGAAATCCAGACTCACTTAAAGACCACATAATCAGGTGCAACTCATTTAACAACTGCCTTGCTTAACAATGGAAAATCTGGTCCCAATTGCCGTTGTAAATCAAGGACTGCCTGTAATTTTAGTCCTGGGGGGCTAAGGGAGGGGACCACCCCCCTGCTGCTCTGGCCTTGATTGTTTTGGCTTTGTGAAGTCTGATCTTTGGATATTTTTAGTCTTGCCTCCAGCTAGTGAAGCAGTCACACTCTGAAGATCAAATTGTTGTGCCTGCCTGATGGGGGCATTCCACAGTAACATCAAACACAAGTGGGCAGGCCAGCTGCTTAATCAGGTTAATCTCTTGCACTTTTCTCTGGGTAAGAAATTAGCTAAGCCTGCTCCAGCCAATTTTATGGCAGGTGAGTGAACAGCAGCCTTGTCTTTTCTTGGTATCAAAGTTTTGGCTTTTGTATAACAGAGAAAGAAGCTGTCAAAAGCAAAACAAACTTTTTATTTTTTTTTATTTTATTTTCAATTTATATACCGCCCTTCTCCCTGAGAACTCAGGGCGGTGCACAGCCAGAATTAAAAACATGAAATACAAATATTAAAAACAATTAAAATCTATATAAATTTGGCCCAAAAATCTTCTGGTCAGGGCATTTGGAGATGAAAGGGAAGACTATTTGGAGAAAAAGGACTCTGAACTTACTGACAGGTTTCCTTTTCAAATCCCATAAGCCCCTTTCTTATTTTAATAGAGAGGAGATGAAATTGAGTGCCCATCTTGCATGGCTAATAGGCTGCTTTCTCTTCGATCGCTCGATCGCTTTGCAATGCAGGGTAGGACTGGCACAGAGCCCCAGCGCTGAGACTGGTGCTTCCGGTCTCCTCTCGCTCACATCAGGCCACCAAGTAGGTGCAAAGAAGCCAAGAGGAGAGAGGGTGATCTAGCAAGGCGGGTGCGATCAAGTAGCGGGACCCCTAAAGTTGCCTTCCAGATCCCAGCTCCTGCCCTCTGGAACATCGACTCCCCCAGAGATGACAACCAGAAAACTCCTAAAGACAGGGCTGCCTTCCCAGGCTCTGGGGCAGAGGAAGGACTGAGCTGGTTTTCTTTGCTTGTCTCTTGCTTTGGAGGGTGTCCATGATTCTTTTGTCTTTTTTAACTTTCAACCATAAAGTGCCTACAATTGTTGGGAGTCGAGTGGCCTATGCATGGTATGGATGTATGAAATACTAACGTGCTCCGGGTCAAGGGTCGGTTGGTTTGTTCAATTTCTACACCCTCCAATTACCAATGACTCTAGGCAAATTCACAAGGAAACAGGAGAACTACAAAGTGATCAAAGGCAGCAATAAAACAAGATACCCCCGAGAGCAAAGGTGGCACGAGGACAACAAAATCACACGCCCACCACCCCTGCCTGGCCTTAGGCACACCTGGAGTAAAAGCCGGGTGAGAAGTTCCTTTTGACACCAATTTGCAGGAACCTGGGAGAGAGGGAGGCCAGGGCAGCCTCCAGCTGTGCCTCTGCTGGGTGAGAGGAAACAGCTGGCACTGACCTTTCTGCTCCTGCCCTTTTCTCACCAAATATAAAGCCAATTAGGAGAAGAACCAAAACCAGAATTTAATTTTTCCTGCAAAAGAGCAAGCCCGGCTAGTATCTTCCAGGAACTGCTTTTCTGGAAAGGTGGGGGGGGGGAGGCGGACAGACAAAGGAGAAGAGAGTAAGACAGACGTTGCAAACTCATCTTTTGCTAGCTGGAATACTCCCATCAAGACCGTGTCCCCCCCCCCAAACTCAGTGGCAGAGTTCATAGGAGAAAAAAATCTTCTCAAGAAAGGGACGTTTCACACATGCGGACCAGCAGAAGAAACGGGAAGGTCTCCTGACTGAAGAGCCCAAGACTCATTTTTGGATTGTAAAAAACTCCATCTGGTCAATTCTGCTTCTGGCTTGTAAGTGCTGCTGCCGCCCCACCCCAGGTGCTATTTCAGTGGCCGGTGGGCTAAATTGCAGCAACTGCACAAAGTGAACTCGGCTCCTATAAAGCTACATCACTAACACCAGGTATTCAGAACTGCCCATTCGAAAGCAGAGGGTGAGTTGATGCTGCTTGGCCTCCTGCGTTGACACAATACAGCTGGTTGTGATGGAGTTCGCTCAATAACTTTCTCCCAACATTCATCTCTCTCTCTATGAGAAAACAGCTCTCTGGAATAACTTCTTATAGCTTCAGAGAGAACAAGTTCAACCACAGCCCTAATCAGAACAACTGAATGGAACCTCCTTATCCAATGGCAGGCTACCTTGAGTGTCATAATGAGCTGGGTATAATGAGCAAGAGGGCCCTGCTGCTTTTGCTCCCTTACTTTTGGGCCTTCCTGAAAAACCATGTTTGAATTTGCTTTGACCCAGAAAGGCAGGCCTTAGGGTCTCCTCGTGGGGATCCCGCTCTTTGCTTTTGATGGCAGACGAGATAGAGATAACAGAACGGGATTCTGTGTCAACATTTCTCCATTTCTAGTGGGATATTTATGATATTTGGGTGTTTAGTGGCAATAAACTCCATCGGTTAACATTGCAAAAGGCATTCCATCTCGAATTGTGACTGCACCAATCTGGAACTAAAATTAGACAGGGGATCCCCAGACAACAAGAAATTAAAGCGGGATTTGCAACCCGCTTTACTTCCAATCCAACCCCCCACTGCTCAAGCAGAAGACCCTGGATCATTCCAGACAAATGGCTGTGCAACCTCTTCTTGAAAGACTGCAATGATGGATCCCCCACAGCTTCTGGAGACAAGCCGTTCCAGTGCTTAACTGTCAGGAAGTTTCTCCTTAATTCCAGGTTGCTTTTCTCCTCGATTAGTTTCCATCTGTTGATTCTTGTCCTGCCTTCTGGGCTTTGGAAAATAATTTGAACCCCTCTCCTTTCTGGCAGCCCCTCCAATATTGAAACACTATCATGTCACCCATAGGCCTTCTTTTTTTCCCCCTCAAAACCACTTTATTTTAACAGCCTACTCGGAGGCTTACAGCTGCAAACTTAAGGGATTTACTAAGGACATACTTCATAAAATGAGTCTAGTATACTTTGTAGAACCCAGACACAGTATATTGAACTAGTCTGAAGGTAAAAATTTGCTATGGCATTGCCATATTCAGTTATATTTTAGTACAATACAAGATTATTGTATGTATGTAGATCAAGAATGTTTAATTTCTACATAAATGCTATTTCATCCCCAATTTCACCATTGGAAAATCCCTGCAATTTTACACAGTGTCACCCTGTTGTCATGAATTTAATTAAACTTCTTTTCATTAAACTAGATATCCTATACAGACTAGATACATATAAACAGATACAGATAGATACATACATATAGATAATACATATATGCATAACAAAGACATACTAGGCCCAGGAAGGTTCCATCGTACGCTGAGGAAACGCTCACCAGTGGCCCAGCAGGAGGCCAGAGATTATTGTGGCAACTGCACCAGAGTTTGGAAGCAGCTCAGGGGTTGCTTTCTGCCGTACTGCAGTTTTTGACACTTAACAGATCAGGAGAGCACATGGGGTTTTTTGGCTGTTATTTCATATGTGGGCAGCGGAGTGGGGGACACACTCTGCAATAACTCCTCGTAGAACCATTTCTTTGTAAACGCATTTTCAGCATCTCAAAGGCGCTGGCAGCTGAGGAAATTTTGAAGAAAGCCATTGATCCACATATATTATAGCGGTCACGCCAGCTGGCATGTCAGACCTGGCTTAGACCTCAAGGTCTAGAGTAGCAGTTCACTGGAGCTGCAGGTACATCTGGTGAGGATCCCCATCAATGGGGGTCAGCATGCTCAGTGGCAGGAACGAGCTGCAGGACAACACACTCGAACAGCCCTGCTCTGCCAGTCCTTTGGGGAGAATCCATAAAACCTGATGCTCCAGCCCCCCCCCCACGACTGCCCCTCCCCCCCGCTCACTACCCTCTCTCTTTCTCGCGCACACATCTCAGATGCCTTGTCCAACTTGTGCAACTATCTTACTGACACGAGGAGCCACCCAGCTACAGTTGCAAACTGCAACACAATTGGAATCATTTCCAACCTTGTTTAGTACCAAAGCTATTCTAAAAATGTCAGGAATTTGTGATTAAAGTTTAAAGTTGAGAAATAATACAATAAAAAATACTAGATAAACACCGGTAGGAATCTGTCAGGAGTGACTAATAAGAAGCTTCTGATATTGTTCAAGGTTTGGTGCCAAGGGTTAGCTCCATAGGAAGAAGTTGCAAGCTCACCGTTGTTCCTTCAGGCCTCAGAAACAAAACGAAAGCTAAAGACGTTTTACAGTCTCATTGGATGCCTGTCTTTTCTCAGAAATTCAATTCATTTTACTAATAGCCTGAAGGAGAGGATTAACGCTTAGGATAGACAAGGAGAGGATCAGAGAGAATTTAGCTAATTTAAGCAAATCCAAATCTGCAAGATCAGGTGGATTACTTTTCCCAGGGAACCAAAGGAACAAGTGGAGCTGACTGTGGAGTCACTCTGGGCATCTTTGAGGACTCCTGGTGGGCTGGCAATTCCCAGAAGACCAGAGAATGCACATGCTGTCCCCAGCTTCAAAAAGGGGAAGCTAGGAGAGGACCTAGAAGACTTCACACCTACCAGTGTGATACCTGAAGGCCATGCCTTCAGACAGGGGATCAAGCAGCACTTGGGTAAACATCTTACAATTAACAGGAGCCATAGGTCTGTTGCAAACAATTTGTGCCAGATTAAATTCACAGTTTAATCAACTGGGATAACATTATAGACACAATATACCTGTGTATATAAATTATACACAGTAAATTATATTATAAAGTAATATAAATTACTTTATACCTAAAGTAATATGGTGTGCGCTGGATGATGCCACTGTTGCATGGATTTAGAGCTGGTTGACTGACAATGCCCAAAGTCTGCTTGTTAATGGTCCCAGTTCATCTTGGAAGGAAGCATCTAGCAACTGTCATGAGGTTCTGCTCTGGGGCTTGCGCTAGTCAACATTTGATCAATGATTTGGATGAGGAAGCCGAGGATACATTTCAGAGGATGCAAACTGGGAGAGATGGCCAGACTATGTAGCCCCCTCCAGAGGGAGGGAAGAAAAGATCTAGAAAGGCTTGAGAGGTGGGCTGAAATGGAGAAGATGAACAGAAAAAAAGGGTAAAGCTCTCCTCCTAGGTTGGGAGAGCAAAAATGAGAACAAAAATAGAGGACCTGGTTTGGCAGGAATACATATGAAAACTATTTGGCTGCCCCTATTGACTACAAGTTAAACGAAATTCACTTAACACCCAAAAACCAGGTCTAACACACATAACAATCCCCAAGCACCCCACCACCACCACAAATTCCCCACCCCTAAACCACCCAAACATCCACACAAGAGACCAAGTAATAAAGAAGACAGAATCTAGAAAGAATAACTCCACTGTACTCTGTGCTGGACAGACTGCCATTCCAAGTCACATCTCCAGAGTCAGGTACCACAGTTGAAAAGAATGACAAATTGGAACAAGTTCAGTTGAGAGTTACCAAAATGGTGAAGGGCCTGGCAAGCTGTAGGAGAAATAGATGAAGGATCCGAGTATGTTTAACCTACAGAAAAAAATGACGCAGAGAAACAAGATAGTAGTCTTCCAATTTCTATGGATTAGCACTCAACAAGAGGTCCGCTTGTTTTAGACTGCCCAGGGGACAGGGTTAGAATCAATGGGTTAAGT
Organism: Arizona elegans; assembly: GCA_022577455.1. NCBI lineage: Eukaryota > Metazoa > Chordata > Lepidosauria > Squamata > Colubridae > Arizona > Arizona elegans. Next base: position 20,390,917 of record JAKOOJ010000015.1, on the reverse strand, counting down.
TTCTAAAGGATGTTCAGTTGAGCCACCAAAAGGGACTTCCTGATGTTATGAGCTGCCAAATGAAGTGGTAAGTTCTCATTCTCTGGGAAGTCTTCAAACAGAGGCTCAAAAGTCAGAGATGCTCCAGTGAATCCTGTCCTGCACAGAAGGATAAACCAGATGAATCGAAGGTCCCTTCTATGGTCTCTACTACAAAATTCATGGAAAATCTCTACCTTAGTTCTCAAATATTTTGGGACCGTGGATTTGGTGAATTATCCCCTACACACTACAATGGCTTTTATTAATGTATCAAATCATTTACAGTAGAACCTCTGGTCACCACCATAATTTGTTCCGTAACTTTGGTCACAACGCGATTTGGTCTTGACCCAAACCTAATTTTGGAAATTTGGCACTTACAAAAAAAATGACGCAGAAGGGGAAATCGGCCAAGGGGAAAAAATTGTGAATTTTTTGATTGGAACCCAATTTGGTTGTCGTCAGAAGCATTCGTGACCAGAGGTTCTACTGTATTTGGAAACCACATTCAAGGTGGATTTCTCCGAAGAAGTAATGGCCTATTAAACAGTGGGCTCTGAGTGGCCAGTGGGTTATATCTGAGGTGAGATTATGGCTTATTGGTGGTGAATTGGTGTGGGAGGGGATCCTAATTTCTAGAAGGAGCTCTAATTTTGCCATGACAACTTCAATGCGTTCCTTCTACTCCAATGGCCTTGCTCAAGTCACAGCAAGGACTAATAAGAAGCTATCACATCGCTTACTGAGCTAGTAACTAATCGTGCCAAAATAAACTACGCACTTGACTTTTAAGTTTGATATGACACGTCTTTGAATAAATGTGGCAAGAAAAAAAGAGAACACAATAAAACCCTCTCTGTTTTCTACTGTTAATTCTGAGTAACCAGGTGGACCAGACGGAATGGGACTGGTGGGGGCCGGTGGTGAACCTGGGTTTCGTAAGGGAATCACAAAACCTAGCCCAAGGAGTCATCGGCTGCAAAGGAGAATCCCAATGGGTGCTCTGTGCTCCCGTGCAGCATCTGACCAAGCAGGTGAGGTTTAAGCAAAACAGAGGAGTGAAGCAGCAAAGACTGGATGCACGGAAGTGCTGTATATCTTGTCCTTCCTGGGGCTCCCTGTGTCCCAGGCTACACCAGTGAGAAGTCCATGAAACTGAAGCAAGGCCGGCCATGGGCTTTCCTGGGCATCAGCAATTGGCTAATATTTTGTGCCTGGAATCAGAAACAGGATGGATGACAGCTGCAACTCAGGTATGGAGTCTCAGAAGGAAAGCTCTGCGCAAAGGTTCTTTCCCCCTTCAGAAATGGCCAGGAAATGCCCTCCTCATTAAGGAATAACTCTGTAGTTTGATGTATACTTCTACCCCAAGGTTGATCACAGGAGGCCAGAGCCACTACTCAGGCTTCTACTATGCACTGGTGGCAGATCTTGGCAGAGAGTCTGGTCTTGCGACTTCCATCCACATCTAGATACACCAGAGATGGACTGCAACGCAACACTGCAATGGGATATATTTGAGGCTGCCACTGAAGGTTATTTGGAAGCTTCCTAAAAGCTCCCCAGGTCTCTGCTCAAGAGGAGCTGATCTTGTGGTCGATTAGCCTTATTAGCCTTTACGGCGTGGGGCAGAACAGCAGAGAAGAGAAAGTGATGGTGGCCACCTGCTATGGATGGGCTTCCCTGCACCTCTTGCCCATCCTTCCTCTAGGACAGTGTTTCTCAATCTTGGAAGCTTGAAGATGGGTGGACTTCAACTCCCATCTTCAAGCTACCAAGGTTGAGAAACACTGCTCTAGGAGAAGCAAGAAAGAGGGCACCTGCTCAGCAGGGGGAAGCTATTCTTTGCCCACAATCATTGAGCCGCCTAATCTTTGGTGTCAAAGGACTGCTTTAATTTTACTACAGCTTTTAAGAAATGTCTTTGTTTATTATAAGCCAGTTAGTTGGGCCACCTGGACTTACACATTCCCTAAAATTACTTCCTATTTTTCCTAATCCTTTCAAAAATTAAACTAACCTAACCAAAAGATATTTAGTTAGATGAACACTTGTATGATCAGACTTAGACATAGAATAACTTTATTGTCACTTAGAACGTACACTAATCGGCATACAATAAAATGAAATTACACAGCATACAGCTCTAAAAGGGTCTCCACCACTAATATAAACATAAACATGACAAGATAGATAAACAAATACAAAATTATGCACGTACCCACATATATTATATGACCCAGAGAAACAACACAGTCTAGTTCAGATGTATCCATGTACATGGCGAGAGAGACAAATCTTGCAAGTTTACCAGACGGATGGCATATAGGGAAAAAAGCTGTTCCAGAATCTGGTAGTCCTGTTAGAAATACTTCGAAACCTCTTCCCAGACAGGAGCAACAGAAACAGACAGTGGGGCAGGTATGTGGGGTCTCTAACAATGCTTCAAGCTCAGCACAGAGCGCTTTTAAGTAGTATCCTGAATAACAGGAAGCAAGCTTCCTATAATCTTCTCCACTATCCTCACCACTCTCTGTATGGACCTTCTATCTGAGGCACTGCTACCACCAAACCAAACAGTGATGCAATTTGTTAAACACTCTCAATTGTGCCTCTGTAAAAAGTGGCCAGGACAGAAGCAGAAAGATGTGCTCTCCTCATCTGACGCAGGAAATGACCAATTGAGATTGCTAATTATCTGCACCCCCAGACACTTTATAGTGCAGAAATGGGTGGGGGTGTTAAAATCTGAATTTGGGATTTCCTGAAAAATAGCCAGGCAGTTCAAGTACTGCCCAGATCTCCACATGCATTTCAAAAATATTATTCTCATTAATATTAAGCTCATTCTACCAAAGTTTCCCCCCAAAAACAACAATTTTGACAAAGTTTAAAAGCTTTTATAAAGTCTTATAAAAATTCTAGTCCCTGCATCACACATTAGATGGGCAAAGTCTCACATATTTACACAACAAAGCAAACAAATTGATGTAAAAAGAAAAAGACATTTTTCACCTTTTATATCTAACAGTTCCATTACTTATTTTACTACCTCAGGCTGTAAACGCTGCCAAACCATATATATTGGGAGAAAGAGCATGGAGTGCAGAACGTTTATAGAGGGCATAAATAAGGGTGACAGTTGATCCTTAATGAATAAGCCATAAATTCCTGGATGAACTGAAATTCAAAAGTGTTAAATTTCTGTCAGATATTCCATTAGACACCTGCTTCCTACACCATTCACCGTTTTTAACATCTCTCCCTCTCTCTCTCTATAGCTAGTTGGTCTCAAAGACAAAGCAGGACTCCCATGCCACTAAGAAGCAGCAAGAAAGTTAGGACCTGTTGCCTTCTGACAAGGAAGAATTTATGGAAAAAGGTGGACATCTCTCCAGCTCCCAGATCCTGTGCCTCAACACTCTAACAAAGGCCTGCCACAAATACATAATGAAAGTCTACCACGATCTCTACCTGACTTCTAGGCTGTACGAATACAGCTGTTTCCTCACATGAAAGATCTCCATCACAGACAGATACGGTAGTTCATTTGCTACTGCCTACTTCTTGGGAGGTAAAGGCCCTTACCCTGCTTTTCCTTGAAATCTTATGGGGAGAGATCCTTGGGAAACAGAAACTGGTTGCTGCTCCCCACTTTATCCAGACCCAAGCCAGTCTATGAGGATGCTGGAAGGACAAACTCCTTGCTGGACTAATAACGAATAACAGATTGCTAATTTACCAAAACTTTTTTAAATAAATAGAACATAGTAAGAACACAGCAAGTCCTGAACTTAAGAATTTAAACTGAATTTGTATCTAAACTGGAACAGGTTATTCAATCAATCAAATGTTTGTCTTACTATGAACAACTGAAAACAGACCAGAGCATGTGCAAACCCCAGGCCATGTGGGGGTTGACTGCAGGTGAGCAAGGGAGGAGGTGAGCAAAGCGCGAGCCAAGGAAGGGGGCTGGGAAATGCAGAGGTGGAGCTGTTGGTGGTGCTGCACCCTTTGACACAGCCCTGGGGGGGGGGGGGCTTTCCTTGCATATGAGTGTGTGTGTGTCTGTGAGAGAGAGAGACACCATGCGTGAGAGATGCCGCTGCAGGTTCTCCTTGCCAGCATGCACCAGCCTTACTTTTGGCTCTCCTTGCAGGTTGGCTGTCTGCCATTCTGAATAGTGCAGCTTGTATCTGGGGGGTGTTTATAAGCCGAAGGTTCATAACCTGGAGACTTCCTGTAATATCAATTTCTAAGAGGCCTAGGCCTACGTATAAGAAACATTGATCAGTGAAAGAGACAAAGAAACGGAGGCCTGAAAATGTACGTAAACAGAACAAAGCAGCACTGAAAATAAATGAAGATTTCTGTTCATACATTCTACAGGCCTCCATTTTCTTAGGCTTCTTGCTATTTCCAGGATGTGCAGCCAAAACAGACTGACTGCCCGCCTTCACTGGAAGAGCCCGGTGGCCTGATTGACCTAGAGAACAGCTGGAGGCGCCTGTTAACCTGGTTAACAGGTTAACCGCCTGGAATGACAAGCAAGCTGGTACAAAGTGAGGCCAGAGCCAGACACAGCATTCACCGGGGACCAGTCCAGGAGCTACTTCAGTTCCCCATCACTGAAGGCACCACTCTGAGAAGGGGGGCTGCTTTCCTTCACTTTCTCTCCTTTTAGGAACAGCCCCCACCTCTTGCCTTAACCCAGAGGCATCAATACAATAGTAAAATATCACATCCCAAAACTCTCCTAGATGTCTTGAAATACCTTTGCATTCGTATTTTAGCTAAATGAATGAAGTCTTTGCTGTCGTGGCTATTATTATACCAACATACGTGTGTGTAGCTAAGGACTTTAACTAGCTTCCCCACTTAAACGCTTTCCAATCCCTGGCGATATTACCAGCATTACAGGAGTAGGTAGAAGATTCCAATGCTGGGGGAGGCCAGAAAGGAAAGAAAAGAGGACAGTGAAAAATAACACTGTATGGCACCTGAGTGAACAACTGAAGGGGAAGAAGGGAACTAGTGCTGTGGCTTGCTGAAGGCCAAACTCAGGCCGTCCGTGCTGAGACAGCCACAGGCAGCCAGTGGTTTCCCACTCCATCAGGGAAGTTTTCTGATTTGAAAGGGTAAAGCAGACGTTTGAAATGAAATCCTAGGCTAAGAATCTTTTAATTCTAGTTATACAATGTTACACTCAGGTCTGGTTGGAAGATCCCAAGGCCCGAATAAGGAAATTGCCTCTTCTTGTTATAAAATTTGTATTGTGCATTTCCACCTGGAGTTTGAAGGGAGGCAAAAAGCACTTTCCCCTTCAGTTTTATGCTCCATCTAGTGAGAGACAGTAATAGTGAGCCTTAATTAACCAGCCTCAATTTCCACAGTGAGCCAAGTGGCAGAACACTTAGTAACACCAATTCAGCACCTGCCCTCCAGCCATTCCAAGCCTGCAAAAGGGGGGGGGGGGTGTTATAAGACGGATTGCAGAATTACTGCTCTGATCACAACTAGCATTTTGAACTTTCAGAGGTGCTTTGTCCAACTTAGGTGTTCTTATTCTTATTCACACAAGAATATGTGTTGAAATGCAAGGAAAACTACCACCTACAAAAAAAAAATCAGGTATTCAGGTAAGGATTTTGCAAACCAAATCCTTAACCAAACTAAATTGAATCTTATTCCCTGAAGCACTTTTAATATCGGTTGTCTAATCTGAGAGCTTGCATAGGCAAACCTGCAATTTTACAAAAGGCAACCAAGTGTGCGGTTTTGTCCCCCACACAATGACTCCTTTCATTAAATTATTAAGAGCCAAATCCTGCTTTTTGTTATATCCCAAGATGGCAAACAATGAATGTTTCCTTCTATGTTGCTTTTGTGTTCTAAACAAAACAACTTTGTATCCTATTAGTAACTTACGAAGTCTGGTCCAGAGTTACACTTTGTACAAAATTAAATATTTGCTTATAGCTATAACGCAAACTTTCAGCCTTTCCAGCAGCAACTAAACATTGCACTGAATTTGTTCATTGTGTCAATATTTTAAAATGGATTTCATCAACTTTTATATCAACACAATTATGATCCAGATTTTCTCAAAATTTTGCAGCAAGGGAAATAAGTTATTTACCGGTATATATTTTATTATTAAATGTATAATGCCGTATTGCAGATAGGAAATTGAAAGACATGATTCTGGAAGTTTCACATATAACTTCAATCTCCTGTTTTTTTAAAAAAGTCCCAATCAAGTTGCTTTACTAGAACATAATCTTATCTAATTTAGTCTGGAAGTAGCTTAAATTGCCTGATTAAGGCTGGACTGAAAAAGTTAACTAAACTACACTGAGTATTTAATTCTGAAAAAGAAATTAGTTTCAGCAAAACGACAGGAGTTTGTGCTAAATTTCTCTGGATGTTTATTAAAAATATATTTGTGACCCCAGACCGAAAGAGAGAGCAGAGCAAAATGGGAATATCTGGAAAGGTTCATAGAGCTGATCCTCCTCCTTCCTTTATCCTCCTTTAAAACTCACCTAGAAATCCAAGCAGTGGCTTATAAAACTGTAAAAGGAGCTACCAGCTTGGAAGAAAAAAGATGGGTCACAGCCTCTATTCTGATGCAGGCCTTACTGCGCTCCAAGCTTCTTTCTGATGAAAGGGGATGCAGGCTTGTCCTGCAACATTCACACCTTCCGTGCTTCAAGGCTGCCTTGCTGCATTCACCTCTCCTGAGGGCAAAGGCCGTCCCACGGAACGCAAGCAGGCCGAGTCGATTTACTGATTCATGGCCACCTCCAGCAGCAGGTTGAATAACGTCTAGTGTAATTGACAATTCCAGTAGGCCTGTCAAGCACTGGGGAAATCAGGAAATCCAGGCAGTTCAAATGAGTATAAAGATTTATTGCATGCTTAAGCTCTCTACAAGAATCTGAACTACTAACGGTCATAGCAAATTGGCAATTGGCGATAGGTAAGAGTAAAAGGAATTCAAGGGGAGGCTGGACTTAGTTCTCTTGTGGGTGCCAAGGGACTCAAGATTGATGGTGCGTTTGACCCCTCCATTGGACTCAGCCTAGTCATATCCTACAACACCCATTATTATTGGCCTACACTTGGTCCAATTACAGCCTTTTTTCTGTTCCTGGCCTAGCATTAATCTTACAACAATCTTGCTAGTAGATCAGTATTCAACAAAGCGTAAAGCTGAAAAGAGGGGCTTCTTCCAAGAATCATCAGAAGTCTCTGGCTGAGGCAACAGCTGATCCCCCGCCCCATTTTCTTCCACTCCCAGGAGTCTGATTATATCAACAACTCCACAGAAAAATAGGATGCATAGTTTCTTCAGATTTTCTCTCCTGCAAACCCCTGGGAAGAAGAGACCATAACACAAAAGCTGAAACATTCAGCAGCCTTGAGACTCTTTGCCTTCCACTGGGACTGCCTCTTCAGACACGGAGTGAGCTTTTCTCAGCAAGGATTCAGCAAAGGAATACAAAAAATATCCCAACATAAATAAATACATGTATCTTGGTTTCACATGTTCACCCAAACTAGATTTTTAAATTTCTATTTTGAGGAAATGCAAAGATTTTCAGCTACTATTTTTTGAATTTTTCTACTAAATTTTGAAAATGCTTAGAACTTTCCTAAGGTGAAATTCTTCATGATTACTATTTATTGTACAGATATTTTAATTGTAACAGTTAAGAAACCCAGGTTCAAACTGACTTTCAGCTACAAAAAGTCAGGGTGGCTTTGAGCCAATCAAAGTTTGTTTTTGTTCCAGGAATTTTATTTTATTATTATTGACAATATTTATAAACTGCCCAGTCATACCAATAAGTGTTGGTGCAATACAATACAATACAATACAATGCAACTAACATCAAATAATAACAAACATACTAAAAGAATCCAACATCAAAGGCATCTTAAATAGTTCAGTCACCAAGGCTTTGTAAAATGCAAGAACCACTGGAGCCAAATTTAATTTATTTAATTTAGGCCATGCCCAACGTCAACTGACTCAACGTACAATAAAAAGTGACAGCCTAAAATCAGAAAACAGTAATCATTAAAAAAACAATAAGAACTGACAGCATCACCACCAGATGGATTCATAACTGGTTGACCAACCACACTGAATGTGTAGTCCTCAATGGAATTGCATCTACATGGAGGGAAGAATGCAGTGGAGTACCCCAAGGCTCTGTTTTAGGCCCAGTGCTCTTCAACATCTTCATCAATGACTTGGACGAGGGGTTAGATGGGGAACTCATCACATTTGCAGACAACACTAAGCTGGCCGAAATAGCCAACACTCCAGCAGATAGGCTCAAGATACGGAAGGATCTTGACAGACTTGAACATTGGGCGCTATCTAACAAAAGGAAATTCAGTGGTGAAAAAAGTAAGGTTGTACATTTAGGGAAGAAAAACAAAATGCACAGGTACTATATATGTGGTACCTTGCTCAATAGTAGTAACTGTGAGAGGGATCTTGGAGTCCTAGTGGACAACCATTTAAATATCAGCCAGCAGTGTGCAGCAGCTGCCAAAAAAGCCGATACAGTTGTAGGCTGCATCAACAGAGGGATAGAATCAAGGTCATGTGAAGTGTTAAGACCACTTTATAAGGCCTTGGTAAGGCCACACTTGGAGTACTGCATCCAGTTTTGGTCGCCACGATGTAAAAAAGATGTTGACACTCTAGAAAGAGTGCAGAGAAGAGGAAGGAGGATGATTAAGAGGCTGGAGGCTAAAAACATATGAAGAACGGTTGCAGGAACTGGGTATGTCTAGTTTAATGAAAAGAAGGACCAGGGGAGACCTGATAGCAGAGTTCCAATATCTCAGGGGCTGCCACAAAGAAGAGGGAGTCAACCTATTCTCCAAAGCACCTGAGGGCAGGACAAGAAGCAATGGGTGGAAACCAGGGGTGGGTTCTAAAATTTTTTACTACCGGTTCTGTGGGCGTGGCTTATTTTGTGGGCATGGTTTGATGGTCATGTGACAATTCTTTAGGATTTAGCAGAGGTACTGGTCTACCAGGCTTTTAACTGCTTGCAGAGCTGTACCAGTCTACCCATTTGTTCTTGGAGCGTCCTGGTCTACCCATTTGTTTTAAGAGCATCCCAGTCTACCCATTTGTTTTTCAAGCATCCTGGTCTACCCATTTGTTTTTGGAAGCACCGGTCTACTCATTTGTTTTTGGAAGCACCGGTCTACCCATTTGTTTTTGGAAGCACCGGTCTACTCATTTGTTTTTGGAGGCACCGGTCTACTCATTTGTTTTTGAAGGCACCGGTCTACCACACACTGCCTTTTAACACTGATCAGCTGTAGGGTAGCCCTTTGAAGCCCCGCAGCGAAAGTTTAACAGTATTTTTTCCTTCTAGCCATCAGCTGGGACTCGGGGGGGCAGCGAATAGATTGGGGGCGGGGCCAAATAAAAAGTAAGAATAACGCGGGCGGGGCAGGAGGGCCCAGCTCCCGAACAAAGAGAACTGGTTCGGTGACGTCATATCGTCACCGCTACCGGCTCGGCGGAACCGGGTGGAACCCACCACTGGTGGAAACTAATCAAGGAGAGAAGCAACTTAGAATTAAGGAGAAATTTCCTGACAGTTAGAACAATTGATCAGTGGAACAACTTGCCTTCAGAAATTGTGAATGCTCCAACACTGGAAGTTTTTAAGAAGATGGTGGATAACCATTTGTCTGAAGTGGTGTAGGGTTTCCTGCCTAAGCAGGGGGTTGGATTAGAAGACCTCCGAGGTTCTATTCTTCTATTCTATTCTATAACTGATGATAGATTTGGTCAGTCACATCCACATACAATCCACCCACCCTAACAAATCACAAGGCCTGGGAGAGCAGCCAGAGAGGAGGGCTTTCCAGTCACCAACCACCCGGCCCAGGAAAGCAACTACTGACATTATTAAATCACCTTGACAGACCCTATCATCGGTTCCCTTTTTGGAAGATTTCATCTAAGCTTGTTGTTTCCCATCCGCTCCCCAATAGATCCCAAATCCCACTTTAGGACTTTTACAGCAACTTCAGCATGGTCTAGGGTGGTGACATGTTCTTGGCGCTCCCAACTCCAAAAGATGTGGCGTGTATAATATGGCCCATAGTCATTTCAGTCAGAGCCCCTACTTGTGTTTCATTGACTGAGCTGCTTTTGTGGCAGAGAATAATAAAAGGAACAAGTCTTCTCAGAGAGGTCTTGTCCCCATTACTGATCATTTCCTACAGAACCTGTTGAAAAATCACCAAGGAACCCATTTCCAAGTAATAGAGAAGAAATGAAAGAAGGGATTGAAATTGCAGGAACTTTGGGGGAGAGTAAACCCATCGTATTAGACTTCAATGTAATGCAGACACAAGCAATAGAACAAAATCAGACTAATGTCTTAGACTTTAAAAGAGCTGATTGTGACAAACATAGAAGACCTGGGAAAACTCCATGGATGAAAATCTTAAAGGGGAAAACAACTCAAGAAGTTTGGGAAACTCTGAAAAATGTGATTATTAAAGCCCAGTCCACCACAGTATCATTGGGGAAAAAAAATCCAAGAAGACATGGTTACACAAAGCACTCTCTCATAAACTGAAAGACAAAAAGGATAAGTACAAAAAAAAATGGAAAGAGAGACACATAATTAAATCAGAATACTAGCAAATAGCCTGAATCTGCAAAGACAAAGTCAGAAAAACTAAATCTCAGAATGAACAAAGACTTGCAACAAATGTCAAAAATAATTTTTAAAGAAGGTTCTTTCAACATGTAAAAAACAAAAACAAAGTCAAGGAAACAATCAGTCCACTAATGGGAGAAGATTGTAAGCCGCCCTGAGTCTCCGGAGAAGGGCGGCATATAAATCAAATTAAAAAAAAAAAAAGATGGCCTGGAGGTGACAAGCAACTGTGAGAAAGAGGAACTGCTTAACTCACTTCTCTTTGCATCTGTCTTTACACAAAAGGAAAGGAAAAAGTAGCACCATAAAAGAGAATAGAAATGCAAGTCAAAATAGACAAGAGAATGGTAAGAGAATGCCTATCCACTCTAAATCAGTTCAAATTCTTGGAATTATACCCCAAAGTTCTGAAGGAGCTGGAACACAGAATCTCAGAACCACTGAAGCACATCTTTCAAAGATCCTGGAGCACTGGGGAAATACCAGAGGACTGGAAAAGAGCTGATGTGGTTCCAACCTTCAAAAATGGATACAGAAAACTACAAGACCAATCAGCTCAACATCAATACTTGGGAAAATCCTGGAAAAAATAAGTAACAGAACTGAGAATATCCAGGGTCTCCTGTTTGAGCAGGGGGGGGCGGTGGGCTAGAAGATCTCCAAGGTCCATTGTAACTCTGTTATTCTGCTCTGTCCAGTGGTGGGATTCTGGGGGTTCTAGGGGGTTCGGCCGAACCCTTTGTTAAATTGCTGGCTCGCCCCGCCCCTTGCCCCGCCCCTCCGCACTACTATTTATTCCCAATAAATGGGGCAAGCAAGTCAGCAATTTAACAAAGGGTTCAGTGTTTTTTTGAAATTTTATTGGCCCGCGGAGTTTCAGCATAGGCTAATTAGCCCTTGCTTAGATCGGCTCCCGAATCTCAGCTGATTTGTCTCAGCTGTTTTGCTCAGGGCTCTGCTGCTTCCTTGCAAAGAATCCTGGAGCAATTTTTTTTTCCCCTAGCTATGCTGAGAAACGAAACTGAAACTGCTTTGCTGTTGCTGCAAGGTTGGAAAATTAGGCAGGCAGAATTCTTTTCTTTTTCCTCACCAAAAAAGGTAGGTGCAAACAATGGGAAATTTAGGGAAAAAGAGGAGAATTCAGGATTTTAAAACACAAAAGAAAAAAAAGCTCTATTTAACTAGGGAATTGTAATAATTGAGATACTATTAATTGTATATTTCTGAAAGCAGAAATGGTTAAATTGTGGTTTGGAGGAATATATGGGGGAAATTATTTGGTTTATTATTATTGGTAAATATAATTAATTGATTTGTAAGAAATTGGATTGCATGGAAATAATTGGAATATTCATGTTCATATTGATTAATATACAAAAAAGGTAGTTATATAACTAATTGATTTATATTAAAACATTGAATTTATATTAAACAACTAATATTACATAATTAACCAATGTGAGGATGGATATAAAAATAGATGACAATGGGAAGGGGTATAATATAGAATAGAAGCGAAAAATTGAATTTGATTAAGGTTAGAGATGAGGATGAGGGTAATATTGGTTTTTTACAAAAATAGATGAGGAATAAATATGGCAAAAAGGAAATATAGAAATTGTAAATTTAATTGAAATGACTAAACACTGTTTAAATTTGTGAACCGGCCAAATACTCTGTTCAAAGAAAATACATTGTATGTTTGTATGTGTGTTTCTAATTATTGCTATTTATTCATATTTGTTCTCTTTTACTCTTTAAAGTTTAACAATTCATTCTTTATCTTAATATCTTTATATTTGCTTGGGGTTGGCTTTCTTCCCTTTCATCTTTTTTATTGTACAGCAATCTTTCTCCTCAAACCTACCACCTCTCTTTTCTTTCCTTCTTACTTTCTCTTCCTCCCCCTCTTCTTCTCCTCCCTACTTCCTCTTCCTTTCTCCTTCTCCTCCTCTCTTCCTCCCTCTCTTACCCTCCCTCCTACTCTAATTTCCCTTCCCTTCCTTCATCCCTCTCTATTGCTGTATCCTTTTATGCATATGGACTACTCAGAGGGCTGAAAAAGTTATTTCTGACTGGTCCTCGCACTTTTGACCAGTCCTCGAACTTACGACTGTCTTCACATTTTACGTTTTTGCCCTATCTTGTCACCATGGTGAAGAGAAGCAGTTGTGAAATGAGTGACATGGTTGTTAAGGATGCTGCATGGGCATAAATGATGACCAGTCATAAGTGCGAGACCCAGTCAGAAATGACTTTTTTCAGCCCTCTGAGTAGTCCCTATGCACATAGCCACGCCTACACAGTCATGTGACCAGCTAGCCACACCCACCCAGTCACATGATTGCCAAGCCACACCCCCAACTAAGCCACGCCCACAGAACCTGTTGTTAAAAAAATTGAATCCCACCACTGGTTCTGTCTATTTCTAGCAATTCCCCAAACTTCACCCACAATCACTTACACTAATAGCAAACCTAGTGGCTCCATGGTGCTTTGGACTTCAATACTTTGGACTTATCATCCCTTGCTATCATGGTCCATAATAAGGAACTATGAGAAGCATAGTTCAAAACATACAAAGGCATCAGCTGCCAGGTGGAAGAAGGAGAGTGGGGTTGCTGCTCAAGTATCACCCCAAAACAAGACAAAGTGGTAGAGAAAGGGAAGCGTTTTTTTCACAAACAGTACCGATAAACCATGTTTCCTCTCAAAGTGGCCCATCACCCTTCCAGAACAAAATTTCCATGCTGAAGCCTAAGGTTCAAGTGCAAACCCAAGAAGTTACTTGTATGTATTTTTTAAGACGGACAAGCTTCACGGGGCTTAAAGAACTCTGCAGGGAACGCGTCTGGCCCGTTTTCTAGCCAGAGCCCTGCAGCCCAGGCCCTTCACGTAAAAGGTGTTGGGATTTCTAAGCCAGTCCCATTGTTTTCACTTTGGAGCTTCCAGATGTCCATGGAAAGCTGGTCAGGAATTCTGAGCAGATCAACATGTCTGCAAGTTCAGCCTTTACGGCTGCAATATTAGAAGGATGAACTAAGTGTTCAACTGGCAACAGATGGAGAAAGTTTGGCAGCCCTGGAAAGAATGGAGAGGGAGACTATCTTCTGCCTCAGCCATGAACTCACTGAGGGAGGAATTGTGTGTTCCATAAAGTCTTTTAACTCCTTCTTAGGGACAGCTTTCTTTTTATATACCATTAGCACGAGGCTGGATTTGGCTGGGGAACCAGTGACAACAAGAAGGCAAGTTTCTTAAGCCATTCCCCTGGGCTACTTTTCTGTTGGAAATCAACTTCTCCCCTTAAAAAGAGATAAGGGGAATAAAATAGGAGAGGAGGTTTTTTAAAAAAGGAAATGAAGTTGGAAGCTCAGACCTACATCTGGAACACAGAGATGTGCAAGACTGGCTGATCTGACAGGCAATGGTGAGCAACACACTGTAGCACATCGAAATATCAAGGATGAATGAGATCCTTTTTATTTAAGCCAATGTTGCATTTTTCCCCTCTGATGAAGCTCATCTGCTTTTTACATTTCACATCTGTGCAGGCTTTCAAGAACATGCAATAAAAATCTTGGACTTCAACTAATTATCGATAAAACAACCTTTCCTGTAGAAAACACTGGAAAGCATGATAGAAAAAAGTCCTTGACATTCAGTTCTCTGTCTGCAAGGATGCACACATTTCTTTTGCCTTGCAGTCTTTTGGTACAGCAGCAGGGAGAAAAAAGGAAATACAGGGGAGAGACAGACCCCAAACAAGGAGCATTTTCATCCCCTTTAGAAATCTCAAGCAGCAATTCTGAAATGGAAAAAGGAAGCTCCTATGGACCCAAGAGCACCAAAAAAAAAAAAAAAAAAAAAAAAAAAGTCAAACCCAGAGGCTCTTTGTTGGGGAGGACACTGTTTTGAGAACAGCAGGAGAGTCACCTCAGGAAGGAGCCTGGAGTTTGAAAGGGCCCCTCAGGATGCCTTCTCAAAGGCCTGCTCAACCCCGAGCCGAGCCTTTCCCGATACTGGATATCTGGACCACTTGAGTTCAAAAAGGGACAGTGCATTTGGCCCACCAGTGGTTAAACTGCCTTTTATTTTCTATCCTGGAAGACTAATTTTATTCACACTGGTTAGCTGAAACGACTATACTTTATTAATGTTTTTTGTTCTTGTATTTCAACTACAGTGCTTTTAAAAAAAGATAATTAATTATATTCTTTGCTTCTGTGAGCAAGAATGCACAAGTGAATAAATATCCTTCTGTATTTATTCTTGACAAGGATGAATTTATCTTTCCTGCTATAGGGCGGTCCTTAATCTGCGCTGTTAATGTGCCCGTGAAAATTGCGGCAAAACGAGGAGTGTTTGTTTTATGGCTGGTTTCCCAAGCTTTTTTTTTTTTCTTTCATCCCCTCCCTACAGAGCAGCCAGGCCAGTCTGAACAGGAATGTCCTCTGGTTGTTTGGGGAGAAGCATGCCAAGGACTGATGGTTCCCCAAGGCAAAAAAAACTTCGACTGGAGGGCAGACCCAAAATGCTTCTCCTGCAGACCTGACCTGGCACCCAGATAATAAATCTGCTGGGACAGGCGAGACCCTTCTTGGGCTCAAGGGGGCCTACTTTCTGATCCCTTCCACTGAATCCTGCTCACGTCCCACCCCAAGAGATTGGGGGACTGCAGCCAGTGGTGGGATTCAGCCAGTTCGCACCACTTCGGAAAAACCGGCTGTTAACTTTCTGAGCAGTTTGGTGAACTGGTTGTTGGAAGAAATCATTAGGGCAGAGAACCGGCTGTTAAATTATTTGATTCCCACCACTGACTGCAGCACATTGTCAATGGCAACACTGCCCCTCAGCACCTCACAAGAGGTAATGTTGTGAGGAGGGCACATAGATTCTCCTTCTCAGCTTCTTTGCAGCTGTTCTTTGCCTCAGACAACAAAATTCATGATTCCAACAATGGCTGAGAGCAACCAGAGGGATGAGCTAACTGGAGCTGGAGACGTGGTCCAGAGTCACTTGGTCGAAACAAGTTTCCAAAATTGAAGGGGAAAAAACAGAAGGACACCGAGTAAAAAATAGCCTCATGAATATTTTCAATATCGAGCACCAGTGATAAATTACTCTACGTTCACAGTACATAAAATCAGTTCTAGAGGCTCTGGGTTTTTGAGAATGTACCAGAAAGGCACCTGGATGGGCAGGTTTCAGAAACAGCATTCTTCCATGCGCAACTGCCTCCGAACGAAGTCTCTACACACTACCAACATTACATGGAAGTAGAAAGGTCAGAGACACGCCTAGAAGCCAAGAGGGAACTAACCGACTGTTGCAAAGCCCTGCTTTGAAAAGCTCGTTTCAATTCCCATTTATTTTACACATAAATTTTGCCTGCACAGAAGCCTACATTAAATTGTGAAAAACGAGGAATCCCAACTGATATCAGTTTACCTTATTCACAGCGGTTATAGAAGAATAAAACATTCCAAAGTCACCGGAAAATGAGGGTTTAATATATAAATTATATATAATATATAATATATAAGAGCCGAGGTGGTGCAGTGGTTAGGGTGCAGTACTGCAGCTACTTCAGCTGACTGCTAGTTCAGCAGATCAGCGGATCAAATCTCACCAGGCTCAAGGTTGACTCAGCCTTCCATCCTTCCGAGGTGGGTAAAATGAGGACCCAGATTGTTGGGGGCAATAGGCTATTTAGTATACTGTCTTTGGTGTAAACCGCCCAGAGTCCTCGGAGAGTGGGCGGCATAGAAATATGACTAATAAAATAAATAAATAAATAAATAAATTAGCTGTAGAGAGAATGTTGTTCCCGCTAGCAGATGTGGGAAACTGAAGCAGCAAACCCAAATAGGTCATCCTCAAATTTAATTCCTGAACTTTGTGTTCAGATCGCTCTTTTAATCTGATAATGTTTGAATTTACAGGGTAAAAAAAAAAGAACACTTAAACAATATTATTATGGAATATCCAATGGCCCCATCCCAGCAAGGAAAGCAGATTTCCTGAACACCATTAGAATCCGTAGAACTATTGCATGGCTTAAGTTCCATTTGATGGAGGAGCGCCCAGATGGCTCAAAGCAGATCAGAGGCTGCTCACTCCAATCCAATGGCCTCCAAAACCACGACTCTCCTCAGCCCTTTTCTTACTGCTCTTTTTTAAATTGTTTTCATTGTTTTAACCTGTAAAAATGAAGTGTTTTAATATTGTGTGTGACCAGCCATACGCTAAATAAAATAAATAAAATCCTCAGCCCTTGAACAAGACAGGCCGGTCAGATATCATGGTCACACATCTGTGAAGGGATCCAAATTGCAACCCACTTTCTCAGGCTAAGTCCTTCACCAAGGGGATAATTTGACTTCGGGAGATGGAGGGGGGTAGATTTAGTTCAGCTCTGTGCTTTGGGCGATGACCTTACTGTCATTGATCTTTATTAATTTGTCTTAAGGATTCAGAGGTCTTAAGTATTACAATTGCACTATCCAATTCCCCAATTCCTATGTGTTGATCAAAGCACCCTGAGACAGACCCGCTCTGAAAAAATTATGAACAATTTTGCTAAATAATAAAGTATAATTAGCTGCTGAAGGAAAAAGAGAAGTGGGATAAAGTAAAAGAATTAGCAAATGTGTAATTATGGAGATCAGCTGTGTTGCCTGCAAAGGCGTTTACTGAGAGATCTTCTGAAGTGCACTTAATTGAGTAGGAGGCTTATTTTATTAAGAGAACATGTATTTGAAACCAGTATGAATGAATGCCCTGGATCTATTTATTTATTGACATTGCATACAGTTTCTTGGGAATAATTTCATCCCGGGACTTAAACCCTAATAATGGATATATCAAAAGTCACGTTGATCGTAATTCTGTAAAAATACAATGGTATAAATGTGACTGATAATACCCCTACCAAAAAAAACCCACCAACCCCTACATACTGTATAAGTGTATGCATTATTCTTTTAGAAATACCTCAGAAATTCTGAAAGCAATCCAGATAGATTTCACTTTTCCTGGATTAAGCTTCCTTCACTAAACTGGGTGAAAAGAGCAGAACTTTAGTTATGCAAACCAAATTCCTCTAAAAGTCAGGATGCAAAATTGCAAGCCAACAATTATGTGGATCCCACTCATAGGACTGGCTTCTTTCTTGTCTTTTGATCGCTAACTCTTCTTGGCGGCTTTAAAACAAACAAGAAAAAAAATCAAAGTTCTGGAGTCACCCTGGCCCATGAGGCTCTTTTCCACATGAGGGGAGGCGGCTTTCATTCCTGCTGCAGCCGAGGCGGCAAGGATCCCTTTCAATGCTGCAGGCTGAGACTGCCCCCCCCCCGCCCCGATCTGTCCAGCACCTTCAGGTGGAAACAGAGGGAATAGTTGGAAGCCGGCCAGCCCAACAATCCCACTCTCCACAGTTGCCCTTAAACTGCCTTAAACCCCAACTCCCTGCCTTCTTCCCTTTGGATCAATTCAGTAAAGAGGCCTCGTCTGCCATAAAATTCCGCAGAAGCCTGAGCTGGTTTCAGGACTAAGCAAGACAGAGAAAGCAACATTTGCAAAAGTAGATTTGGGAATCCAGTTTTCATTTGGCCAATTAAAAGAAGGAACGGAGCAGCGGAAACCTAAAGGGGTTAAAGGGACAGGCGAAAAAGCCACCACAATGCGGTTCTGTTTTCAAAAGGTACAGGGGAACTGAGAAGTAGCTCCACTGGGAAGAGAAGGAAGAGAATGGAAGCTGCTGTTATCTTGGCCAGTAGCACTCTCCAAATTGTGCAAGGCTGGACTGAAATATTTCCAATTCCTCAGCATCAGGATTACCCGTTTTCCTACATTAATATAATATAGGAAAAAGAGGGGCAAGATATCCTGGCATAATTTTCAACCCCAGCCGTACGCCACAGAATGCCTGGGATGGAGGTGAGAACTGCACCTGCCACCGAGTCCCACCTCTGGTCAGCAACACAGAGGAAAGGATGGCATCAGTGCCTGATCTCAGCTTATTGGCTCAACTGAGTGAAGCAAAGTTGAAGATGTTCAAAAGAAAAATCAAAGGGATTCCAAGGACAGGAGGCAAAGCAACTTCACTGACAAGGAAACCCACACCTAGATTATGAATATTCAGGGAATACCAGCAATTTCTCGGGCTGTTGAATGTACAAAACAAGCAATATATTTACCTAATTATTTTTTATGGAACTGTGTTTCAGTCACAGAAAATACTGCTGTTGAACCTTGTCATTTGACTGAGAATCTGGGGAGGAAGGAGAGAAGAACGAGTGCAAAGATCCACAATCTCGTTACTTTGTTAGATGAGAGGCTGCTGCATGTACAGTACGAATAAATCTCAGGACCCATAATTTATTGTGCACTATTTCTTCCTATAAGGAGTAAATTGAAAGCTGCTCACAGCCAAATGAATTTGAGTAGCAGCAACAAACAAAGAGCCTCACATAACCTGCAGGAATTAAATGTAGGGAGAATACATCGAGGAGAGGGGAATAATCTAAAAATGAAACTACCTTATAAGCATTTGCTCTCAAATTTATACATCACAAGATCAAAGCTCCTTAAACACTCCCCTTCGTGTCTGTAACCCATAGTGTCTACAGCATATGTTCTCATTACCTTTGGAGTGAAGTCGGAAGGAAGGGAAATACGGGGGGGAAATACCAGTAAGAGCTATAAGCTTGACTCATAGGATGCTGTGAAATGGTCACCTCAATGTTACTCTGTGTTCCTCTGTGATAACCTTATGGGCTCCATTCGCCTGCCAGTCACAGCGCTCAAGGCTGCAGCCTAAATGAATTTAGCCAACAGACGTTGTGTGCAGAGGGCGGCCAGAGAGACCTCCAGTTTTAAATATGGACAAATTACCCCATCACCTAAGAGGGAGATGAACCTCTCCAATCTCAGATGGGAATTATGAAAAGAAGTAAAATAAATAAATAAGCAAAGTTCTGCAATTATCATGAACAAATTAAGCATTTAAAATGCCTTCTCTTGAACTCTTCAGCTTTTAGTTGTACAATACAGTATTAACTATAACATCAGCGCTGCCAGAATTGATCACTTTTAAGATGCAGGATTTAACGCAAAATGTTTAATCATTCCCGATGAAACAAAGGGGTGCAGAAGCATACATTTTGGTTGGAACATGACTACTTAAGCTCCTAGTTTGTCCAACAAGCCCCTCAGAAGGAAAACCTTGCATGGAGATTCCATTTTATTGTCAAGCAAGAAATAACCATGTTCTCAATTTTCGGTATTGTGGCAAAATACATGTGGCATACATGAGGCACGATCCGGATGCAAAGTGTTCGCTTTTTTCAGATTGATTTCCTTAAATCTAAAGCCTATCTGCATTTTATACAGATATTTCACACCACAACCATGGCTGCCAACCTGTTGTTAGCGAACTCCTACTGGACACATCATGACTAGAATTTCTGTGCTAGTTATGATGCCATCTGCTAACAAACAGCTGTAGTCCAATTCCAGTGAAAGCAAAGAAGTTTTGCTATAAATCAGTTATGGATAAGCTGCACCAAAGGCAACTGAACACACCAGCAGGATCTGCTGTTCCATTCCAACAAAAGGCAAAGGGGCCTCTTGCAGGAACCACATCATAAATAACTTTGGATCACTATACTGTAACATTTCAACAGGACCTGCAGTCATAAACGTAAAGAGCCCATCCAGGTCCATTGACGTCAATGGGGAACTTTCCATCAGATTCCATAGAGAACTGGATTAGGCCCAAGATAAATGCTAAGAAGGGAAAGGCTACTCAATGCACTTACAACATACCTTTTTATTATTATCATCACAAATGGGCAGTATGAAATATTGTCTCAGCACTAGCCTATCAAATTTCTAAGTGTCTGGTTCCCAGTGCTATAAGAATATTTTATATATGGACATTGTGAATCTGAATGGGAAATATTTGAACATTATACCATACGGGCAATTTCAGTGCTTTAGGCATTCAAAACCTCTTCTTCCACAAAAAGAATCACCGGTAGATGTTTTATTTTAGCTCAGATTCCACAATTTTCATGTTACAGAAATGAAGCTTTCCTACAAAGTATTGGCAGGACTGACTTCTGCAATAGACATACATGTTAACTGACCAACAGTTGCCTTAATATACATTAACTAGAAATGTAGGTTGTGATGCAATTCTTATGGTTTAGCAAATTCTAGTGGCCAGTTTCCAGGCACAACACACTGCTGAAGATACTTTCAGTGGAGTTTGGCTTGCACTGAACAAATATGCTTTGCAATTCTTAGCAACACTTTAACATAAGAGCAAAGAGTAGCCCCAACTAGGAAAGGAAGAGTTAGATTAAGAGGACTTTGAAGTAAAGCATGAACCACAAGATGCAGCTGAGGCTGCTTTTTCTTCCTTGGGTCCGAGAAGCAGTTAAGGGGGCCAGAAGAAAATGATGGAGACTCATAAATATTGAAATTGAGAAGAATCTGAACTCACCCATGTATACATAAATGCACACCAACGGGCTGCTAATTTTGCCTGTATAGTAGTACATTTAACTGGCTTGCTACCATGGAAATTGTTATCTTCAAAGGCATTTTGCTTAATGGAACGCAAAGTTGATCACAGGGAGCTGGGATGTCCACTCTCTACAGCAGCAGCACTAGCTTAGCTAGAATTATCCCACAGGATTTTGGTGAAATCACTGAATAAATATTATACATTACCACAACTATATCATTATGCAATTTGAAGACCCCTCTACATTGCAGTTTTTTCTTCAGGTCTGGGATCGATTTGGATTTTAATTTATTTTTCTTCTTTTTCCCCTTTTGTCTTTTCTTCAGGTATTTTGTGTGTGTGTGTGTGTGTGTGCGCGCGCGCGTAGTTTACTTACTCTCAGCTTCTGAATCTGAGAGATGATCAAATTAAAGAATGATACTTGTATGCTGTAGTAACACCACACCACTTTAAGTAGCTTTAAATCACAATCCCAAGGATTCATATTTACCAGGAATAAATGAAACGGATGGGATTTCTTCTGATATAATCCCTTTGGGATGATTTTGCCCATTGAACAGTGCTAACTCTGCTCCTAGAATCCCAAGTCAACTGGCCTAATGGACCAGGATAGGAGCCCAACCAAGTTTATTCAAAACAAAGTAAACCAAATAAATATATTATATACTGCTGGATCACTGAAACAAAAATTGAGATATGTAAACACATTGTGCAAATGGAGAACTCAAATTTAGGTAAGAATGTTTCGTTCCTTTTATTGTTAGTAATAATTAATAGTATAAAATTAAGCCCTTGTGAAAAGCTGCAGTGCCTGAACAAAGCAAAGTTGGGCTGCTGGAGAGCGATCCACACCTCCTGATGCCGGATTCTAGGAAGGGATCTATCCTGGATCTTCCATGTGTTAAATACTTACTGCAGGTGCCGGAAAGGATGGCTGGCTAAACCTTTTGCCCACAATAACGAAAGTCACTTTGTAGGCTTAGTATTTTAAAAGGTACCTATGGAAAATACAACCCATTGCGAGTCCCTATTGCCATCAGAAAGAGTAATTTGTGATAAAAATAAATGACAAAAAATATTGAGAGAAGACTAAAGTTAATGTCTATAGGTTTCTTAAGATTAAGATACTCTAGCAAGTATACTGTAGGTAAGTCCATGGGTCTGAGCTATCACATTGGAGTAACTTATGTTTCCTCGGGTCCCTCACACATACATGGCTCATCTTTTTAATAACATAAACCTATGTAATTTATCTATGGTGAAGCAAATTCTATTTAATCCAGTAGAATACTCTTCTTTTAAAGGAGAAAATATATCAATAATTAATTTTGTCAGGAAAAAGTGGTTTGCATTTGTTTTACCCAGCATGCTTTTTAAAAATGTGTACATATGTACAATTTATGCTTCCTTATTTCAACTTATAAAATGCACACAGTTTTATATCATTTAACATCTGTGGTGGGCTATTGCAGAGACTTTCATGAAGTCAAAATAAAAGGGGGGGGGGTGTTCCAAAACTCTCTAGAGTCTCGATGGTCACCAGGGGCCTGGAATCTGCTCTTCCATGTCTATAAAAAGGGACCGATCCACCGGCCTGAGTGGCTGCAGCTCCATTTCCCGAAAGGAGCCGCCGGACTTCCTTTCTCTGGCAACGCAGGTCCCAACTTTCTTCAATCGGACAGGCGAAGCCCCCTCCCCTCAGGCAGGCAGCCGGCCCCTCCAAGGAAAGCCCTGCTTCTCCAGGCAAGCAGAGGGGCAGGTGGGCCTGAAGCAGGATTACCGCCCACCCCCCGCCCCCAGGCCCCTTCCTCCAACGGCCCAGGCCCGAGAGCCCGCGGAGGAAAAAGCCAACGCCGGACGGGGCGGCCTTCTTCTCCCCCAGGGAAAGCGGAACGCCAACCGCTGGAGCGCAGAGGCTGCCGCCGGGGCTTCCCGGCCCCCCGCGGGTCTCCTTACCTCACGTCTCCGTAGGCGCCCGCGTAGCCCTCCATCCAAGGCCCGAGCTCCGTCTTGATGCAGCCGGTGGCCGAAGCGAAGGGCATCCTGCCCATCACGCCTCCGGGGTACCACACCTCGGAGGGCAGGTCGGCTCCTTCCTGGCCGGGCGGCCCTTGGCCCCGGCCGTAGCCGAAGGGGGTGGCGGCGGCGGGTTCGGCCGAGGCGCAGGGGCCGTAGACTTGCGCGTCCTCCGCGAAGAAAGGGTGCCAGGCCGGGCCCGGAGGGGCGGCGTAGTGGGGCGGCAAGGCGGGCATTTCTCCGGCGCGCCGGTACTGCGCGCCCCAGAGGCCGCCGGCCGCGTACTCCAGCGGGCTCTCCAGCTTGATGCGGCCGTGCGAGGCGAGCGCCAGCTGGAAGTTGTAATAGTCGCGGCTCTGGAAGGCGCCCGCCGGCGGTTCGTCCAGCTCCGGCGAGCTCTTGAAGAGGCTGAGGTGGCCCGGCACGTCCATGGCCAGCGCGCCCTCGCCGCCGCCGCCGCCGCTTTCCTGCTCGGCTTCGACGATCTTGCAGCCCCCCACGGCCACGGGCCGGGCTTGCGCGCCCGGCAGCGCGAACATGCAGTCACCGCGGCTGGCGCCCGCTTCGCCACCGCCGCCGCCGGGCCCTTCGAGCACTTCCACCGCCAGGCCCATGGAGGCCGAGACGGCTTTGCACAGCTCCTTGGCGCTCTCGCCCAAGTAGTCTTCCTTGGCCGCGCTGGCTTCGCCGCCGCTCGCCGCCCCGCTACCGCGCGGCTCCCCTTCCGCCGCCGGCAGGAGGCTGCTCTCGGCCAAGAGGTCTTTCAGGTCCCCGGAGCAGCTCTGGAACGAGGGAGCCAGCAAGGCCAGCGCCGAGGAGGCGGCCGAGGAGGAGGAGGCGGCGGCGGCCGGCTGGAGTCCTTTACTGCCTGGCGCAGCCTCATCCAGCGGCAAGTAAGAAGGGGAGCCGGGGTGCTGCTGCTGCTGCCGCGGGCTGGCCGGACACGGGCCAGCCGACGGAGAGGCCGCGCTTGGGCCGCTGGGCCCGATCTCCTCTCGCGCTCCGCCGGGCCCGGGACTCTGGAAAGCCTCGCGGACGCTCTGGAAAAGGCTCTGGAAAGCTCCGCGGAAAGTTTTTGCCGGCGGCCGAGCGTAGACCCTGCCCAGCCCGACGTGGACTTCCATGGCCCGTTGGCGGCGAGGGCGGCTGCCTCACTGGCGAGGGCGGCTTCTTCGCCCCACGGGGAGAGTCCTCGGCGGAGCGCGGACGGCCACGGGCACCTTTCACCTTTCTCAAAGCAGGCGGCGGCGGCGGCGGCTGATCATCCCTCGCAGAGCCGTCGGAGAGGCCGGGTCCCAGCAGGTGCCGCGCCAAGAGAGGCGGCCCCCCGCTTTCGGGACCCCGATCCGGAAGTCGGGGCTGCTCTGCTGAAGCGCCCGAGCGCGCGGCCTACGAGAGCGGCGGCTGCCAAGCGGGAGAAGCGGCGCCTGTCACGCTGGCTCCGCCGGGCCTGTCGCGACGACGAACTTTCTGGGCGGAAAAGGCGCGCAGGCGGGCCGGCTTCACGGACGCTCCTGCTGCCGAGCGGCGCCTGTCTTGCGGGGGGACGGGCGGAGCGGCCGCCGACGAGCGAGCCGAAAGTTGAGCGCGAGCGGCGTGCTGACAGGCGCACCAAGAGGCGAGCGGCCCGCCGTCCTCTCCGCTTCCCTCCCCCGGACCAAAGCCAAGCGGAGCGGCTCCGGCGCGCGGACCGGCAGCTTTGGGGCCGGCCGGGCCGCCCCGCCCCTTTTGCCCCCGCCTAGCGCCGGCAGCGAGAGGTCGCGCTCCGGCCGGCCGGGGAGGAGCGGAGCCGAGCGGGGCGCCCAGCAGCCCAATCAGCGGTGGCCGAGCAACAAGTGGGCGAAGCGCAACAGGCGGGCGGGCCCTGGGAGGGGACGCCTGCGCCTCCTTCGCCGTCCCGAAAGCCGGAGGAACCCGGCGCGAAGCCCCGCCGTTCTGCTTGGCGCTGCTGCCCTCCTCGAACTCCGGGCGCGAGGGAGACAAGCGGGGCCGGACGCGAAGGCTGGCGGCCTTGCCTGGGAGGCTGGCGGCGCCGGGCAGGCTCGGGCTTTATGTAGCGGCTCTCCAGCGGCCCAGCGCCGCTCCTCTGCATACGCCCGCCCAGCTCCACGTGCCGAAGGCAGAGCCCGCTGAAGCGAGCCCACGAGGCAGCGCCGCCGTAAAGAGCGGGCCGGGCGCGACGCTGCCCGCTGCGCCGGGGGCCCAGCCCGACGTGAGGGGAAAGCGGAGCCCGCCGACCGCCGAGATCGCGCAGAAGGGAGGCTCGGCTATCCCGCTGCGGCCGCTCGGGGGTCCCGGCCGTCGCTCTGCCTCAGCCGGCCCCGGACCTTCCTACCTCTGCTTCTCCGGCAGCCTTGCCGGCTCTTTGGAGACTGCGGCAGCCCTGGAGCCCTCGCGGGAGCTTCTGCCCAAGAGAAGCCGTCGAGGCCCCTGGCGGGTGGGCGCCGGAAAGGGCAGCAGGCCCAGCGGCGCCTCACTGGGGCCGAGGTGCTTTGGCTTTCAGGGCTGCCCCTTCAGAAATGGGGCCGGTGGTCCAACCCAGAGCAACTGGCAACTTCCATGTCAGAAAACTCGGCCGACCTGAAACAGCCTACAGTTCAGTCAGGATGGGAAGCATTTGAGGGGCTTCTGAGTTCCTCCTGCCATGTCCCCCCCCCCCCCAATTCCTGTAGGCCGTGAAACATGAACTGTATTGCAATTGGCCGAGGTTGGTTGAGCAAGGAAGGCTGAGAAGTTGTTTGAAACAAAGTTTCAGAAATACCCAGAAGAATATTTGGCATGGGACTGGTTTATTCTGAGTTTATTTCATGTACGTCTGTACTGTGCAAAGTCTCCCTCTCTCTCCCACACACACACCGTGTCCGCTGAGGGAGTCAGGCCAGTTGAGTTCCCCAGAGAAACAACCAGGCAACTCTCACCTCATTTTTCTGGAAAAGGTCGCCCTTCCCTTCAGTCTAGCCCCCCCACCCCCCCACCCCATGAAGCCTCTCTCCTCCAGAGGTGCTTGGGCTACCAAACAGGTTGATAATTTGGGGTTGATAAGCACCATCGGTACCTGTTGCCATTTGTATTGTGGTGCTTCCTTTTGTGCTGTACATCAGTCTCAAATTCAGGCCTGCAACCTTGAATTGGTTTGAATCATTGGACTAATATAATGATAAATAGTTTAAATGCAGAATTCTAATTTAATCAGGGAAGCTAAATTTATATGAAATTGGTTTTTGATAATGCTTTGGTTTCAGCATGCAAAATGAAAATAGTTGGTTTTCTTTCTACCAAAAAATAGTCATCCATGTTTATTAACCTGTGCATTCTTCCTTAACTCTAATACAGGATTTAAATTGATGTTCTGGATATTTTTTGCCATTTTTTTCTCTAGACGTTTATGTTGAAAACATGTGTTAACAAGCAATGCAGGCTCAGTTATAAAACCACTCTTCATGATCAAAGTGAAGAGAAACATTTTTTCCTCCTTGTATAAATGTATTCAGCTAATATTTGTATTCAGGCAACCTGCCCTAGGTATAACATTCTATAAATTGTAATCCCAATGTATGGAGGGCAGAAGGTCCATGAAGGCAAGATTAGAAGCTGGTCTTACTGTACCCACAAGTCAGATAAAAAGTCCTGAGTCCTCCTTTCTCCAAATGGATGTGAAGAGAGCAAGAAATTTTACAGATGGTGAACGATGGTGTAGAAAAAGGCTGGTGTAAGAAAGAGAAGCTATTCAGGCCTGGCCCAAATTGCTGTTCTTTAATGCTGGGCTTGAGGGTCTGAAGAGAGTTCACCATTTCTGGCTCCTAAAGAACCTCTGCAAGTAAGCTGTAAATTTCCCCAAAAAAGTATTGCACTCTTCTTGCATAAAGATATACTCACAGCCTGTCGTACAAAAGGGGAAGGAGTGTTGATAAATTTGTAAGTAAAGAATGAATAAGAGAAAATAAAAAACTGCTGGTGACTAAGAGACGCTAACTAGTACTGCAGTCTGTTCCAATAGACAGTAAAATGAAAACTGATCTAAGCCAAAATGCAGTTTTTAAAAAGCTGGGAAAACTCTCCTTACTCCTTAAGGGTCTCAGGCGCACAGACTGAAAAGACTGTGAGTAGATCCACACAGCTGTTTGCTCTACTCCTCCTGCTGTCTTAAATGTTGCTGCCCCCCCCCCCAGTGTGGCTGGAATGTGCAGGAGGTAAAATGATGGAATTACCCTAACTCGGCCCTGCTCTAGATCACACACTCAGGATGATCACACACTCACGATGTTCTAAGGGACTGAAATCGGCTGAAATGCAAGCTCCATCCACCATACTCCACTCTGTGAGATCTCCTCCAGTTGGTCTGCGTAATGTTCTGGTTGTTCCATGCACAGCAATTGGCCCGATAGTTGTTTTGCTGTCACGCTAAACTTTTTTAAAAAAATTTCCTCAGTTGTACTCATTTATTTCACTGTTTGACTTAACAACCAGTAGAGCAAAGAGTTTTTGTATCTGTTGGCTGCCATCTACTGATTATCCCCATTTGTGCAGCTGCTGCTTGGAAGAGCTGAAGTTTCAAAAAAGGGATTAGTTGGGGGAGGGGGCATCTTTGTGGGAATTGTATGCTAAGAACATCCTATGAAGGAAAGAAATGAGAAATCGGGGCTTCTGAGAGCTGTGGCCACCGGGAAAGGAATTTGCTTCCAGACACCTTACAGAAGTAGAGAAGGCATTCCTACAATTACACTTCAGTTACTGATTTTGAGCCAGGAATACTGTATACTAGTCAGTCTTAAGGCTTCTGCTAATCAGTCATCCCATTAAAAAAAAAAAAGGCAGGGGGAGGGAGCAGGCAAAGTGGCAATGAAAGCAGGTTCTGATCTCCCTCAGAGCCAAAAATGATTGAGAAGAAATCTGGGTAGGAGGGGGCATCCACAGGAAATGGGCAGAAACAGAGTTCTGGAGATGTCTATGGAGATCCTCAGTCATCCAGGTCATGGTTGTCCCAAAGGTGCTTTTTCAAGAGACAACTCGACTTTCTGGTTTTTCTTTGAAGATGTTTTGCTTCAAAGCTGAAGAAGCTTCTTGGATTAGAAGCGAAATGCCTTCAAAGAAAAACCAGGAAGTCCAGTTGCCTCTTGAAAAAGCACCTTTGGGACAGATTTCTGGAGCAGAAATGGCGGACTGAAGATGTCTCGGTAAGTAGCAGGGCTGGCAACTGCAGCAGAATGTAGAGCTGACGAGTAGACCAGCTCTTTCTAACTCCTCTTGGGATAAGCAGAGGGCTTGAGGTCACTCACAAGACACAGGCGAAATTGTGGATTGGTAGAGTTTATGTACCTCCTTTTCTAAATCACTTTCAGAAACTGCTTTTTCACTGCTTTTTGGCTATTAAGCCACCTTTGGATTGACAGATTTTAACACTGAATTTCCTTTAAGGACCACATATACAGATAACATGATGGGGGTGTGGGGTGGGGGAAGAGGGATAAACAACATTCCCATTCCTTTCCATGGGAAAATACTTTTGGTTTGAAACATGATAAGATTTTAAAAACTTGACATTAGACGGAACTAAGAAATACAATTAAAGGAAAAGGACACTCAGTTTACCCATTACAAGATGAAGCAAAGTATTTTAACATTGGGATATAGTAGATCTTTTTGAACAATGAAATCAGAAGTCACATTTTAAAAATGCCTGCTTCTATACATAGTTTGTGTCTAAACTCTTTGTTTATGGAAGCAAAGCAAATTCTACCTAGAAGAGTAAGACTGAGTTAAACATGGATTTTTACAAGAATGACTCAGAAAAAGATGCTACACTGGATATACAAAAGAAACCGACTGATGTTTTAATAATTAAATGAGATATACAAAAAATTATCCAAAACTATAACCTGGATATTTTTCCTATATTAGATTTACAAAAGAGACTTCCTAAAATTTTGAAGAATTTTGAAGGAACAAAGAACAAATGAAGAGAAATCAAGTTCTATGGCATTATTTGAAGGTATGAAAGATCACAATTCTAAGAGGTAAAAGGAAGAAATATAAAGTTGGTTTCTCAAATCAAGGTTAAGATAGATACTATTTTAACCTTATCTCTGGTAATCTTTAAGTTTGCTGACATCAGGACTGAAATGATGGTGCCTAATGGATTTGTTTTAAATAAGAGATGGCATAGGCGAAGTTGAGGTCATTTGTACTTTAAGAGAAGGTGATAAGTTATTAAAATTGTTTAGATTTGTTGCAAGGATTATAGGAAGTCATTTTATTTCTTTCTCTTTACAATATTTTTATTTTTTCTTTACTATTTCTTTCTAGTTTTCCTTTCTTTTTTCCTGCATATTCTATTCGTTTTATTCTATTTTTTCAGTTGATATTACTTTTTATTGGTGCAATTTTAATCTTTAATAAAATTACTACCTAAATTATTACACACACTCATAATATATATAACAGGGTTGTTACTCAGGGGGAGTTCGCCTGAAATGGGATATTTCTTATCTGCAAACCTCTGGCACAACTTGGTTCTATATATATATATATATATATATATATATATATATATAGAGAGAGAGAGAGAGAGAGAGAGAGAGAGAGAGAGAGAGAGAGAGAGGGGGGAGAGAGAGAGAGAGAGAGGGAAAGCGTGTGAGAGAGTGGGAGTGAGTTCTGGATGCCTTGGAATCCATGCAGCCTCTTGAGGTTGTCACAAATGAAGAATCTAGAATAACACAGATAACTCTGGCCATTGTTTCCGTCTAGAAGGGAATGGTCACTGACTTATGCAAAAGAGTGTTAAATAATGATAACAGGATCTAATGAAATTCCAAAACTGCATGTGTGGTGGAGATCTCAGTACCACAGAGAGATCCAGTAAAATTAGATCAATCAGAATAGAGCTGGAAGGGACCTTGGAGATCTTCTAGTCCAGCCCCTTCCTCAAGCAGAAGACCCTATACCATTTCAGACAAGTGATTTTTCCAGTCTCTTAGTAAAAACTTCCAGTGATGGAACTCCCACAACTCCTGGTGGTAAGCTGTTCCACTGGTTCTCACCATTAGGAAGTTTCTCCTTAATTTCAGGTTGCTTCTCTCCTCGATTAGTCACTAAACGAATGGTTGTAATTCGAGGACTACCTGTATTGCAGCATACAGTAGAACAGGACC
The DNA here is from genome assembly GCA_022577455.1 of Arizona elegans. Taxonomy (NCBI): domain Eukaryota; kingdom Metazoa; phylum Chordata; class Lepidosauria; order Squamata; family Colubridae; genus Arizona; species Arizona elegans. The sequence continues at coordinate 20,360,480 of JAKOOJ010000015.1, read as the reverse complement.
CAACTGCTCTCTGCTGCTTGCAGGGCCATCCCCACCAATGGCTCTCAAGAGCATTTGAAACTGCTGGATCACCTGCAAAGGTGAGAGAAAGGTTTCCACAGTCCCTGGGCCCCCAACACTCAAGGAAGATCTTTTTTGCTAGAAATATTCCTCCTTCTACAAAGGCTTTTCAGTTATAAACCAGGCCAGAATTCAACTTGAAACAGAAGTAAGAAATGTTTCAGCCAGGCTGCTTGGAGTTGGCCAGAAAACATCCAGGCAGAGAGTGTTTATATCAGCCCAATAATATAATGCAAGGAAACTTTCTACAAGAGCGTCTTCCTTCTAGATGCATGTACTTTCCCACCCTATTTATAGTTCAAAGGAAATATTTGGGAAATTCGTTTAGCTTATGCAACCCTCACGACGTGTGTACAGTTGCTCCCCCAGGCAGTTTACAGTTGTTCTTCTGGAAATGGCCTCCTCCACAGGCATTTCAGTAAGCATGGGATTGCAAAAGCTACATATTAATCTTGATGGGCACATTTACGCTACTGGTAGTCTATATTAAATTTTAGTTTATATTTTAGTAAAGTCCCATATTGTTATATTCTCCTTCATTTCCCAGTAAACTAAGAAATCTACCTATGGTATAAGAGAAGACACTTAGAAGCCATCGGAGCTCCTGCTGTGGCCACCTCTACGTGCTACTTGTCACGACCACTTTCCCACATCAAAGGCCAAAGCAGCAGCAGAAACTCTAGCAATGGAAGCAGCAGCTCCCTGACAACACAATCGGGAATCCCGATGCCTAATAAACTCTCATAAACCCAACGCCAGGCCAAAGGCACCGCTGGCCTCACCGATGTACTTTCTGTCCCAGTGAACTGAACACGTCCAGTCATCATCTCGTTTCCAGCACCGTAGATCAATGTATATATGTTCAAACTAATTTTGATGCCATTCCCCAGTACTATATGTCAATATGCTTTTAAAACATTCCTAAGGGTACTCCTTGACTTACGACCGCAACTGAGCCCAAAATTTCTGTTGCTAAGCAAGACAGTTTTTAAGTGAGTTTTGCCCCATTTTGCAACCTTTCTTGCCACAGTTATTAAGTGAATCACTGCAGGTATTAAATTAGTCACATGGCTGTTAAATGAATTTGGCTTCCCCATTGACTTTGCTTGTCAGAAAGTCGCAAAAGAGGATCCCATAATCCTAGGACACTGCAACCCATCAAAACAAGCGTCCAAATTTTAATCATCTGACCACAGGGACGCTGCAACAGTCATGTTAGAAAACTTTAGAAAACCGTGGTTTATTATTTATGAAATAAGCAGCCTTTAATTCTCAAGATATTGGAGCAGAAACCGATTAATGTCAGAAAAGATTTCATCTGGTCCCTGGAGACACGTTTTAAAGAAACCGCTGCTCTAGAAGACCCTAACCCTGAGGAAGTTGCAGTAGAGGGTAGCTATTCCTCTCTTTGAATAGCACGCGGGCCTTACACACTCCAGTTGGCTAAAGAGAGGAAAACCGGTTGGAGTTCGTATCTCCATTTCCTCCTCCAGGTTGCTGTTCAGGGCTGCGTGGACAGACAGACATAAACTTGATTTGACCAATAAAAGTACATTCAAGAAAACGGACAACTCAAGGCCATCCCCATAGTTTCCAACTGTTTTTTTTTTATTGAAAAAGTTTTTCAAATACAAATTTTCCCCCTTTCCCCCCCTCCACCCTAACCCCCCCTCCCCCTCCCCTCCCCCTGTGGCTTCTCCAAAATAAAACCCAAATTAATAACAGATTATATAATACTTTACCATCCTTTTGTACCACCCCCCATATACTAACCCTTTCTTTCTAACAATATTATTATATCCCCCTTATACTATACATTTCAAAAACAACACTCAACTGTAAAATTATATAATAAATTCTAATTTAGCAATTTCATCTATTCAACTCATAATCTATCCTTCTAACAATATCATTATATCCCCCTTATACTATACATTTCAAAGCAACATTCAAAGCAACTTTCAGCTGTAAAACTATATAATAAGTCCTAATTTAACAATTTCAACTCATAATCTATCCATTTCCTCCTCCCCCATACATATATCTCTTAATTCAAATCTTTTATGTATATTGATATAACATCCCTTCTCCTAAACTAAACAATCAGTAAACTAACCTATCTCCACCCACTTTCCTACAGGTCTACATACATAATATTTTCAATATCTTTATTCTTCTGCCCATTCCACTAAAAAAAAAAATATTTACATATATATATATATAAAATCCTCAATTGACTTTAAGTTTGTAATCCATATGATATCTTCTGTAATGTCACACAGCTGGATTGTTAATTCCATTACCCATGTTAGGGTAACATCACATCCTAATTCCAACAGTATGTTCGGTATCTTCAATTACCATCTGCCCCCATCAACAGTAAATATTTTCATATATAAAAAAAACCACCCGAGTGACTTTATATTTATATTCCATATAGTGTCGTCTATAATGTCTTCCACCTAGATTATTAATTCCAACCACCGTGTTGGGGTAACAGCCAGATCTTCTGCATGCCCCAATCCCATAGTTCTCTTGCTTTATAGCTCAGCATAAACATAATCCATTTGTCAAAGAATCCAAAATAGAAAATTCCAATCCACTCAATTTATGGCCATCTTCACAAGAGTACAGCACTACAGAGATCTGTCACTCTCCTCAGGATAATATAAACCAATACTTTGCCTCAACTAAATTTCTAAATATTCAGTCATCTCTTGAGTAACTGGCATTACACTGTTGTTTGGTCTAAAAGTTTTTATTTTGGTAGGACCTGCTTCTTCTTTTCTTAACTTTTTGTGGCTTAGATCTCCATCCTGGTTTCCTTTCTATGAGTTGTATATCAACTGTTTGGTTTCCATGCTGGTCTGTAGCTTGATAAGTCATCACCTTAGAATCCAAAGCCGCCTCTCTTGTATTTATAGGTAATCCAACTATAGCCTCCAAAGGAGAATCCAGAAGCGGCTCATCCACAAAAGCCTCTGTAACTTGTTGTTTTTCCGTTACCTCCACCTCCATCTGCTTAGCCTGAATTTCAATCTCTTGTTGATTTTGCCTTTCTTTATTCCCCTCGTGTATTATACGTGGAGATGTTAAACCCATTTTAAAAACCTTATAGTAAAATTCTTCCACTTTTTCAACAGTATTTAATTGATATCGTTCTCCTTGATATCTCAATATTATACCAACTGGGACATCCCACCTGAATGGGATGTTTTGTTTCTTTAGTTCAGTCACCAAAAATCCAAAATCCTTTCTACTTTTTAACATCTTAGGTGGTAGTTCTTTAAATATCCAGATCTTCCTTCCATGCATTTCAAGAGTGGAGTTGAAAGACTTTTGCACAATATCATTTCTTATTTCTTTATCAGTAAAGTAAATCACCACATCTCTAGGCAACTGCCTTTGCTTTGCCACCCAAGAATTAACTCTGTAGGCCTTATCAATCTTGCAGGATACATCTTCAGGGCTAACCTTTAAAATCCCAGCCAGAACTTCAGCAGACATCTTTCTCAGATCTTGTCTTTTATCTTCCTGTATTCCCCTAATTCTAACCGCAAATTCCATGAGTCTGAATTGCATTATTGTGGTTTCATTTTCAATCCTTTGTTTTATATTATCTACATTGTAAGTCTTATAGTCAGCTTCCTTTATTTTTTTAAACTCTACTTCTGAGCTTTTTTCTTGAATCCTTATTAAATCATTTTCAATTCTTTGTATTTTATTATCCAAATTATAAATCTTATCATCAACTTCCTTAGTGTCTATTTTTGAATTTATAATTTCATCCATCTTCAGAATTATTTCTATAAAACTTTTCATATGTTGCTTCAGAATATCATACTTTTGTTGAACCAACTCTTTAATTTCCTGTCTAAAATTTTCAAGATTCAGATTCAGTCTTATCATGTCTTGCCATCTCCTCCAGTAAAAATTTCTTCAGGTCTATGAAGCCATTCTTCTGCATCTGCAAACTCTCAACTTGTTCATGCGATTTATAAATGGGAGAGCCCCCCCCCCAATGGCTTGGTTATCTGGCTTTGTCAGTTTTAGCGCCATCCTGCCACACAAAAGATTTTTTTTCTCTTTTCCTTTTAAAGAAAAAGACTTCTTTCCAAACAATATCAATAACAAGTCTCTAAGAAGGAAGAAACATGAAATAAGAATTTTTTCTCTCACTTCTAACCAGCACTTTTGCTAGATACTTTGTAACTTTGTAACTTTGTAACGTTATAAGCTATTCAAACGGAAGGACTTTCACTTTCAGCTTTTCTCAAGCCTCAGCCAGTCGCCATTTTAAACTCTCCTTTTTCCTCCTTTCACTCTTCTTTAACTTTAAAATCAGTCTTGGGGTTAGAATACTTGCAGTTTAGGATCCCCGATCCGAATTTCATCCTGCTTATTCAGATGATCTGTTAATTTCGTTGATTGGTCCGGTCCCAGTGCCTGGCTCTGCAAAAAGGCAGAGTTCTCCCGAAGCCCGGAGCAGCAGCGAGCGGAAATAGGGAGCCACAACCTGCTCGTCCCCAAGAGTAAAAAAAAAAACTCTGGGGACTTCGCAGAGGGCTCTACCTGCCCTCGCTTGCTCTGTCTCACATTTCCTTCAGGAAATGGAGTTTTTCGAGCTGCCTTTCAGATGTAAAGGCGGCTCTTTACAGGCAACGGGGCTGGCGGTCTCAGAGGACCATCTGGCGGCGACGGAAGCCAGACCGGAAGCCTAGTTTCCAACTGTTTCGATTGTTGCTGAAATATAGTATGTAGGCAGAACAAATGAAAAGCTACATAATAAAATTGGTGCAAAACGTAAAAGGAGTAATTATAGTGGAACAATGGGAAGAGTTAAAGGGGGAAAAAAATCAATGGAATTTACTCCAAAATATAATCTGAGAGACAAACTGGTATAAAATATTTTATAGATGGTATATACCATAGTAATAGTGCTTAGATTTATATACTGCCTCACAGTGCTTGTTAGCCTTCCCTAAGCAGTTTACAGAGTTAGCCTATGGCCCCAAAAATCTGGGTCCTCATTTTACCGATCTCGGAAGGATGGAAGGCTGAGTCAACCTTGAGCCGCTCAGAATCGAACTCCTGGAGTGAGCAGCGAGTTAGACCTGCATTGCTGCCTTTTAACCACTACAGCACCACAGCTCTATTTAACCTCTGAATGATTAAGAAACTGGGCAAATCATTAAATAACAAATGCTGGAAGAACCAGAGTAAAGAAGGAATATTCTACAATGCATGAACAATTCTAAAACGATTGGAAGGGCGGAAACGCAAACATTCTGAACATTTCAAAAATAAATTCTAGAGAGCATAAATGAAAAATATTACGAAAGCATCTACTAAGATATAGTGACAAGAAACAATTTGATACAACGTTGGAAAAGTGAATCTCTCCTAACAATGCAAGAATGGGAGACCAAAAGGTTTACGATAAAGACCTAACAAACATGGCTATATACATAGATAGATATAGGCATAGATTCAGAAACACACAGATGATACAGCTATGGATATAGATATTCATCTGGCATGTGTAAATCCTGCCCCCAAATGGATATTCAATCTACCAAGCACTGTCTATTAAAGAAACTTCCACATAGCAATCTGATTGCGCATGTTTAATTCCTACTAATTCAGCACTCTAGCATTTTCACATTCAAATGAGCTAAATGTGAAGCAGAATGCATTTCAAAGGTTTCTGGACAGTCGGGTTAGGGTATTGTTCTATAGAAAAGTTACAGTTATAAATGGATTGTATTCCACATGGGGTCAATTATTTCCATACCAGCTGTTTCGTTGTATAATGGGAGTTACTCGTCTTGAACTTCAGATCTTTAAACCTGGGCCTATGATTCTCTAGGCTCTGCTGTCAAATGCTAATTATGAACTCAATGTACATCAACATGAGACACAGTAGCAATACCACCTAGACTTATATATCGCTTCATAGTGCTTTACAGCTCTCTCTAAGTGGTTTACAGAGTCAGCATATGGCTGTCAAGTATCTGGGTCGTCAGTTTACCTGACCTTGGAAGGATGGAAGGCTGAGTCAACCTTGAGCAGGTCAGTTGGCAGTCAGGAGAAGTAGCCTGCAATACTGCAGTCTTTTTTTTAAAAAAGTTTTTTATTACAAACACATTAAAACAAGACACAAACATACAACATTTATATACATACACTTTTATTTTAAACAGCTCTTTCGAAGTGGTCCTTTCTTACTATTTACACATATTTTAACTTTATCTTACTCCACATTGATATCTATCTTCCCTTATTTCATCTACATTTTACCTTTATCTTTAACATTTTTTTCTCTCTCCTTTATTCCTCTTTCTCATTTTTCCTATTCTCCAACCATTCATACCATCTACACCACACTTTATAATATTCTGTATCCTCTTTCTCCTTTAGTTCTTTTGTTAGTTTGTCCATCTCTGCGCACTCTAAAAATTTTTTAATCAAATCTTCTTCTGTTGGTGAGTTTTCCTTCTTCCAATTTTGCGCATAGACTATGTGGGCTGCTGTTAGTATGTGTAATGTTAAATATTGTATTTCCTTTGTGTAATTTTCTACGGTAATCCCTAGTAAGAATGTCTCTGGTTCTACCTTTATTGATTTCTGTGTTATCTCCTCTAGCCACTTTTTGACTTTGGCCCAGAATTTCTTTGCCAGTGGGCAAGTCCACCAGAGATGGTAGTATGTTCCATAGTTACTCTTACATTTCCAGCATTTCGGTGAATTACTAGAGAACATCTTTGCTATCCTAGATGGCTATCTTAGATGCCATCTATGAAACATTTTCGTCTGGTTTTCCTTGTATGCAGTTGATATTGTCAATTTCATATTTATTCTCCACATCTTTTCCCACTTCTCTAATTCTACTGTGTGGTTGAAATTCCTTGCCCATTTAATCATAGTATCTTTCACTATTTCCTCTTCCATTTTATATCATAATAAGAATTTATATATTTTACTAATTAATTTTTGTTCCCTCCCATGTACAATTTTATCCAATTCGTTTTGCTCCAATTGTACTTCATTTGTCTTTATATCTTCTGTATATTTTGATCTTATTTGTAAATACATCCACCATTCAACTTCCGTATTCAAATCCTGTTCCAATTCTTGTTTTGTTTTTGATTTTCCCAAATCGTTTAATATATCCCTGTATCTAATTATTTTGGTCCAGACTATTAAATTTGGATGCAATACTGCATTCTAACCACTGTGCCACTACGGTTCTTAATAGTACATTAGGAGGTTAGTTGCATTATGAGAAAACATCATTCCTCTCCAGGTAGAGACATGGAGTCAGAATTATACAAAAATAACCAAATCTTGTTGGTTGCACATTGTATTTGTGTTTTGTATTCTGACAATTATGTAGGCTATATTCAAAACCACCCCATAATGCTTTACAGCCCCCTTTGAGCAGTTTATAGAGTCAACGTATTGCCCTCAACAATCTGGGTCCTCATTTTACTGACCTCGGAAGAATGGAAAGCTGAGTCAACTTTCAGCCGGTCAGGATCGAACTCCAGGCTGTGTGCTGAGTCAGCCTGCAATACGGCATTCTAACCACTGCACCCCCCAGACCTCCTCTAGTCATGTGGTCATGGAAAATGTATGTCCTCCCAAAGTCAAACACATAGAATACACATAGAAGGTATACATACACCCACGTGTGTGTACACATATATGCACAGAATAAAAATTACAAAAAGAACGTTAATAAACAGTTAGAATCCTTCACCATATAGAAATTCCTCATAAGAAATTGCAGATGCATCTGTAATTGCTTCCAAAACTCATTAGTGTGACATAAATAGAAGTATTTATATTGCCCAGTAATTGTGATTTAAATCCACCTTATTTTTTAATATCAGGGAAAAAAGATAGAAAACATTTCTGCATCAGCTCCTGCATTTGAGGCTCATTTAAGATGGCTCAAAATCCTTGGGTGAATACTAGCAATCATGGAAGTTATTCAGGATACAAATTTATATCAGATGAAATCCTTAAAGGATTGCTCTGAGTCAGAAAAAGCAGAGAATATTTTTTAAAAAAGGTTTTCATAGAAAAGGGGGAAAAAAACCCATCAAATTATTAAAGCCTTTGAGATTGTATAATGCCAAAATACTCTGTATCTACTCCTATCCCATTTTTTAAAAAACCTCACAGCATCTTCTTCCAAAGCACAAAAGAGCAAATCCTATATAGTATGCTGAAATATCTCATTATGGAAGCACAGTCCAGAAATTGAAACATTTCTTCTAAATTTCTTTGAATTTTTTTTTTGTTTATTTTCTTGTTTGTTGAATTTATTTGCCACCCATCTCATGACTGAATTACTCTGGGCAACTTGCAACAATAAAACATTAAAATCCTAACAAATAAATATATTTAAAAGAATAAAAAAGAAATCCCAATCAAGATAAAATTATGGTTAGAAGATGGGGAGGGAGGGAGGGAAGGAATTGAATGCATGGGGTGGAATGGGGGGTGGGTGGGTGGGATTGCCTCTTAATTCAACAACCACCTCTAATGTGATGGTCCCCCCATTAGGGCCCCAACCCAAGCCATGTGGCAGAACCAGGCCTCCAGGCTCCTATGGAATGACAGAAGGATGAGAGTCCATCTCACCTCAGGAGGCGAGATGTTCCAAAAGGCAGGAGCCACAGCAGGGAAGGCTGCTCTCCTGGACTCTGCCAGCTGGAATTCCTTGAGTGATGGGGCCCTTGCTGGCACAGGTGGAGCAAGCCTCTCCCAGTGGGGGGAGATGGTTCCTCAGGTAACATGGGTCTGTGCCAAGAAGGGCTTTAAAGGTGATTAGCAGCACCTTGAATTGCACCTGGAAGCAGACTGGCAGCCAGCGCAGCTCACAGAGCAGTGGTGTAACATGGGCCAACCTAGGGCCTCAAAGAACTGCCCATTCACTGCACTCTGCATCAATGGAAGTTTCTGAATGCTCTTCAAGGGTAGCCCCATACAGAGCACGTTGAAGTAGTCCAGACAAGAGATGACATGGGCTTGAGTGACTGAGTGCAGGGACTCTGATCCAGGAAATATTCCAACCCAATAAAATGACAATGCAAACAAAGTAAAATCATTGTCACAAGATGGAGGAGGAGAGGCAGGACTAACAGATTAACAGAGCTGGAAGGGATCTAGTCCACCACCACCACCACCACCCCCGCTGAAACAGGAGACCCTACACCATTTCTGACAAATGGCAGTCCAATCTTTTCTTGAAAGCCTCCAGTGATGAAGCTCCCACAACTTCCAAAAGCAAATTCTGTTCCATTGGTTGATTGTTCTCACTGTCAGAAAGTTCCTCCTCATTTCTAGGTTGAATCTCTCCTTGGTCAGTTTCCATCCATTATTCCTTGTCTGGACTATCTCTTCATCAAACAACCATCTCTAGGGTGAAGCTCCCCCATTGGGCCATGGGGCCGAACCAGGCCTTCCGGCTCCTACGGAAGGTCAGGAGGTGGGAGTCCATCTCCCCTTGGGGGATGAGATGTTTCAAAGGGCAGGAACCATGGTGGAGAAGGCTCTTCTCCTGGAGCAGCCCAGCTGAACTTCCTTGGCTGACAGGATCTGCACTACGCCCCTTCTGCCAGCATGGGTTGGCTGGGACAGTTCCATCGGGGACTTGGACCTATGCCATGCAGGGCTTCAAACACCTTGAATTGGACCTGGAAGCAAACTGGCAACATGGAGAAGTGGGGGTAACATGGGCCACTTTAGGGGCCCTAATAACTGCCTGACCCCACACTCTGTGCCAGCTGCAGCTCCTGAATGCTCTTCAAAGGTAGTCCCATGTAGAGCGCATTGAAGTAGTCCAAATGTGAAATGAGTAGAACTTGAGTGACTGAGCGCAGGGATTCCTGATCCAGGATGGGCCAAAATTGGTGCATGAGACGAAGTGAAAGGACCTGCTGTAAAGTCAGGCGGAATCTGAAGGCCCCACACAAAGCAACAAGCAATTCTTTTGTTTCCCTAAACCCAGCCCCCCCCCCCCCCCCCCCGATTCATTTCTTCCCAGGAAGAAACCAGTGTGGCTACGCGAACAACTCTCTGATCAACGGAAAGACAAAAAGGATAAGTACAAAAAATGGAAAAGGGACACATAACTAAGCAGAACACCAACGAATAGCCTGAACTTGCAAAGGGAAGCTGAGGCTCAGAAGGAAGTAAGACTTGTCAACAAATGTTAAAAATACTTTTTTAAAAATTTCTTTCAACATATAAAAATCAAGAAAAAAGTCCAAGAAACCATTGGTCCGTTAATGGGAGAGGATGGCAAGGAAGTCACCGGCAGCAGAGAGGAAGCAGAGCTGAGGGTGGAGGTTCGTTCTCTGAGCTTCTGAACGTTTCGTTACCAGTCTAAGTAACATTTTCAGGGGAATTTAGGGGACGTCCGTGTTCTTCTGCTGATAAGGGCTTCGAGTAGGTCATGTGATGGGGAGGTCACGTCAGGTGAAGGTTTTGTGATGGGTCAGGTGTGGGTCATGTCAGGTGAGGGTCATTGGGAGGGGGGGTGTTGCATGGATCAGCTTCATGCACTTTCATGACCTACACCCAATGCATAGGCCTACCTTCCTTCCCTGGGCCTCCCTGTGCACACCTCCACCAGCACTCTCCACTCAGGCCTCCCTGGGTTTGCACAGACACAGGCCCCCACCAGCAGCCCCCTCCCTGGGTCTCCCCATTCTTGAGCTCCCACTACTCACATCGCACTACAACCTCCCACTTAACTTGCACACGGCCTGAATGGCGTCTCTCAGGACCTCCCCCTCCCCAATCAGCCCCACCTGAGATTCCCCCCACTTCCCGCTTAATAACCGATGCATTTGGGGATTACAGTGAAAACCAGACTGCCTGGATTGCTGTTGCTAAGCAATGAGGTCATGTGATGTTATGCTTTACGACTGCATTACTTAGCAATTAGAGTCCTGGTCCCAATCGCTGTTGTGATTCAAGGACTACCTGTAAATACATAAAATCAGTATTACTAGTGAAGCAAAGTGCAAACATATTACCACAGAATGTCTCATTTGCGTTGAAATACGTTTAGCACTGTGTTATTTCCCATTCACGCAATCAGGAAAACCATCGGTTGAAAGCATCCACTTCTGATTTTTTTTAAAAAATTGTGGCCCAATTTGGAATAATCAGAGCACATTTCCTGAAATGATAGACACTTTACTTAAAATTATTTGCCTTTTTGTTACAGATTCCTTCTAATGGGGATGGTAGAACATTGTGTAAAAGGAAAAGGCATAGAACACTACAAGGAAAAATGACTGTATCACAGCAGCATTTTTCTTTTCCCACTGCTGGACTTTCGAGTCACAAACTCTGAACAGCTACTTTTAACCCTTGAATTCTCCAGTGTCTACAGGGTGAGGAATCCTTGAGTCAGCTTCTCAAATGAACACCTTGGAAATAAAATATGGCTAAAATAGATGAACTCTCAGCTAACAAAACCTGGGAACTCAAGGAGTTACAATCCTGAATGACAGATGTGGGGTGTGTGTGTCTATTTTGAGCCGTATCTGCATAAAATCATAATTTTCCTATTTAAAGAATTATGCTTAAAATGCTACATGACATCCACTTCTCAGATCCACCGCCCACAAACACCCCAAGTGGATATTGACAACTCATCCAGATCTTTCAGGAACGTCTGGAGAAAGGCCAAAGGGGAGACCTCTTCATCTTGCAAACCAGCCTCGGCCATTAGTTATCTATCACAGGATTGGCCATTAATCCTGCATACACATATGTGTGTGTGTCTGTGTGTGTGCATGCACGCACACGCATCAGTGGTGAGTTCTACTTACCTTTACTACTGGTTCACATTGTGCCCGCATGCGCACTCTTCTGCACATGCGCAGATCTACTTTGATGATGTCCGGGTCAGTGGGCGGAGCCTCCCACCAGTTTTATTACCGGTTCTTGCGAACCGGTCCGAACCGGGGCAACCCACCACTGGCGCACATGTGTGTCCTCCTAGATTTTACTTGTGCCTTTGGAGGCATTCTGGCTACACTATGAGCCAAGATGGCACAGTGGTTAAAGTGCAGTACTGCAGGCTACTTCAGCTGACTGGTAGCTGCACTTTGGCAGTTCGAATCTCAATGGCTCAAGGTTGACTTGGCCTTCCATCCTTCCAAGATGGGTAAAATGAGGATCCAGGTTGTTGGGGGCAAGAGGCTGACTCTGTAAATCGCTTAGAGAGGCTGTGAATCTCTGTGAAGCGGTATAGAAGTCTAAGTGCTCTTTCTATTGCTACTATGAGTGCCCTGGCAAAGGCCATGCTGACAGCATTTCAGAAATAATGACAATGTGGCACCTCTCACACTAAACACCACCTACTCCAAAGAACACAGCCCTAAAGAGAGCACAAGTCTTGGATTTACACACATGGTGCCTTCTGTCCTGCGGGTGCAAGTGTAAGGACGAGACTGAATACCTTTATCGTCACGTTTAACGAAGCAATGTTAAGTATGTATATGCTGTAGCTTACCAGGTTTTGGTATTCTCTCTTGAAATTCCATAGTTTACAGAATGTCCCATGAAACCTCTGATGATGTATTGTTCTACCCAAAGGAAAAGCATAGGATACTTCCTATAGTTCCAGGGGCTGGAGGGTTGGGAGGCTAGATGGCTCACCGAGAGGTCCTTGTTGATTTTTTTGCATTTGGATTTACCCTTGGTGACCATTGCAGATTGTTAATTTTGCTTTTTTATTATTGTTCTGACATGTTATCTGCACCCGCCGTCCCATTTGGGAGATAGGCAGCCACGTAAATTGATTAAATAAATGAATACATCTTATTTTTAATGTTACATAACAATCAGACATTGCCTGATTGACATTGGGCACTAAACTGTTTTTAGATAAGCCACAATTGGCTTAATATGCTAAACCCGAAGTTAACAAACTTGCGCTGTGTCTTAGCAGGGTGGATATATATCTCTCTCATTCAAGTTCAATTCAGTTCCTCGCAATTTCAGGTTATTTTCCTGGCAAGTACCTGCATCTCTGTCTGTGTGTTTCCCATCCGATTTCTTAACTGATTAATTCTACAAAGACAATAAAAAATAAAACAAGGAAGGAATAAAGAACAAGAGATTGGCAAGCATTATACAGTTAGCCTTAACACTTTAAAACTGACATTAATACAAATCCTCAGGTGTTTTGTAATTTGATTTCTTTCAGTATTAAAATGAAACAATATTAAATTCAGGCTATTATGCAATTATTAACCGAAAGTACCCATTATAAATTGAGGTAAGAAATTCTGGGAACTCTAGAAAATTTGGCAAATTTAACAGTTTAAAAACAGAGTATTATAATCTTAAATTAGGGAAAACCTAAACTTTGTATGTGGCGCATACCCTTCCTTAAAATTGTCATCCAAAATGGTTTCTACGTTGATTTGCATTCAAATATGAAAAGACATTTGTGATTGAATATCCCCCCCAGAACGTACTTGTACACAAGGGTTTTGGCTATAATAAGCAGTGGTTTGTGGTTGCGATCTTTGCCTTCTTCTACACATCTTTTAAATTATTCTCCAGCCATTTGCAGTTGAGGCAGCAGACCATGAGAGTCTAAGGCTACAGGTTTACTTACCTGGAAGCAAACCTTAGGAAACAAGTAGGACTTTCCAAGTAAGCCTTTCCTGGGGGATCATGGGTCTTGTCGAATTGTAGCACAGAAGAGGTGAAGGAAACTAATGATATTAACCCTTTGGACAGGCAGGACCAACAAGACGAAGGCAGGACAGGGCCCGTGTGTGCGTGCAGGCACAGGAAGTAGGGGTGACCGGATCAGACCAGAACTGGAAGGACCTTGGCTCAAGTCCACCCTCATTGGCAGAAGCTCACTGGGTGAGATGGGGCTGGCTACTTATAACTGATTTCACAGGGTTAATCTTGTGAGAGAGTGGAAATGGAGGAAGTATTTGAGTAGTTTCTTGGAACTCCTGGAAGAAAGTCAGGATAGGAAGAAGAGCATTGAGCCATCTCCCATGTGCCCAGAGATGTACCTTCTCAGTACAAAGACGTTGACCAACCAACCAGGGTAGTGAGAGGGTATTCCAGAAAGCAAGTAGAGACGGAGCTTCAGCAGAAGAAGCAGAAGGCTGGGACTGGAGGTGTGGCAGAAAGGGAGAAGGGGAAGAGACGAGCTAAAGGAAGTTGCCCTGACAAGCTTTCCAGCTTTAGTGTGCTAATGTTTCGCTTTTTCTTCTGGCACATGAGAGAAACATTCCCTCTCTCTTTACCCCACACAGGGATCCCCAGGGTGCTCTCTTTGGCTTCTTCTCTACGACTGGCTGCCTGCATTTTTCACATCCACCTGCTGCTTCTCGCTTGGAAAGGAACAGCATGGAACCATGCAGGGGGTTACGCTGTTTTTAATTAAAAGTTGTTGCTTGACTGTTCCGTTTGACCCGTAAAAATAGATTTAAAATACAAGTAAGATATTCAAAGTTAAAACTGTGAGTTGGACCCTAACTTGGTGGTATTTAGTTCCCACTGAAGCCGATGGGCCTTAAGGTATGACTAACTTTCCTCTCTGATGTCATTGAGACCTAAGCTGAGATCCCACCCAGTAGAAGAATCGAATCATAAAGGAGGTGATGAGTAAATTTAGCAGCATATGGCTGAATTCAAGCAGCATGGAAATCAGCCACAGTTTGCTTAGTTAACCCAGTTGTCTGATTCTCACATGGCTAGCTCTATGGGGTTACCCTAACATCAGACTAAAAAGGTCTGATGTTACCAAACCTCCCTGTCTTATAATATCTGACATCCTTTTCCAAATCTGACCTTGAATTACCCTTCGTTTACCAATTAGCTGGACTTGGATCTAACTCTCTGCTTTCTCCATTACAGCAACCAAAAACCAAAACAGGAAGTTAAAAGCAGTAGAGATTCAAACAAAATTGTAAGACAATCTAAAATACTAACTAATTGCACAGGACAGAAGAATAAACAGAGAAGGATACAAAAACATGTTTCCCTTTTATACGCTGAGAGATCATCCTAGCAAGGGAATGGAAGGGCAAGAAAGATCAAGTAATTGCAGTTGTTTGGCAGTAAGAGAAAAGACACCCGGAGTAAAGTTTTCCCTCAGTTTTCATAACTCAGATCTAGTATCGAAGGCAAACTATTTGGAGCCTGAGCACTGGGGGAGGATGGGCAGGAAAGGGAGATCATTCTGGGAAACAACTACTGAAGAGTGTAAGATCCTAGGAATGGATCAGTCTATGAAGGAGCTTTATCTACCCAAAAGGAGAACATTTGCAGCTCAGGATTGAAATGAGGGCTCCCTGCTGCTCTCTGAGCTCGGCTGTTTTCTTGCAGAAATTACCCAGACTAATGCTCCTGATGATGTTACCTACTTTGGGTAATGAAAAGTCTGCAAGAAAACAGCCGAGCTCAGAGAGCAGCAGGGACCCAGTCCGTGGCTTTACCTTTTGCACTGACTGATGGACGTAACTGGAGTCAAGGATTACATTATCAAAGGAGCTCTACTAAGGCTTATACGAAAATAGCTATGCAGAAATCCTTTTCCAGGAAATGGTAATTTAAAAGTATTTGTTCACTTAGAATAACAAAAGGATTTGGGGGGGGAGTATTCTTTGTGGGCTGTCAAACAGTTTCTATAGCCAATGCAACACAAAATTGCTCTTTAGGCCATGTATAAAGATCATGCATTTGGCAAATTAAGCTAGCTGATGGTAATTGCAGAATCTCCGGAGAGGTACAAAGCAAGCTGCTTTCTTCCTTTCTTGGACTGTGCTTGAAAGTATGAAAAGAGCAAGAAAACCAGCAAGGGCCACTTCTAGCCATGATTATCTGAACAACCATTGGAGACCCAAGAGTTGGGGGAATACTAGAGAGGCTGGTACAAAATGCTGGCACAGGCAGTTATGTGTGCCCCCAGAATGGCCCATGTTACAGCTCTGCTCCATGAGGTCCATGGGTTGCAAGTTTGCTTCAGGTTCAATTTGAGGTGCTGGTTTTGACCTAGAATGCATTTATGGCAGGAGCCAGGTTACCTGAGGGACTGCCTCTCCTGATTACAGGTGCCCATCCCATCAGGTGGAAGAGGTGCGCTATGTATCCCATCTGCAAAAGTTTCACCTGGCAGAACTCAGGAGGCAGGCCTGGCCCCCTCTTCTCTGGGACAGCCCCTCAAATATTGGAAGACTTTCTCTTCCTTAGATTAAACGCACCCAGTTCCTGCAAGCATTCATCATATGTTTTAGCCTCCAGGCCCCTAATCATCTTTGTTGCTCTCCTCTGCACTCTTTCTAGAGCCTCCACATCTCTTTTGTATTGTGATGACCAAAACTGGGAGCAGGATTCCAGATGTGATCGTACCAAGGCAGTATAAAATGATACCAACATTTCACATGATCTTGGTACTATCCCTCTGTGGATGCAGCGAGGACTGCATTGCTTTTTTTGGCAGCTGCAGCATTAGCTATTGGCTATTCCTCCCAGCTTGGTTTTGTCTGCAAATTGGATGCGTTCCCCTTGTATCTCCTCATCGAAATCGTTGATGAAGACATTGAAGAGTGTTGGGCCTTAGACAGAGCCTTGGGGTAGCCCACTGCTTACTTCCCTCCATGTAGACACAGTTCCATTAAGCGGTACATGCTGAGTGCGGTTGGTCAGCCAGTTACGAATCCATCTGGTGGTGATGCTGTCTATCCCACTTTTTTCTATCTCGTTTCTATCTTCTATCCTGTTTGTAGCCTACTTTGCCAGTTTTTTCATCATTTACTTATTTATTATTAAATTTGTATGCCACCTGTCTCTCTATGACTCTGGAAGACTCACAAGTGAAGTTTTTTTTAAAAAAATGCAATTGAAGAAAAAATGAGAAGTAAAAGTCAGCCAGATGACAGAAATCAAAACACTTCTGAAAAATCTTGCCAAGGAAACTGCAGAAATTTGTCCAGACAGTCTCTAAGAATTGGTCATGATTTAATGAAAGAAAATAAAGTTTAAATAAAGAATACATCCAGATAAGAAAGAAAGAAGGGGGGAATAAATGGAAAAAGAGGAGTTTATTTACATGTTTTTGTATAATGCCTTTCTTTTATTAATTTTTTCCTTCATTGTAATATCAAATCCCCTACCCCAAAAGGAAAGAAAAAATTTAAATGCTAGCAAAATAATATTATAATCTATAACTTGGTATATCTAGAGACAGTTTGGTGCAATGGTTAAGGTATCCATCTAGAAATCAGGAGATTGTGAATTTTAGTCCTCCTCAGGCATCAAGTAAATTAATCTTGGGACACTCACTTCTCTCCGCCATAGGAATAAGACAAGGACACTTGCAAAAGGGTTGCCAAGACAATTGCAGGAGTCAGTTGCCAAAACTTAAATGACTTGAAGGTACGACTTTTAAACATGTAAATGACCTTGTATTGTACTTTCCAGTTTCTGTACTTTAACTAAGAAATATGTAAATTATATTTTAACATGACACTATTGCATGTATTTGCAGTTCAATTATATGGATGTATTGTGGTGCCCTAATTTGTCCTTGGTTTGTGAAAAGCTGCATAAAACAATTTTTTTCTGCACTATGTACATCAGCAATTGGCAGGACCATGGATCCCGAGTATTGTTTTCAAAGCAAAACCATTTTCTAATGGTAATGAATAAAAATGAATAGACAACCAATGTTGTCCAATAGACAACCACAGGATCCTGTGTAGAGTGTGACTTTAGCCCATCATATTGGAATGACCGATGACCTCACAAAGAAGCCAGCCCCTCTCTCGCTGGGCAGAATCACCTGAGCCCCTACCCCCATCCCGGTTGGTCAGGGGGCACCCACACAGGTTGACAGCTTGGTTGTATCTCTCATCCCTTTTATCCCCACATAATGGGGAAGGGCGGGGGAGTTACCAGGGTGGAGAAAAGGCTCTGCATTTGCCACTTCAGAGTCAAGGAAATGAATTCCTTTGGACTGAAGTGGAGAATGGCAAGCACATTTTCTTACTGAAGCATATTTATTTATTTGATTTGATTTATTTGATTTGTCAAGTACGTATTAGATAATATATATAGGTATAAACATGGATTGGATACATAAAATAGATACAAATAGAGGAAACATTACGACAGGGACGGAAGGCATGTTGGTGTTCTCACACCCCTTGCAGACCTCTTAGGAATGGGGTGAGGTCGACAGTAGACAGTCTTAGGTTAAAATTTGGGGGGTTTGGGGATGAAACCACAGAGTCAGGTAGTGCATTCCAGGCATTGACTATCCTGTTGCTGAAGTCATATTTTCTGCAATCGAGTTTGGAGCAGTTCACTTTGAGTTTGTATCTATTGTGTGCTTGTGTGTTGTTGTGGTTGAAGCTGAAATAGTCATTGACAGGTAGAACATTGTGGTAGATAATTTTATGAGCTACGCTTAGGTCATACCGAAGGCAGCGTAGTTCTAAATTGTCTAAGCCCAGAATTTCAAGTCTGGTGGCATAAGGTTGTGAGAAGAGGAGTGGAGGACTCTTGTGAAATATTTCTGGACACGCTCAATTGTATTAATGTCTGATATGCAGTGCGGGTTCCAGACAGATGAGCTGTATTTGAGAATTGATCTAGCAACTGTTTTGTATGCTCTGGTCAGTAGTGTGATATTACTGGAGAAGAAGCCATTTAAGATTAGGTTTACAATGTCAGACCTAGAAGCCATCTTTCTACCTTTGTGCCTTTGGGCTTCAGGCCTGCCACAAGCCTACCGTGGGAAGTTGGGAGGGGGGAATAGTATAGAGTGAAGAAGATATGTAGCCAAAATAAAATTCTTTATAGAAAGTCAAGGCCAAGGGGCCCTGCAGCTGTGCTGAGAAAAGAGGAGGATGTCTTATGTTCCAGACTGTATATGATTGGATGTGTGGTGGACATGTGGGTGAGGGGCAAGGTCTTGAACTTTCTTTTGGGTGTGGAAAGTCCGAAGCTCTCAGATTCAGGTTTTCCCAGATGTGCCAATATGACATCTCCAATTAAAGTTAGCTTTGAGGAATTTCAAGCCTCAGAGATTGATTTCGTTGGGGGGTGTTACTTGGAACCCTGACCTACAACTCTTAATGCCTTTTTAGAGAAGTTGTTACAGTGGGCTTTGGCACTTTCATTAGATATGAATACTCCAAGGTCCTTGACAGAGTGAGGGTCGTCTACAAGTTCGTGTCCATTCAGCTTGTGTTTTGTGTTCCGATTCTTTTTGCCAATGTGTAAGACAGAGCATTTGTTGGTTGAGATTTGGAGTTGCCAATTGTTTGACCATTCCAACACAAAGTCAAGATCTTTTTGAAGGGTAGCAGCATTGTCGGTGGTGTTAAATAGTTTTACATCATCGGTGAAGAGAACACAGTTGCTTTTAATATGATCACAAAGGTCATTTATGTAAAGTATGAAGAGTGTTGGGCCTAAGACACTGCCTTGGGGAACACCGCTATTAACATATATAGGATTTGATAAAATGCTTCCTATTTTGACCACTTGCTGTCTGTTTGACAGGAATGTGGGTTATCCAATTATTTGGGGTCTGGAGATGCCATAGGAATTTAGTTTTAGAAGTACTTTGTCTTGTACCACTGAATTAAAGGCTTTACAGAAGTCTATGTAAATTGCGTCTATTGCTTTGCCCTGATTGAGATTTGTAGTCCATATGTTTTTGCAGTGTAGAAGTTGTAGATTACAGGATAATTTTTTTCTGAAATTGAATTGTTTGTTAGAGAGTAGGTTGTTTGTTCCTAAATGGAGGGTAATGGATTGGTTAATGATTGATTCCGTGACTTTGCAGGTGACGCAACATAAAGAGATTGGTCTGTAATTTTCAACTAGGCTAGGGTCCCCCTTTTTGAAGATAGGGATGACCTTGGCTTGTGACCATTGGTAGGGCAAGGTGCTGAAAGATTTTTCAAAAGTTATGCTTAGAGGTTCTGCAATTGCAGTGGAAAGCTTTTTTAAGACGTATGCACGTAGTCCATCAGGTCCAATAGATTTTAGGTCCAATCAGGTTTTAGATTGCATAGTGCCTTTTCAACATTGTCTTCTATAAAATTAATATGTATAAGATCATCATAATCATTGTAATTGTCTGTAGTATGACTGGGAAATATTGGGTATGTGTTGTTGCTGTTTACAAAGACTGAGCCGAAGATTGGCTTTAATGGTTTCGTCAATACAGTCTTCATTGGTCCTTTTAGGGGTGGGATGGATCTCGAGTCTTTAAGTTTATTGTTTACAAAATTATAGAAGGTGCGGTTGGATTTCATGCGCAGCGGTTTTCTTCTTGTTTGATGTGGTCATTGGTGCATTCAGTCTTTATTTGGTGGCATATATTTTTGTAGTGGCTTTCAAAGTTAGCTACATAGTCAGGTTTATTTTTTTGCCAGAGTAATTTTTTTTTTTGATTGAAGCTTTCTTATTGATATGGGTAATTTGTTTTTCCTAGTTTTGGTGGTGATTAGTGGTACATACAATTTAATAACTCTACTGATTTTGAGCAAGAAAATATTATAATGGTCTTTGGCAGTGTTACAGCCAGAGAATAGAATTTGCCAGTCAAGAGATGAGAGGTCTGTGTCTATGAGATCATAGTTGGCTTTTTTGAAGTTGTAGTTTGGTATCCCATTATTATGGTGATTTTCATGAAGGTGTATATTGAGACAAAAGTCAAACATGCTGTGGTCACTGTTGGAAAGGGGTTCTTTTATTTGTAGTCCATAAATTGAGTTTAAGCTGTTGTAGAAGATGAGGTCAAGGCAGTTGTTGAGTCTTATGTTGTTAGTTACTAGTTGGTCTAGACCTAGATTAGTAACAGCATTGTATAGGGTTTTATGGATAAGTTCCATTGTACATTCATTTATTGTCCAAATAATAAGAGGTAGGTTGAGGTCACCAAGAAAGATGAGATGGGGACTTCCGGGTTTGACTGCCACCGGCGAAGACGGTCGCTTTTGAAGGGCCGCCAGCCCCGCCGCCTGTAGAGCCGCCCCGAGTGACGGAAGCGGCTTGAAAACTCCAAAATCCTGAGGATTTGAGGAGAAGAGTGAAGCAAGAGGCAGGTTGAGCCCCCGTGAACCCCCAGAAGTTTGCTACTGGGGAGGAAACGGGTGTGGCTCCCTTTTAACTTGCGGAGACTCCGGACGGCGTGGGACGACTCTGTTCATCAGAGCAAGCCAGTAGCAGCAAACATTTAAACTGATGGGAAAATAATTTTGTCATAAAACAACCTCAACCCCCAAACCAAGAAACTGCAAGTATTTCTTCTCTTTTGAACTTTTGATTTGGGAAAAAGTTAGAGCGAGTGGAAACGGCTTGAAAAAATGGCGCCGTTCCAGCGTTAACGAGCTGAAAGGGAGAGTGATTACGCAAAACTATTCTAATAAGCTACATTGTAGCAGTGCTTGTTGCAAGCGAACGGAGAAGAGTGGAAAAGAAAAGAAAAATTTCTTTTTTTAAAAAATAAATCTGAGCTTGCTTCAGTCTATCTAAATCTGGGGGACTTTTTCAAAGGATATTGTGGAGGTGCAAAGGAAAAGAAAAAAAAAGATTTTCTTTTTTCAGAAAAGTTAATTTACGTGGCAAAATGGCTTCAAAGAAACAGGAAGGAAAGGTTGTAGGGGAGGGATCTCCCACCCACAAACCAGAACAGCAGCCCCCTCCCAGTCAGCAGAGGGAGGGAAAGGACTTTGATGTTCAAAGTTTAAAATATTTTATTACCCAGGCTCTGGATGATAAATTTCAAAAATCACAACAGGAAATGAAGAGGGAAATTAATGAATTTAAAGAGGCAATGAAAGAAAATTATGATAAGGTGTCTGATAAATTGTCAAATGTGGTTTCTGATTTGGCAGAATCCATTACTAAAGTGGATTCCAAACTGGAATAATTCAAATCAGAAGTTAATGTTAAAATGAAGGACACTGATTTTAAAATTGCTGATGTGGATAACAAAGTGGAGAGAGTCGAAAACGAAATTACAATGATACAGTTCCGATCCATGGAATTTGCTATTAGGCTTCGAGGAATTAAAGAGAATGATAGGCAAGATCTGAGACAGATTTGTTCTGATGCCCTGGCTGTATTGCTAAAAATTGATCCAGCAGATGTGGTCTATAAAATAGGTAAAATTTACAGAGTGAATTCATGGGTTGCTAGACAAAGAAAATTGCCCAGAGATGTGGTGATCTACTTTACTGATAGAAGAATAAGAAATTATTATTATTATTATTATTATTAAATGATATTTTGCAAAGATCCTTTCTTTCCTCTGTGCAAGTGGAGGGAGTTCAAATTGGAATTTATAAGGAATTACCACCTAAGATGTTAAAAGATCGAAAAGAGTATAGGTTCTTAGTGAATGAATTGCAAAAGCAAGAAATACCATTTCGGTGGGATGCCCCAACTGGTATAATTTTGAAATATAATGGAGAGAGACATCGATTGAATACTTTTCAGAAGGCGGAATATTTTTATTATAATATCCTTAAAGAAAGATCATCATCCCCACGTACATCTACATTGTTGGAGATAAAAAGTGATAAGGAAAAGCAATCTCAGCATGAGAGGGAACAACAGTCTAAGCAGATGGAACTAGTGGAAATGCAGGGTGCTGTACGAGGAGGAGGTCTTATGGAGGAATCGCTGTTAGAACCTTCCCCAATTCTGTCAACTGGTGCTGCTTTGGATTTAGCTGGGATGCCTGAAGTTAAAGATCAGCGCATAACTCGTGCAATTTCCAAGCAAATAAAAGAAAAACAATATAAAGGAGGAGCTAAAAGTACTACACAAAGTGAAGCCATGGGAGGAGCAAGGCCGAAGACTTCAGAAGAAGTTAGGCAAAGCAGCTCATCGCTTCAGATAGGTCAAGATGACAATTAGGCTCTTATCCTGGAATGTTAATGGACTAAATTCACCACAAAAAAGGAAGAAATTATTTACATATTTGAGACAATTTAATAATGATATAATTTGTTTACAAGAAACTCATATTCGAACTCAAGATCATAAATATCTGATAAATTCTAAATTAGGAACACATTTTATAGCTTCAACCTCGGAAAAAAAGAATGGTGTGGTTATTTATGTGAACAAAAGACTGTCCGCTAAAATTATAGAAGCAGATGAAGATGGTAGGTTTATCGCAATTGAATTGCACACAGCAAATAGCCAAATTCTTTTGATTGGAATTTATGCTCCGAACCAACAACAGGATCATTTTTATAAGATTCTACATAATAAAATATTGCAATGGGACTATAGATCTATTCTAATAATGGGAGACTGGAATGGAGTAATTGATTCTAAATTAGATAAAAAGAGTTTGGCGAAATCAAGGATCAGACTGCCACAGACTTTTTTTGATATGAAAGAAGATTTGGAATTAAAAGATATTTGGAGAATACATAACCCAAAAGAACTGGACTATACTTTTTTCTCTGACAGATACAGATCTTTCTCCAGGATTGACTTTATCTTGTTATCAGATGATTTACTTGTTAAAACAAAAAGAACAAAGATATTTCCAAGAACTTTAACTGATCATAGCTCTGTATGGATAGAAATTGAGATGGGAAAGTCTGAGAGAAGGTCATGGAGACTAAATGAAAATTTGTTCAGATATGAAAAAAATATAATAGAACTTTAAAAACAGATGAAAGATTTTTTTGAAATGAATTTGAATAAGGGTACCCCAATTGAAATAGTATGGGACGCGAGCAAAGCTTATATGAGAGGGGTACTCATTTATATGAACTTTAAACATAAATAGAATCGACAAAGGAAAAGACTTGAATTGGAAGCAGAAATAAAGAATAAGGAACAGTTACTTATTAAAAACCCAACGGATGAAAGAATACGTGGTGCTATAAAACTTTTGAAAGATCAGTTTCAAATGCTTTTGGCAGAGCAAGCTGCAACAAATCTACAATATGTGAAGCATAATACGTTTTGTAATCCTAACAAACGGGGAGATGGTTGGCTTATACTTTAAGGAAAAAGCAGAGTATACGGACTATTGAGAGTATTGATATTGGGGGGAAAGAAATTTCCCAACAAAAACTGATTAAAGAAGCCTTTGTAGATTACTACGTTAAATTATATGCTAAAGATGATATACAGAATGGACTTATAGAAAAATATTTAGAAGAGAAAAGAGTCTCAAAAATTACTAGCCAACAAAAAGAAAGAATGAATTACCCTATAACAGTCGAGGAAATAATCGCAGCAATTAAACAATTGAAAACAGCTAAAGCTCCTGGAACAGATGGATTGACAGCAGTGTATTATAAAACCTTACAAGCAGAAATGGTGGAACAACTTAGAGACTTATTTTGCAATATACAACAAGGGGGTAAAATACCCCCATCATGGAAATCAGCATATATTACTTTGATACCAAAAGAACAAGTAGGTCCTAAAAAACCGGAAAATTATAGACCAATATCTCTTTTAAATAATGACTATAAAATTTATGCAAAAGTATTAGCCAACAGACTGATGCCAGTAATTCAAGAGATGATTAATGATGACCAAGCGGGATTCATAGAGGGTAGACACATGAAGGACAATGTAAGGCAAGTTATAGATTTACTGGAATATCTTGAGAAGAATAAACAGATCTCTGCAGTGCTGGTTTTTTTGGATGTGGAGAAGGCCTTTGATAGAGTGGACTGGAATTTTCTACTAAAGATTTTTTAAAAATGGGATTTGGAGACCAATTTATACAGGCGGTTTCAGCAATCTACCAAGAGCAAAAGGCACAGATTATTATTAATGGAAGCTTGACATCAGAGTTTAATATTGAAAAAGGAACCAGACAAGGCTGTCCGTTATCCCCACTGTTATTTATTTTAACACTAGAAGTCTTGCTGAATATAATACGGGATTCGAATAACTTGAAAGGTATAGTGATAAGGCAGGAGGATTACAGAATAAGGGCATTTGCAGATGATCTGGTTGTTACCCTAGCACAGCCGATGGAATCAATAATCCAGATGAAAGACATTATCCAAGATTATGGTACAGTATCAGGTTTTAGATTGAATCGGAAAAAAACTAAGATGATAGTTAAAAATATGACACAAGATCAACGACACAAACTTGAAAATAAGGCAGGTTTTGAGATTGTATCAAAGGTTAAATATCTAGGAGTTCAGGTTGCAGAATCAAACATGAAACTGTTTCAAAATAATTATGAGGTGTTGTGGCGAGAGGCGCAGAAAGATATGGAAATTTGGAAAAAACTGCAGCTGTCTTTACTTGGAAGAATAGCAGCAGTTAAGATGAACATTTTGCCAAGATTTCTTTTTTTGTTTCAAATGATTCCGGTGCTTAAAAGTGATAAACAATTAAAAGTCTGGCAAACTGGAGTGAATAAGTTTGTCTGGAATGAGAAAAAACCGAGAGTGAAATTGAAAATCATGCAAGATGCTCCAGAAAGGGGAGGCCTTAAACTTCCAAACCTACAACTATATTATGATGCAGCAGCTTTGACTTTAACAAGTGATTGGTTTGGAGGGAAAAAGACTGGAATATTGAACGCAGAAAGTTTTGATTTGGAATTTGGATGGCATGCTTACCTATTTTATGATAATAAAGTGGATAAAGTATTTAAAAGCCATATATTCAGAGATTCTTTGATGAGAGTATGGAAGAAGCACCGACTCAAATGGGATTACAAAATACCGTTATGGCTGGATCTTGGTCATATCATGTGGAATACAAATATAATGTCACTCGGGGGGTTTTTATACAAAGAGGTTCTTTTTACAGATGCGGGCAGATGGCAGCTGAAGACATTACAGACATTGTTGGCTGAAGGGATTAATTTAACTTGGCTACAATATAATCAATTGCAATTGAGATGGAAAGAGGACCAAAGAACTGGTATTATGTTGCACGAGGAAGAATTGGTTAGACATATAAAAGAGAAAGGTCCAATGCATATTAAAAGGCTTTATAATGTTTTGTTAGAAAGGGATTCAGAAACTGAATTAGTTAAAGATTGTATGATTAAGTGGGCACAAAATTTTGAAGAACCAGTGATGTTGGAAACATGGGAAAAAATCTGGGTTCAGAATGTTAAATTTACACAGTCGCAGAATTTGAGGGAAAATTTTTACAAAATGTTTTATAGATGGCATTTAGATCCTAAGAAATTGTCGTGTATGTACCCTAATGTTCAGCCAAAATGTTGGAGATGTGATTGTATAGATGCTACATATTATCATATTTGGTGGACTTGTAAGAAAGTTAAGGCTTTTTGGATAAAAATCTGGTGGGTCATGCAGAATGTTTTAAAGAAAAAAATCCAATTTTCTCCACAATTGCTTTTATTGGGTATAGTTAAGGGTTTTACAGTGGATGAAACAAAGTTGATTTTGTATATGATTACAGCAGCGAGGTTGTTGATAGGTAAATATTGGAAAAATGAAGCTCTGCCCACTGTAGAAGAATGGATTTTGAAGATGGCCAGTTTCGCGGAGATGGCGAAGATTTCAGCATACTTAAAAGATCGCTCACAAGAGACTTATGAATGTGGATGGAAAAAGTGGATAGATTATGTGCAGAACAAATATCAAACTAGGAAGTATCAAATAGCTTTTCATTGATAGTATTATATTATTTTAAGATAGAAATAGTTGAACTATGTGAAGATGAAAAATGATATGGGGATTGGGGGGGTTCAAGGTTTTTATATAGGGGATAATGATATTCTATGGAAGTCCGGAGGGGAGGGGAGGGTTAGGGGGGGTTTGGGAGGGTGGGTTGGGGAGTTTGGGGTGGGTTAGGGGGGTGAAAATGGGGTGAAAATGTAACTGTAAAACTTTTATAATAAAAAAAAGAAAAAAAAAGAAAGATGAGATGGTATGGGCAGGAGGCTGCCCGCGTTAGTAGTGAAGTTAACTTGTTTGCATGTGCGATGTCGTAGTCAGGGGCTCTGTAACATAGTAAGAAGCGAAGTGTGGTGTTTAAGGAGAGTTCCTCCTTTAACACTATTTCTCCTGGAACTGTTACAAGCTGGCCAATGCAGTTAACGCTGCAAAAATGTTTCATCTTTTAAAACCAGAGTTTAATTGTCAAGCACAGAGCCCTTTCCACCCTGTTCCTATGGGAGCCTTGGAGAAGTATCCCTTGGGCTCTTCAACCTTGATCCAGTTTTTTCAAAAGCATCACAGCATAGAGGCAGTTAGGCTGATTGTGCTACTTTTGGTTTCTTTGGAATAATAATATTTGATCTTCCATGTTTCCTTGGGAAAACCATCCATCTTTTTAGGCAAAGTGATCCATGCGAAGAAATGTGCAGAATGCACAGACCGTCATGCTCATTCCAGGTAAACATGGTTCATGAGGGGACCTAAGCAGTCGGATCCAAAACCAGGTTAGAGCCAGACTGTCATAGATCAGATCACCTCTCTTGTGGAGAAACTTGTGCAGCTTCTCAGTAGGGCATGGGGTCACTCAGCACTTCTCAGCCTCTGCATCTGCCAGGACCTCGTCCAGAAATGGAATTCTGGAAGCTGCCCAGAAACTGCCCAAGGCAGAAGTGAAGCTCAGGGGGATGTTTTGAAATTAGAACCTCATGGCTGCCCCTTTCAATGAGGATGGCCGGGTCGTTTTTATCCCCCAGCCCCACCAGAACTTTCCCTCACAGTGGTCTTAACATGCTTTCCTCTGGTCCAGAGTTCGTAGAAAGCCATGCCAGCAGAATCTATGCTGTCCAACAGCCACACTTTAATCTGCCTGCCTAGGGAGGGTGGTGAGTATGCCTATCACCCAATTGGTCGATTCCTAAGTCCTTCTCACCAATATCAACTGTTGCTAGGAAAACCACCATCCAATGCTTTCTATGAGGGCCAGGACTGGTTGAATGTGGACAGGTGCCAAGGATGACAGAGGCTTTAGCCCCTTGTCAAGTTGCACACGTGGCAGGCATTGAAGGTGGGGGTGTTCTTCTCCCACACTATTTCTGAGCTCAGCTCTGCCAGTTTCCCTGCAAGGGAGACCACGCAGCACATGGCAAGAGTGTCTTGCTGCTTTCTCTTGGACCTTTCCTCTGCCCCGTTGATCTGTCCACTTGGCTATCTTACAAGGTTTTCCATTGCTTGGGGTTTAAAAAAAGAAACTGCCATAACTCTGGAACATGTCAAATTAGGAAGTGCTGCCAAGCCAGAGCACCCGCAAGTATCCCTTGGAGTATGCAGGATGGTATTGCTATCTTCCAAAGGACTAAACAACAGAAACCAACCTCCCGTAAAGCCAGCAATACATCTCTTTCCCAGTTCAACTCAACAAGCAGCTCTTATTTGTCAGACAGGGGATTCAGTTTATGGAAAACCATTGAGCAGCAGGAGCCCCAAAGATGTCCTCCTTCCATTCTAGGTCTGGACTAAACCCCCCCCCCCCGATTTTCTTCACTCGCTGTCTGGAATGTTACAGGTTGCAATTCCAAGAGACTTCTAGCAGTGGGACTTTTCAAAGTATATTGCTAACCATGAAAGATGGCTTGCTCGGCCTGCCTGAAGTCTCTAACTCTTCAGCCAACGTATGGGGGTAAAAGGTTATGTTGGGATCTCAGTCTTCTTATCTTTGGAATATTACAGATTGCGGTATGTGAAATCTCTTCTCTTGAGTAATAGGCAGTAGCAGCATTACTTAAATTTAGCCTCAAGACCTTGACACTAATTAATGATTATATAGTTGTGCCTATGCCTAGGTAAATAACAAACATCAAAAGTTAGCAGATTATATATGTTTCAGTCTCCAAATACTCTTGATAATATTAACACAAGAATTGGGGCATACAGTTATATGCACTGCACAAAATTTAATTTTACTCATTTGATAAGGAAGAAATCTCTCTTCTCCTTTTTTAATCTATCTGTAAGAAAATCCAGCTTGTAATTTCCAGATATTGCTTCTGATGCAAACTTCGACTTTTTTTTTTTTTTTTTTTTTGCTTGTAAATGGCTGATGGTTATCAGGAGGTACAGAGTGGGCTGTGGAGAAACCCTCATTGATTAATTATATTGCTGTTTGTGGAAACTGAATTCCATATTTGGTTATATTTTTAACATTTGGATAGTGATTGCAGTTAAAGTCATTTGATAATATTTATTTATTTACAATATTTATAAAGCGACTTCTCTTATAACCAACTCCTGGCAGCCCCCAAGAATAAACTGGTCTTAGATCCCAGTTTAGGATCTTCTCAGTTGACCTGTTGCATTCCAGGCAAGTGGAGGCTGCTCTTATAGGCTTTTTCTGAGCAAGACGTTGTGGCCCCTGATTGATTCTGTGCCTGAAGTGGTTCAATTCTGGATGGCATCCAATGTCTTATGTCTAGATGGCTTCCTTACTGAGAAATGTAAAGCTGGTCAGGCTCTGGAGAAGACCTTTCTTGACTGTGGAAACCTGGAATAATTTGGACTAGTGGACTGCCAAATGAAAGGGGCCCAGGTGAGCTTCCTCATTAGAACAACAGGTTGGACATGTTGCCATTTTGGCCTTAGTTTGTGCTGCTTTTACATCATATTGTGGTGATTTTATATATTTTATCTTGTTTTACTTTTAATCCTATGTTTCACAACCCAAGTCATATTTTGTGAGCAAAGTGGCCATACAAATAGTATACATCAGTGATGGCTAACCTTTTCCGGACGAAGTGCCCAAAGCGTGCATGTGTGAATGTTTTTTCAATGCAATGT
Organism: Arizona elegans; assembly: GCA_022577455.1. Classification (NCBI taxonomy): domain Eukaryota; kingdom Metazoa; phylum Chordata; class Lepidosauria; order Squamata; family Colubridae; genus Arizona; species Arizona elegans. Next base: position 20,330,646 of record JAKOOJ010000015.1, on the reverse strand, counting down.
AAGCATGGCCCCCGTGCATGCAACCTGCCCCCCTCTGCATGTGCGTTCCCCCCTGCATGTGCCCCACTCCCCCGCACATGCACGTGGCCCCTGCACCTGCCCCACTCTCCGCACATGTATGGCAGAGACCCGATGACCAGCTGGCCAGTGGGAGGCATGCACGCCTGCGTGGCAGAGCTGAACTGGGGCGATGGCTCACATGCCCACAGAGAGGGCACTGCACGCCACCTGTGGCACGTGTGCTATAGGTTCACCATCATGGGTATATATGTATGAATCTACCTATATCTATACTTTAGCTATAGCTATATCATCTTTATCTAATTTCTCTATCTCTCTATTTCCCTTCTTTGTGTGTTTATTGGTAGCAACCTGGAAAACCGCATGGGATTGGAGTCTGAGCATAATAACACCCACTTATAAAAAAAGGTAAAAGGAAGATCATTGTTTGCCATTGGTTTATAAGCCTGCTGAGTAGAATTCCTGCACACAAAACAACTGTGGAATAAATTCATGGACTGACCTGAGCTTGAACACTGGAAGAAGAGCCAATTGGCTGTAGGGCTGGTCTTCTACAGGCCAAACCTTGATCTAACAACATTGGGTTGAAAAATATGCAACCAATATTAGAGGAACTTTCACGCAGCCTTTGTGGCTTGGAGTCAAGAAATCATCCCTAGATAAACTTAAGAAGAATTCATATGTAAAAGCCCAGAGCTTAGAGTCAAGGTGTCAAACCTGGCCCCGTTTACACTCTCAACTCCATTGGTACTCCAGGTTACTTTTAGTAAAAGCACAGCCAGAACTAAGAGTTTCAGTGCAAAAATCCCCTAATTTGCTTTCCCTTCTCTGATCCACCCCCCATCCCTGTTATCTCCCCATTGTCCAGCCCAATTTGAAGGAGATGTTTTGGTAACTGTCCCTGCAACGGCTGGTTAGATGGAGAGGTGTTACATTCCATTCCCAGGTCCACAGCCTTGGGAGTCTCCTGATGACACGAAGATTGCTTTTGGTTTCCCCCATCTTTCCACAACTCCTCCCCCCCCCCCGCATGACTTATGACAGACTGGCATCTAGCAAAGCATAGTTGCGAGCAAAGGACAGCAGCTCTGACAGGTGGCATTAAGGAATGCCAACTCAGAGAGCTATTAGAATTTAGACTGGCATCTTTATTATTTAACTTTTGTATAAACACCTTACTTACTGCTCCCCCACCCCCAAATTGGTACATAAACATAACTTCTACTCCCCAATGAAGTTCTATTGTCTGTGGTGCTGGTTGGTCTTAAGTGAGATTCATCTGCTTTTACAGCAACTCACAAACACAAAAGCCTAGGTTACACTATGATTAAAACATTTATCTAGAATATAAACAAAATAATACGGTTGGAAGGGACCTTGGAGATCCTGTAGTCCAACCCTCTGCCTATGGTAGGAGATCTTATTTCACTCCAGACAAATGGCTGTCCCGTCTCTTCTTGAAAATCTCCAGTCATAGTTTAGTCTCTGGAACTCTTATCTTCTTTGTGGTTCTTTTCTGCAGTTTTTCTAAGGTCTCAACATCTTTTCCATATCTTTGTGACCAGAACTGGATGCAGTATTCCAAATGTAGATTTACCAGTGCAGTATAAAGTGTTACTATCACTTCTCGTGACCTTGATACTGTCCTTGTATTAATGCTGACTAAGAATGTATTAATTCAGTTTTTTTGAAGCTGCAGTACATTGCAGGCTCCTTTTTAAGTGCTGGCTTACTAGGACCCCGTGATCTCTCTCATAGTTGTTGTTATTAAGTCAGGTACTACCTAGTCTATGTGAATTTGGGTTTCCTTTGCCTAGGGCCTGACTTTTCTTGCCACTGAATTGCATTTTGCTGGACAGTGTTCAAATCTTCTGAATCTCGAGTCTATCATCTAAAGTGTTAGCTTGACAGCCTGGTGTCATCTGCAAATTTTATGAGTTTCTCTTCTATCCCCTCATCTAGGTCATTTAGGAAGAGACTGAAGAGTCCTCCTGGGCCTAAGACAGAACCTTGGGGCTCCTCACTGCATGCTTCCCTCCATTTAGATGCAGTTTCCATTGAGGACAACCTGTTGAGTGTGGTTGGTCAGCCAGTTCCAAATCCATCTGGTGGTGGTGACTATCTTTCCCACATTGTTCCGTCTTACCAAGAAGTCGGCTGTTGTCCACTTTGTCAAAATCTCTGCAAACCACACCAGGAGCAATTAAATGAGTATGAACCGGAAAAAATGGAAACCTTTCAAGACAGTCTTTTGCCTCATTTAGAAGCAAAATGCACGAAACTGAGGGAGTGCTGCTTGCTTAGGAGAACATTTGCAGGCCATTACTTTGCTATCTCTGGGCACCCAAAGAAACCCCAAAATATAGAAGAGCCTCGACACTATCATGTTTTAATGCGTTGCCAACAGGGGTATTAGAAGGGAGCCGTTAAAAGTCCATTATGAGGACTTTGAGAAATTGAGACCATCTCTCCTTTGCTTCTCTGCTATGCCCTGCCGGATATTTAGGAGGAGTGCAAGGTCTCTCTTCTCTATCTACGAGGGCACCGAGTTATTTCCCAGGCCGTTTCATCTTCAATACCAATGCTCAGAGCAGAGTAATCTATTTTCTTTAAACGTTTTTAAATCTTATTATGCTGCATGCAGAACCTGAAACAGCAGATTGATAAGCATTATGTTCATCTGTTAGCTGACAGGGGTTTTTCTTCTTCTTTTTTTCTTATCCCCAGTGGATTAATTTTATGATTTTCTAAATTCATTTACATATTTCTCATGCAATCTTGTTTTACTAGTTATCAAAATGATGTTGATCATATAAAGTAATCAAGCCTTGCAACACAGTCCAGACAGGAATCACAGCCAGATTAGCATCAACATGGAGTGAAGGAAGCAGTGGGGTTCTCTCAGGCCCAGGAGGACTCTTCAAAATCTTCATCAACGATCTAGATGAAGGAATAGAAGAGGAACTCATCAGATTTGTAGACAATTCCAAGCTGGCAGGAATAGCCAACACTTTATAAGATAGCCTCAAAATCCAGATGGATCTCGAAAGATTTGAACTTTGGGCCCTCTCCAACAACATGAAATTTAATGTGGAGAAAAGCAAGGTTTTACAACTAGGCAAGACAAACCAAATGTACAAGTACAGATTAGGCAAAACCTGCCTCAAAAATAGTAACCGTGAGAGGGACCTTGGAGTCTTAGTGAACAATCACTTAAATATGAGCCAGCAGTGTGTGTTAGCAACCAAAAAAACCCAACACAGTCCTAGGCTGCATTAACAGAGGGATAGAATCAAGATCATGTGAAATGTTGATTCCACTTTATAATGCCTTAGTAAGATCACACTTGGAATACTGCATCCAGTTTTGACCACCATAATGTAAAAAAGATGTAGAGACTCTGGAAAGAGTGCCTAGAAAAGCAACAAAGATGATCGGGGGACTGAAGGCTAAAACATATGAAGAACAGTTGCAGGAACTGGGTTTGTCTAGTTTAATGAAAAGAAGGACTAGGGGAGACATGATAGCAGTCTTCCAATATCCCAGGGGCTGCCACAAAGAAGAGGGGGTCAACCTATTCTCCAAAGCACCTGAGGGTAGAACAAGAAGCAACAGATGGAAACTAATCAAAGAGAGAAGCAGCCTGGAACTAAGGAGAAATTTCCTGACAGTTAGAGCAATTAATCAGTGGAATGACTTCCCTCCAGATGTTGTGGTTTCTCCAACACTGGAGGCTTTTAAGAAGAGACTGGACAGCCGCTTGCCTGAAATTGTATAAGGTTTCCTGCCTGAGCAGGGGGTTGGATTAGAAAGTCTCCAAGGTCCCATCCAACTCTGTTATTCTGTTATTAGTTCTATTTATTGTCAGGTTACATTAACAGGACCTTAAATCTGAAAGTACATCTCTCCCCTTTGCAAGAAACGAAGAGGGGTCCCATCTGAGCTGCTTGCCTGCCCCACATTCCTGCTGCAGGCTGGCCTGCCTTTCACCTGCCTGTTCCTTGGCTGCATCTGTTCCCCCATCTCTCAAAGTCATTCCCAGATACCGTTACAAATGTTATATTTTGTTTACCCTTTTTAACAGCTAAGGTTGTCTTTATTGGATTGGTTGTTAATTTTGTTTTATATTGTTTTTCTCTTCTCTATGACCATAATAAAACTCTTTCTCCTTCTTTCATTAAATCCATGTTTCATAACAGGCGTGCTTGTCTTCCAGAAAACCAGCATTCCAATGTATATAAGGAGTCCATGTAATACCTGGTGCACACTCTATGTGCGTATGTTTGTGTGTGTGTGTGTGTGTACCTGCTTGCACAAGTGCTTTCCAGTCATTGTTGATGCCTGAGGACTGCAAGATTTTACAGATCAATCTCGCTGTGATCAATACTTGACTAGTGCATTGCAAAGTGTGCACCAGGAATTAGACAGGCAGATGCTCTCTAGAAATCAGATGTCCAACCTCCCCTCAGCTCAAACCCAATTGGTCAGTGTCCAGTCGAGTGGAGAGGAGTAGCTTAGTCTCAATCCATCAGAGCTTGCCTGTCTCTTTCTGCCTTATCACCAAAAATGTGATCATAGATCTTTCTTATACCAGGACTTGTGTTGGGAGAAGACAGAAAGCACAATTTTAAAACTGAAACAGTTAAGGTGAAATTAGGCCCCCTCCACAAATGGTGTGAGGGTGAGACAGAGGCTGTGTCATTCCCCTAAAACAGGTGAGGGAACTGTAATTATTGGATGTACTTTCAAGACCTCAGCCAGCACGGAGAAGAAGGAAGCGAAAGTGTTAAACACTATCCAGGAATAAAAGTTAAAATGACAATAGAGAGAGCAGAATCCAAGTTACATCCAAGAAACTGCACCAGCTAGTTCTGGGCAATGAACTTATCCTCCATTTTTCTAGAGGTATTTGTTCTCTTTGCTCAAAGGGATTTTGCCTTTGAAACATCTTTCAAAGGAAAAACAAATTTGGGTAGAATTCTCTCTGCTGAGGTGGGATGTTTCTGCACTCATTTAGTGACAAGGTGTTTTGAGAATTTCACCCAAATTATGTTTTCCGAAAGAAATTTGAAGGATAATTTATCTTTTATTACTGAATGAAAACTACTCAAAGAAAAATGGGGGGGGGGGGGGGAAGTATGCTTAAGATCAGTGTTTCTCAACCTTTCTAACTTCAAGATTTTATTGATTTATTTTCATTTATTTGTTCAACTTGTATGCCGCCTTTCTCCGAAGACTCAAGGTGGCTTACAATGCATTTAAAAACCATATATAAAACCATTAAAAATTAAAACATTAAAAACAATTAAAACCCATTCACACCATTCATGGCCGGATCTCACAAGATCGCAAGAGCGAGATCAATAGCCCCAGGCCTGCTGGAAGAGCCAGGTCTTCACCGCTTTGCGGAAGGCCAATAGAGTGGGGATGGTCCGGATCTCAGGAGGTAACTGATTCCAGAGAGCCGGGGCAGCCACAGAGAAGGCCCTTCCCTGCGGGCCCACCAGCTGGCATTGTTTAGCTGATGGGACCCGGAGGAGACCAACTCTGTGGGATCTTACCAGTCGCTGGGAGCTATGCGGCAGAAGGCGGTCTCGAAGATACCCTGGCCCTGAGCCATGTAGGGCTTTAAAGGTAATAACCAACACCTTGAATTGTGCCCGGAGACCAATAGGGAGCCAGTGCAGCTCGCGGAGAATTGGTGTAATGTGGGTGTACTTAGGTGCACCCATGACAGCTTGCGCGGCTGCATTCTGGACCAACTGTAGTCTCCGAACACTTTTCAAGGGTAGCCCCATGTAGAGCGTGTTGCAATAATCTAACCGTGGGGTGACAAGGTTTTATAACTAGGCTTATACATCTTATACACAACTAAGATGTGTGAGTTTCAACTCCCAAAATTTGCAGGTGTCAGTTCTGGGAGTTGAAATCCACACACCGAATGTGGAGAAATGCTGCTGTAGCTAAAGAGCCGATTAATCCCCTGAGTGGAGTGAGCCAGGCCAGGAAACACACTGGCCCCTAGAACGTTGTAAGAGGCTCACTGGGTGATTTGGAGCCAGTTGCTTTCTCTTTCTTGATTGCATGTAGGCTGCTTGAGCTCTTAGAAAAGAAGACAGACAAATGCAAAAATAAATGGCATTCATTTCAGAATCAAGATCAGGATCTATGGAGCAGAGGCTTCCATATTCCTTAGGAACCTTCCTTAGATTGCTCCTGGGCAACTTGTCCTTGGGGGGATCAAGTTTAATAGCTCTTCTAATATTGGAGCTAGTTATGTTCCCGATGTATTTCTGAAAACCATTTAAAAACTGTGACACATTCTCTGAAAGCTCATCCTGACTTGGAAACTGGTGACCTGAAAATCTATTGACTCCTATGCTAACCTCGAGATCCACTGGAAGTTTTTATCTTGACAGCCTTTCATCTGAAGGGTTCTCCAGCTCTCCTCCAGGAAGGCTTTCTCCCCATTGTAGTTTTTCCTCCATTAAGAATTGATAGATTGCAGCCACATTTTTCTTTCTCTTGTGGTCAGTTTCTATATTAATATTGTCAACTGTCCAACTAGTGGATCCAAAACAAGGAAACACTCTCAGGAGACCTGAATTCTCAAAAGTAAAACTTAACTGGATACACCACATTGGTACTGAAGAAACAAAACCAGCTGTTTTTTTCCCGCACAAATGCTTGCCTAGTTAAACAATATCTTCCCCTTCTCCCCACCCCTGGGTGATCACATTGTCCAATTATGAGACGTCCTTTTGTTATGGGAACAGTCCATCCTACTCTCAAGCACCTACAGTGGTGACCTTGATGGTTTCCATGTTCTCCTGATCTCCACATTCCATTTCCCCCTTCTCTCCCCGCAGTTCATTGGTAAGTTGAAAAGGATTTAGGTTTGAAAGAAGCAAAGTGGTTCAGTCTTGATGAATGCCCAGTTTAATGCCCAGTTAAGGGTTTTTTATGACCCCTCTTTACTTTTGTCTATTGCTGTTTTAATACATACATACATACATACATACATACATACATACATACATGTTTTTCTATTGAAGCACCTGGTCTACCCCAATATGGGAGGAAGGATACTGCTTCCCTTTTGCCTTTCAGCTCCAATCCAGGAGCCCTCAAGCAGTCGCATTCACAACAAACCATTTTATACCAAATTTATATTTGCTGATAAAGAAATAAAGGGAGACTAGTATAGATCTATTTCAAGCTATTTAGCTCTCATCAGCTAGCCATACTCTTACTCCAAGTTTGAATCCGAATAAGGGTATGGCTAGCTGATGAGAGCTAAATGGCTTGAAATAGATCTATACTAGTCTCCCTTTATTTCTTTATCAGCAAATATAAATTTGAGATATATACAAACATACACACATACATATGTTTATTTCATATAAAGGAAACAAGAAATAAAGTTATATAACATAGAGTGAAGATGATCCTCAGACTTTTCTTCTGAATGTGGGTTATATAAATTGAGAACAAAACAAACCACTTTCTGTGTCTGTCAGGAGCTGAATGAAATGGTAGAAATCCAACATACATTTGAATGAAATGAGTCAAGTATCCTTGGACTAATGGACTAATCATTCATTGGACTAATGATTAATAGAGAAAGGAATTAAGAATGAAAAGTCTATGGAGATTCTCAGTCATCCAGGTCACAATTATCCCAAAGGTCCTTTTTTCAAGAGACAACTGGACTTTCTTGTTTTTCTTTGAAGATGTTTGGCTTCTTATCCAAGAAGCTTCTTCAGCTCTGACTGGATGGTGGGGAATGGAAGGATTTATATTCCTTGCAGACAGCTGGTCATTTGTATTTTGTTAAAGAGCTGTTGAGGCCACTTGGAAATTCATCTGTGTCCTCACGGTTATTGTTCTTCATTAATTGTTTATTGAGAACAATAAACAAAGGAACGTTGTCATTCCATACACTGCAGGAATATCTGAAATGCTTAGGAGGATCTTCAAACCAACACAATGTACATGCACACTTTAAATCCAAGAATACTCTAAGGCAGAAGCTTGTCCATCCCAAGGATAAAATAGCCAGACCCAAACTGAGCAACATGGCATATGCAGTACAGTGCAATGAGACATGTGCAGATCTGTACATTGGGGAAACAAAATAACCACTTCACAAATGCATGGCACAAAATAGGAAAACAAACTCTTCAGGACAAGTTTCAACAGTCCATCTGCACTTAAAAGACAAAGCCCACTCTTTTGAAGACAGAAAACTCCACATTTTGGACAGAGAGGACTGCTGGTTTGAAAGGGGGTCAAAAAGGCCATCTATGTCATCTCTTCTCTCTCAACAGAGGGGGAGGGATACGACATTATCAATCTCCTGTCTACAACACAGTCCTTTCAGCAGTTCCAAGGAGGCTCCACACCCATTTGCACCACTCAGGTGACCCTGAGGACATAGGCAAACCTCCAAATGGCCTCAATGACTCTCTAAAAGAATGCAAACAACCAGCTGTTTGCAAGGAATATTAATCCTTCCATTTCCCCACCATCCAGACAGAGCTGAAGAAGCTTCTTGGATGAGAAGTAAAACATCTTCAAAGGAAAACAAGAAAGTCCAGTTGCCTCTTGAAAAAAGCACCTTTGAGATAAGAATGAGAAGGAATACTCAAAAGTATGCTTTCTCCTTTCTTCCCATGATTTGAACTTTGCCCATCGTTGGTACTTTAGAGAGCAGATTCAGAGGGTTTCCATCTTAGACTCTGGGGACTGGAAAAGAAGAGTCAGAAGCATCAGCTTGGACAGCTTGGGTATTGCAGGCATGTCTGCCATTCTCAGGTGAGGAAGGTGTGGGCGAGGCAATTGTTTCTGCCTTTATTTATTTATTTATTTATTTATTTATTATTTAAATTTCTATACCGCCCTTCTCCTTTCGGACTCAGGGCGGTGAACAGCCAAAAATAAAACATTTGTACACAAAAGTTAAAATAATTTTAAAATAATTAAATAAAGTTTGGCCCATAATTTAAAACGTTTCAATTAAAATCAGTATCAATTTTAAAACCAATATAAAATCAGACCAGCCCGGCTAACTGAAAGAAATAGGTTTTAAGGGCCCGACGAAAAGTCCGGAGGTCTGGGATCACTTGTATCTCTGGGGGTAGATTGTTCCAGAGGGTAGGTGCCATCACAGAAAAGGCTCTCCCCCTGGGGGTCGCCAGCCGACATTGTTTGGCTGACGGCACCCTGAGGAGGCCCTCTCTGTGGGAGTGAACTGGCCGGTGGGAAGCAATTGGTGGCAGAAGGCGGTCCTGTAAGTACCCCAGCCCTAAGCCATGGAGTGCTTTAAAGGTGATCACCAACACCTTGAAGCGCACCCAGAAGTCCACCGGAAGCCAATGCAGCTCGCGCAGGAGAGGAGTCACATGGGAGCGTCCCGTCGCTCCCATAATCCCCCGCGTGGCCGCATTCTACACCAGTTGGAGCCTCCGGGTGCACCCCAAGGGGAGCCCCATGTAGAGAGCTTTAGCTTGTTGCATGAGAAATGTGCCCTCCCCTGTGACCTGGGTGAGAAGGTGTGTCTTTTTTTCTGGGGTGTGGAGAGAGGTTTAGGGTAAATGTTTGGTTTGAGAAGGGACCTTTCAAGTCATAGATCCTGAGTGCTTGGGAGAAATTATGGATGCTAATTCTATTAGCAAGACGGAATGCAGAATAAAAAGGCCCAGTTAATCTGCTTCAGCTTGGACCTCTTACTGATTCCCACAAGGTGAAGTATTTGGAAGATGTCTTTGGGAATGATGTAGGAATGGAAAATTTGATACAAAAGAAGCCAAGATTTGAGTTTCAACATTCCAGCTGTCTACTTAAGAACTTACACAGAACACTTAACAGTAGCCCTACCGGTTGCTCCAAGGCCTGTATATCATGGACAGACACTGTATATTGCTCTAAATGGTGCAACCTTCTTGGTTGGGGCAGGATAATATATCTAGAGGAATAAGTAAACACACGATGGCCTGTTTGTCTAAGGTTATGCTACTACCTCTTCCCTAGTGTTAGAAATAAAATTATACCAGTGCACTGTGTTTGTGATTGCAATATGCATATGAGTAGCATTCCCCCATTCTTGCTTGCTTGCACTTTACTCTCTAAATGGCAGCCACTTTGGGGTGAGCAGAGTGAGCTGCTTTTTCCAATTCTTCCATTTTTTCATTTTATTTTATTACTTCTACACAAACTATAATTCATTGATATAAAACTCTCAACCATTTGATGCAGCAACAAATTCTTGAACCAGAGCTAGGAGATCTATGTGGTCATCTCAGGCACATAAAAAATTGAAATGCAACAAAAGTACACACGCACACACAGACACAAGGATATTCAGTGTCTAAAAATAAAGGAATTTCTTTCCCCTCAAGAACAGGTGTGGAAAATACTCTGTGTAAAACCTTGTGTGGGGGAATGACACAATCAGACCCGTATCTGGATCTTTCTGCTCGGAGAGATGCTCCAGAGAGCTGCCAGCCCCTGATTCCGTCTATGGGCCCCACCTTAGGGATTCAATAGAGAGAAAGAAAGGAACATTTCTGTGGGGAGGAGGCTGTCTCCTCTGTGAAATTTATTTATTTAATCCTTGATTGCATGAATAAGCCACCTTTCATAAAAACATTTCAAACTTGCATATAATTTAAAACAAAGGGAAAACATGACAAGCCCAAATACCCAATCTGTACAGTGGGGAAAGAAACTGTCTTTATTTCCTTCCACTCCAATGTCTTGTGGGAAAACAGCCAGTTTTCCAAAGCCGGTCAGGATGGCTTTGCTCTCTTTGACTTTGACTTTTATTTAATTTGTATACCGCCCTTCTCCCGAAGGACTCAGGGTGGTGAACAGCCAACAATAAAATACATACATACAAAATTTAAAAAACAGAACTAAAATCGAATTAAATAATTTGGCCCAGATAGATTAAAACCCCACTCAATTTAAAACAGATTTAAACTTTGAAAATTAAAAGATATTGAAAATATTAAAATATTAAAATTGTTTAAAAAGAGGGAGAAAGTTAGGCCAGGCCCGCCTGGTGAAATAAAAAGGTCTTTAGAGCGCAGCGGAAGGTGCGCAGATCCGGGATCCTCTGTATCTCCGGGGGGAGCTCGTTCCAGATGGTAGGTGCCCCCACAGAGAAGGCTCTCCCTCTGGGGGCTGCCAGCCGACATTGTTTGGCCGATGGCACCCGGAGGAGCCCGTCTCTATGAGAGCGTAACGGCCGGTGGAAGGCTATTGGTGGTAGTAGGCGGTCCCGCAAGTACCCAGGTCCTGAGCCATGGAGCGCTTTAAAGGTGGTAACCAAAACCTTGAAGCGCACCCAGAAGACCACCGGGAGCCAGTGCAGCTCACGCAGGAGGGGTGTTACATGGGAGCGCCATGTCACTCCCATTACCACCCGCGTGGCCGCACTCTGCGCCAGTTGGAGCCTCTGGATGCTCCTCAAGGGGAGCCCCATGTAGAGAGTGTTACAATACTCCAGGCGGGAGGTGACGAGGGCATGAGTGACCGTGCGTAAGGAGTACCAATCCAGAAAGGGACGCAATTGGCGAATCAGGCGAACCTGATGAAAAATCCTCCCGGTCACGGCCATCAAGTGCTCTTCTAAAGACAGCCGTGAATCCAGGAGGATACCCAAGTTGTGCGCCCTCTCTGTGGGGGCCAATGATTCACCCCCAATAGTCAGTGATGGCACCAACTGACTATATCGGGACGTCGGAAACCACAGCCACTCGGTCTTGGATGGGTTGAGCCTGAGCCTGTTCCTCCCCATCCAGATCCGCACGGCCTCCAGGCACCAGGACATCACTTCAAGGGCATCGTTGGGGTGGTCTTGGGTGGAGATGTACAGCTGAGTGTCATCAGCGTACTGGTGGTACTTCACCCCGAAACCACGGATGATCTCGCCCAGCGGCTTCACATAAATGTTGAAGGGGCGAGAGGACTGACCCTTGCGGCACCCCACATATGAGGGGCCTCGGAGTCGACCTCTGCCCCCCTGTCAACACAGACTGCGACCGGTCAGAGAGAAAGGAGGAGAACCACTGCAACACAGTGCCTCCTACCCCTAACTCTTCCAACCGGTGCAGCATGATACCATGGTCGATGATATCAAAAGCCACTGAGAGATCTAATAGGACCAGGACAGAGGAGCACCCCCTGTCCTGAGCCCTCCAGAGATCATCTACCAACGCAACCAATGCTGTTTCCGTGCTGTACCTGGGCCTGAAGCTCGACTGGAACGGATCCAGATATGTCGTTTCATCCAGGTGCTGGGGGAACTGTTGCGCAACCACACTCTCAACAACCTTCGCCACAAAGCGAAGATTGGAGATCGGACGATAGTTTACCAACATTGCCGGGTCCAGGGAAAGCTTCTTGAGGAGAGGCCTCACCACCGCCTCATTCAAGGCGGTGGGAAAGTCACCCTCACCCAACGAAGCATTTATAATCCCCTGGAGTCAGCTTCGCGTCACCTCCCGGGAAGCCAACACTAACCAGGAGGGGCATGGGTCCAATAAACAAGTAGTCACGTTCAGTCTGCCCAGAATCCTGTCCACGTCCTCAGGGGTCACAGGATCAAACTCATCCCAGATAACATTCTCAAGACCTGCCCCAGTCCCTCCCCCTGAGACTACCCAGTCAGAGTCCAGATTGTCCGGAATCTGAGTGATTTTGAGCAAAATCCTTGGCTCTACCCTCCAAGGGGTCCTCCCGCGCTTCCTGGTGGAGCAGGGAGCGGGTCACCCTAAAGAGGGCAGCTGGGCGGTTATCTGATGACGCAATAAGAGCAGCAAAATAACTACATTTTGCTGCTTTTATCGCCACTAGGTAATTCCTAAAATGGGATCATACTAGTGTCCGGTCAGATTCAGAAAGACTGGCCCTCCAATTACTCTCTAGGCGTCTTTTCCGGTGCTTCAACTCCCTCAGCTCCTCAGAGAACCAAGGAGCCAATTGAGATCGGTGCTGGGTCAAAGGCCGCAAAGGCACAACCCGATCCAGAGCTCCAGCGGCCGCCCTATCCCAGGCGGCCGCCCTATCCCAGGCGGCCACTAGGTCTCCAGTCGAGGCATGTGCCAGAGCCTCAGGAAATGGCCCAAGTTCCATCTGGAACCTATCAGGTTCCATCAGGCGCCTGGGGCGGAACCATTTTACCGGCTCCGCCTCCCTGCAGCGGGGTGCAGCGGTTCGAAGGTCGAGACGAAGGAGAGAATGATCTGACCATGACAAGGGCTCGGTGACTATATCCCCTATCTCAAGATCACTCAACCACTCTCCAGAGACAAAAACCAGATCCAGCGTGTTTCCTCCCGTGTGGGTAGGGCCATGAATTAACTGGGTCAGGTCCATAGCTGTCATGGAAGCCATGAACTCCCAAGCCACCTCAGACGTCTCACCCATGGACGGCAGGTTGAAATCCCCCATGACCATAAGCCTGGGGGTGTCAACCGCCACTGCAGCGATGACGTTGAGTAGCTCGGGCAGGGCTGTTGCCACGTGGCAGGGAGCCAGGTACGTGATCAGCAAACCCATCTGAGCCCCATGACCCCATTTCACAAGGAGGGATTCACAGCCGGCTGTCTGAGGTACAGTGGCCTCCCTTGGTCTCAGACCTTCTTTAATAATAACCTCTACCCCCCTGCCCCTCCCCTGTGACCTCGGCTGATGGAATGCTTGGAAACCTGGCGGGCACATTTCAATGAGGGGAACCCCCCGTCCTGGCCCAACCAGGTCTCCATAATACCTGCCAGGTCCGCACCCCCCTCCTGAACAAGATCACAGATGAGGGGGGCTTTATTTACTACGGACCTGGCATTGCACAGCATCAGCCGAAAGCCTGGGTCCTGAGGGTCTAAGCAGCCTGGGGGTCGAGTGGAGCCTTGGGGGCCAGAGCATGCCACCGCTTGAAGACAGCGAGTGCGCACTCCCCTAACACCATGTGGCCCCCTGCTCCCGCCATATTTACTCCTCCCACCTACAGTATTGATGTTCAGAACACTATCCGGATGAGCTCTAAACCCCACCTCGACCCGGGGTCCCCCACCCCCCACGCTGCACTTCACGGCCAGACCCGACCCTCCCCCTTGTGGGTTATCCCCCATACCCACAACCCGAGTTCCAATCTGACCCTCCCCCTCCCTGGGACCCCTTAAAAATTTGACTAAAAATTTCCATAGAAAACCCCTCAATCCCCTAGTTTTCACATGCCACCTCTCTGGGTCCCAAAACCCGTCTTTGAGGTGGGCCCTCGATAGTGAGGAGGGCCACATCTGCGAGAGGGGGGAATCTCGCAGTGCAAGAAGATCCGCTGTCGTGTACATCTCCAAGTGCAGTGATGGAGGCACTGAGCTCAAACAGGAGACTTTACAAAAGATGTAACACAGCCATTTGATCATTGATGTACTATTGGTATCTCTACTGTCCTCTCATCATCCCCATTTGAACAGAATCGCATGCAAAGCACAGAAGGAATCTTTCCGTTTTTCTAAACAACCTGAACAGATGCATACCCACCCGTGCATTTTAAAGTGTATCTTCTACTGAGCAATTCTTGTTTTTCATGGACATAGAGGCAGGCTTAAGGGGGAAGAATGGAGGCTTGTGCTTAGAATGGGAAAGCAGGGATTAGCTGGATAAGAATGATAGCCTAGCAAGCAAGGATCAAATATAAAACTCAAGGTGCCTCCTGGGAAAAAAGAAAGGAGTGGGGTTGTCTCTATGTGTCTCCTTTTCTGGAACAATTTTCCACCAAAACTGCTCATCTTCATTTTCAAGAGAAAGCATATCTCCTTGGCATTGATCTTTTTTTTTTCTCATTTGTTGCCAAGCAGAGTGCCGAAGAATGCCTTTGAATTGCACAGGAAGATATTTTTAAGAAATGAAAAGAGCATTTGCCCTGGGAAAAAAAGTTAACCCAGGACTAGAGTAAAAGGTGTACCTTGGAGATGTTGATATCTTCTGATCAGTAGATTTTTTTTGACTGGTGGGAGCCCACCATGCCCACAATTTTGCAAGAAGAATAGAAATACATTTTTAAAATGAGAGCAATAAGGGCCCCTAAAAGAATATTTAGTTAGGAGATCAAGACCAGTGATTAATATGCTACAGAAACAGCAAACATTCCAAGTCGATTTAAGTAAAGTCAAGCAACCACAAATAAGTGAAAGATTAAGACAATAAGAAGGTAGCCATTATTAATAAGCCAAATTTGTTGTTTCTTTAGCAGTGCCGGCTGAATAGTTTATTTCTTCTCATGTTCCAAATCTTGATATTTCTCATTGGCCCCAGAACAGGAATACACGTAGTCCTTGCTTATCAAAGCTAAGAGATCAGGAACTTCATTGCTAAATGAGACTGTCATAAGCTGCAGAGAAGACTAAGATGTCTCCTCTGGGACAATTATTTATCGATACCTCTTAGGACAGCGGTTGTGGCAGTCTCAGATGCATCCTTAGGCAAATCCCATGAGGTTGCAACATCCCACAGTCATGTATTCATCCTGGTAATCACCTACCAAGTGTTGACTCTACTTGTCAGAAGCCATGGGTGAAGATCACAAACGGCAATCAGGTGACCATGGGATACTGCAATGCCATAATTGCAATTGAGAAAACTCGAGCCTCGGAGTTTTATTTCATTCGGGGTGTTACTTGGAACCCTGACACCAGGTGCTAAGCAGCCAAATCATGGTCCTGTGACTGTGAGGTTTCTACAAAGCCCACAACTATGAAGAGCCACCATAACTCTTCCTTGTCCAGCTCTGCCATAACTCTGATCAGTGCACACCAGGACAATTGCTCCCTTCATGATCAAGATCTATGACTTCATTAGAAACAATTCTGTTGTTTTCAGACTTCCCAGATGGTGATGCACTATTAACAAGGAGCTAGGAAATCTTGGTATCTTCCATGTCTTCATGATTCATTTTTTTGTAGCTTGCCCAACATAAAGAGCTCTGAATGATGGGGTAGTTGTAAGAGCCAAAAAGCTGGAAGGCAGCTGGGAGGTCTTCTAGGCCAGGGATTGGATCGCCAACTCCAGCCCATGATCCACTGTCGGGCCACATTTGGAACCAGACTTTGGAAGTGGTGGGCAAGTGCACATATCTGCGTAAAGCTGCATTTGTGAAAAATGTGTGTATGTGTGTGTGTGCACAACCATCTCCCTGCAACTGCTGCCACTGGCTCCACTGGTCCACAGAGCTGGAAAGGCTGGAAACCTCTGTTCTAGGTCAACCTTCTGCTCAAGGCAGGAGCCTTATACTTTCCCAGTCAAATGGTTGTCCAGTCTATTTGGGAAAACCTCCAATTACGGAGCACCCACAGTTCTGGGAGGTAAGCTATTCCATGGATTAACTGTTCTCACTGTCAGAAAATTTCTCTTTACTTCTAGGTTGAATGTCTCTTTAAGAAGCTTCCACTTCTTCTCCTGCCCTCTGGTGCCTCAGAGAATAAGTCAGTCCTCTCTTATAGACTTATATACTGCTTCACAGAGCTTTCCAGCCCTCTCTAAATGGTTTATAGAGTCAGCCTCTTGCCCCCAACAATCTGGGTCCTCATTTTACCCACCTCAGAAGGATGGAAGGCTGGGTCAATCTTGAGCCTGGTGAGACTTGAACTGCCAAACTGCAGGCAGCTGGTAGGCAGCAGAAGTAGCCTGCAGTACTGCACTCTAACCACTGCGCCACCACCAAAAGCCCAGTCTAGCACAATATTGTTGAGAGAGAAAATAAGGTATTCCAGAAGAAATCATCATGGTTACATGAAGAACCCCCTGATAATCTGAGAGACAAAAAGGGTAAGTATAAAAAATGGAAAGAGAGAGACACGTAACTAAAACAGAATACCAGTAAATAGCCTAGATCTGCAAACACTGAGCAATGAACTAAGACTTGCAAGAAATGTCCAAAATAATTAAAAATATTTACATATTTTTACAATATTTACATATTTCTTTCAATATGTAAAGAAGAAGAAGAAAGTCAAGTAGATAATCAGTATACTAGTGGGAGAAGATGGCAAGTAGGTGACAGGCGATAGGGACAAAGAGGAGCTGCTTAATTCATTTTTTGCATGTGTCTATGCAACGTCTCAATAGCACTACCGTAAAAGATAGGAATACACATCAAAACGCAATGGTAAGGCAACACCTATCCACTCTAGATGAGTTCAAATCACCTGGACCAGATAGATTATATCCCAGAGTTCTGAAGGAGCTGGCAGAAGTGCTCTTGGAACCATTAACCCATATCTTTCAAAGATCCTGGAGAACCGGGGAAGTACCAGATGACTGGAAAAGAGCTGATGTAGTTCCCAGCTTTAAAAAAAGGAGGAAAACGGATCCAGAAAACTACAGACCAATCAGCCTGTCATCAATTCCTGGGAAGATTGTGGAAAAGATGCTCAAGCAACATTACTTTTGTTTCAGTGGAAACCATCTTACTACAAAAAATAAACCAAAATCCTTACTTTCCAATCAAAAGAGTTTTGGAAGTCTTCAGTGAATATCAGCTGACTTTTAGCTCATGGCTAAGGAATAAAAAAAATAGCTTGCTACAAAATCTGGTGGCTCTGCAGTTCTTGAGCCAAGCCTGGACTTTGAGTGAATTATTAATCAATTGTGAAGGATCTGACAACGTGTCCAATGCTCCAGTTACCCTGGAGTGAAATTGCCCTGGTAGAATTTGGCCCAAGGGCTGATTGTGCCGACAGCCTAAAATTGGCCTCGTGCAGCCAGATGGTTCTCCTCACCTCATTCACTTTTAACAGATAAGAGAATATAAGGCTGCCAATTAAGCAAGGAGGCCTGTGGAGCAGGGACAATTTCCTTTCCTTTTTGTGAATGTCAAAATTTATCTCCCAAAGCATTGACTGAACTAAGGATACAGGGCCACATTTTATGTAAAATGAGATTTTGACCTTCTTCCCATTTCATGCAGGTTCCAGGAAACATTTTCATGATCATCTGATAAAGTTTGTACACCAGAACTGATGACATTTGGAGGAAGTCCAGAAACAACAGACCTTTACATCTTTTCTCATGTCAGCAAGGAGGAGAGGAACCCAGGGATAATCATTTCTGTTTTTTCAAAAAAATAAAAATAAATAAAATGGTAGGTTTTTTTAAAGGAAGAATATGATTAATTTACCCTTTTCCATAATACTAGAAGCAGACTATTTAAGGTATAATTAATTAAGGTGTAATCAAGCTAAACATCTAAAGTCATAAAATTGAGAAAAGTCATAAGAAGGAAGCTATTAATTAATGTTTCTAGGGTATTTGCTGAATAGTGCAATAACATGACTCTTAGACAGGGCAATTAACGAAACAGGATGAAATAGTCCTGTAGAATAAATACATGGGTTTGCAACAATTTTTAAAAAATTAATAGCAAAGAACACGTAAAACAAAGAACAAACAAGACAGAACACAAGCTAGAGACCCTATTAAGGCCCTCCTGGTGGGGATCAGAGCAGGACACCCCAACACTTCTGCACTCTTCTTACATCCACAGAAGGCCAACCGGTGGCCCCTGAGGGTCACTCAGACTCCCCAGAGGCTCATTTGCAAGGCCGGGCAGAGGAATTTTCCATGCATCTGGAGGATAAAATTGACCAGATTGGTTTCCACTTGGATGCCAAGCATGGCAAAAATCCTGTCGAGATGCCCAGTCAGCAGACTTAAACAGTTATATGGGAACAGTTTGATTCTGTTGAACCCGAGGGAATGGACACGACCGTCCAGCATGAAAACACCCACCATCTGTGCATTAGTTTCACGCCCATCCTAGCTGGTTAAAGCCGTGCAAGAAGTATCATGTGGATGGATCCAAGCAATGGTGAATTCATGGTTGTTGGAGAGGTTCTTCCCGGCTCCTTTTAAAGAAGCCTCCTGAAGAAGCCATTGCTGGACCCTACTATTCTGTACATATTTTGCCCAGTCTCCAACCTTCCCTTTTTGAGAAGGTGGCAGTGTTGCAATTTCAGAGGATCCTGGAGGAAACGGATTATCTGGACCCTTTTCGGTCAGGGTTCAGAGCCAGATAGGCATTGGTGCACTTGGGGAGGAGCTTTGGCAGGCATCAGGGGACCTTTAAAGCCCTACCTGGTCTGGGGCCAGGTTACCTATAGAACCATCTCTGCCCCATTACATCAGCCTGGCCTACCTGACCAGGCAGGGAAGGCGTGTTCCACAACCTGTCAACTAAAGGATTCTGACTGGCGGGGTCCAGGAAGAAAGCCTTCTCTGCCGCTCCCCTTGCCCATGGACCCCCCTCCCGCAGAGGAGAGGCTGGCCCCCCTCTCCTGGCCCAGCAGAAGGGTGTGGAAATATGGCTCTGTGGCCTTGTGTGGGGAGCACAGAGGAGAGCACGGTTGTGGGGCTGGCTAACGCCTGGAAAAACCTCCCTGGCCTTTTAATTAACTTTAACAGTTATTTTTCATTTCTTGCCTTTTTTTAATTTTTAATTTTATATACTGTTTTCATGGTTTAATATTTTATTTTATTTATACCGCCCAGAGTTCCTCTGTGATGGAGATAGGTGCTTTAAAACCGTGTAATAAATAAAACAATAGTGTCTGGAAACCTCGAAGACAGCACTGGCTGTAAAAAAATTAGGCGAGGTTGAAGGTAGTGAGAGAAGTTTTATATATTGATACTGTATAACCTCTCTAAATATATCAGGTAATGTTTTTTTTTAAGGAACTCCGCTGTTGGTGAATGGGAGAGCAAGGAAGAAACTTTATTATTTTAAAAGAAACGAAATGCTTCATTATAATAGCACTTTATCTCATTTGAAGCAAGGCCAAGCAGACAAAACCAAGAACTCCCAGAAATGGCCTGCTCATAAATCAAGTCCTTCAAAAGGCTCTGAAGTGGGAGGCCTGGAACATCTCGGCATCTTTAGATCGGCTGCGGCTGTGGCGGCTGCTCAGGGCTGATGCTCAGGCCCTCCGGGGCTTTTCCTGAGGAGCCTGAAGGTGGGTGGGCTGATAGAAATAAATGCCCAGAGAATGGTGGGTGGTATCTTCTTCTCTGTCCTCGTTACCTCAGAACGGCAAAGTCACCCGGAGGGGGGGGGGGCGGCTTGGAGTTTTCAGAGCTTTTGTTAAATGACATTCGTGGGATTGTGCAATGGGATGCCACGGGGTCTGCAAAGTATCTTTTGACTTCCCTTTAGGGATGGAAGAATCTACTGTTTGCAGATTGTACATCTATAGTGCAGTTTGCAAATCAAATGGTATGGATCTTTTTTTAAAAAAATCAATTAGGACATAAATAATGCGAAAAATGCAGGCTTCTTGAAATTCAGATTGAAATTTCAGTAGATCTGTAACTATGTGAAAAATGATAAATAATTTCTGAACAACTACTAGCTAAAGATGTATTTTTGAAGGTATGGGAACACAAACAAAACACTTGTTTCCATTAGTGAACAGATTGTGCCCATCTGAATTTGAGTCATCTGATCCACATCTCAAGTCCTTCTTCACTGTCAACTCTCTAAATATAGTATTTAGAGATACTATATAGCTTCTTGATAGCTTCTCAGAAGTCAATGAAGAAGCCAGTAGGGAAGATTGCAAATTGGTTGGGTAAATCTCCCTCCCCCAGGCAACCCCCCCAGCCCCTCTGTGCTCACACCATTTGGGCCATTCACCACCTCACATATTTTTCTGAACATGTCCTGCACACCTGTGCACCCTCCCTGACCCAAACAGCACTTCTTGTGCACCCCCAGGTACTCTTCCTGACCTGTGCCATACCCTCTGACCTGTGAGACTTACCTGCCTGCTGGCCTTGGACTTGCAACTTCCTGCCAGCTTCCCCACTGCTCGTGGGAAACTTGCAGGGAGAAAGTCAAAGTTGAAACTCGTCAGGGAACATGACAAGTTATTTAGTTTGTCCCTCCCACATTTCCTGTCCTAGGCCTTCTGTGCTTATGTTACTCTAATCAGTTGCACACCCCTCCTTGACTTGCATTGCACTGCACCCCTGTACATCCTCCCTGAGCTGCACCTCATGCACCCAACCTGTCCTGTGCTGCACCGCTAAATACCTCTGAAAGAATTGAGGGATCTTTCCCTCAAAAGAATGTTACTTGCAGACATTTTTCATTACCTAAACTAGGTAACATCAACAGACTAGCACTGATGTTACCTAAGAGCACCAAACGAGAACACCAAGGAACTCTCATTTCAACCCCGGGCTACAAATATCCTCCTTTATCTGAAAGTATTACCTAATGGGTTGTGTATTGTATAGTAGTTTGTGCTTATATTTTTCCCAAACTACAGTAAGAAAGAGCAACAAAGATAATGCGGGGTATGATGAGGATTGAGAGAAATAGATATGTGTCACCTATCAAAGAGAAGGATTAGGGGAGACATGATAACTTTCTTCCAGTACTTGTGGGGCTCTCACAGAGAAGAGGGAATTGACTTATTCTTCAAAACACTTGAGGGCAGGATAAGAAGTAATGAGAGGAAGTTTATTAAAGAGAGATCCGATTTAGAAGTAAGGAGAAATTAGTAGTGAGAACAATTAAGCAATGGAATATCTTACCTCCTGGAGTTGTGGGTGCTCCTTCACTAGAAGTTTATTAAGGTAAATTGTCAACTAAGCTTTTGCATCCCTGAAGGGATGTAACAGAATAACAGAAAACAGAGAAACAGAATTGAAAAGGACCTTGGAGTTCTTTCAGTTCAACCGTTGCACAGGTATGGGATCCCTATACCATTCTGAACAAACAGCTGTCCAATCTTTTCTTAAAAATATCCAGTGATGGAGCATCCACAACTTCTGAAGGCAACCTGTTCCACTTGTTATTTGTTTTCACTGTTAGAAATTTCTCCTCAATTCTAGGTTGCTTCTCTCCTTGATTAGTTTCCATCCATTACTTCTTGTCATGCCATATGGTGCTTTGGAAAATAGGTTGATCCCCTCTTCGTAGTGGTAGCCCCTCAAATATTGGACAGTGCATTCATGTCACCTCTAGTTCTTCTCTTTACTAGATTAGACATAACCAGTTCCTGCAACTGTTCTTCATATATTTTAGCCTCCAGTCCCCTAACCATCTTTGTTGTTCTTTTCTGCATCTTTTTTATATTGTGGTGACCAAAACTGGATGCAGTATTCTAAGTGTGGTCTTGCTAAAGCTTTATAAAGTGGTACTAACACTTCATGTGATCTTGATTCTATCCCTCTGTTAATGCAGCCTAGGATTGCATTGGCCTTTTTGGCAGCTGCCGCACACCGCTGAGTCCTACTTAAGGGGTTGTCCACTGGGATTCCAAGATCCCTCTCACAGCTACTGCTATTAAGCCAAGCTTCACCTAATCTGTACCTGTACATTTGGTTTTTCTTGCCTAAGTGTAAAATCTTGCTTTCCTCTACAATGAATTTCATGGTGTTAGAATTTCATTTTGTTGTTGGTAAATTAAACTGCAGGCTAATAGAAACTTCTTATAGGGGACAGGAGGTTAATCCATCTGAATTTAGTAGGATTTTGTTCTCAGTTGACCTGAACAGGGCTATAGAGTAAATTTGAAAAAAAGTTCCTATCCTATGATAGGCATTTTTTAGACTAACTTGTGGAATAAACAAGTGTGGTATTAATATATCAATGTTACCTCTAACCCATGTTAATTGAGATATTTTAAAAAATTGCTCTATATTGAAATTTATTTAAATTATTTAAATTCATAAAATAAAATACTTATTAATTGGTTCAAAAGTCAAGTCATGTTAAAACATTTTAAACCTTCTTCAGCCAACCAAGCAGCAGAAGTTAATTAAACAAAAAGTGGTAACTCCTGAATTGATATAAATTTAATGAAACCGGAATAGAATGTGGAATACTTGCCATGGCAGCAAGAATCACATAAGTAAGGACAAAACAAAACAAAACAAAACGCCCATCTGTTTGGCACCCGAAGCCTTGTTCTCTCTCCTGGAAGAGAGCTGCAGGTCAGTTCTTGCATCAAGCATAAGCTGCCTGGGGACAGATGCTTTTCTGAGCTGCCACCAATTCTCAAATGCTCTAAGGGGGAGGAAGTCCTGCAGACCATCTCCTTTCCACAGAATGCAGAGCTTCTTGTCTGGTTGCTTCACACCTCACTGCTGGAATATAAAAGATCAATTAAATAAGGAATAAGCATCTAATCAAATAATTTTCATAAGTAATCATAACTTGCATAAATTAATTTCATAATTAACCATAATTTTCTTCATGGCTTCCATGCAGGACGCTGCTTTAAGGTGAAAGAAGAACATCTGGCCTAGAACTGAACCAGAATGAAATTAGTCACATTTAATTAACATTTTTTGCAGTAAACCCCCCTCCCTTATTATCAACATATCAATTATGAAAATTGTTGCTTATAAATTGTACTCAATTGCCTTCCTTTACCTTTGTCCCTATGACATTATAAGGAGATAATTCATAATCCAGAAATTATGTTTATTACCTTATTTCTACATCATTACTCCTGTGGAATCATACCTATGAGCAATCCTGTAGGAAGTGGTGTCTCCAATTGAGACAATGAAAGTCTTGTTATTTGTACCTAGGTTACCCGTTGTCTGTATATATTTATAGCTCAGGAGAGATGTAAATGCAGGTGTGAATTTATCCCACAAAGCCAGAGATTTGTGCTTTTTAAAAAAAAATATGTCAGACCTGCTGCCGTGGTTCATCCTGGAAAGTCAACAGTGCTGGAGGACTGCAAGGTCGAGGTCTTCATTGGAGACAAGGGGTCTGCGTGTTCCATTTGCCCTCCTAAACCAGACCTATTCAGCAAAGGACTTGATTCCTTATCCAATACTGAAATGAAGCCGAACTCTCCTTCCAGCAGTTTTCTCAGTCTTAGGTAGCCAAGTGTCATTGGTTAGCCCGGCCTATTTCAGATCATGGGAAATTATCTGCTTTAAGGAATCGCTGTTCTTTGACCTGTTCTGCCCAATGAATCTTCCCGGGCCATTGCTTTCCTAGGAAGGGTTATTTGCTGGAAGAGGCACCCTAAGTAGGAAAATACAGGACACAGTTCATTGAGAAAAGTTCCCGTGACATTTCCTCTTACAGGCTACTTACTCCTGACAACCCCTTTTGCCATCTTTTGCCCCACCCGCAAACTAAGTCAGCAATTTTTTCTTTCACATATTATTAGAAAACATTCTCCATCGTTTTATTTATTGCTCCTTCTTACATTAAAAAGACCCTCATAAAAAAATGCTGCTGAGATGACTTGCTGCAAGTATTGGAAGCGGAACCATAACATAATTATTTGATTTTTGCTAACATTATGACTGAAGTCAGTTTTATGCAAAGCATATGCTAGAAACCCTATGCCGTACCAGAAATGATCGGCATATATGCATTATTTCTGAATTCCATACATAAATGTTGCAATAACCTTTTCCCCATCTGCCTTTCTTCCTGTGATCTTCCTGTATATAAGATCATGGACTTAAAACATCTAGGAATTGGAGAGTTCCTTAGGCAATCAGGTCCTTAGCTGCTTAATACAGCAATGCAAATAATCTAGGACAGTAGCTTTGTTTTCCAGCTGCTTAGCACAGCCAATGAAGAGGAAGCCTCTCGGGGTCACTGATGCTACCTTCAAGCTGCCCTTTCTTGTCTGGTCCTTTTTTCCCCCTAATACTCCATTTTCCTCTCATTGCCACCCATTACTCTGAGTCCTGCGCTCTGGAATAAGAGATGGCAGGTCTTAACCTTCTCCTCTATAAAACATCTTTTCTTTTATGACAAATCTTGTCAAGAATTTGAAGAGGCCCGCTCCCAGCCTTCTTTCCCCAAAGTTAACCATGCCTAACTCCTGATAAACAGCTTTATTCTTCCCTGAACCTGCTCCAGTTTCTCTGCATCCTTCTTAGTGTGTACCCAGAACTACGAACAGCATTGAGTTGTGTTGTCATCCAACACAGCCGTCTAGAATAAAGAGGAGTGGAATTATTACTTGCCACGAAAGACGTTTGCCTGGGTGGCAGATGGGACAATAATTGCATCATGCTGCTTTCTCACATTCAGCTTACAAGCAACTAATATTCCAAGGGGATTTTTTTCCACAAAAAGAAAGTATCCACCACTAAGTCCTGCATATTTATCTATCTGCCTCCTAAGTGGAACATTTTTCATTTATCTCTACTAAATTTCATTTTCCCCCATTTTCCTCCTCTCTCCAATTTGATGAACACTCTGGAAAGAGTGCTTGTCATCAGACCTCTTGGGTAGATGAGAAATGATTTAACTCATAGCACACAGGGTTTCCTTCTGATATTTCCCCCTTTATTGACTAAATAAGATAAAAAGTGTTTCTTCCAGAAATTCATGGTTTTTTAAAATCAAATGGCTTTTAAAGCTAAAACATATCACAGTCGTCTCTGCTGGGTTCTCTCCCACTTTCCCTTGTCTTTCTGACATAACCAGTAAAACAGTAAAATGAAGTTGGAAGTGTGATTTATTCACCATTATCATCTTCATTTAGATTTATTAGAGCTACCCCACTCCAAAAAACTCTAGGGTCTTTCAACATAAAAAAATAATTTTTTTAATTAAAAAGTTTTATCAAATATTACAACAATTTTTCCCCGTCCCTCCTCCCCCCCCTTCCCTCCTCCACCCACCACCCATCCCCCATCCTCCCTCTCTCTCTTACCTCCCTCCCCCGACCCCGGACTTCCCAGAGCAAATACAGGGTGTAACATTTAAGAAACATAAACTAAAATATGCTAACTTTCTGTAGGCTCCTAATTCCCTCTTGCTCTTTAACTCCCCTTTCAACTAACAAAACATAATTCAAAAAGAAAAAGCTGATTTCGTTCATAAGCTATTTGAAGCTTTTTAGTCCGATATTTGTTTTGAATATAGTCAATCCATCTTCTCCATTCCGATGTATAACTTTCATTTGAATGGTCCTTCAAATATGCTGAAATTTTGGCCATCTCCACTAAGTTCGCTACTTTTAATGTCCATTCTTCAATAGTAGGCAAGTCTTCCTTCTTCCAATACCGCGCCACCAAAAGTCTGGCTGCTGTTATTAAATTTAGTCTCTATAACAGTACAATCTGTAATTATACCTAACAAGAAGAACTGCGGAGTAAATTTTATCTTCTTTTTGAGAATATTTTGAATAATCCACCATATTTTTATCCAAAATACCTTAATTTTTTTACATGTCCACCACATATGATAATACGTGGCATCATCACATTCACATCTCCAACACTTGGGTTGCACACTTGGATACATTCAGGCTAGCTTTTTAGGATCTAGATACCATCTATAAAACATTTTATAAAAATTCTCTCTTAAGTTTTGGGCTTGCGTAAACTTCACATTTCTAACCCATATTAGTCATAGTTCTATGCCGCCCACTCTCCAAGTCTGAGTGCCTTCCCCTCACTCTCAATATATCTTCCTGTAAGCTAAGTTGGCTACAGTTTCTCCACTTCCTTGGTAGTCAAGAATCAAACTTAGTTTAATGAGTAAGATTGGGCCTCAGACACAGTCAGACTCTAACTCCAAGAAAATTTGAACAACTTTATCCACCAGGCAGCATAAATACTCCCCATCAGATCCCTGTAGAGCAGTGTTTCTCAACCTTGGAAGCTTGAAGATGGGTGGACCCATCTTCCCATCCCCCTCCCCCGGCCGCCCCACGAACTAGCCTCACCCACCGCTGCTGCCCATCCCCCTCGCCAGCTGCTCTCGGGGCTCCCTCCAAAGAACACCTGGCAACGAGGCTGCCTGGATCCGCCGAGTGGGAACTCTCCGTCCCTTGTCTGGCCCGAATCGTGCCTGGCCCAGCGCTACCACAGGTCCTGAGGTCAGAAAGACCAGCCGCTAACCGGCGCTATGCGAATCCGGTCGGTGAGCAGGAGATGGAGGCAACTGGAGCCTCGGGGTCGCCTTTGACCAGCACCGCCTTTGATTCCCAGGTGGGCGCTCTGGCAGTTCACAGAGCCTACATGAAAATTTCAGCCTCTGGCAGAAAAGGGGCTCCGGGGAGGCTTCAGGGGGCGGAAACGGCCAGAAGGGAGGATGGCCGGCCCTCCTTCGTTTCGCCTGGAAGAGCAGGGGATTTAATCATTCCCCTGCCCTTGGCAGGTGGGGGAGGAGAACTGCGCAGCAGGGGTCCAGTGGGGTGTGCCTGGCTCCTGGCTTTGCCGCTTTCTTCCTTCGGGTGGGAAGCCCCAAACCAGCCTCAAACCCCCACTGCACCCCCTCCCTCCCTCCCTCCCCTTCCCTTTCTGCTATGCATCTCCCCGTCAAGCCCCCAGAGAACATCTGTGTAGGGAGGACAGAGCCCCCCCCCGAGTTTCTGCTGTGGTGCGGAGAGCTGCGAAGGCCTGGCCTGAAAAGGTAAGGGTGATGGCGGGGGATGTAGAAGAGGCCGGGCCAGAGACAGAGATAAACAGAGAGAGAGGGAGGGAGAGAGAGATAAAGAAATACAGGGAGAGAGAGGTGGGGAGAGAGAGACAGATACAGAGAGGGTGAGAGAGACATATAGAGATACAGAGGGGGGAGAGAGACAGAGATACAGACGGGGGGGGAGAGAGAGAGACATAGATACAAAAAGAGAGGGGGAGACAGAGACGGAGGATTTTGTGGTTCCCATTGTTGTTTAGCAACCGGTTCTCTGTCCTAATCACCAGATGGGTAGGCGTGGCTCGGGGGCTGTCATGTGACTGATGAAAGTGAGTGACGCCGAGTTGGCCACGCCCACCAAATGTTCGTGGAGAGTTTGGAACTTCAGCCTAGCTCTTTTAGCCCAGCGGAAGCACCAGACTGGTCCACAGCAACACGTGGCCGGGTACAGCTAGTACTCAATAAAAATTATTTTTTTTAAAAAAAGAAGTTGCCACAGTTTGTTGTGATCTATACAATCAAAGGCTTTAGCCTAGTCAATGAAGTAGATGTTTTTCTGAAACTGCCTTGCTTTCTCCATAAACCAGCGAAGGTTGGCAATTTGATCTCTAGTTCCTCTCCCTCTTTGAAACCCAGCTTTTTCTTCTTGTTATGTACTGAGCAGGTTCCCCGCTCAAGACCCCTGTTGGAATGTTTGGTTTGGTTAAAGCTTCCTGATTGGTTGGTTAAACTGACAGCCAGTATAAAAGAGCTGTCAGCGATCGTTCTCCGTTCTGTCTGTTCTCCTCGCAAGAAACGTAGTTAAGCCTCTGTTAGGAATTGAATAAAGTGTTACCTCAGAAGTTACCCCTCGCGTTTCCAGAGTCGTATATGTTTCCTAACGGATATATATTACTGGCGACGAGGGTGGGATCGTCGGCCCTGTAAGAAAGGCACCCTGATACTGAGGCAAAGGTAAAAGTGAAACAAGACACCATGGCAGCATCGCAAAATTTCCCTCCGTTTAATCAAGAAAAGGAGACTTGGGACGCTTTTGTGGCCCGTTTTGAATGTTTTCTGATAGCTAACGATTACACAAATTTATCACCTGAGAGGAAAAGGGTTTACTTCCTGAGTTTTTGTGGCCCCGAAATGTTCAACACGGCCATGACCCTGATGGCGCCACAATCCATACACTCCGGGTCGTGGGAGGACTTTATGGGCAAACTGAAGCGACATTACGCACCGGCACCCTCGCGAATAGCCCGGCGCCAACACTTTTATCACCGCGATCAAGCCCCGGGAGAGTCAATCAATCAGTATGTGGCAGCGCTTCGTAGGGCTGCCCGTCACTGTGAATTTGTAAACCTTGAGGACTATTTGCTTGATTGTTTAGTAAGCGGGGTACGCGATCAGAATCTTAAACAGCGGATGATTGCCAACCACGAGTTAACATTTCAGGCAGCGCTGGATGAGGCATGCGCTGCCGAACTAGCCGCGTTATCTATTGCCGATTTACCCCGTGGCCAGAACACTTCCCAGGCCGAAAAAGAACCGAGCTCCGCTAACGAGATCACAGCTGAGCCATATTCCGACCCGGAAGAAGAGGAGGTTGAGATTTGCCGTATCCAGGAGAATAAGGGTAGAGCCACAGGCCCTAGAAATATGCCTAACAGCTACGTAGAATGTTTTAGTTGTGGGGGCAACCATACACGAGCAACTTGTAAATTCAAAGAGGCCGTCTGCAGACGCTGCGGGCGCCGAGGACACATCGCAAGAGTGTGCCGTTCTGCGCAGCCGCAGTCCAAGTACTATAAGTCCGCCACTGAGGGAAACACACAACGGCGGCCCGGTTTGGAGTCTCTGTGGCCCCGAGAATCTTTCAAAGCCTAATGGAACGTTTACTCCATGGCATCCCCGGGGTCGCTCCGTATTTTGATGACATCCTAATTTCGGCCAACTCGATTCCACAATTGATGTCACAATTACGCCGCGTCCTCACTACATTTCGCAATGCCGGCCTCACGGTCAAGAAAGACAAATGCCTGGTGGCTGTTCCTGAGGTGGAATTCCTAGGTTTCTTGATCAATGACCAAGGCATACACCCAACCCCCGTGAAGACGAAGGCAATTTTGGATGCGCCGCCCCCAACCTCCAAGTCTGAGCTACAAGCTTTTCTTGGGCTGCTGAATTTCTACGCCGTTTTTTTACCACACAAGGTGTCGGTCGCGGAGCCTCTCCATCAACTCCTTGACCGAGGGTCCACCTGGTCCTGGGATGCGAAAGCAGCATCCGCTTTCGCCGCTGTCAAACGTTTGCTCGTGTCCAACTCTGTTCTTATGCAATATTCCGAGGCTCTACCGTTGGTTCTGGCGTGTGACGCCTCGCCTTATGGGGTGGGTGCTGTACTTAGTCACGTTCTTCCTAATGGCAGGGAGGCCCCTGTGGCTTTCTTTTCCCGCACGCTTGCCCCTGCTGAGAGGAATTACTCTCAGTTGGACAAGGAAGCTTTGGCTTTGGTAGCTGGTGTTAAAAGGTTTCATGACTATCTGTATGGTCGACATTTTACTTTAGTAACGGACCATAAGCCACTATTAGGTATCTTATCTGGGGACTGTCCATCACCTCACATTTTGTCACCCCGGCTTACTCGTTGGTCTGTCTTCCTTTCTGCATATAATTATTCCCTGACCTACGTCCCTGGCAAGCATCTAGCCCATGCTGATGCTTTAAGCCGTTGCCCCTTGAAAACATTTCTATGCGACCCTGCTCCTGTCTCTGAGGTCCTCCTTATTGACGAATCCCCTCTATCTGTTACCGCGGCTGATATTGCTCGGGTCTCCTGTCGTGACCCCGAGATTGCTACAGCCCTGGGATGGGTCCTCCGTGGGTGGCCCCCGGGGGAAGTAGACCCCAAGTGGAAGCCATATGCTCTCCACAAGTCTGAATTAGCGATACAAGGGGGTTGTCTCCTGTGGGGCCATCGAGTAGTAGTTCCCGCCCCTCTACGAAAATCCATCCTTACCACGTTGCATGCTGGCCACCCGGGTATTGTGCGGATGAAGGCCTTGGCGCGTGCATATCTCTGGTGGCCTAAATTGGACGACTCCATAAACTCCTGGGTATCTACCTGCTCTCAGTGCCAAGAATCACGGCCAATGCCACCTAAAGGACCACCCAGGGTGTGGGAAGAACCCCGAGGGCCGTGGTCCCGTGTGCATATCGATTTTGCGGGGCCCCTCCAGGGTCAGATGTTGTTGATCCTTGTAGACGCTTTCTCTAAATGGGTCAAAGTAGTTCCTATGCCGTCAACCTCCACTGAGACTTTAATATGGGTTTTACGCTCCCTATTTGCCACTCATGGCCTCCCTGACGAGCTGGTGTCCGACAATGGCCCCCAGCTAACAGCATCCGCTTTTGAAATATTTTTAGCAGGGTTAGGAATCCGGCACTGCCTTATTTCGCCGTACCACCCGTTCAGTAATGGTTTGGCTGAACGGGCTGTGCGGTCCACTAAGGAGGCGTTGGGACGCATGGGCACTAAGAGTTGGGCCACTCGGATTTCTGAATATTTACTTATCCAGCATTCCACCCCCTGCCCCCTTACCAACCGGAGTCCGGCGGAACTCCTTATGGGCCGCTGGCTACGAACTGTGCTCGATAGGCTACACCCTAGTTACACCCCTAGCAAACCGCTAGACTCCGTTAGTAACCACCGGGGGTTCCGTCCAGGGGACTTGGTTTATGCCCGAAACTATGCTGGCCACCCCCTCTGGTTACCAGGCTCCATATTAGCTGAGATAGGCCCGTGCTCGTACAAGCTTGTTTTGGGAGACGAAAGGGTCTGGAGAAGACACCAAGACCAAATACGTAGCAGAAGGGCCCCAGGTGACACTCGAGTTCGGGGGGAAGAGGTTGTCACAACTGCAAACCCAGAAGGCCTAATTAATGAGGCTACGGAACAATGGAGCCCAAACCAGACACATGTGCATACTCAAGATAGGGTTACAGTACCGATGAACGACACTGATGACACAACAGTTCCTGGGGCTGAATCAGCGGGTTTAGATGTGCAAACCACCATAAGGGAGGAGCAAATAGGGCCCATACCTTCCACCGGGGCCGACAGTCCAACCCGGCGACCTGGGAATGTAGGTGGTGCAGACGAACAGTCAGATTCGGAAGGGCCCCGACGCTCTGGCCATCTACGCCAGCGGCCAAAACACCTGCAAGACTACGCATGCGCCTTCCTGGGGTGAAGGGGTGTTATGTACTGAGCAGGTTCCCCGCTCAAGACCCCTGTTGGAATGTTTGGTTTGGTTAAAGCTTCCTGATTGGTTGGTTGAACTGACAGCCGGTATAAAAGAGCTGTCAGCAATCGTTCTCCGTTCTGTCTGTTCTCCTCGCAAGAAATGTAGTTAAGCCTCTGTTAGGAATTGAATAAAGTGTTACCTCAGAAGTTACCCCTCGCATTTCCAGAGTCGTATATGTTTCCTGACGGATATATATTACTTCTGGTAGTTCTTGGTTCACATATAGCTGAAGCCTAGCTGGTAGGATTTTGAGTGTGACCTTGCTAGCATGTGAAATGAGAACAATTGTTCGGTAGTTGGAACATTCTTTGGCATTGCCCTTCTTTGGGATTGACCTTTTCCAATCCTGCGGCCATTGTTAAGTTTTCCAAACTTGCTGGCATGCTAAATCCAGCAATTTAACAGCACCATCTTTTAGGATTTTAAATAGCTCAACTGGAATACTGTCACCTCTGCTAGCTTTGTTGGTGGTGATGCTTCTTAAGGCCCACTTGGCTTTGCACTCCAGGATGTCTGGCTCAAAGTCAGCAGTCACACCATCGTGATTATCAGGAACATTCAGATCTTTCTTGTATAGTTCTTCTATGTATTCATGTCACCTCTTCTTAAATCTCTTCTCCTTCTGTTAGATTAGAACTCCCAGAACCCCTGACAGTGTAAACAACTAACCAGTGGAATGGCTTGACTTCAAAGGTGTAGGTGTCCCATCACTGGAGGCTTTTGAGAGGAGATTGGGGAGCCATTTGTCCAAAATAATATAGCTCCCTTCAACTCTGCTACTCTATTATCCTAGAAGACTAACATTTAAGGAAATTGATCTTCTAGAATAGACTAAAACATATGAAGAATGGGTGCAGGGTTTGGGTTTGGGTAGTCTAGAGAAAAGAAGGACTGGGGGGAAATAATAGCAGCATTCCAGTATTTGAGAGGCTGCCACAAAGAGGAGGGGATCAATTTATTTTTCAAAGCACCTGAAGGCCAGACAAGAAGCAATGGATGGAAACTAATCAAGGAGAGAATCAACCTGGAATTAAGGAGAAACCTCCTAACGGTGAGGACAATTAATTAGTGGAACAACTTGCCTCCAGATGTTGTGGATGCTTCATCATTGGGGTTTTTTAAGAAGAGACTGAAAGTCACTTGTCTGAAATGGTAGAGGGTCTTCTGCTTGAGCACGGTGCTGGACTAGAAGACCTCCAAGGTCCCTTCCAGCTCTATTCTGATTCTGAATAGAAATTTCAGTTTAATTTTAAAAAACCTTCTAAATTTTGGGAATTATGAAAATAAACTTCTAGAATTTTTAAAATTTTGGAAAGAAATCCTTTAACAAGGTGGCCCAGTGTTCCAACTGAGAGGCAGAGAGGTGGCCCAGCGACCCAACCTGGCAGCTGAGTGGAGACGGTGAGGTGCAAAGAGTGGATCCTGAGCAGCAGCTGTGCAGAGGTAAATCTGACCTAGGCCTCCTGGGTCAGTAAAACACACGAGTAGCCCCCAAAACCTCTTTTATTTTAACAGCTGTGAATTCTGTTCATTCACAGATGAGTCCCAAATAGTTGTAAAGAGTCCTTCAGGATAAGGCTGATAATCACCCACCTTTATCTCCCTTGACATGCTGCAAAAATACCTAATTGACAAAGCCACACGGAGTCCAGAATCAAAGAGAGCTTCAGACTTTAAACTGAACAGAATTAACAACGTTGCTTCCTGCAAAAGCCCATGTGCCTTTGCTCCTCTTTTAAGTCATATGGGAGGGGCCAATCATCTCCAAGCCCTACTCCCGAGTCGTCCCTTTTGTTTTAACTGTTCTTGCCTTCTGGCAGCTCTGCGCACGCGTGCACTGGGAACAGGCTCCCCCTGTCCCTCTGCCTCGCTGAGGTCCAATTCTGGAGGCTCCAGAGGCAGCACATACCTCCCAGATGGCCCTTTCTCTGCCTCCAATGCAGAGCCCTCGTCCGAGCCTTCCCCAGACTCCAGGACTGGCCCATGTTCCTCCCCAGCCTCCTCACTGTCCGACTCTGTGCCAGCTCCGCAGGCTGCTGGAAGACCACAACAGGAAGGAGTGGAGGAGTGGAGTGCACAGAGCAGCAGCTGAGATCAGCACAGCAGAGTAGCTGAGCAGCAGCTAAGCACCCAAATCAGCACATCATACCCGAAAACCCCAGCAGTGGCCGAACAACTGAAGAGCAAAAAGGCAGGGAGGAAAAGGATCCGCATGTAACACTTGTGAACAGAGAGGAAAGGGGTAAATGTTCAAGGCAGGGTGCAGAGGGTTAAGAGATAAGCATCTCCTAGAAAAAAGCCTGAGATTTCCAACGTAAAGAAGTGCATAACGTTATGTAAATTCTTAATTTTTTTAAAAAAAAAATATTCAATTTTTTATTTCTTTTTTCAACTTTTAAATTTCTTTTTAAATTCAAATTCCATTTTCAATTTTAAATTCTTTTTTCATTTTTTCAATTTTTCAACTAAACATTTAAGAAGACAGTTTACTTATTTTAACTGTTTAGAAATTTTTAAACTTGTAATGATCTAAGAGGAAAAAAATCACAGAAAAAGAGACACATAAAACAGGAAAAATAGTGATGAATTTTTGAAGACTCTTTGAAAAACAAAGAGTCAAGAACTGTTGTAAACTATTGTATACTAACATTTTGTAATAGGGAAAATAATTTTTTAGAATTTTTTTCATTTTTTTAACAAACAAAAAATCATGGACATAGCGACTGACATAATGACTTGCAAAATATGTCATGTTTGAGCTTATGCCCACAAAAGTCCCAAACTGTTTATGCATCAAATATAAATCATATAAATTACTAGAAGAAAAAGTAAAGGGTATAGAAGCAACTCTAGCCACTCTGAAATTCAATGAACAGAGCAAGAATCTCCAATCTAAACAAGAAGACTACACCAAAATTAAACACAATAGGGAGCAAACAGCTCCTATATATGAACCTAAAGAGCAAGACCAATGGAAACATGTCACTTTTAGAAGAAAATAGCAACTGAGAGCAAAGCCCCTACTATCTACCTTAGCCGACTCCAGTGAAGCCCTTTTGAAACTGAACAATCACTTTCATAGCCTCCCCTGGAAAAAAAATGTGCAGACACCCACAAAAGAGCATTCATCAATAGTTTCTAAAAAGGAGATACAGCCCAGCGTTCTTTTGACAGGAAGGATAGTATCCCAGACTTCCCTAGGAAAAATATAGGTGATAGGAGATTCAATTCTTAGGGGATCAGAAACTATAGTCTGCAGGCTGAACAGTCCATCTTGGGAGATATATTGTCTCCCTGGAGCAAAAATCAAAGATGTAACTGAGAACCTTACTAAAGGATTACTGCCCCTTTCTTCTCCTACACGTGGGGACCAATGACACCAACAATAACAAGAGGTTACAAACAGCTAGGGAAGAAAGTTAAAGAGTTAGGAACTCCAGTGGTGTTTTCAGCTACACTTCCAACAAAAGGCCAACTTCCAATGAGGGAGCAAAGGATTTGAGGAATGAACTACTGGCTTAAAAACAGCTGCGGTCAAGAGAACTTCGGCTTCCTAGACCATGCATTCCCTACCTGAAGGGCTACTGGCAAGGGATGGAGTGAACCTCACCAGAACTGGAATGGCTCCTCTTGTCAAAAGGGCTTTCAGCTAAAATTGAGGGGGGAGGGGGCCAATTTCACAACCTTTAGAACCTAATTCCAAGCAAAAACGGTAGCTGACCAATCACATAAGAAGGGAAGGAATACAGAGAAGAAAGAAAGAAAGAAAGAAAAACACAATGAAGCAGAGAGTGATGGGAAGGATGGAAATCCCAGTTACAAACTAGGAGATAAAAGAAATGCACCCAAGACCCCTAAAGGACTCAAATGCCTCTACACAAACGCTCAAAGCTTAGGGAACAAACAGGGTAAAGTTGAAATATTAGTACATGAAGGCAGGCAGCACATAGTTGCCACTATTGAAACTTGGTGGGATGAAAGTCAGGAGTGGAATGTACTGATGGAAGGATACAAACTATTTAAAAAAAACCAGACTTACAAAAGAGGAGATGGAGATGCATTATATATAAAATATCACTACATTTCTACAGAAATCCACAAAACCAAGGATGAAAACCTCCTAGAATCCATATGGATCAATATAAAAGGAAAAAAGGATGACATTGCTATAGGTGTATATACCAACTAAGCAGAAGAAATAGACAAACTTTTTGCTAAACAATTAACGGATGTACGTAGGAAATATACAACAGTAGTAATGGGAGACTTTAACTACCCTGGTATCAACTGGGAGACAAACTTTGCAGCAAGTGGAAGATCAAACAGATTCTTAACCAATTTAACTGACAACTTTGCCATCCAAAAGATAGAGGAGGGAACAAGAGCAAAGCTATACTAGATCTAATTCTTAATAATAGAGAAGAAGTGGTAGAGGGAATTGGAGTTGTCAGAACTTTGGGCGAGAATGATGTCATATTAGAATTCAAAATAACACAAACACAAGCAATAAAACATATTGGAACTCTGCTATCATAGTCCTTCTTTTCACTAGATTAGACATACCCAAATCCTGCAACCCTTTTTCATATTTTAGCCTCCAGGCCCTTAATCATCTTTATTCCTCTTCTCTGCACTCTTTTCACAGTCTCTACATCTTTTTTTATATTGTGACGACCAAAACTGGATGCAGTATTCTAAGTGTGGTCTTACTAAAGCTTTATAAAGTGGTACTAATACTTCATGTGATCTTGATTCTATCCCTCTGTTAATGCAGTTTAGGATTGCATTGGCTTTTTTGGCAGCTGCCGCACACTGCTGGCTCATATTTATGTGATTTTCCACTAAGACTCCAAGATCCCTCTCACAGATACTACTATTGAGCCAAGTTTCACCTAATCTGTACCAATACATTTGTTTTTGGGTTTTTTTGCCTAAGTCAAAACCTTGCTTTTCTCTACATTGAATTTCATTTTTTAAATAGGGCCCAGTGTTCAAGTCTATCAAGATCCATCTGGATCTTGAGCCTATCTTCTGGGGTGTTGGCTATTCCTGCCAGTTTAGTCTCATCTGCAAATTTGATGATTTCCCCTTCTATTCCCTCATCTAAATCATTTATGAAGTTATTGAAGAATACTGGGCCTAAGAGAACCTTGATGTACCCCATTGCTTACTTCCCTCCATGTAGAAGTAGTCCCATTAAGGACTACACATTGAGTGCAGTTTGTCAGCTAGTTAGGAATCTATCTGGTGAATGCTGATAGATGCTATCTATCCCACATTTTTCTAGGTTACCAAAAAGTACATTGTGGTCTACTTTGTCAAATGCCTTACTGAAATCCTATTCTATGTCCACAGCACTTTGATGGTCCACTAATTTAGTCACTTTGTCAAAGAATGAAGTAAGATTTGTTCGGCATGATCTGTTTTTGACAAACCCATGTTGACTTCTGGTTATAGCTTTGCTTACTTCTAGGCATTTGCAGATCTGTTGTTTGATTATCTTTTCCAGGATCTTTCCAGGTATTGTTGTGAGGCTGATAGGGCTGTAGTTTCCTGGATCCATATTTTTCCCTTTTTGAAGATTGGAACCACATCAGGTCTTTCCCATTCCCCTGGTAGTTCCCAGGTGCTACAGGATCTTTGAAAGATATGGTTCAATGGTTTCCACATCACATCAGCCAGCTCCTTCAGAACTCTGGGATGTAAGCCATCTGGTCCCGGTGATTTGAATTCATCCAGAGCAGATAAGTTTGTCTTAATAATTTCTTGGCTATTTTGACTTCTATTCCTAATCCAATCTTTTAAAGTACTGCTTTTGATAGGTTGCACTGTTTTTTCCTTTTGTGTAAAGACAGATGCAAAGAATGAATTAAGCAATTCCAGTTTCTCCCTGTTGCCGGTCACCTCCTTGTTAGCTTCACCCATTAGTGGACCAATCGTTTCCTTGACTTCTTCCCCTGTTTTTTACATGTAGATGCTAAACAAGTGTGGTGAGACTATTAGATTCCATGAATACTCCAAAGCAGTATCCAAACACAAGACCTCTTGCTCCCAATCAACATCGACTGGAATCAACTCCACTGGAAGGAGGAGAACCAGCATAAGACAAGGCCACCAACCATACAATTCCTGCAGCTGGTCCAAAACAACAGCACTGGTTCCTTGTACTGATGATTGTCCTACAATCCCTCCTCTCAATCCCTATTCAATCCCTATTCTTTCTTAAGAATCAACCACCATTGGAACCCAGTCACATGTCACCTCCTGGGAGGCTTTCATCAACCAAGAATGAACGTAGATTCAATAGACGGATGGCTGCTCTGACAGTCACGAGGAGCCTGACTACTTTCTCAGGCTGATTAAAAAATAGTGTGCCCAAAATATACCATTGGTTGAACTGTTTTGCTTGTTGGCATTAAAATTAAGCTGAGCTGTAGTGCATCTCGGTCTCAATCTATTATTCCTATAAAGTACATCTAATAGGATATGCACTGTATATGCTTCGATATTTCTTGCAAGAGATGGGGTCAACGCCTCCTTGAGATTTTCAAACAAGGCCAAACATGTTGACTTAGATGAATGATGATATTTTTCTACCAGATGGGAGATTAACAGTCCTTGATGTAACGCAGAGAAGACTGGTAGGTTTTCTTCTTCCAGCTTCAGCCAAAAGTATTCGGCATAGATCTTACTAATCAGGCTAAGGAGACTCACTGGATGGCCCATCCCCAGTCTCTAGGGATTGGAGCTGTATTATGGATGACAGTGAAGAGGGAAGCCAACACTGCAGTCCACCATTCAGGAGCAGTTCAGGAGGAATTAAATCCAGAGCTGGGACTTTTCTGCGTTTCAATTCCCCAATTTGTTGACGGTCTGCTCTCCAGCAACTGAAACTGGAGGCCACCTTGGCAGAGGCTCAATCTCAGCATCTTGCAAATTCTCTTTTCCATGTAAACCTTGTAAATAAACACCCCAGATTGTTACTGGGATGTTACACTCCAGGGGAGTGGAATAGGTTTTCACTCTTCCTGCAATTAAATGCCAGAACTTAGTGGAATCTTTCACACAGCTTGCTATCAGCTGTGTCCTGATTTCATACACTGCCCCCCCCACCCCTTTTGTAACAGCTAATCTTTTATCATGCTTTTTCTGTGCCACTAGTTCTTTTTTGTTGCTGTTTTGCTTTCTGGTTAGTGCTTTCACTCTACTGATCAGTTTGCATTTTTTTAGATTGATCTGTTGAACTGTTTGTAGGACTGGATCAAGAACTTGTAATATTTAAGTGTAGTTTCATTTGGTGGATTAGACACTATTTTAAGATGTGTCTGGTTTAAATAGGGGAATGCAAAAGTATTCTAAGGCCCTGTTCACATAAGTTGACGATCCTATGCAGTCCAAAGTAGCTGAGGGCATGAAGCAAGGGAAGCCTGCCAACTCTACTTTGCCATCTAAATCAAGGCAGAGAAGGCCAGCATCTGGGGCACCAACCCCCTATAGAATCTCAGGGAATAGTCCTCCAGAGAGGGGCCTCTGTTGTTGTGTTGTATTGTTGTCCCTGTGTCTCCCTGGGGACCACTCCATTCAAACTGTGACAATCCAATTAGTTGGAGCTTGTCCTTTCTTTAGGTTGATGCTGGTCTAACATGGTGGTCAGTCACTCTTTGAGGGGTGGAATGATACTTTAAATAAAGGTTAAGGTCATAAAGACCTAATCTCAAGTTAAAATCTCATCCTAAAATTACCAATGCGTTTGCATAGTTTGCTCCCAAATCAGACATATAATCATGTAAACATTCCCATCCTTCTTTACATTAAGACTGTCTCTTTGTAGGAGATCATGTTTGTTAAGAAAAAGGAACCGTCCTTCAGCCTAACTATGGCTGGCCCTATTATGTTCCTAATTGTGTCCAGCTTAATCCATTTTGTGGAAACTACTGTAGCTAAACCTCCACTTGGGTGTCCTCCAAAGGGAGAAGCAGCCATGCCCAAGAAGTTGTATAATTTTGGAATTAGAATTAGAATATTCTTTATCAGCCAAGTGTGATTGGACACACAAGGAATTTATCTCCAGTGTATCAGCTCTCAGTGTACATACGAACAACAAAGTAATAATCATAACATACCAATAATAGTAGGTAATAGGAAAGATAAGAAGGATGTGAGAAGGAAAGAGAGGCAGCTAACGATGAGAAAGCAAAGATGTTTACAATAGTTGAGGGCTACAAGGTGAGAAATCCTAGGGATCTGATTGGCTAGTCAGTTTGGAGACTCTAGGCAGGTCCTTGTCAGTATACTTGGAATCAATTTTATTGTTAGCCAAAATGGGCAGCAGAACTGGGGAAGTCCATTGATAAAGGAGACAAAAGATTGGGTTCCTTTAGGTTGTGGTGTCCTTGTAAGGACTGGCCTTGGGCCAGGCTTTAAGTCATTGGTCTACAGGGGGTGTCTGGGGGCAGGGGGGTTGATTTGGGAGTGACAGAATTAGATAAAGGGATGAAGTGGGTCATACCTAAATGGGGAAGGGCACAGAATCCATTTGGTTTATTTTCTCCACTAACGTTTCTTGTATTTTTTTCTTCACACATTTTAATTAGCAATATATTAAAATGGGATATTAAAATAGTATTCTAACGTTTCAATAATATATTAAGGTGTTCAAATACCATAAACACATTAATACACAAACATCCAATTAGTAAATCAGCTTTTTGGGATCTCCAGGTTATACTAATACTCTGTCCCTAGAGTTAGCATTATCACTTATTGAATTAGACATAAGTATATAGACAGAGAATAAAATATAGAATAGAATAGAATAGAATAGAATAGAATAGAATAGAATAGAATAGAATAGAATAGAATAGAATAGAATAGAATAGAATAGGAGAATAAATGGCCAAGTGTGATTAGACACAAAAGGAATTGTCTCTAGTGCAGAGGCTCTCAATATACATGCAAAGCAACAGAATCATCCTCATCATCATAATGATACCAATAAGAGGGGGTAGTAGAGAAGATGAGAAGGATAATAATAATGCTACAGCCGTACTACTTGGGAAAATATTCTTAGAGGTAAGCCAGTACTGTGATAGTTAGGTGTTCAGCAGAGTGATGGCATGAGGTAAAAAACTGTATTTGTGTCTAGTTGTTTTGGCCTTCAATTCCCTATAGCAGCATCCTGAGGGTTGAAACAGATTATGTCAGGGATGTGAGGGGTCTGCAGATGTTTTCTCAGCCCTCCTTCTGACCTGCAGGTCTTCTACGGAAGGCAGGCTGGTTGCAATTGTTTTTTCTGCAGTTCTAATTATCCGCTGGAGTCTTAATTAAGGCTATTAATTCATTGGTCCACTGAGAGGGGTATTGGGCCTCTGAAGCAGTGGACAAAAGGTGCTCCCTGGGCCCATTGCAGAATACGACAAATGAACTCCAAGCTGTTTTCATTTGCTTCTTCACACAGATACACCCATCCATGACTACCCACCAAAAAAATGACAATAAAGCTTTTCTTTTCTTTTCTTTTCTTTTCTTTTCTTTTCTTTTCTTTTCTTTTCTTTTCTTTTCTTTTCTTTTCTTATCCACATTCATTGTGCTTTGTGCTCTGAATATGTTTTTGAGAGAACAGAGGTCTGTGTTGAGAAACTGACAGAACTTTGCTAAATTCAAAGGAAGAAATTAATTGCAGTGAGCAAACCATCAGTGCCCTTCCCAGAAAATTAAATCGGAGAGAGCTGTGAGTGGTATGCATTTTATTTATTCACTTGGGCAAATTTTATATGCCCATCTTGCTATCAAATTACTCTGGGCAGCTTATAACATGATGAAAATGGCAATATGAAACATTCAAATGATAAAAAGATAAAATAAACATTAAAATTAACAAAGCTGCTAAAATAGGAGCCACTATACAAAAGGTGGAGGTAGGATCCTCATTTTAATTAACTAGCCACTTCCAGAGTGGAACACCTCATCTGGACCCCAGGCCAATTGGCAGTAGAAGGTTTTTTTTATTCGTTAATATTTTATTGAGTTATAAGATAAAATAAGATACAAAATACAAAAGAAAATAGGAAAACAATGGGGAGGAAGGAGGGAAGAGAAGTGAGGAAGGATTAGGAAAAGGAAAAGAAGCATTGACTTCTGACTCTCTCTGTTGCAGCAAAACAAGGCATTAACATCAAATCACAACTTTTTGTGTTTTCATAATAATATAAAGTAGCCATTTCTATAAGGATCTATCAGTCTAATCCAGGGGTCCCCAAACTTGGCAGCTTTAAGACTTGTGGACTTCAATTCCCAGAATTCTCCAGCCAGCTGGCTGGAGAATTCTGGGAGTTGAAGTCCACAAGTCTTAAAACTGCCAAGTTTGAAGACCTCTGGTCTAATCGATAAACACCAAAATCAAAGTTTCATTCTTTTCCACTTCAAACACAAACTTCAGAAGCTTTATCTCCATGTATTTATATTCTCTTCTTTAATCAAAAGTGGTCAATTTTGCCATTTCTGCCCCAACTCCATCAGCTTCTGCAGCCATTCATCCATGGTGGGAATCAAAGGGTCCTTCCATTTTTGTGCACACAATACTTTTGCTGCTGTCCACATACATAGTAATAAGGTTCCATATTTTTTCTCCAGGTCTTTTTCCATTAGGCGCAAAAGAAAAAAAATCTGGTTTCATCTTAATCTTCATTTTCAAAGTTTTCTGTATTAAAATATGAATCATACACCAATTTTTTTTTGCTTTATCACATGTCCACCATAGATGATAAAAAGCCCCTTCTTTACTCTTACACTTCCAACATTCATTTGACATCCCTTTATACGTCTTAGATAACTTATCTGGATATTAAATAGCACAAATACATCATTTTATAAAACTTTCTTTTAGATTATAATTTAATGTAAATTTTAAACCCTTTGTCCACATATTTTCCCATTGTTCAAGCATCACATTATATCCAAAATTCCTTGCTGACTGAATCATACAATGTTTTACATGTTCATTTTCCAAATTCAATTTTTGGAATTCAATTCAATTTCAATAACATTTTATAGATCTTAGTTGTAATATGTTCATTATTTCCACATAGTAAAGTTTCCATTTCATTTTTAACAAAGTCAAATCCATATAACTTTTTATCTAGTTTAAATCTTTCTTTCAGTTTGTGATAAGTGAACCAATGGCAAATATAACTTTCTGATTCAAATTCTTCCCTTGGCTTTAATATTGGGTCACCAGAGTTGAAAGATAAAATTTTACCATACGTCAACCTGTCTGGCTTCGCCACCATTTCTTCTCTAAAAAAAGCTTCTGAGTTGACACTCAAAAGAGGCAGCTTCGCAGAGAGCCTTGTTTTATATTTATTCCAAACTCTTAGTATGGCATGCCTAACAAAATTATTATTGGCGCAGCTATTTAAGGCAGCAGCCTATTTTAAGGCATTTTTGGAAGGTCAGAAAGATGAGTATGGATCTCAGCTCCAGGGTCACAGTATTCCAGAAGGTGGAAACCCCAGCAGAAAAGGCCCTTCTCCTGGACACTTGACATTGGTCAAGGAATTCCAACCAGAATTCCTTGACCAATGGGGTCTGCAGCATGCCTCTTCTGCTGGCGTGAGTGGAGCAGGCCAATTCCTTTGGTGTGAGACAGTTTCTCATGTAACCTGGCCCATGCTATAGATCGCTTTAAAGTTGACCAACCTTTGTGTTGGACCTGGAAGCAAACCACCAATCAGTGCAGTTTGCGCAACAGAGGTGTTTCATGGCCTATCCTGGGGGTCTTTAGGACTGTCCATGCAGCTACATTCAAGGATAGCCCCATCTAGAGCCGTTGCAGTAGTCCAAACTTTTACTTACTATCTGATGGTTTCCTTACTAGGTTCCCATCATGCTAGGAACTCACTGACTATAGTTACACAGCAGGGAGTTGCACTGGAACTAAGGAACTATTTCTTTCCCATTTCCAAAATGTCAACAACTCCGATATTTTGTAGTATAGTACCAGGTTTCTTACTGAGTTCTGTTATCTTCTTTCCCCAAGGTAAGGTGACCAGATTTTAACATTGATAAAGAGGGACATTGTGGGCGTGGCTTATTTTGTGGGCATGGCTAGCTGGTCATGTGACTGGGTGGGTGTGGCTAGCTGGTCATGTGACCCGGTGGCCATGGCTATGTGTATAGGGACTACTCAGAGGGCTGAAAAGTCATTTCTGACAGGTCCTCACACTTTTGACTGGTCCTCACACTTATGACCATCCTCACATTTATGCCCGTGCAGCATTCTTAACAACCATGTCACTCATTTCACAACTGCTTCTCTTCACCATGGTGACAAGATAGGGCAAAAACGTAAAATGTGAGGACAGTTGTAAGTTCGAGGACTGGTCAAAAGTGCGAGGACCAGTCAAAAATAACTTTTTCAGCCCTCCGAGTAGTCCATATGCACAAAAGGACTAACCAGAGGGCTGAAAAAAGTCATTTCTGACAGGTCCTCGCACGTTTGACTGGTCCTCACACTTATGACCATCCTCACATTTATGCCCGTGCAGCATTCTTAACAACCATGTCACTCATTTCACAACTGCTTCTCTTCACCATGATGACAAGATAGGGCAAAAATGTAAAATGTGAGGACAGTCGTAAGTTCAAGGACTGGTCAAAAGTGTGAGGACCAGTCAAAAATAACTTTTTCAGCCCTCTGAGTAGTCCATATGCACAAAAGGACTAACCAGAGGGCTGAAAAAAGTCATTTCTGACAGGTCCTCGCACTTTTGACTGGTCCTCACACTTATGACCATCCTCACATTTATGCTCGTGCAGCATTCTTAACAACCATGTCACTCATTTCACAACTGCTTCTCTTCACCATGATGACAAGATAGGGCAAAAATGTAAAATGTGAGGACAGTCGTAAGTTCGAGGACTGGTCAAAAGTGTGAGGACCAGTCAAAAATAACTTTTTCAGCCCTCTGAGTAATCCATATGCATAAAAGGA
This sequence comes from Arizona elegans, assembly GCA_022577455.1. Lineage (NCBI taxonomy): Eukaryota > Metazoa > Chordata > Lepidosauria > Squamata > Colubridae > Arizona > Arizona elegans. The sequence goes on along the minus strand of JAKOOJ010000015.1, from coordinate 20,285,921 downwards.
TACAGTAATAGAGAGGGATGAAGGAAGGGAAGGGAAATTAGAGTAGGAGTGACGGTAAGAGAGGGAGGAAGAGAGGAGGAGAAGGAGAAAGGAAGAGGAAATAGGGAGGAGAAGAGGGTGGGGGGAAGAGAAAGTAAGAAGGAAAGAAAAGAGAGGTGGTAGGTTTGAGGAGAAAGATTGCTGTACAATAAAAAAGATGAAAGGGAAGAAAGCCAATCCCAAACAAATATAAAGATATTAAGATAAAGAATGAATTGTTAAACTTTAAAGAATAAAAGAGAACAAATATGAATAAATAGCAATAATTAGAAACACACATACAAACATACAATGTATTTTCTTTGAACAGAATATTTGGCTGGTTCACAAATTTAAACAGTGTTTAGTCATTTCAATTAAATTTACAATTTCTATATTTCCTTTTTGCCATATTTATTCCTCATCTATTTTTTTTAAAAAAACAATATTACCCTTCATCCTCATCTCTAATCTTAATCAAATTCAATTTTTCCCTTCTATTCTATATTATACCCCTTCCCATTGTCATCTATTTTTATATCCATCCTCACATTGGTTAATTATGTAATTATGTAATACAGTTGTTTAATACAAATTCAACATTTTAATATAAATCAATTAGTTATATAACTATCTTTTTTGTATATTAATCAATATGAACATGAATATTCCAATTATTTCCATGCAATCCAATTTCTTACAAATCAATTAATTATATTTACCAATAATAATAAACCAAATAATTTCCTCCATATATTCCTCCAAACCACAACTTAACCATTTCTGCTTTCAACACAGTATACAATTAATAGTATCTCAATTATTACAATTCCCTAGTTAAAAAGAGCTTTTTTTTCTTTTGTGTTTTAAAATCTTGAATCTAAAATCTTGAATTTAAAATCTCTTTTGCCCTAAATAATTTCCCATTGTTTGCACCTACCTTTTTTGGTGAGGAAAAGGAAAATAAATCTGTTGCCTAATTTTCCAACGTTGCAAGCAAACGGCAAAGCCAACAGCCTGTTTTACTTTCAGTTTCGTTTTGAGCTTGGTTTGCACAAAGAGAAAAAAAAAACTGCTGAGCAATTTAGCAAGAGCAGAGCCCTGCGCAAATCAGCTGAGAGGGGGAAGCCGAGCTAATCAACATAGGGCGGCCCTTTGAAGCCCCGCGGCAAGAGTTTAAACAGGTTTTTTCCCTCTAGCCATCAGCGGGGACTCAGGAGGCAGCCGGGACTCAGGAGGCAGAATGAAAAATCGGGACTTTTTTAAAACGCCGCGGGACGCGGGACAAATTGCTCAAAAGTGGGATTGTCCCAGACAAGCGGGACGTCTGGTCACCTTACCCAAAGGGCTCACACAGCAACTTCCAGAATCCCTCACTACTGAACAGACTAAGCGGGCGCTGCTGGGAAGAGGCCTCTGGAGAGTATGTGTATGTCAAAATAAGTCATCATGGCAGCTATAATTGTATGATTGAAATCCCATCCTTCTTAAAATGCATTCAATCATAGAGCTTCAGAGGATCCGGGATGAAACAGATTATCTTGACCCCATCCAGTTAGGATTCAGGCCCAGTTATGGGACAGAAACAGCATTGGTCACACATGTTGATGATCTCTGGTGAGAGTAGGATGGAGGTGGTACACTCATCCTTGTCTTCTCTGCAGCCTTCGATACCATCGACCTCGGTATTCTTTTGGGCTGGTTGTGAGGTTGGGGCTGCACAGCACAGCCTTGAACTGGTTCAGCTCCTTTCTCCAAGGCTGATCCCAAACAGTGTTGATAAGGAATGAGAGGTCCTGCCCACAGCCACTCCTTTGTGGTGTGCCACAGTCAGAAGTGGTATTCAGACGGTTCGGACTGGTTCAGGTGAACCGGTAGTGGAAATTTTGAGTAGTTTGGGAATTGGCAAATCGCACCAACCGGCTGGCCCCGCCCGCCCCATCCTACCCTATATATCTTGCCTTTGCCACAAGGCCCACTAATCTCCATGCGTTACCTTCGCTTCCAGAGGAAAGCGGCGGTTCACAGCTGCTAAATTGCACAAGATGCTCTCCCAGCAGTGCAGAGAGAAGCAGCCGCTGCCCTGGAAAGCAAAGATGGAGGGGAGCAAGCCCTGAAAGGCTGCTTGGTCGAGCCTCGTTGTGCACACGCACATGTGCACACGCGCGGAAGCTGTGTGCGCACACATGCTCACATTTTTGGCGAACAGGTGGTGAAATTATTTGAAACCTACCACTGGCCACAGTGCTCAGTACTCTCTCCACTCCTTTTTAACATCTACATAAAGCCACTGGGTGAGATCATTCATCACCGTGGAATGAAGTATCATCAGTATGTGGATGATACTCAATTCTGTGCTTCCACCCCTGGAGACCAAAGTGATGCTGTTGCTGCCTCTCACAGTGCCTGGAGGTTGTGGGAGTCTGGATGCACAACAACATGCTTTGACTGAGCCCTGGCAAGTCTAAATGGTGTGTGGAGCTTTCAGATACGGGACTTTAACATCTTTAATCCTGGATGGGGTTGCACAAGATGTGCAACTCAGGGTTTCTCCTGGACTCGCAACTCCTATTCAAAGAGCAGGTGGTGGTCACAGCTAGGAAAGCCTTGGCACACCTCTGTGTTGTGCATCAGTTGTGTTCTTTCTTGAATAGGGAGTCCCTGCACTCAGTCGCTCGAGCCCTGGACTTTTCAGGCCTGGATTACTGCAATGCACTCCACTTGGGCTGGCCTTGAAGTAGATTTGGAAGCTGCCGCTAATGCAGAATGCAGCATGGTGGGCAGGTCTTCGGGCTCCTATAGTGGCCCATGTTACATTGTTGTTCTGCAACCTCTTCCTGGCTGCCTGTTTGCTTCCAGTTGCAAATCAAGATGTTGGGGAACCTACTCACCCCAGTGGGATTGGCCCACCCCACCTGTGTTAGCAGAGGGGGAGTGCTGCAGACCTCATCAGTCAACAAATTTCACCTGATGGAGTCTGGAAGAAAATTATTTTCTGCGTTGGTTCCTGAACTTTGAGACATCGTACCCCCAATGTGAGCTCTACCCTTGCCCTGTTGACCTTCCAGAAGGGCCTGAAGGCCTGGCTCTACCAGCTGACTTGGGCCCCCAAGAGAGGTGCATCATTCTGGAGGTGGCTATTGGGTAGGTCTTATCTCTTCCCATGTACTTCCTGTTCTCCTCCTCCCTATCTTTTAACAGTATTGATTACTGTTTGCTTTATTATGTGTAGTAGTTTTAATGTTTGTAAGCCACTCAGAGTGGTCTTGTCCACATAAAGTTAATAAATAAAGAAGGCACTTATGTAAATACAGTATACAATGATTGCTTGGTTTCAAGCTCGGTAAGTGCCCAGAGGAGTCTGGTAGCCCCTTTAAATTCTAACAGTTTTTATTTTAAAGCATCAGACTCTGCTAACACATGGAAAGAGCAAGAGGCAGAAGAAGTGCTTCAAACCACAGCAGGTAGAAGATTCCTTTGCACCACCTCAGTCTCAATGGGCAATCAGTTGTTCCATTGCTTCATTCTGGTCCGTAATGTGGATTATTTTCCAGCCGAGCTCTACTGAGATATCTGCAGGATTACCCGAGAAGCCAAGCTAAGTCAGGAAGCCTGGGAAGATTTACTACCTAGTCCTGGCTGGATAGCCTGACACCTGTGTTGAAACAGCTGCCTTGGTTGTTTTCTGGAACCAATTCAAGGTACGTTCCCTGACATATAAACCCTCTCTTGGATGAGGATCAAATCAGGACTACTTATTTGCAGACAATGCTCTCAGATTCCCCATAAAGCACTTTTATCCAGTTGGGGGCAGTTCCTTGGATGCTCAGGCTGAGTTTCCTCCTTTGGGCTATGCAGTTAGTCCTCGACTTACCATGGTTGGTTTAGTTAGCATTTGAAGTTAAGCAGCAGTGAAAAAAGTAACTCATTTTTCACAGGATCGTTGCAGCATCCCAGGGTCACATGATCAAAATTCAGACTCTTGGCAAACTGATTCATATTTATGACAGTTGCAGTGTTCCGGGGTCAGGAGATCACCTTTTGCAAGCAAAGTTGATGGGGAAGCCAGACTTGCTTAGCAGCCGCGTCACTAGCTTAACAACTGTGGCAAGAAAGATCACAAAATGCGGCAAAACTCACTTAACAAATGTCTCACTTAGTAACAGAAATGTTGGGCTCAATTGCGGTCGTAAGTCGAGGACTACCTGTAGTGCAGAGGAGGACTTAAAAGACCACTTTTATTCACCCTTTTAGGTTTGATATTGCTGGTTTTAATATGTTAGATTTTAAAACAATTTCATTGTGTAGGAGGCCTATCAATTTTGAAAGCAAGTAGGCAAATGTAGGCCCAAGAGGTGAACGTCTGAGGATTGAGCCCTGGCTTAGCTGGTCAGGTTACCCTTTTGTTCCTGCAGATGATTTACAGAGGAGCTTCTGGTCAGGCCGGTACCCCAATGACTTCCACAAATGAAGCCCAGAAGATGGGCTCCAACATGAGTCCGAAAGCTCGGAAGAATTCAATCTCTGGTCCAATTTAGATCTAGCAGAAATGACTTTCTTCCTGTCCTCCCAGGAGAAGCCAGGCACAGGTGTCTTTAATTCCCTTGGCACCTGGAGGCTCTCCCCCAGTGACGGGCACAATGCTTCTGCCCCTCTAGGCACCATGGCAGCTCACTGCCTGCCCCCCTCCCCCAACCGTGCAAGTAGGGATGGGGAGGCAACGTCCCTCAGTGTCAAGAGATTGGCAGGAATGAAATGTCCCTGCTTAATTTTGTGTGCTGTGGAAACAGAGTGGGCCTCTCTATTTGAACTAAAAAGACATTGTAATTTAATTACTGGGCTGGTAAACAAAGAGTTTTAATGCACTAGAGGAAATTTACTTAGGCTCAGCCATTGGCAGATTTATGGGTTTTAATGGAATGTTGTAAGGTTATTGGCACTTGGGGAATCCTGGTTTGTTATTTCATAATCACTTATTTACGGTTCCCACCGTAGATTGTCCTTGTTTTGTAGTCCATTCTTTCAGGTCTATTAAGCTGTCACTACTTTTCTTTGAGGCATTATAAGCAAAAGTTCTTGAACTGCTTGGCTTGTTCTGTCATTTCCAAAACGGGCCTGCTTTGAAAGAGAAAGAGATCATAGGACACTGATGTCCTATTAAGAGGAGGAACAGCTGATTTATGGCCCAATAAATTACTTAGAGCATGTAAAAATGGCTGGCTGATTTTCATCATACACTAAGAAAAATGCAAAATTAAAAGCCTAGTAAATTAAAATGTGCCTAATAAAATCTATGAAAGGCAAATTCAAATGGTGCTGCTTTACAGAAGTTCTGTAAAGAGAGATGGTGAGCCCACTCCACCCACTCCCATTGCTTGGATCATGGAGACAGTTTCAGGTAGGTGCCCTCGGTACACCTTTTCTCCCTCCCCCCCTCCCTCCCCTTGGGGTGTGTACGTATTAAAATGGCTACATTCTATTTCAGCACTGAGAGTAGTTAGTTATCCAGGACTATCCTTGTCATTAAAAGGTCACAAAAGACATTAGTTTGTCAAGTTTTTTCAAGATTTATGTTAGCAGGTAGTTTGCATGTAATGCTTTACTGATGAATCTGTTTTATGTAAAGTTTTGCATTGCCAGAGCAGGCTTGCCATAATATTGGAATCTTTAACTTCATTTAATGCATTAATTTGAGTACATATTTCTCCAAAGATGTGCATTTGGCCTTACAGTTGGCTTTTGCAAGTGGATGTTTGTGCATTATTCTGTAGTGCATTTGTACTGTATATGTGGTTTTGTTGCGATCTCAACTGCCAACAGTCTGTTTTGTAGCCCCCTGTTGTGGGGGTTGCTGTTTTTCATCCTTGTTAGCCGTTTGCTTGAGATGGGTGGCCAAAGCGGATGAACGAGTGCCTGCTTTCCATGTATGCTGCTTAAGCATTTCTCTTTAGCCTTCTGTAAATATGGTTTTAAATAGGCAAACTGCCGTTTTCAAATAGTAATTTAGGGCTATCGGTATTGTCAGGTTGCCCTCCTGCTGGTAGAGCCTGGCAACCCTATTGGAGGGCAGGGATGGATGAGCGCCCTCAGACTCTGCCCACCACAAGCCTGCCATTTCAAAGCAGCTCCCTCTCAACGCTCAGCTCTTCTTCTCTGGCTTGCTTGCTGTGCTTTACTGTTAACCAGAGCCAACAGCCCTTCTACATGGACTGACTACTTCACCCAGGCAAGATCACCCCCACGTGGCATTCTCTCTGCTTTCCTTGAATGACGTCTGCTGCAATATAGACTAGAATAGAGCTTGGAGGTCTTCCAGTCCAGCCCCCTGATCAAGCAGGAGAACCTATGCCATCTCAGACAAGTGTCTGTCCAGTCTCTTCTTGAAAACCTCCAGTGTTGGAGGACCCACGATTTCTGGAGGCAACTTCAGTTCCACTGGTTAATTGTCCTCTCTGCTAGGAAGTTTCTCCTTAATTCCAGGTTGCTTCTCTCTCTGATCAGTTTCCATCCATTGCTTCTTCTCCTGCCCTCTGGTGCTTTGTAGAATAATTTGACCCCCTCTTCTTCGTGGCATCTCCTCAAATACTGGAATACGGCTATCACATCATCCCTAATTTTATCATGTCGCCCCTAATACTATGCACTAGGATCTCTTTACTAGCGTAACTGTTCTAGTACTTTAAGTTGTACAATTTCCCAGCAGGAATATCTCTTCTTTAAAAATTGCCATTTTCCTTTTCCTGAGTCCTATTTGAGTCCATGATCTTTATGGCCTGAGCTGAACTTTCCCATTCTTCTACCCACTGATTCAATCCCAATGCACTTTAAATCTATTTGACCAGAATAGTTTTGCAGAAACAATGGAAAAGTCACATGCAGCATTATCTGATGTTTCTTAAGGAAGAACCGGTTGTAAATGCAAACAAATGAAGAACAAAACTACCTTAACTTAATCCTATCTAATGAGCCTGGAAAGGTGAACACCGTGATCTACAGTCCCAAATGATTTGGTCATTTGTTCAGGTGTTGCAGGTTTTGTCCATGGTCCTCCCTGCTTGTTCTCTTATGTGGATTCTCTTCCCAGATCTCCCCCCCCCGTAGCCTTCTCCTTTTCTTCGGATCTCTCGGAGGCCGCTTTCCTCATCCCTGCTGTTGCTTCCCCACATTTGGGCTTCTTCTTTCTCCAGCTCCTTTTTGGGACGTCTTTCTCCTGGCCTTCTCACCCACGTTGCTCCAATCCCACGGCAGATCACTGGTGGATTTGATGACATAAATGGCTCAGAAAGCAGTCAGGCACACAGGCAATCCAGCTCATAGGGCTCAGGTACAATGGATCCCTCCAGGACAGGAAAATGGGGCTTCACTGGGCCAATCATGGATCTCTTCACAACATCCTTTCAATGCAGTTGCTGAAAGGCACCAGAACACCAGCTTGCCTGCCTTTCCATTTCCCTGATGTGCTGGCTCTTCCAGGCCCATCGGAACCTTCTTCACCTTCACATTAGCATGCTAGGGATAATAAAGATAGTCACTGTTTTATTCATTGGTGTGGCAATAATTGTCAGAGGCTCAGCTGCAGTTAAACACCAACTTTTATTAACAGAAGAAAACAACACGAACGAACGTAACGAGAGCAACAACAACATCTGACAGCTCCTTAAATAGGAACCTGTCATCAGGAATGGACCAATACGTGAGCAGGGATCTCCCGTGAATTCTCTGCTGGCGTCTTAGCCAATCCGCGTTGGTTAGCAACAGCTCCGCCGGGCTGAAGTCGTAGCCGCGAGGACTCAACAGTCACTGCCATCATTCACCTTAATTAATAGTCCTAGTGATTTCTACGTATCAACTTAAGCAGTAGTGGGATTCAGCTGGTTTGCACCATTTCAGGTGAGCCAGTTGTTAAATTTCCCCCCCCCCCCCACTATCAAAGTGGGTCCTGGGCACTGTGCTGCCTGCAATGGAGAAACGGGCAATGGAGCGGCCAGCATGAGGGAAGGAGAAGGCCGCTTTCCCTCTTTCTTGTCCTTGCTCCTCCTCCTTCCCTCATGCCAGCTGCTCCGTTGCCCATTTCTCCCTTGCAGCGCATTGCCCAAGATCCACTTTGATAGCAGGGGTGGGTGGGTAATAATTTGCCTGGCCAAACTAACCCCAATGTCTCCCCTACATTGGGCCCAGCTTTGATGGTGCTGCCAACTTAATTCCTCATCCCTCTCACTTTTGCCTGCAGACTGACCAACACACCCTGCCCACAGCTCCCACATGAGCTTTTGAGAGCATCAATGCCTTGTCTCTATGGTAACCCCCCCTCCTTGTTCTTCAAAAACCTCAACTCTTAAAGGAGTCATGTCCAGAAGGCTGAAACAGCCGCAAGACCAACGTGCACCGTTGGAAACAGCCTTTTGGCAAAGGGTGGAAATTTAACCACCGGTTCGCCCAGGGTCAAGTTGGCCATCGTGGGCGGCTTGTCCAGCATGCGTGATGGAGCTGGAGGATGGGGATGGGCCATGCCTCCCCCTGACCCTGGGGGAACTGGTTGTTAAATGATTTGAATCCCACTATTGAACTTGAGGGTGGCTGAGGAATTATTATTATGGTTGGTCACACAATCAGTCAGATGCTTAGACTGGATTTGGTGCCGGGTGGGGTAGACAGTGGCCTCAAGTGCGAGGCTGTGAGCAGGGGGCTTTTGTGTATAGCCTGTCCTTGATCTATCAATGCTGCATCCGGAGAGAAGTCAGTATCAAGCCACAATTGAGCTGTTGCCCCCAAATCTGAAGTCTGTGGCAGGCAGCTCAACTCTAGCAAGGCCATTGCACTTACAGGAACCCTTAGTTTAGATTCTGGACAACCTTTAGATAACAGGTTAGCAGAGTGAACCAAGGCAACCCACCCTCTCCCCTCCAAGTGTTTCTCCTCTTCCCTCTCCTTGCATTCTGTATATTGCTCTATCCTCCTTTTTCCTGTCATCTCTCTTCCTCCACTTCTCTTTTGCAAAGGGACCATCCCACCAAAGATCGAGAAGGAAGAGCAATCAGCCCCCACAATCCCTGCTCAGATCATTTGGGAGGGGGCAATGCCAATTGGCAATGGGACTGGAGATCTAGCATATTTTCCCCACAGTTTTGTGAACTCATCTGGCCCCTTTCAGTTGCAGGCTTAAAAATGAGAATAATGCCAGGCAGAGTCAGCTACAAAAACCCTCTCAGCTTCAAAGCTCTGACTTTGGGTCTCTACACAAGCTACGTCACAGGCAGTGGTGGGATTCAGCCAGTTCGCACCACTTCGGTAGAACCGGTTGTTAACTTTCTGAGCAGTTTGGCAAACTGGTTGTTGGAAGAAATCATTAGGGCAGAGAACAGGTTGTTAAATTACTTGAATCCCACCACTACTAACAGGGTTATTGTTGGGAGGAACAATTGGAGGAAGACCAGACAGGCTACCTGCAGGAAGGTAGGGTGTAAACAATAGAAACAAAACAGTCAATAAATAATCCACAGTCTAAAAAACAAGAGGCATGATCACAAGAAGTCAATCCCACTATGAGGCTTCATTCAGTCTAACTGCAACCCAGCATCCTCTGCGCCTCACAGTGAAATCCTAGAGGGGTATCCTGCAATTGCCCTCTGGAAATCAACATGCAAGAATTGGCAACAACCTCATAGAACCAATAGGTCAAGGACAGGCTGTAAACAACAGCCCACCACCTGCAATCTGGCGCCAGAGGCAGCTACCATGTCTGCTGATATTATTAACTCTTTCATTTCAGCTTCTTTTTCATTCTTATCTACTTCCTTTAACCTAGGTGGGTCCTTGTTATATTTCTTTGGGTCATCTGCGCCCAGAATTGCACTGGTATTTTCTTGTCAGGTACTGGCTGATTCACTGCTGTCTGTCCAATGATGGATTGGTAGAAACATTTTTGATTGGATTGAAATTGGAGATTCTGCCTATAATTTGTAATTCAAGGTTCAAATCTGTTGATCTTCTCGGCTATAGCTATTATTTGCTGCTTTATTATTTCCAGTGCTTCCTTGATCTTCCTTATTCTAAGTGGTATTTCTTGATTAGGTATTCTTTGTTCTTGTTCTTCAGCTTCTTTTCTTTCATCTCTTCTAGCTTGCTTGTATCTGACCGCAACTTATTTTCCAGTCTAATCTTCCATTTTGATGGTTTGGCTTTTTTTCCTTCTTTGTTGATTTTTTTATCCCAGGTATTCAGCTATAACTGCAGCCATGCTGAACATCAGTTGGTGCTTATATTTGATAACGCAGTATTTGCATCTTTTAACACTTGTGCTGGCTGTTTCTTTGGAACAAGAGTCAATGCAGGCCGCCATATTCTGATGTTTTTGTGCTGTTCCGGATGTTCAGTTATTTTTGTTTCTATTCTTTTACTTCTTTAGTTAGAGGACTTTGTTCATCCTGAGGCAGAAAAGAGGGTGCCTGATTCCTCTACTGTCAATCCCCCAATTTCCCCCTGTATTCTGAGTTACTTCTGGCAAGGCTTTAATTTCTTTGCCCTGGGTAAAGTTCTTCCAATTCTGCTTCTGTGAATACTTTATTCAGTATTATAAATCGGCACTAATCTGCCAGCCTCTGTTCTATCTGATTCTGGATGTTGCTTTTTTCAGAACTGGTGCATTCTTTTCAAATACTCCTTACGCACAGTCACTCAGGCACTCGTCACTTCCCGCCTGGACTACTGCAATGCTCTCTACATGGGGCTCCCCTTGAGGAGCACCCGGAGGCTCCAACTGGTGCAGAATGCAGCCATGCGGGGGATTATGGGAGCAAGAGGGCGCTCCCATGTGATGCCTCTCCTGCGCGAGCTGCATTGGCTTCCAGTGGTCTTCCGGGTGCGCTTCAAGGTGTTGGTCACCACCTTTAAAGCGCTCCATGGCATTGGACCTGGGTATTTGCGAGACCGCCTTCTGCCGCCGATAGCCTCCCACCGACCAGTACGCGCCCACAGAGAGGGACTCCTCAGGGTGCCGTCAGCCAGACAATGTCGGCTGGCGACCCCCAGGGGGAGGGTCTTCTCTGTGGCAGCTCCCGCCCTCTGGAACGATTTGCCCCCGGAGATACGAAGGATACCGGATCTCTGGGTCTTTCGCCGTGCCCTAAAAACTTTTCTTTTCCATCAAGCAGGGCTGGTGTGAAAAACCCTCCCCACTTTTTAGCTCTTTTTAGCTTTTTAGCTTTTTAAGTGTAACTTGGATTTTAATTGGATTGTTTTAAATTGTGGGCCAAAGCTGTATAATTATTTTAATTGATTTTAAATTTTGTATTGGTATGTTTTTATCCTTGGCTGTGCACCGCCCTGAGTCCAATAGGAGAATGGGTGGTATATAAATTGAATAAATAAATAAATAAATAAATAAATAAATAAATAAATAAATAAATAAATATCCTCTTCTTGTTGGACTTGATCTGTAATAACAGATCATTATTTCTTTGTTTTCAATCCCTGTATATTTGCAATGTGTAACACCTTTTCTTCCAGGAGTTCTGCAGCTCCTGGCCCTGGCTGCTCAGCCCACAGTCCTGAGGCCTGTAACCAATTTCCCCCCCAATGTCCAGGAACTCCAACGTCTAGCGACCACTGAGTGGTATGGCTTTCTGTAATTTGCATTTCACCATATCTTTTATGGGAGAGACACTCTGTCTGATTCCTCTAATGCAGTGTTTTTCAACCTTGGTAGCTTGAAGATGGGTAGACTTCAACTCCCAGAACCCCCCAGGCAGCAGCGCTGGCTGGGGGATTCTGGGAGTTGAAGTCCACCCATCTTCAAGCTTCCAAGGTTGAGAAACACTGCTCTAATGAGACCTGTTCAGTATGGTTGAATCTCTGGCATAGCTCTCATCATAGCTCTCATCTTCCTCAGAGCACACAAGCCCCACAACTACGTCAAGGTTAGGGTTAGGATTAGCCTCACTTGGGGATGGTGATGATGATGATGATGATGATTTCTTCCCAAGTCCTACTGCTTGTATTCTCAGGAGGTGACTTCCCTTCGCCTATTTTCCCACAATTCTATCCAATCCAGCCATAATCCCTCACTCTTTCAAACAATTTATTTATTTATTTAATTTGTATACCACCCTTCTCCAACAGGAATCAAGGCGGTGAACAGCCATGGTAAAACATAACATATAAAATTTAAAAACAATTTAAAAAACATTAAATAATTTTGGCTATCCATTTAAAACAACCCAGATTAAAACCAATTACAAATTAAAACCGAAGGGATGGGATCAAGCCAGCCCGGCTAGGTGAAAAAGATGTGTTTTCAGGGCCCGACGAAAAGTCCGGAGGTCTGGTATTGTGCGTATCTCTGGGGGTAGGTTGTTCCAGAGGGCAAGTGCTGCCACAGAGAAGGCCCTCCCCCTGGGGGTCGCCAGCCGACATTGTCTGGCCGATGGCACCCTGAGGAGTCCCTCTCTATGGGAGCGTACTGGCTGGTGGGAGGCTATTGGCGGCAGAAGGCGGTCTTGTAAATACCCCGGCCCTGCAAACATCCCTGCTAACTTTTCTTTCCTATCATAAATCTTCCCATTCTTTTTACAAGATGCCTTTTGTTTCAGAACAGGTTCCCTCTTCAACTCTTACGCAACTTCATCCTTGTACTTCCCCTCCCCCCCCCCTCATTGCTCTTATTATTTTACTTAAATTGCCCGAGCACTATAAAACTTTGGCCTGCAGCTCTTAGCATAACTTTCTCTGGTGCTAACTTGCATAGAAGAAAAGAAACAGTCTCCAAAGCAATGGCCAGGTTCTCGTCAAAACATCAGGAAACTCTGGCTATTTTAGCTGACTAATTTATAGTCCAGAAAATATTTATTTTGTTTTCAGCAGCAGGCAGTTCATATAATAAATTGACATTATTAAAATATAATGCAATCATACATGTGTGGTACTAAATTCATTTTTGTGGGGGGAAACCAGGGGTGAAATCCAGCAGGTTCTGACAGGTTCTGGAGAACCGGTAGTGGAAATTTTGAGCAGTTCGGAGAATCGACAAATGCCACCTCTGGCTGGCCCCAGAGTGGGGAGGGAATGGAGATTTTAAGTTTAAGTTTAAGTTTAATGTGATTTATATGCCGCCCTATCTCCAATGGACTCAGAGTGGCTCACAACAGTAAAATACACAATAACATTAATACAATATAAAATTAAAAAGTCTGAATTAAACAATTTAAAATCAGTTTAAAAACTATTTAAAAAACCCCCCCTCATCAGTCCAGGCTACGAAATAACCAGGTCTTCAAATTGCGGTGAAACGAGCGAAGGTCAGGGGCCATCCGGAGCTCCAAAGGAAGTTGGTTCCAAAGGGTGGGTGCGCCCACAGAGAAAGCTCTCCCCCTGGGGGTCACCAGCCGACATTGTCTGGCCAACGGCACCCTGAGGAGGCCCTGCCTGTGGGAACGCCCCAGGCGATTGGAGATTGTTGCTGGCTGCAGGGGTCCGATAAATATCCCGGACCTAAGCCATGAAGGGATATATATATATATATATATATATATATATATATATATATATATATATATATATATATATATATATATATATATATATATATATATATATATATATAAATAATATTTATAAAAATATTTATAAATGGTAGCCACGCCCACAGAACCGGTAGTAAAAAAAAATGGATTTCACCACTGGGGGAAACTTTTCAGATGGTGGTGTCCCTTTTTGAAACACATTAATTATAACCAGGGAATGGTCAGATTATCAGCTAAGCATTAGAAGAAACTTTCCTTGAGATTCTTCTATTAAAAAGCAAAAAAAACAGCAAAAAAAAAAGTTTTGCATGTTATTTTCAACACATATTAAATAGAAATATACCCTGCTGGTAATGTATTTTCCTCAGGTTTATAACGAAGTTATAATTACTGAAAATATTGGAAGACCCACCCACATGCACACTGGATTCTTTGTGTTTTTAGTGGTGTGGCACATTCTAGATTTTAATGCCCTTTAGATATCCATATTATTTCAAAGAAAAATGTCACTATTTTGCTGCCTACTTTGTTTCCAAAAGACTGTGGCCAATACCAATAGCACTCACCCTTACATATTGCTTCAGAGCGCTTTACCGCCCTCTCTGCAGGGTTTCCAGAGACCACTGCCCATTGCTGCTGGGCCTTTTGGTTCCTTAAGATATTTTGGGGGGCTTTCATTAGTTTGTGTGCTACCATGCCATCTGTCAGAAACGGTGTAGGGTGTCCTGCTTTTTTGGGGGGAGGGGGTTGGACTAGATGACCTGCAAGCTCCCTTCCAACTCTGTTAATCTGTGAGGCCACGTGGTTGCAATGGTCTGTTGATACTTTCTGAGATGTTTTTGGTGTACGGCACTGTTCATTATGCTATAATGAGTTAAGTGGTAAAACATGTTTTAATAAAGTTGCACAGGTTATCTAGTAATACCAATAGCACTTAGACTTAGACTCTACCCTTTGGGCTTGAAGGGAACTTCCTGTATGAGGTTGGGTTGTTACTTTGGCAGTGGAGCACTTGACTGGCGTGGGTAATGTTTCCAATCTGCCATCCCTGCCTCTGCTGGTGAGGATATCCAGAAAGGGGAAGTGTCTTATGGCTTTTTGTCTGTGAATTTTATTCCTTTGAAGATGCTGCTGATGGCTTTGTGTGTCTTCTCTAGATGGTCCTTTTTTCTTATGATGTCATCTGTCTACTGCAGGGGTGTCCAACTCAAGGCCCGGGGGCCGGATCTGGCCTGCAAGGTGCTTAGATCTGGCCTGTGGGGTCGCCCTGGAAACAGTGAAAGACTGGCCCGTGGTACCTTTGCCAGAGAAAATGGAGCTCTGGTTTTGCTGGCAGAGGGTTGCAGGAGGCCGTCGCAGCTGAAAACAGAGCTCGGGAGCCCGTTTTCGCTGGCAAAGCGCTCAGGCCACCACAGGCGCCTCTCACATGAGTGCCGTCAAGCTGACCATGCCCACCCTGGCCATGCCCCCACCACCACCGGTCAAACACAACCCTGATGTGGCCCTCAATGAAATCGAGTTTGAAACCCTTGACGTACCAGATCCATACTTCAGGTTGTATGCATGGGAATGCTATAGATTATAGGCATTACATTTACAGTTGAGATAGGTTGTGGGGAGGTGCATCCTAGGTGCTACATGGGTTGGGGAAGGAACACACCAGTTGGGCTGGGAAGGGTTATGGGGCTTCCTCCCTCCCTCTCCTCTTTTCTGTCTCCTTCCCTTCCTTTCCCAGCAGGCAGGCAAACGGTTGCTGCTGGGCAGGGGTGGGTTCTACTTACCTTTACTACCAGTTTGCAATGGGACCACGTGCACAAACTCTGGGAGTTTGGACGCATTTAATACGTTACTCCATTTGAGGTCCCTTGCTTCAAAGATAGTTGCTCTACGATGCACTGTTTTGTCCATTTAAAGGCTATAGAAACTAGAGGCTCAGTAGAAGTTAGCCTGGAGCAGTCCCCTTTCCTTCCTGGAATATTATTATTATTATTATTATTATTATTATTATTATTATTATTATTATTATTATTATTATTATTATTATTTCTATATCGCCCTTCTCCCGAAGGACTCAGGGAGGTGTACAGCCTATTAAAAGCACAAAGACAGACATCAATTTAAAAATAATTAAAATTATTAAATAATTTCGGCTCAGATTTAAAAACCCCAAAATTTAAAACACCCAATTTAAAATTTACATTGATAGCCCGGCCTGGCGGAATAGCAGTCTTGAGGGCACAGTGAAATACATGGAGGTCGGAGATCTTGCATATTTCCGGGGGCAGTTCATTCCACAGGGCTGGGGCTCCCACAGAGAAGGCCCTCCCCCTGGGTGTCGCCAGCTGACATAACTTGGCTGATGGCACTCTGAGGAGACCCTCTCTGTGGGAACGGATTGGCCGGTGGGAGGCTACTGGTGGCAGAAGACGGTCTCGAAGGTACCCGGTCCTATGCCATGGAGCGCTTTAAAGGTGGTGACCAACACTTTGAATCGCACCTGGAAGACCACTGGGAGCCAGTGCAGCTCGCACAGGAGGGGTGTCATGTGGGCACAATGAGTTGCACCCATAACCACCCGCGCGGCCGCATTCTGGACCAGTTGGAAGGTTCTTGATTCCTTTTGACTCTTCCGAGTGCCTGAGCTTCAAATGCTGGCAGGCTCCTTTTTATAGCCAGGAAAGAGGAGGTGAAAGGGTCAAGGTGTCCCTCGTCTCCGCAGCAGCCGAATAGCAGCCTGCAAACAACTGTCTCTTGGTCTTTTGATTTCTTTTCTTTCCCCTTTGGGTAGAGTTTGGCTGAGGGGAAATTTGTGCTGCCTGTCAGGGAGAGAAAGTGATTTTGGTTCCCTTTTCCCAACGTTTCTGAATCTGGAGAAGTAAAAGCAACTGCAGAACATTTTCACCTGCTTTTGAAGGCCTGGGAGTGGTATGGAAATGGGACAATCCTGTGATTTAGTGATACTATAATTTTAAGATGAAACAGCAGACCAGTTCAGAGAAATTCCAATTTATAAGACGCTATGTTTCCTTCAAGATTTAAACTGCCTCAGACATTGTCTCCTGTTTTCCTTCCTTTCTAAGGCAGAAAACTCATCTTTCCCTTGCAAGATCTCCTCCCTCCCGGAAGAACCAAGGGTGAGATGTGAGTTAATCAGTTTAATGTTGGATGTTCTTCTGCAGTAATATCCAATAAAACAAAGAGCATTGTGTGTGGACTATTTTTATTGATTCTCAGTGCTTGAGCATTCAGCTGTATCTTCCACACTAATGCAACATTGAACACTGCATTGCTTCCAAGATACCTCACTAAGGATGTAACTTTTGTTTTCTTCCTACCATTAACTCTGGCTCTGCTTTCTAAAGCAGAAAGCCTCTCTGTGATCGTGCAACTTGCGAATTAAATATATAGTGCATTCAAACGGTATTCAGACCCTCTGCATATTCACCTGCCAAAACAGTTTTCTCTCCATGACTTACAGCTTCAAGTGAAATATATATAGGACCTCAACCAACTTCCCCATTTCACTTGAAGCTGTAAGTCGTGAGGAGAAAACTGTTTTGGTAGGTGACAGAGACTTCTATGGCTAAAGATAATGTTCTTGTATTATTGAAATGAGTGTATATCTTGATTATACATGTTAAAATTTGTTTTGCTAGACAGCATTTTTGCACGTGCTCAGGTGACCAGCTTCCCGTTCCAAGCTGCTAAAGTCTTTGCCTGTTTGAACTAAAGGGCCACCATCAGTGAGCTGTTGGACAGCATTACTTGGTCTGTTGTGTGGATGTTTGGGTGGTTTAGGGGTGGAGAATTGTGGTGGGTGGGGGTGTGTTTGGCGATTGTTATGTGTGTTGGACCTGGTCTTGGGGTGTTAAGTGAATTTCATTGTTCATGGGTATACTGTGTATACACGTACAATGACAATAAAGTTATTTATTCATTTATTATTATTTATAAATGTATATGCTGTCCCTCTCACCTAGAGGCAACTCAAGGCAGCTTGTAATGAAATATTATCGTTACTTAAAATTGTAGATTGAAGCAAAGTTATTCCTCAATCCTAACTGAAATCTGTATCTATAAAGCAATTTAAAATTAAAAAAGTAACTAACTACAAAATCTGAGGAGAGGACCATGTCTTCCATCATGTCATCAATCTCTGCACAAAGCTTCTGATGTTTCTATGGTCTTTTGTTTTGTCCAGGCACTTCATTAACAGAATAACAGAGTCGGCAGGAACCTTGTAGGTCATCTCAGGGCTGTCAAACTCCCAGCCTGTGGGCCGGATGTGTCACATGCTGGCCACGCCCGGTTTAGCAAAGGGGGAAAAAGTCCCGATACATCATGTGAGGCCGCCATGACAACATGCGTTTGACACCCCTGATCAAGTCCAATCCCCCACCACCCACCCAAGAAGGAGACCCTACACCAGATTGCAGTCCAGTCTCTTCTTGAAAGCTTCTAGTGTGGCAGGGAGTCCAATCCCTTCTTGTAATCAATTCAAGCCGCTTTCAAGTTGGCCTTCCTTCTCTTGCAGTTTTCCTAAATCAGCTGGTCAATTAGGAGTTCAGAGGAGATTGTTCCTCTGCTGTTTGGGCAGTTTCTTTTTTTTGCTCAGGTGGAAAGAGCTTGTTTTCAACTAGGTGCTGTTGGACTGCATCAGCTACCACACCAGTTAGCAATTTCAAAGTTTTTGGCAAGGAGGTAATTGATCTGTAGCTGCCTGGTGTTGTCTCTTTGGTGGATCTTTCATTTAGGTTTTATCAGATCTTCAGTTGCACCTCATTGCAGTATGTGATTAAACTGTTGGCAAAGAGTGGGTGCACACCAGTCAGATGTTTCAACAAATAACCATGCAGTTCATCATCTGATACAGACCAACCTTCCTTGCCCTTTACTCCACTGTTTCTTGGGTTATTACAAGTTCTTTCATTTCAGCTTCATTTTTATTCTTATCCACCATCCTGTATTTATGTTGTATTTCTTCGGGTTATTCCATAGAACTGCATGGTTTCTTTGTTATCAGGTATTGACTAGTTCACTACAGTCTGGGTACAGTAGGGTTACAGTACAGAATAGTTGCAGGAACTGGGCCTGGCTAGTCTAGTGAAGAGAAGGACCAGGGGAGACAGGAGAGCAGTCTTCCAATATTTAAGGGGCTGCTACAGAGAGGAGGAAGGGGGTCAGGCTATTTTCCAAGGTACCTGAAGGCCAAACAAGGAATAATGGATGGAAACTGAACAAGGAGAGATTCAACCTGGAAATAAGGCGAAATTTTCTGACAGTGAGAACAATCAACCCATGGAACAGAAGTTGCCTTCATAAGTTGTGGGAGCTTCATCACTGGAGGCTTTCAAGAAGAGACTGAACTGCCATTTGTCAGAAATGGTGTAGGGTCTCCTGCTTGGGCAGGGAGGTTGGACTAGATGACCCTCAAGGTCCCTTCCAACTCTGTTAATCTGTAATCTGTGTCTCCATGGAAGAATTGGTAGAAACATTTCTAATTTGACTGAAATTGGAGATTCTGCCTATAATGTACAATTCGAGCTTCATTTCTGCTGACCTTCTTGACCATAGCTGTTATTTCCTGCTTTATTATTTCTAGTGCTTCCTTAATTTTCCTTGTTTGTAGGTAATATTTCTTGATCAGGTATTCTTTGGTCTACTTATTTTTAGCTTCTTTTCTTTCACCTCATCTTAGCTTGCTGATCTGATTTTCCAACCTGATCTCCCAATTTGGTGATTATTCTTTTGGCTTTTCTTCTTTGTTGATTTTGCACCCCAAGTATTCAGTTATAACAGCAGCCATGCTGCACATTATTTGTTGTGTTTCTTGCAGTGAGCTGATGCTTATATTTGATATTACGCTATTAGCATCTCTTAATGCTTGCTGTCAGCCTCAGCTTTGCCTGCTTCAGCTGCCATAAGAAACGGGGGAGGGGAGGGATTAGTTAAGGGGGGGCGAAAGGGTGGGGAAGGCGCAGGAGGTGTTTATCTATTGTAGGACGTGTCTTCCCAGGAATCGAAAGTGAATCTTCAAAAGGGGCCGGCTGACCAACTGCCCTACATTCCTGATGAATGACGTTGCCAGACATGATGCCACCTGACCTTTGGGAGACCTTTGGATTGGATGATGGTCAATGGACACGGGGGGGGGGAGAAGCTTAGTAGATGCTATTTCGCGCGTTTTGCTCACTTCCAGCTTTACCTGGGTTGCGATCATTTCATATTCAGTAAAAGTACTATTCTCTTCAAAATGATTGAGTTTGGGTTTTCCTTTCCTGAATACTGAAGGAAGCATACCTGACATTAAGCTGGAAGTCACATCCAGTCATCCCGGACAAAAACCGAGGGGACTGTAAATCCAAAATATGTCAGATCGAGAGACTGATGGAGAAGAGCAAATGGGGGCAGCAAGTTCAACTGCAGCAGACCTCCAAGCGGAGAAAGAGACTGCAGAATGGCTGGAAAGACTCTGTTTAGAGCCGGAGGAAGCCAGATGGTCGAAAGGAGTGGGGAGGCAGCCAGACTGGGGGGAAGACCCCCGGGGAGTGACGATTTCCAGACTCCGTAAAAAAGAGGCAGTGTGGATGCAGGAGCAGAAGGAACGCTTCATGATGGACCAAGCATTGCAGCTTATCCGTGATGTAGAAGAAAGCAGAAAAAACCGTGAGTCTTTGGGGATTTCTGTGGAAAAGGGGAAGGCAGGCCCCAGGGGGGAGCCAGAAGAGACAGCCTGTGGGAGAGAGGAAGAATTTGAGGAAGAAACATCCCAAGCTTCGGCAGCTCAAGGGAGAGAGGCAGCCGGCCAGGAAACCCCAGCCTTGCAGCCCCCTCCCCCCCCCCCCCCCCGCAGACATAAAAAGCCAAAAATCCCACCCCCCTTCCTGGGAAGTTTGATGGAAATCCTAAAGCCTTGGGATTTTTCCTGACCCAAGTGTGGAACCACATGCAAGATTGGGGGGAGGACTACAAATCAGAGGCTGCTAAAGTCAGAAGCGTCGCGAATGCCCTAGAGGGAGTAGCTGCTGAGTGGATGGTGGTTCTCCACAATAACAACTCCCTCTTGCTGAGAAATTACAACCAGTTCATGGGGGGGCCTAAGGAGGCATTTTGAAGACCATTTAGCTGAACGAAAGGCGAGACTCAGAATGAAAAGCATTCAGCAGGGCCGGAGGCAGGTGGCAGAGTATATCCAAGAGTTCTGTGAACTGGCACCCTATATGACAGGCTGGTCAGAAATGGTTCTTTTGGAGAGTTTCAAGGATGGGATGAATGAAGAGATATATTGTGACTGCAGAAGCATGGGGGTCCCCGACGATTTGGATAGATGGTACATAGTAGCTGAGGATGTGGAGATCGAGCTGAGATGGAGCGAACTCCGAGGAAGGCGTATGGGAGACCAGTTATCCTCTTTTTATCGTAAAGGGACACCAAAGATAACTGGGGGGAAGACCGAATTCAAACCCAAGTCAAAACCCTTCACCTGTTTCAAATGTGGGAAAGAAGGTCACCGGGCTGCCGAATGTTTCTCCAAGCCACCGCCAAAAGCTACCGGGGCCGGCCCAAGGAAAAGTGACAAAATACCCGCCAAAACCCGCAGCACCGCCCTGAAAGGAGAAGTCGTGGAGTTCACTCCCCGAAACCAGGGTGAGTTGGGAACTCCGACCAACGATGACGACAGCGAGACGGACTCCGACTCTGACACCGACGATCGGGTGAGTCACACGGAAGAACCCTTACTCATCCCTGTAGAAATAAGGGTGCCCTCCACAGGGACTCATGCGCAATTGTTAGCCTTGTTGGACTCGGGGTGCACTAGGTGCATAATTAGCCCCAAAGTAGTGGAGGAAATGGGACTGAGACTAAAAACCTTAAAAAGACCCATTGCATTTTGTCAATTAGACGGGTCGATTGCAGGAGGGGGCCCAGCTAGCTTTATGACCAAACCCCTTGAACTGCAGTTGGGGAATCATGTAGAAAATCTCAGATTCATTGTAGCCCCTGGTATGGAGAGACCCCTCATTTTAGGACTACCCTGGCTTCAAAAATGGAACCCACAAGTAAATTGGAAGACGGGGGTCCTGCGCATCCGCACGGCAGAACCAACTCCGGAAAAGGAAGGGCCCCCCCCTGAGAGACGACATAAAATCAGAAAGGGTGGCAGTAGCCATTAACTATATTAAAGGAGAAGAGAAAATTCCAAAGGAATATTGGGATCTCAAGGAAGTTTTTAGCGAAAAGGCATCGGATGCTCTGCCTCCCCACAGGGCCACCAACTGCACCATTGAAATACTGCCTGGGGTGAAGCTTCCCAAACCAAAAATTTACCCCATGACACCTCGAGAATTGGGGGAATTGCGGAATTTTATTGACAAAAACTTAGAATGGGGATTCATCAAACGAGCCAAACCCAAGGTGGCGGCGGCAGTAATGTTCCGCGAAAAGAAAGATGGATCCTTTCGTCTCGTAGTTGATTATAGAAATATGAACGCGATTTGCGTAGAAAATGTCTACCCCCTCCCACTCATGAAGGACATGTTAGCCCATTTAGGTAAGGGAAAAATTTTCACCAAACTTGATTTAAGAGAGGCATACTACCGAGTGAGAATAAAAGAGGGGGATGAATGGAAGACAGCATTTAATTGCCCACTGGGATGTTTCCAGTTTAGAGTACTCCCTTTTGGACTACAGGGAGCCCCGGCTGTATTCATGCAACTGATCAACGAAGTATTGCATGAGCACCTGTATAAGGGTCTATTTGGATGACATTCTGATCTATTCTGACAACATGGCCGACCATGTAAAGTTGGTACGAACGGTCTTAAAGAAACTCAGAGCAGCTGAACTCTATGCCAAACTTTCTAAATGTGAATTTCACCAAGACAAAATCGACTATCTTGGATATCGTATATCGCATGAGGGAATAGAGATGGACCCTGAAAAGGTTCGGGCAGTATTGGAATGGGCCGCACCACGCACCCGTAAGCAGTTACAGAGTTTCTTAGGGTTTGCTAACTTTTATAGACAATTTATCCCCTCTTTCGCGAAAATCGCACTACCAATTACAGACTTGCTAAAAACCAAAGGGGAAGTAAAGCCCAAACCCTCGAAACCACTAGAATGGACTATGGACTGTCAGGCCGCTTTTGAAAAATTGAAACGGCTCTTTGCGGCTGAACTTGTGCTCAAACACCCCGACATGGAACAACCTTTTGTAGTACAAGCTGACGCCAGCGACGTAGCTGTAGAAGCAATACTCCTGCAAAAGAATGAAAACGGAATATTACAACCCTGTGCTTACACGTCCCGTAAACTATCAGAAACGGAAAGGAGATGGGCCATATGGGAGAAAGAGGCGTTTGCAGTTAGATGGGCGCTGTTAACATGGAGACAATTTTTGGAAGGGGCGAAACACCCTTTCGAGGTGTGGACTGATCATAAGAATTTAGAAGCATTAAAAACACCACGCAAACTATCACCAAAACAGGCTTGTTGGGCCCAACATTTCAAGTGTTTCAATTTCACTCTACGTTACCTTCCTGGTGGAAAAAATTTCATGGCAGACGCACTTTCCAGATTGCCGCAGTACAACAGCATCAAGAAGGAGGTGGTTCAACCAATGATCCCCTTGACACAGTTGGCAACACCGGTCACTACCAGAGCGCAGAGTAAAACCGAATCAGAACTCTCGGGGGATTTACTCGAAAAATTGCGAGAAGCGCTAAAAACTGACGAGTGGCTTAAGAATCACTCGAATGAATGCACACTTCGTGATGGACTAGCTTGGGTTGGATCGAAATTATATGTTCCAACCACATTAAGGACAACCGTATTGAAATATGCTCATGATGCCAAGGCCGCAGGACACTTTGCGTTTGTCAAGACTCTACACCTTGTTAAGAGACAATTTTGGTGGCCTGCACTTAAAAAGGACATAGAGGCATATTTAGCTAGCTGTCCAGTATGTGCCTCGGCTAAAAGACCTCCAAGAAAAACCCCTGGATTGCTGCAAAGTGTGGCTAGACAGAACGCCCCATGGAAGGAAATATCTATGGATTTTATTGTGGATTTACCAGAGAGTGAGGGCTGCACTGTCATTTGGGTAGTAACTGATTTGTTTTCCAAACAAGTACATTTCATCCCTTGCTCAAAGATCCCTTCAGCAAAAACCCTTGCAAAACTGTTTATTCGGCAGATTTACCGACTACATGGGTCTCCGAAAAGAATAATTTCTGACAGGGGGGTGCAATTTACTTCCAGTTTCTGGAAAAAATTTTTGAAGTTGATTGGCTCCGCCCAGGGGCTAAGTTCCAGTCACCACCCTCAGACAAATGGGGCCTGTGAAAGAACCAATGGGGTACTAGAACAATACCTGAGATGTTATGTAAATTACCAGCAAGACAATTGGGTAGAATTGTTGCCATTTGCAGAAGTGGCATATAATAATTCCGTACACAGTAGCACCGGTTTCACTCCTTTTAAGGTCGCGTCGGGCCAGGATTTCGTACCCATTCCCGAGCTACCACAAGATGATCCCCAGAATCCCTCCTTGATGGATTGAATTGAACGATTAAAGAGCACATGGGCAGTGACTCGGAAGGCTTTAGATGAGGCACACCGGGCCCATAAGGCGCAAGCTGATAAGAAAAGATCCCCAGCTCACATTTATAAAGTGGGTGATAAAGTCTATTTGTCTACAAAATATCTACAGACCACCCAGAAGTCCAAAAAGCTAGGCCCTAAGTATGTGGGACCATTTCGTGTGATTAGACTAATTAATCCAGTAACAGTTGAATTGGAATTGCCAAAAACGTTGAGACGTATACATCCTGTATTTCATGTTAGTTTATTAAAACCTGAACACTCGTCTCCTCTAAGGGCTGACCAAAGCACCCCTCCAATTCCCATTCTTATAGAGGGGGAGCAACATTTTGAAGTTAAAGAAATTTTGGACTCTAGGAAACACCATGGTAAAGTCCAATATCTGATAGCCTGGAAACATTTCCCTTTATCGCAGGCTGAATGGGTGAATAAACGGGATGTCCGAGCTCCCAAGAAAATACAGCAATTCTATACCAAATACCCTGATAAACCATAATTATTGTATATATTCTGTTTCTCTCTCTTTTCCTTCCTCTTATTTAGGAATAACGTCTCTTCTGCAAGAGGGGCCGAATGTCAGCCTCAGCTTTGCCTGCTTCAGCTGCCATAAGAAACGGGGAGGGATTAGTTAAGGGGGGGTGAAAGGGTGGGGAAGGCGCAGGAGGTGTTTATCTATTGTAGGACGTGTCTTCCCAAGAATCGAAAGTGAATCTTCAAAAGGGGCTGGCTGACCAACTGTCCTACATTCCTGATGAATGACGTTGCCAGACGTGATGCCACCTGACCTTTGGGAGACCTTTGGATTGGCTGAGGGTCAATGGACACGGAGGGGGGAGAAGCTTAGTAGATGCTATTTCGCACGTTTTGCTCACTTCCAGCTTTACCTGGGTTGCGATCATTTCATATTCAGTAAAAGTACTATTCTCTTCAAAATGATTGAGTTTGGGTTTTCCTTTCCTGAATACTGAAGGAAGCATACCTGACACTTGCACTGTTTCTTTGGGACAAGCTTCAGTGCAGGCAATCTTATTCTCTTTTCTTCGTGGTGTTCTACTTGCTCAGTTTCTTGGTTTCAGTTCTGTTTTTAGTTAGAGGGCTTTGTTCTTTCTGTGGATAAGGTGGAAAAGAGGGTACCTGTTTAGGGAAGAAAATAATTCAATAACTATGCTGGTTTACTCTACTGCTGACTCCCTCTACAGTTTGCCTCTACAGACAAGCTACTTTTGACAAGGCTTCAGTTTCTTGCCCTGGCTAGATCCTTGCAGTTCTTCCATTCTGTTTCTCTGAATACTTTATTTCATATTATAAATCAGTACTGATCTGCTCGCTTATGCTCTGTTATTCTCAATTCCGAATGTTGTTCTTTCCAGAACTGTTGCATTCTTTTCAGATATTCTTTTCTCGTTGGACAATTATTTGACTGGAAAGATGTAGGATTTCCTTCTTGAGCAGAGAGTTGTACTAGAAGACCTTCAAGATCCCTTCTAACTTTGTTGTTCCATCTATGGAGATTCTCAGGCATCCAGGTCCTGGTTGTCCCAAAGGTTCTTTTTCAAGAGGCAACTGGACTTTCTGGTTTTTCTTTGAAGACATTTTGCTTCTCATCCAGGAAGCTTCTTCAGCTTTGTTGTTCTATGTTTTCTGTTCTACATTCTAAGACTTTATTTGTAAAAACAGATCATTATTTCAATCTTTTCAATCTGTGTCTATTTATAATAGGTAAACACCTTTTCCTCCAGTAGTACTGCAGCTGCTGGCACTATCACAGCCCTTGTTGACCCAGGCAATGACCACTCTGGGATGGGTTTCTGTAAATTACATCTCATCATATTGTTTATGGGAGAGACACTCTTTGTCTAACTCCTTTGATGAGACCTGTCCAGTATGCTTGCACTTTTGACACAATTCTCATCTCAGAGCACACAAGCTCATAAACCAGTGGTGGTTGATTGCATAGCCAGCAAGATGTTTAGATTGGATTTAACACTTTTCCTATTGAGTTTAATGGAAAAATTAAAAATAATAAATTAGAGCTGCAAGCTCTTCTCTCAACTTTTTCTTTGCCTCTCCTTTCTGCTTCTCCTGTTGCAAACTGTTTTCCCATTTCATGGTGCAAGAAAATGTATGCCTGACTTAACTTGAGTGCACATCCAACAGCAGCAATAAGCATCTGCGAGGCCAAGTTAGATGACCTTAGAGGTACTTCTGCCTCTATCTGAATGTACGTATATACAGTCAGTACAAGTCAGTACGTAATTTTACTTGCATGTCACCTTTCCAAGTTTCTCATGGCTGCCATATGCATCTGTGTGGCCTGAAGATAATTTCCTCCCCCATTCCAGAGGCTCCAAACTTTCTGATGGAACTTCAGGCAGAGCAAAATCTTCCCATGAAACAGCTCCATCTCACCAAAGCTTCTGATCGATGCTGATAATAATTACCACTAAGAAAGCATGAATGATTGTTTTGAATGATTTTCAATGAAGCTTCTAGCCTCCATATATCCCTCTAAGAAATTAGTTGCTCAGTATTGATACTTCTCCTATAGTATCTCACTTTAAACTGGTACTTCAAAATCTGTGTAGTTTAATGGTTCTTGCACGAGAGCATTCAGTCCTAGAATCGCTATTAAGAAACATTTTAAATGGACAGTCTACTGCCCAAGAGGCAATTTTAAGAGGGCCAAATTACTTTCTACTATTCAGAGCAGTTAAAGAAGATTAAATTCTTAGCTGCATTTGTATAGAAAAAGCATCCTTTATACTATCAAGTGGATTCAAATTCAGAGAAATGTGTCTTCTATAATGGAAATTGTAATCTGCTGCTGCTGCTGCTTCTCGACCCTCTTCCATTCTGAAAAAATTAATTTTCTCTGTAATACTTTTGATGGTGCTGTAAGAAAATGATTGGAAAGTTAATGGATAACTGAAAACTTCACAGTCTCTACAAGCAGATGAAAATAAAATACCAGTTATTCCTGTCTGCAAGTATAAGAGAAGGACTCTTAACAATTATAATGATTGAAAGAGGAAACTCAGAGGGGGACAGCTATTATAGGAAAGGCTCCATTTATGTGCAAGGAGTAAATCAAACTCTAAGAAGCGAGTAAAAAATATCAGGACAATGAACTATAATCTTGGTCAGGTGTGTAAAATGGTAAAAGAAACATAATGAAAAATCACAAGTTATTTGGGCCACACTCCATCACAGATAATGACAGCTTTCCAAGTGCTCAAAGCTCAAATTTACTTTGATAGCACTATCAAGTAGAAAAATATAAAGAAGATTTCTTTCTTCCTGCTTCCATTCCTGCAAAGGAGAGCCGCCTAAATTCTACCAGCGGGCCTTCTTAAAGTGTTTCTCAGGTATTAATTAAGGGTCATCAAAAGGAAGCACAGAGTATCCATTCCTCCGAAGGAAAAGCTTTCAGTGTGAGCCATAGTACAGTTCAATTGATGGACTGATTCACAGTGCAAAACCAGCTAAAGGAATTCATTTTGCAGTTTGATTTGGAGCGTAAGGAGTCTGGCTTTCCAAACCGCAAATTGAATAATCAGTCATTTGTCTCCACAAAAAAATTTTTTTTCTCATGGTTGGATTGTCCCATGAATTTTGTATTTCTTTTGGCTACAGTAAATCTGCATTTTGTGTCCTGCCATATAGGTTTTGTAGTCTTATAATCATGTAAACATTTCTATAGTTGTTCCGTACTTCTTCCCAACTGCCTGGCATCTTTCTTTCCATTCTGTAAGGACGCTTCACGATGATGTAGAGTCTCCCGCTGGGGTGAGGGGGTTGGACTAGATAGCCTGCAAGGTCCCTTCCAACTCGATTAATCTGATTCAACCTCCCTCACATCCTCAGCACATCTGAGGGTAATCAATCTGCATTTTCCTTTTTTTAAAAATGGATGTGGTGGTTGTGTTTTCTACCTTCTCCCAACACAAGTGTTTCTACACGCACAATTTGTGATGCTGCACCTAAAACACATGAGGCTGGTAACACAACAGGGGCTGAGGTCTGCCCAACTCCTATTGGTCAGCTTTGACTGCAGCACATACATACGCACAGTTTTCGATCCTGGCAACTCTCCGAAAGAGTTAGCCTTACGAACAGAAAGAGAGCAAGTTTACTCTTTAAAATTGCTGTCCAAAGGTTTATTTGCATCAACTGAGAATAATGTAAACTTTCCTGTGCTTTTTTTCTCTTCCTTTTTTTTTCTGCCAAGGGAGCATTTAAGTGCAGCTTTTTACTGCTATCCAGGCAGTGCAAGAGCAGAGAAGGCTGGTATAATGCCCAGCTTCAGGGGAGGCAGGAAAAGCGGGGAGTCCTCATGGCTCCACAGTCAACTGTCTGTTTTTGAAAACGAGAGGCAGAAAGCTCCCATTCACACCACAGATCAGAGTTTGGCAAATGGCTAGCCGTACGGGTCTCGTCCAGTCAGATCTCACGTAGGCGGCTCAGTGGCTAAGACTCTGAGCTTGTCGATCAGAAAGGTCAGCAGTTTGGCGGTTTGAATCCCTAGTATAGGTCTCCTGCATGAGCAGGGGGTTGGACTAGATACCTTCCAACTCTGTTACTGTCACCTTGTTACTCATCCCCAGCAGACATTCAGAGATTGGTGGGACGTCCCGTCAGTCCCTTTCTTGAACTCGAGCCTCATTAAAGTTGTCCAGATGCTGATGTCCACTAACTCAGGGGTCCCCAACCCCCGCTCCGCAGCATGCCAGAAACTGAGCCACACAAGCAAGTGAAGCCGCATCCGTGGGATGCAGGCAGCACACAAAAAATGCCCCCTCCGGTCCACGGCAAAACCTCTCTCCACGGAACTGATCCCTGGTGCCCACAAGGTTGGGAGGCACTGCACTACCTGATCTTCTTATTGAGGCAGAGTAGAAAGCAGCTATCATGGAAGAAGTTATGCCAGCGTTAATTTCTGCTGTCATAAAAATTGGAGGAAAACCTGCTCAACTAGGTGCACGGATGATCCTGTAGTCATATTGGTTTGGACATGAGGATGATTCAGTTAGTACAAAAAGCAAATATGATATCTGTTTTTCCTTCTAAAGTGTATTAATGGGCTAAAAGAATAACAGAGTTGGAAGGGATCTTGGAGGTTTTCTTGTCATACCTCCTGCTCAAGCAGGAGACCATGGCCTATACCATTTCAGACCAATGGCTCTCCAGTCTCTTCTTTAAAATATCCAGTGATGGAGAACTCACAACTTCTGAACGCAAGCGGTTGCACTAGTTGATTGTTTAACTTTCAGAAAATTTCTCTTTATTTTTAGGTTGGTTCTCTCCTTGATTAGTTCCCATTCGTTACTGCCTTCAGGTGCTTTGGGGAATAACTTGACCCCCCCCCCTCTTCTTTGTGGTAGCTCCTTAAATATTGGAAGACCATGTCACTCCTAGACTTTCTTTTCATTAACCTAGACATACCCAGTTCCTGCAACCATTCTTCTTATGCTTTAGCCTCCAACCCCCTAACCATCTTGGTTGCTTTTCCCTGCGCATACTTGCCAAGCAAGTAACATGTCCCATGAAATAAAGGCATCCATTTTCCATCAAACTCTATTTATTAGGAACATATTAAATTGGTGTAATTCCGACTCTGGACCGGATCCAGAATGACACCCAATAAAAAGCAAAAGTTGGAAACTTCCCCCCGAGTCACAATCTCCAATCAATTCTCAGTCCATCAGTCCGGTGCCTCCACACTCCATCTTCCTCCAGCTGCAGGCATCTTCTCTGTTCCCATGGCAAGAATGCCACCTAGACATAACAGTCCCCCTTTTTAGATAAAACCCCCTTTCAACAATTAGAGAGTGGTGAGCCTGAAATGCCATTAAGTTCCTTTACTTGCAAACCTAAAAAACTAAGAAGAAATAGACAGGCTAAAATAAAATATGGCTACACATATGTAATCTCCAGGGTCGACAGCACTCTTTCCAGAGTCTCAACAGCTTTTTGATACCGTGGCAACCAAAACCGGACGTAGTATTCCAAGTGTGCTCTTACTAAGCTTTCAGTAAGCAGTACTAATTCTCCATGTGGTCTTGATTCTGTTAATGCAGCCTAGGACCGCAGTGGCTTTTATGGCTGCTACAGCACCCTCTTTTAAGTGGGCTGTCCACTAGGACTCCGGGATGCTTCTCACTGCTGTTACTGCTCTTAAACCAGCATAAAATGAGAAAGTATTATTTCTAGCATCACATATATTTTTCTCTCCCCTCCCCCAATATTTGAAGAACATTTGCATGTTTCACTATGCTAACGTAATTCCCAGAAGTTCAGTTGTTTTTCAACTGAAGATTGAAAGATTCAAATGAATATTATCTGTAGGCTGGCATTTCCAAACAGAAGCCATGCTGCTTCCCTTATCACTATCTCTATTCTCCCAAGAATGCCCTTCCTCAGCTGTGTATCTCGAGAGGAGCTGGGTTTCAAATCTTGAGACTCCTTACTTATGAGCCGCGGTGGCGCAGTGGTTAGAGTGCAGTACTGCAGGCTGCTTCTGTTGATCACCAGCTGCCAGCAGTTTGGCAGATCGAATCTCACCAGGCTCAAGGCTGACTCAGCCTTCCATCCTTCCGAGGTCGGTAAAATGAGGCCCCAGATTGTTGGGGGCAAGAGGCTGACTCTGTAAGCTGCTTAGAGGGGGCTGGAAAGCACTGTGAAGCGGTATATAAGTCTAAGTGCTCTTGCTATTACTTGCTGGGAGATTATGGGAGTTAGTTTAACCCATTTCAAGGGCACTTATGGGAGAAGTGTGATTTATACCTAGTGATGAGAAGTGCTGTATAGATCAGAGTGGGGTTTAGATCACCTGAGGAGATAGTAAAAGGGTGGACTTTGCCAATCAGCCCTGGAGTTGGTTATGATCTGCGCAACAGAGAAGAAATGTCAGGGCTCCTGGAGAAGGAAAGAAAAACAAGGAATTTAAAACGCTTGATGGGAAGGAACCAGAACGGTTTTATCTATGCAATCATTCTTTAGGGCAAGGCAGAGAGGTATTTACAGGCAAGGCATGATATGAATCTTTGGACAGTGCATAATGCATTTTGTTATACAGAAATAAAAAAATACGATATGGGATTAATAGCTATGAAAAGAATAACAGCAGTGAGAATTGGAACTTCCATAGCCTAATGTGGCTCATTATAGTGTTATGAAGACAGCGGCTGTAGCTTGTTGTAGGAGTTGCCACCTTGTTGATGATCTGTGATGGCCGAAGTGTCTATTTCCAGTGCAATAAAATGTTTCCTTCCCAGTAAAGTTGATTGCAAAGAGATCAATTCGGATCAGGCTTTTTTGAGGTTCAGCATTTGGAATATATATTTGAAATACATATGCTGCAGAATAGCAGGCCTTTCGTGGAGAATGGTTTGATTATCTTGGTTCACAAGAAACCGAGTTCATTGTTCTACATCGAGAACTATATGTACTAAACCAAGCTCATTAACTTTAAAGCTTTGTTTTCCCTTTAAACAGCCATAATAGCCACCAAGAAACGTGCTCCTGTTTCTTTCTATGCATAGGTTGGCCTTTATGGCTTCTTAATGGCCTCAATTGCCCATTGTTTCCATCTCCCGCCCTTCTCTGCTTTCTGGCTGGATGTTTTTCCCATCACCGGTGTAAGAAATATATTTTTCAATGCTTGATTTCCCCTCTAATCCAGACCGTGTGGTATCAACCTATCAATGGCAATGTTTCCTTTGCTGCATAGCGTTGAGTTAATCACAGTATATTTTCTTATTGTGTGTATTTGCTGCTGATTTCTTAATTTGATTTTACATAGGTAGAAGATTAGTGATTAATTCGTTTGTATTTTAATCTGTACTCCTACATACATTTCACTCTCTTTTCATGTTGAGTTACAAAGAAAATGAATAGCATGTTTGCTCTTTTACAACCCACCAAGTCAGGGAAGATCAAACAATGCTCTTCTTCCTCTACCTCCTCCAGAGACTATAAAGGCCAAAGTGAGACCAATTTGAAATCTTACGATGCAGGTGTTCAGCGGAGAGACCTGACATGTTGAGTTTTTGAAAGAATGTGGAGACAAAAGTAAAACCAATTATTTCTTGCCCAGCCCAACCAAATGAAATCATTAATTTATTTATGTTGAGGGCGTACACATTAATTTCAGGGTCATGATAGAGCAAAGTTTGAAAAACCCTAGATAGTATAAATTGTAGTTTACGCAGTACGTCAGTTTCTTTTTTCTAGTGTTGCTCCTGGTATTAATCCCTACTTATTTGATGGTTGATTTTTGGCAAGGAGCTGCTCTACTCTTTTTGTTTCCTTTTTAGCTATTTATTGTCTCTTTTGAATGGTGTATAAGTGTGATTTATCTCTTTGCACCTGTTGACGGTTATTTTTTCTGAGTGCCAACCTTCCAGGAATCCTCTAGCATATTTGGGTTTAATTTGATGCTCACAGCTTCCCAGACGAAGCTATAATAAAATCTGTCCATGTATTTTGAAATTATGGATTTTTATCATGTCTCCTAAATGCTAATTGGTGTTCCTGGATAACTCAGCTAGTCTTCAGCCTGTCTATTCTGCATAACTATTTCAATCCTTACACTGTATGTTGTAAATGATTCCTGTTTTTTTTTTCTTTTTTGGCTACTTTTTTTTTTTTTTTTTTTTGCTTTAATTTATATGCCACCCTTCTCCGGAGACTCATGGCGGTTTACAATGTGTTAAGCAATAGCCTTCATACTTTTGTATATTTATACAAAGTCAGCTTATTACCCCCACAATCTGGGTCCCGTCGACCAGACAGGGTCGGCTGGCGACTCCCAGGGAGCGGGCCTTCTCTGTGGGCATGCCTAATCTGTGGAATCAGCTCCCCCTGGAGCTCTGGATGGCCCCTGACCTTCGCTCTTTCTGCCGTGACCTCAAAACATGGCTATTTGGCCTGGCTGGATTGGACTGAAGGGTATTGAAGTATTCAGTATTTGAATACTGAATTTTATGTATTTTTTATCATTGTGAGCCACCCTGAGTCCTTTGGGAGAGAGGGCGGCATACAAGTTTAATAAAATAAATAAATTGTCAGCCCCTCTGGGGCTGCCTGTGCTTCGCCGGGCAAAGTACTTACACGCACACGGACAAGACGTCAAACCAGCTTTAATCGAGGCGGCGGCTAACAGTAGGTGCCAAAGTCCTAGGTGGAATAAAGTCGGAAACAGGCATACACAACTCTCAAGGGGCTTTATAGGGTGTGTGCATGTAATAACGCTCTCCACCCATTCATTATCCCTTGCAGCTGTTTGAATTTCAGAGTTGCCACTCGTCTTATTCCCTGCATTCGCGCAGGGACTGATGATGTCATCCTCAGGCGCTCTCCCTGGCTGCAAGATCGTAACGCTGTCCTCCCATCAACTAACAATTAGTAACCCTTAATCCCACCCATCCATGTACCGTCCACCACCAAATATCACCGTGTAGCCTAGATTCAACAACCCCCCTCCACTGTGCCATGTCGTGGGTTATTCAGGTCAGTTGTCGCCAGTCCCCTCGCTGTGGCTGTTCCGCTGGCACGATGGCGCTGTGTGTCGAGGGGTACTTGATGCTCGACATAAATAAATAATTAAATAATTAAATAATTAAATAAATAAATAAATAAAATTTTGCACCAATTGGAGCTTCCGGATGCTCTTCAAGGGCAGCCCCATGTAGAGTGTGTTGCAATAGTCAAGACGGGAAGTGACTAGGGCATGAGTGACTGTGAGTAGGATTGTCCTATGGACATGAGCCAACAGTGTGCAGCAGCCACCAAAAAAGCCAATGCAATCCTAAATTGCATTAACAGAGGGATTGACTCAAGATCACATGAGGTACTAGTACCACTCTAATATCACCTTAATAAGGCCACACCTACAATACTGCATCCAGTTTTGGACTTCCGGTGGCAATGCATCATCAATAGCAGCTCCTTTCGGAGCGCTAGCCCCGCGATCTCGTTAAAGCCGCTAAAACAGCAAAAAACAGCTGTTTAGCGGTTTGAAAATTTTCCCCTCGGGAAAAGAGGGGAAAGAGAGCAGCCAGGCTTGGGTTGAGCTCCCCAAGAGTCCCAGGAATAATTCCTGGGGCATGAAGGGTGAGAGCTCCCTAGAAGCCTGACACAAGCTCCGGACCCAGGATGCTTCTGCATTTAGCAGAACAAG
The DNA here is from genome assembly GCA_022577455.1 of Arizona elegans. Lineage (NCBI taxonomy): Eukaryota > Metazoa > Chordata > Lepidosauria > Squamata > Colubridae > Arizona > Arizona elegans. The sequence goes on along the minus strand of JAKOOJ010000015.1, from coordinate 20,251,604 downwards.
ACGCCGCGACCATCCCTGCAACATTTTAACACTATTTTGGATACAAAGCAGGCAGAGCAAAGACAGGAGGAACTCCAATTGCAAGTATTAAACTTTATCTCCTGTGTATTGAATACTTTCTTCTTGATTGCTGTGGGAAGAAAGTGAAAGGAAATGGCACCGAGCCTTAATTGGGTGTGGTAACGAAAGTTAACTTCAAAGTACTCATCTGCGCTAACAGTTTCTGCTGCTAATAAACGGAACTGGTCTCAAAAGAAAGAAGAATTAAATTGGACTGTAGAGAAATTTAAATTTATTGAGGACTGAAACTAATTTCAGTGAGAGGGGGGCTGGGTCACCCTTTACCGGTTCGAAACAGCATTCTTACTCCTGCCATTGCCGTGAGAGGGCAATGAGGTCCAATGTGTCCCATTGAAACTCTGTTGAAGCCTGGCACTCACTCTTGACTGTGATAACATCAAATTGTCCCCTGGTTATTGGCCATGGACTATCACCCCCCCTTGATGTTCAGATGTACTCGGTGAATGACCTTCGTGCCCTGCGAGATTCCCCCCTCTCGCAGGTCTGGCCCTCTTCGCTATCGAGGGCCTATCTTGATGACGGGCGTTGGAGCCCCGAGAGATGGCATGCAGCAAAGAAGAGTTTGAGGGGTTTTTTAAGTGGGTTTTTTAGCGGGTTTTTAACAAAAATCTTAAGGGGTTCGGGGGGGATTAAGGTGGGTCCTGGGGGAAATCCACCGGGTTCAAGACCAGCCTTAGCGAAGGGCCACGACATTAGGGACATAGAACCGGAGGTCGGGGAGGGGGGTGGAGTTCGATTTGAAGAGGGCTGTTCCATCAGCATAGTGAGTGGGAGGGGCAGATATGGTGGAAGCTGGGGACCATATCATGTTCCGGGAATGCGCACTCGCTATCTCAGAGCGATTGCGCATTCCGGTCCCCAATGCTTTTCTTGTTCCCCAGGTTGTCCAGATTCTCAGGGCCAGAGCCTTCGGCTGATGTTATGCAACGCCAGGTCCGTTGTTAATAAAGCCCCCCTCATCCATGATCTTATTCAGGAGGGGGAGGCGGACCTGGTGGGTATTACGGAGACCTGGTTGGGCCAGGAGGGGGGAGTCCCCCTCGTGGATATGTGCCCACCAGGTTTCCGCGCATTTCATCAGCCGAGGGCTCAGGGCAGGGGCGGGGGGGGTGGCGGTTATCATAAAGGAAGGTCTGGATCCAAGGGAGACCACTGTTCCACAGATAGCCGGATGTGAGTCCCTCTTTGTGAAGTGGGGTCGTGGAGTACAGATGGGCTTGTTGGTCACGTACCTGGCTCCCTGCCACGTGGCAACGGCCCTGCCTGAGCTGCTTAACGTTATAGCCGAGGTGGCGGTGGACACCCCCAGACTTGTCATCATGGGGGATTTCAACCTCCCATCTATCGGTGAAACGTCTGAGGTGGCTCGGGAGTTCATGGCTTCCATGACGGCCATGGACCTTACTCAGTTAATTCATGACTCCACTCACACGGGAGGACACACTCTGGACTTAGTTTTTGTCTCTGGTCAGTGGTTGAGTGGCCTTGATATAGGGGATATAGCCATCGAACCCTTGTCATGGTCTGACCACTCGCTCCTTCGACTGGACTTTCTGACCGCTGCACCCCGCTGCAGGGAGGCGGGACCGACCAGGTGGTTCCGCCCCAGGCGCCTGATGGACCCGGATAGGTTCCAGATGGAGCTTGGGCCATTTCCTGAGACTCTGGCTCATGACTCGGCGGGAGACCTGGTGGCCGCCTGGGATAGTGCGGCTGCCGGGGCCTTGGACCAAGTCGTGCCTTTGCGGCCTCTGACCTGGCACCGAACTCACCTAGCTCCTTGGTTCTCCGAGGAGCTTAGGGAGATGAAGCGCCGGAAAAGACGCCTGGAGAGTAGTTGGAGGACCAGCCGCTCCGAATCTGACCGAACACTGGTGAGGTCTCATATTAAGACCTACCTAGTGGCGATAAAAGCGGCGAAAATGAGTTATTTTGCCGCTCTTATCGCGTCATCAGATAATCGCCCAGCCGCCCTGTTTAGGGTGACCCGCTCCCTCCTTCATCTGGAGGTGCGGGATGATCCCTTGCAGGGTCGTGCTGAGGATTTTGTGCAGTATCTGTATGACAAAATCGCTCAGATTCGGGAAGGGCTGGCCTCTGACTGGGTATGTCCGGACGGGACGACTGAGGCAGGTCTTGAGAGTGTTACCTGGGGGGAGTTCGATCCTGTGGCTCCCGAGGACATGGACAGGGTCCTGGGACAGCTGAACGTGACCACATGTTTATTGGACCCGTGTCCCTCCTGGTTGGTACTGGCTTCCTGGGAGGTGACACGAGGCTGGCTCCAGAAGATTGTTAACGCTTCTTTGAGTGAGGGGATCCTGCCGACCGCTTTGAAAGAAGCGGTTGTGAGGCCTCTCCTCAAGAAGCCCTCTCTGGATCCGGCTGTTTTGGCTAACTATCGTCCAGTCTCCAACCTTCGCTTCATTGCGAAGGTTGTTGAGAGTGTGGTGGCGCAACAGCTTCCCCGGTACCTGGATGAAGCTGTCTATCTAGACCCGCTCCAGTCCGGCTTCCGGCCTGGGCACAGCACTGAAACGGCATTGGTCGCATTGGTGGATGATCTCTGGAGGGCCCGGGACAGGGGTTGTTCCTCTATCCTGGTCCTGTTAGACCTCTCAGCGGCTTTTGATACCATCGACCATGGTATCATGTTGCACCGGTTGGCGGGGTTGGGGGTGGGAGGCACCGTGCTGCGGTGGTTCTCCTCCTACCTCTCTGACCGGTCGCAATCTGTGTTGACAGGGGGGCAACGGTCGACCCCGAGGCACCTTGCTTGTGGGGTGCCACAAGGGTCGGTCCTTTCGCCCCTTCTGTTCAACATTTATGTAAAGCCGCTGGGTGAGATCATCCGTGGTTTTGGGGTGGAGTTCCATCAGTACGCTGATGACACCCAGCTGTACATCTCCACCCCAGACCACCCCAATGATGCCCTTGAAGTGATGTCCCAGTGTCTGGAGGCCGTGCGGGCCTGGATGGGGAGAAACAGGCTCCGACTCAACCCCTCCAAGACCGAGTGGCTGTGGCTTCCGGCGTCCCGATATAGCCAGCTGATGCCATCGCTGGCTATTGGGGGTGAATCACTCGCCCCCACAGAGAGGGCTCGTAACTTGGGCGTCCTCCTGGATGCACGGCTGTCTTTGGAAGATCATTTGACGGCCGTGGCCAGGGGGGCTTTTTATCAGGTTCGCCTGATACGCCAGTTACGCCCCTTTCTAGATCGGGACTCCCTAAGCACAGTCACTCAAGCACTCGTCACTTCCCGCCTGGACTACTGTAACGCTCTCTACATGGGGCTCCCCCTGGGGTGCACCCGGAGACTCCAGCTGGTCCAGAATGCGGCCGCGCGGGGGATTATGGGGGCGACGAGGCGCTCCCATGTGACACCTCTCCTGCGCGAGCTGCACTGGCTTCCGGTGGTCTTCCGGGTGCGCTTCAAGGTGTTGGTGACCACCTTTAAAGCGCTCCATGGCTTAGGGCCGGGGTATCTACGAGACCGCCTTCTGCCACCAATAGCCTCCCACCGGCCAGTACGCTCGCACAGAGTGGGCCTCCTCAGGGTGCCGTCCGCCAGACAATGTCGGCTGGCGACCCCCAGGGGGAGAGCCTTCTCTGTGGCGGCGCCCACCCTTTGGAACAACCTCCCCCCAGAGTTACGTACAATAACAGACCTCCGGATTTTTCGTCGGGCCCTGAAAACCCATGTATTCCAACTAGCTGGGCTGGCTTGAGTCAAACTTTTAAACTATTTTAAATTGGAACTGTTTTTAATTATGGCCAAATTATTTAATTATTTTAATCAGTTTTTTAATCTTTCTATGTCTGGATTTTACTTTGGCTGTGCACCGCCCTGAGTCCTATATTGGAGAAGGGCGGTATAGAAATTAAAACAAATAAAACAAATAATAATAATTGGAAATTGAGTTAATTTCTGGGAGTGGTTGCTGTAAAAGTTTTAATTTGGAACTGAAAATTTGAAAATGGCTTCTAAGCAAATAAAGATTGCTGGGGCTAAAATTACTGTGAGCTCCCCTATTCCACCACCCAAACCGCAATCTTTGACAGCTCCAGCAGAACTACAAGTTTTAACCCTGGAAGCCTTGCAGCAAGCCTTAAAGCTGCAAGCCTTCTCTTTAGAAGAAAAAATTACTTCTGTTCTTGATGAAAAAATAAAAGTGGTGACTGATAAAATGGATGAAGTAACTCTAGAAGTGACAGAAATTAAGGATGAAATTCAAGCTCGAAATAAGGCAATTAGAGAAGACATTATTTTTGCATTTAAAGGTTTGCCAAATCATATTGAAGGGTTAGATGAAAGACTAGAGGAAGTTAATCAATCAAATGTGAATTTGGAGAATAAAATGGGAGAAGTTCAGACTCAGTTAGAAAAAGCAGATTCAGAGGTGATGATGATACAATATAGATCGATGGAATTTGCTATAAGAGTAAGAGGCTTGAAAGAAATACCCAAGAGAATTTGAGAGAGATCTTTGCAGAAGCCTTTGCACAGATAATTCAAGAAAGAAAGGAGGATCTGGATTGGCAAATGGATAAAATTTATTGCGTTAATTCATGGGTGGCCAGGCAGAGAAATTTACCAAGAGATATTGTAATTTACTTTACAACAAGAAGGCTAAGAAATATGATATTGCAGGCTTCCTACAAAAATAAACTTCAAGTGGCAGGGCAGGAACACTAAAAGAAATTCCTCCCAAAATGGTGAGAGCAAGGAAGGACTATGCTTTTGTGGTGGATGAACTCAGAAAACGTCAGATACAGTATAGATGGGAGATTCCAACTGGATTGGTGGTGGATTATTCAGGACAGAGATTCCATCTTAATACATTATGGAAAGCAAGGGATTTCTACTTTAATGTATTGAAGGCTAGAGGTTCCTCTTCTCCAGAAACCAGAAGAAGAAAGGAAATAGAGGAAACAAGAATGGGAGTGAAATAAATTACCTAGGGTTTGGCAGAAGCTCAAGGAGGGTCCTCGATTGTTGAAGAAGAATTACTACAACTTACGAGCTCTGCCCAAGATGTGGAGTTATTTGGCAAAGTAGAGGAGCCGAGGGATCAAAGGCAGACTCGAGCAGCAAAGAAATGCCAAGAGGAATTAAAGGTGCAGCAAGCTCAGATCAAAGCACAAGAAACCACAAAATCAGAAGCAGTGGGAGGAGCTAGGCCAAAGATCAAAGTGAAAGATGACCTTCAACTGATGCTTGAAAAGCTTCAAAGTGCCAAAAATGGCAAGTAAATTTCTAACTTGGAATGTCAATGGATTAAATTCACCGCAAAAGAGGAGGAAAATATTTCATTATCTGAAGCAGTACAAAAATGACATTATATGCCTACAAGAGACACACATTAGAATGCAAGATCAAAAATATTTAACAAATGCAAGATTGGAGACACATTTTATAGCATCTGCACCGGAGAAGAAAAATGGTATAGTTATATACCTAAAAAAAGACTTAATTGCTAAATTAATTGAAGCAGACCCACAAGGAAGATATATTGCAATTGAAATCTTAATAGAAGGGAAAAAAACATTATTGATTAGACTATATGCACCAAATCAGCAACAAGAAAGTTTTTATAAGACTTTACATGCTAAATTAATACAGTGGAATTATAAAACACATATAATGATGGGAGACTGGAATGGAGTTTTGGATATTAAAAAGGATAAAAAAAGATCTCTACAAAATATTCAGACACGTGCTAGATTGCCTAAATCTTTCTTTGATATGATGGAGGATATGGAGCTGAGAGATATTTGGCGTGAGAGGAATGGAGAAAAGAAAGATTTTACTTTTTTTTCTGACAGACATCAGTCATTTTCCAGGATTGATTTTATATTAATTTCTAATGAATTCCTTTCTAGGATGAAGAGAACGAAGATATGTCCAAGAACATTAACAGATCATAGTCTGGTTTGGATGGAATTAGAATATGAAAAGGCACCCAGGAAGTCCTGGAGGCTGAATGAAAATTTGTTTAGATATGAGGAAAATGTGAAAGAATGTAAACAATTTATGAAAGAATTTTTTGTTATGAATTTGCATAAAGGTACACCTATGGAGATGGTTTGGGATGCAAGTAAAGCATATATGAGAGGTATTTTAATTTATTTGAATAATAAACATAGACATAAACAGGAAAGAAAACGGAAGGAGTTAGAAGAAGAAATAAAAAAATAAAGAGCAAGTATTAATTTTAAACCCAACTGATAAGAAAACAAAAGAAGCAATTAATTTATTGCAAGGGCAATTTAATATGTTGATGGCAGATCAGGTAGCAACTAATTTGCAATATGCCAAACATAACTCCTTTTGTAATGCGAATAAACCAGGCAGATGGTTGGCATATTTGCTTAGGAAAAAACAAAAGCTATGTACTATAGAGAAAATAGAATATAAGGGTAAAGAGGTGTACCAGCAAAATATGATTAAAAAAGCTTTTTCAGAATTTTATACCAAGTTGTATACTAGTGATAAGATTCAAGGTATAGATATAGATAAAATATGCAGAGGGGGAATATCTCCATAATCTCAGAAGAACAAAGGGAAGGACTGAATCAATTGATAACTGTGGAGGAAATTATTTTAGCAATTAAACAATTGAAGGTGGGAAAAGCCCCCGGGACGGATGGGTTGACAGCGGTTTATTATAAAAATTTGCAGGCAGAAATGGTGCAACCACTTAAAGGATTATTTAATAAAATACAAACTGGAGGACAAGTGCCTCCTTCCTGGAGAACAGCATTTATCTCCCTGATTCCAAAGGAAGACCAAGATCATACTTAGCCAAAAATCTATAGGCCTATTTCATTGTTAAATACAGATTACAAGATCTTTACTAAAATATTGGCAAATAGGTTGATGCCAGTTATGCAACAAATGATTCACAATGACCAAACCGGTTTTATTAATAGGCGATATATGAAGAGTAATGTAAGACAAATAGTTAATATATTGGAGTATTTGGGAAAAAACAACCAGGTCCCTGCGGTGCTTATATTTTTAGATGCGGAAAAAGCATTTGATCGACTGAACTGGAATTTTTTATTAAAAATAATTGAAAACATGCAATTTGGAGAGTACTTTATACAATCCATTAAGGCAATATATCAGCAACAAACAGCACAAGTAATAATTAACGGTAGTTTAACAGAAACTTTTAATATAGAAAAAGGGAACAAGACAAGGATGTCCTTTATCTCCATTATTGTTTATTTTGACTCTGGAATTTTTGTTGAATAAAATACGTGGTTCAGATAAAATAAGGGGAATTAAAATTAGGAATGAGGATTACAGGGTACGAGCATTCGCAGACGACCTGGTTGTGACTTTGACCCAACCAATAAATTCGGTTATAGGTTTAATGGATATAATTAACCAATATGGACAAATCTCTGGATTTAAACTTAATGCAGGGAAAACGAAGATAATAATTAAAAATATGGATACAAGTCAAAAAGAAGAAATTGAAAGAATAACAGGATTTGAATCAGTTAAGAAGGTTAAATATTTAGGGGTTTATATTACAACATCAAATGTGAAATTATATAAGTATAATTATGAAGTACTGTGGCAAAAAATCCAGAAAGAGATGGAAAGTTGGAAAAAATTGCAATTATCATTGCTGGGAAGGATAGCTGCAGTAAAGATGAATATTCTGCCAAAATTTTTATTTCTTTTCCAAATGATACCAATACTGAAAAAAGATGGAAATTTGAACGAATGGCAGAAGGGTATTACCAATTTTGTGCGGGCAGGAAAGAAACCAAGGATAAAACGGAAAATAATGCAAGATATATGTGAAAGAGGAGGTCTCAAAATGCCTAATTTAAGATTGTATTATGAGGCAGCTGTGCTCTCAGCAATTAGTGATTGGATTAATTTAACAGAAGAGAGAATATTGAATATTGAAGGGTACGATTTGTTATATGGATGGCATGCATATTTACTATATGATAAAAAGGTGGATAAGAATTTTAAAAGTCATATATTAAGAAATGCATTGCTACGTGTATGGAAAAAGTATCAATATAAATTAAATAACAAATTACCTGTTTGGACAATACCTAGACATACGATAGAAAATATAAGTGTGGAGCAGAAACAAGATGTGACTACCTATAAAGAGCTTCCTATTTTGGAAAGAGGTATATTGCAATTAAAATCTTTAGAGGTATTAAAGGAAGAAAGGAAAATTCAAACCTGGTTTCAAAATAATAATAATAATAATAATAATAATTATTATTATTATTATTATTATTTTATTTCTATACCGCCCTTCTCCCGAAGGACTCAGGGTGGTGTACAGCCTATTTAAAAACACAGACAAAACAACAATGTAAAATTTAAAATAATTAAATAAATTGGCTCAGATTTAAAACCCCAAAAAATTTAAATACACCAATTTAAAACTATTGTGTTGATAGTCCGGCCTGGCGGAACAACAGGGTCTTCAGTGCGCAGCGAAACACCCGGAGGTCGGAGATCTTACGAATTTCCGGGGGCAGTTCGTTCCACAGGGCTGGGGCTCCCACAGAGAAGGCCCTCCCCTGGGTGTCGCCAGCCGACATAACTTGGCCGATAGCACCCGGAGGAGACCCTCTCTGTGGGAGCGAACTGGTCGGTGGGAGGCTATTGGTGGCAGAAGACGGTCTCGGAGGTACCTGGGTCCTATGCCATGGAGCGCTTTAAAGGTGGTAACCAACACCTTGAATCGCACCAGGAAGATATGGGCAATTGTATACTAGGTGGAAAGAAGATCAGAAAATTGGTATTGTACAAAATGAGGAAAATTTAATAAAACAAATCAGAGATCAAAGTCCAATGCATATTAAAAGGTTGTATAATGCACTGATAGAAATAGATTCAGAAACTGAGTTAGTGAAGGATTGTATGATAAAATGGGCACAAAACTTTGGGGAATCAATATCTATGGATGTATGGGAGAAAATATGGGTTAGAAATGTGAAGTTTACTCAAGCCCAAAATCTAAGAGAAAATTTTTACAAAATGTTTTATAGATGGCACTTAGATCCCCAAAAGTTAGCCTGTAGGTACCCGAGTTTACAACCTACATGTTGGAGATGTAAATGTGATGATGCAACGTATTTTCATGTATGGTGGACATGTAAGAAAATTAAGGCATTTTGGATTAAGATATGGTGGATTATACAAAATATTCTTAAAAGGAAGATAAAATTTACTCCACAGTTGTTTCTACTGGGTATAATTGAAGGATGTACAGTTATAGAGACTAACTTGATTCTGAATTTAATAATGGCAGCCAGACTTTTGGTGGTGCAATACTGGAAGAAGGAAGAAATACCTACTATTGAAGAATGGACATTAAAAGTAGCTAATCTGGCGAAGATGGCTAAAATTTCTGCATATTTGAAGGACCATTCGAATGAAAGATATGTACTGGAATGGAGAAGATGGATTGACTATATACAAAACAAATACGGGACTAAAAGTTGCAAATAGCTTATGAATGAAATATTTAGATGATTTTTTTCTACTTTGATATCTTAGTATCTATGGCGGAGTTAAAGAGTAAGGGGAAGTTAAGAGTTTATAGTTAGTTTGCTTATGTTAGATTATGTTTGTTAAATGCAATACCCTGTATTTTGCTCTGGGAAGTCGGGGGGGGGGGGAGAGGGGAAGGGGGGGAGGGGGGGATTTGTTTGTAAAACATTTTAAAACTTTTCAATAAAAAAAAATATTGCATCCAGTTTTGGTCACCACACTATTAAAAAGATGTTGAGACTCTAGAAAGAGTGCAGAGAAGGGCAACCAAGATGATCAGGAGCCTGGAGGCTAAAATATATATAGAATGGTTGGAAGAACTGGGCGTGGCTAGTCTAGTGACGAGAAGGACTAGGGATGACATGACAGCAGTCTTCCAATATTTGAGGGGCTGCCACACAGAAGAGTTGGGGGTCAAGCTGTTTTCTAAAGCACCCGAAGGCCAGACAAAGAACAATGGATGGAAACTGATCAAGGAGAGATTCCACCTAGAAATAAGGAGAAATTTTCTGACAGTGAGAACAATCAACCAATTGAACAGTTTGCTCCCAGAAGTTATGGGAGTTTCATCACTGGAGGCTTTCAAGAAGAGACTGGATATCCATGTGTCAGAAATGGTAAATGACCTCCAAGGTCCCTCCCAACTCTGTTATTCTGACTGTCATTCTGTCATTAGAACATCTACAACTACCAGGCAAAAAAAATGAGATTAAATCTGTTTAAGGAGTTTATGAATGTATATCACAAATATTTAAATTTAATTTAAATAAATATAAGAAGAACTTTCTTGACACTAAGAGCTGCTTAGTAGTAGAACAGTTTACCTATGGAAGTTTCAGATTCTCTGTCTCTGTCACATTACTACACTACACTGCATTGCACTGCACTGCACTGTACTACATACTGTTGTTATGTTATATGTTATATTATCTTCCTTTCTATGACTCTATAATGCCTTAATTTGGGGTAGAGTTGAGGTGACTGGATAGAGCTGAGCGTTTACTGACCAGATGCCCTTCCTGACACCATGTGGAGTTGCAACAGATTTTTTTTTTTTGGCACCCTAAGAGAGAAGCATCTTCCACTGCCTAGGATTGAACTCTCAATCTTTGAAGTGGAAGCCAAGCCTCTTCACCATGAGGCCACCACACCACTTACTGTATTATATTGTATTGTATTGTACTATTATATTGACATATTCTACTATATTTTGAAATGTTAGTTTTTCCAAGCTTCTACGTGTTCAGAAAATGCCATCACAGTAGCCTTTTCCTTCATTTGTCCTGAATTTATCACCAATCAATTTCGGGTGACAACATTTAGATCCATTGCTAGGAAAAGAAAAAGATAACGTTTCTTCTCCATCTGCTATTCCTGGATTAGAAAGACTTGAGTTCTATTATTCACAGGTAGAAAACAGCAGCATTCAGTGTCATCTGGCAATGTCACCTGGTTTCCATTTGCCTCCTGTCTGATTTCAAACAAGAGATGCAGTATGTTTAATTTTTCCAGGAAAAATGACTTGCTGAGATGCAACAAAGTTTTACGAAGCTACTGAGCAGAGAGGCAGGAAGTGGTGGGTCAGTTGGCCCAGCCTTCCCAGCCAGTTTATGGTCTGGGTATGGAGTCAAATGGAGCAGAGATCAAAAGCCAGGCAGCTGGGAAGGAAAAAAGAAGAGCCAGCAAATTGGTTTTATAGTGTCTCCTAGGCTGATATTTCTTCCTCAGGGGTGGTTTGGTCTGGTCATACAGTCCAAGTGGACCATGTTGAGCAGGCTTGTAGAAGGGTCAGATCTCTTCTATGGAAAAGAAAACATTGCCAGCCTCTTGTTGAATACCCACTTGGAAGATAAGTCAGATGCCAAAGTCCCCCCGCACTTGTGACTTAGCTAGAATTTGTAAAAAGATAGCAAACAGCCTATGAGCTTCTGGAATGATGAAATCTAGGGACCATGGCTGTCAGAATCTCTAGTCCATACCTTACTGCAGGGGTTCTCAACTTTTCTTCACCACAGAGACTCTTTTAATACCTTTTGTGGCCATGAACCATGGCCACGGACTGCCAAGACTTATTATTTTTAATTTAATTGTTTAATTTTATTTATTTTATTTAAAATGATTTTATTTAAATAATTAGATTTAAAGATTTAAACTATAACATTTGTTCAAGCCTTCACCCTCTGTGATGACATCGCTGCTCCCGCCCCCCCGGAGTCCACGGACCACAGGTTGAGAACCACTGCCTTATTGGATCCCAACAAACTTTCTGAATCATCAAGACCTTCCTAGCATATCAATTTAAGAAATGAAATAATAAATAAATTAGATAGATATTGATAAATTAGATAGAGTTATCGATTGAAAGGTCAGCAGTTCAGTGATTCGAATCCCTAGTGCCACGTAACAGGGTGAGCTCCCGTTACTTGTCTCAGCTTATGCCAACCTAGCAGTTCAAAAGCACATAAAAAATGCAAGTAGAAAAATAAGAACCACCTTTGGTGGGAAGGTAACAGTGTTCCGTGCGCCTTTGGCGTTTAGTCATGCCGGCCACATGACCACGGAGACGTCTTCGGACAGTGCTGGCTCTTCGGCTTTGAAACGGAGATGAGCGAGGGGAACCTTTCCCTTCTTTGTCAGAACAACTAACCGAAAATAATTTCGCTTCTGCCTCCTTATTAATTGCTTTTTAATCTTGCATTGATTTAATTTGTTGTAGTCTGCCTGTTGATCAGAAGATTAAATAGAAATTGAAAACTCTTTCTATGCCCTATCAACCCCAGATGAGAAAATGAATAATTTGGGATCAGGAATAAAAAGATTACACCTTGTAAAGTGCCTTAAACCTGGATCTTGGGTTTTAAAAGGCATGATTGTCAAGACCTAGTTAAGTGACCTATGCATTTTCTCAGCTATCTCTTTCCAGGTCTCTGGAAAACCTCTTGCCTGTAGCAAATTAACCTTTCATAACAAAAAAAAGAACAGCAATCTGTTGGCCAATGCAAGGATGGCTCCCATTTTGCAAACTAACTTGTTCCTACATGATTTGTGGTTATTTACAACTTAGTACCAAGATCAACAAACGTAAATTATTTTACAGTAATTATGCTATAAATTTAGTTTCTTTGAGCCAAGTTATGCTTCTCTTATATCTTTCTGTGTAATAAAAAACAAAGGATTAAGAACCAGTTCTTTTATATAATTTACCATTTTATAGGAATTACAACAAAGTTTGTGAGGGGGGCTTTTATCATTCTGTTTCTAGATGAAAAAAAATCAAGAAGGTATCCAGGATCAACCTCAACATTTCCCTGAATTAAAAATCAGAAAATAAAACTGTTTGCAAATAGTTTGCTTGCTTGCTTTCTGTAAAATGGTACTAGACTTATCTAAAATGGCCTAGGTTCTCCTGCGTGGGCAGAAGGCTGGACTAGAAGGCTTCCAAGATCCCTTCCAGCTCATTCTATTCTATTCTATTTAAAAAGTAAATTAAATATCTTTAAATAAATATTGTTTTTGCTGCACTCTTTAGAATTCAACATGACTTCTGGTTGTAAATCTTTTCTCTTACTCCTTTATGCATTTTCTCTATACGATCCAGTTTCAACACTTGGTGTTTCAGTTTCCTTCCACGTTCACAGTATAGCCTGGCTCTGCATTTGTTCTCAGCTTAAAGGTTTGCAATCATTGCTTGTCACCTGTTTTATACCCAGTTGCAGCTCACTGCCTTTGAACATGGAGAAGATGCATCAAGAAAAGCAGCCCTTGTGTTTTATCCTGGTCCTGAAAGGACACGTGACCTCCAGACATTCAGCCTAGGGAATCATACCAGGCGGTAGCCTGGGGGAATAGGATTAGGTATGTCGTGAAACCCATGAATGACCTTACTTTACCTTCAGGTTAAACCACAATAGGATTTACTTCTTCAGGCATAACATTCTATCTGAGCAGTAAAATTATGCTTTGTGAACTTAAGGTTAAGGTATTTTAAGACCCAACCAGTTTGTAACAAATGTCTAGTAGGTTTCTTTTTAAATTCTGTGTTCCAGAAGTGGGATCCATTCCATCATTTATTATTAAAGTCTTTAGTGCCCATAATCATCCTGGCAAAATAATACAGAACATGAACATTGTTATGAGAACGCTCCTATTACTGGAGGTTTTCAAGAAAAGATTGGAAAGCCATTTGTCCAGGATGGTATAAGTTCTCCTGCCTTGGGCAAGTGGTTGGACTAGAAGACCTCCAAGGTCTCTTCCAGCCCTACGAATCTACTATTTGCCAAAATACCAAAAAACAAACCCAAACCCTAAAGTAAAAACATTGTAGCATGCACAATTAAATTAATGACCTATTAAATGAATGAAAACTGGGGTAGGGGAAATGGAATAAAAGCCAAAAGAAAAGACTCTGGTTTATATGACTCCTTAAAATCTTCTGTACTGCTCTATGTAATTAATCCAAAATTTTCTGGCTTTTTTACACTTCCACCAAGCATGATAAAATGTCCCTTCTTGTTGGGTACATTTCCAGCATTAAGTTAGAAGAACCTTTATATATTCTAGTCAATATTTCAGTGACATGCATCAATAATGCATCCTTTTGTAAAAATTATCTTTAAGATTGCAATACACTGTAAATTTCTATTCTTCCAGATACATATTCTCCCACCAATCTGTGTGTATATTACAACCAAAATTCTTAGCACGCTTTATCATACATTTTCACCTGTTTTTCTTCTGTTTCATATCTCAGCAAAAGTTTATACATTTTGGCAAAACCACAATCATTATTTCAAGTTCCATTTCGAATTCAGTCTTACACTGTCCAAAAGCAAAAGTTCTTCTATCTACTTTAAATTTTTTAAATAATTCTGCATATGGAAATCATTGACATGAATTCTTACTACTACCAGATCATCTCTTGTTTTTATTCTACATGCTCCTTGACAAAGTTCTAATATATCTGAGAAAGTCAACCATTTATGTTCAGTTATCATTTCTCTTCTATAAAATGCTTCCTGTGCCGAGAGCCATGAAGGTACTTTCTGGCAAAGCCCAAGTTTACATCTGTTTCATGTTCTCAACATGATGAAATTCAACATAGAGAACAGTAAGGTTTTACACTAAGGCAAGAAAAAAGAAACCCAATGCACAGGTCTAGAATAGGTAGTATCTGGTTCAACAGCAGTAACTGTGAGAGGGATCTAGGAGTCCTAATGGACAAAGATTTAAAACAGTGGCCTACAGCTGCCAAAAAAGACGATGCAATCTGAGGCTGAATTAACAGAATCAAGATCACTTGGAGAATTAGTACTGTCTATAATGCCCTGGTAAGACCACACTTGGAATATTGCATCCAGGTTTGGTTGGCTTAATATAAAAAAGATGTTGAGACTCTGGAAAGAGTGCAGAGAAGAGCAACAAAAATAATTAGGGAACCACAGGCTAAAACATATGGTATGTCTAGTTTAATGAAAAGAAAGACCAGGAGTGACACGATAGCAGTCATCCAATGTCTAAGGAGCTGCCACAAAGAACAGGAGGTCAACCTATAGTCCAAAGCAAAAGATGGAAGCTTAACAAAGATTTAACCTTTAAATGAGAAATTTCCTGACAGCAAGAACAATTGTAGGAAGAAATATCCTTCTGGGTTTTGCTCCAAGTGGGGGAAAAGACACTGGAAACATGGAGACTGCTTGGAAAGATGGTTTAATGGTGGACAGGATCACATGGCTTTATATTTCTTTTGTCCAGCTTGTCCACCCAGGTTCTCCTTTCCATACTTTCTCCCTCACTTTCATTGTCTAGCCAAGGAAAAGGCTTATTCTTTCTGGTTTTCTGCAGAGCTGCGTCTCCATAGAGTAGAAATTACTTTTGATGTTGGATGCAGCATTTCTGTGAATATTATCACTAAATCAACTGCACTGCTTCATCACTGTTTTTGAAAGTTGATTCAGGTCTGCATTACTTTAGTCTTCTTTCTCCGCTTCTGAATGGGGTCTCTGATTGTGGATGCACCTAAATAATACCTGTGAAGCCAGTAGGAATTATTTGAATGTCTGCTGAGGAAATTTAGAATGAAAGAATGCAGGCAAAATACCTGCTCTGTCATAAGATAATTTAAAGGGCTTCTCCAGCTATTGTTCTGACTGCACTTAAGAGCAATTTTGGACATCGTCCATGAAGCAACTGGTCCCAGCTGGTAAGGATTCTCCCTTTCAGAGATCTCCAAATAAATCAAAGCCAAAACTTTGGAATAATTATCTTGCTTGGTTCTAAATTTATGTTTGCTTTGAGTCTAATAAGGTCATAATGGCAACCCCCCAGACGTTGGGACTGAGGAAATTTCCATTCTTCAAGCCTGAATTATATCTACCTGACTAATTCTGTCATTGTATAAAACTGTTCTGGCGTCTTTGTCTAAGATCTCCGTAACTACGGTATATCAAAATATACACACCCCAGAAAATTCTGCCTTAAGAAAACCTTTCTCATTTGCAATGTAAATGTGCTTACTTTCCATAAGAGAACTGCGCATTTAGGAATGCTTAAAAATGTATGCTATTACTGCAACAAAATCTACCCAATTTCTGAAAGATTTTCTTCTTGATAAAAGAACCAACTATTTTTCTGTTTCATTCTCATGATGTTTGAAGTAGCTCCATCCTGTTCCATCTTATATGACAGAGTGACATTATCTCTAGAAATACTTTGGTCAGGGTGAAAAAATTTCATTGGTAGACAAATTATTTGAATTCCTTAATGCCTTAAAAGTGAGTCAGCTATTCAAGCATATATTGATTGCCTTTCGATCTTTCCAAAAGGTAAGAGAATTCATAGAAGGTTTTTATGGAGAACAAAGCTTTTATTCATACAGTAACTCTACATATTCCTCTTCCAACAGAATTGTGTATTTCAGATTTTATAATAGCTAAAATACCTAAGAAAGTGACATGTTTCTTAAGTATTTTAGCATACTTAAGTTAGTGAAATGTTGCTGAATATGATGGGTTGCTGAAAATGTAAATATTCACTTTTCTCTCATGTGATTCTTTTCAGACTTGCATCTCTAGCAGGAATCAAGTCACTCTTCATAAACCTGAAAGTAAATATCAGAGAGACTTCATGTGTGCCATACCCAACAAGGCTAATTTTCAAAATGTGACAATGTGGAGGTTATTGATATTACTTATTTTTATTTTAATTGGTGAAATATAGTTTGCATAGTGATGCTGTACATATTTTAAAATAATAGTTTTATGTCATCATCATAATTATAACTAGACAACCCTTTGGGACACAGTTTCAGGGATATTTTCTTACCTAAGCAGAGAAAGAGAATGGAGACCAGTGGGCAAAAAAGCAGAGGGAGCGGGAGGAACCTCCAGATTCTTGATCCTTTGCATGGCAATGTTCTCATGCATGTGCCACTGCCCCCCCACCCACCCACATTACCATTGTGTTACTTCCATGTGCCCCATGGCCTCAGAGGCCAATTTTAAAATGCAAGGAAAAATGCAAATCAAAAGGGAAAGGGTGCGGGGGAAGGAATATTAAAAACATAATGTAATATATAATAAACCATGCACCACTAATATTATTACAATTATTACAAGCAAACACACACACACACATTTTATGCTTTACAGGTTAATATTAAAAACTATAAGGGGAAGTTTTTGAAAAGGAACTTTTGGTGACATATGCAAGACCACATAAAGCAATAGCACTTAGATTTATATACCGCTTTACAGTGCTTTACAGCCCTCTCTAAGTGGTTTACAGAGTCAGCCTTTTGCCCCCAACAATCTGGGTCCTCATTTTACCGACCTCAGAAGGATGGAAAGCTGAATCATCCTTGAGCCTGGTGAGATTTGAACTGCCAAATTGCAGGCAGCCAGCAGTCAGCAGAAGTAGCCTGCAGTACTGCACTCTAACCACTGCGCCACCGTGACTCAATATGCCCCAGTTATTCCTAGCTTTTATGTTTGTAAAGCTGGAACTGAATTATTTACTTGAAGGAGAATCTTCATTGAAAAAAGCAAAGATATTGGAAATGAGATGAGAGACCTAGTTAATTACTAGACCCTTCGCTGAAACGATTGCAAAAATGTAATCTTGTCTCTATTACAAAGGAGCTCAGAGTAGAATATATAATGATTTGGTTTCAAGTCAAATATTTTTTACACTGATAGACAAATATAGGAGTGGAGGAATATAGTCATTCAAAAGGCACATAAAGGATCTAAAAATAGTAAGACTGGAAATCTAAAAATAATTACTGAAAGTTAAATAAAAGATATATTTTATACATATGAAATTATAGATGAAAGAGAGAGAGAAAATCTAAAAGAAGGGTAGGAGCATTAAATGTGTTTAGGGGGCATAAAAAGTAAAATGTAAAAGACTTTATCTATCAAGGTGCAGAGCCTTCAAATATTCCAAACAGGGGGCTCATTAGATCTATTTTATCAGGGTGAGTCCCAAGCACAGGTTATTGTCCCGCAAATTTTGAGCACACCTGCACAGAAGCTGGCAACATTGTACAATATGTTGCAGTAGGTTGGCATCTGAAAGCAACCAGATGATACAGAATTCTGCACAGTGGGTACCGATGCAGAAATACTCAGATGGAGTTGGCATGAACGTCTCTGCAGTCCAGGCACTGGGAAAGAAGAGACTGCGTTGCTTCCGGATCACAATCTCTTTGGCTGAGGAATTTTCGTGGGTCAGCTGAGGGCAGGATAATGCCAGGGTAAAGACCCTTCTGGGTCTAGGTACTTTCAGTTTAGTGAGGTAAGCCACGAGGGAGGCAGAGGACCTGTTAATACCTAGCAATAAAGTTTGGAGCCCTGGCTAAATCCAGCTGGTGCTCTGAATTGGCTCTGCACTCCTTAATAGGGGCTTTATTAGGGGCTCAGGAAGATAAATCTATTCAGCATCTCCTTCTGTCCTACTATCACAGCACCATTGAGAGTGTCCTGACATACGGCATTCTTGCATGGTATGGGAGCAGCTCTGTAGCAGACAAAAAAGCTCTACAGAGAATCATTAAAACTGCCCAGAATATCATCAGACTCCAGCTACCAGCCCTGGATGACATCTTCCAATCTCGCTGTTTGAAGAAGTTGCATAACATTCTCAGAGACTCTTCCCATCCTGCTTACAATCTTTTTGGACTGTTGCCTTCTGGCAGAAGATACAGAACAATTAAAACTCGGACCACATGTCTTCTGAATAGTTTTTATCCCAGAGCTATAATTGCACTCAACAATGAACTAAAGGGCCACCATCAGTGAGCTGTTGGACAGCATTACTTGGTCTGTTGTGTGGAGGTTTAGGTGGTTTAGGAGTGGAGAATTGTGGTGGGTGGGAGTGTGTTTGGCGATTGTTATGTGTGTTGGAGCTGGACTTTGCCTGTTCAGTGAATTTCATTGTATGGGTATACCGTGTATACAGGTACAATGACAATAAAGTTATTTATTTATTTTGCCTGATCATATGCTATTCTAAGTAGGAAATCTGGAGAAAAGCTCAACAAAGAGATTTTATTGATTGACTGATTTGTTTGCCACCCATCTCGCTTCAAGGTGACTCTGGGCAGCTTATAAACATAAAAAGCCAATAAAAACATGAACAATAAGTATACCCAATAACAGTCATAGATTACAATTAAAAATCTGTGAAAGAAGGAAGCCAGATGCGCACAGGAGTTGGTGGGGTCTTTTCTTAATCAGCCACATCTCTGGTGTGTTAGACCCCCATTGGGACCCCAGGCCAACTGGCAGAGTCAGTCTTATGGGAGGGCAGGAGCAGATCTCACTGCAGTGGGCAAGATGTGCCAAAAGGCAGGCATCACAGCAGAAAAGCTCCTTCTCCCGGAGCCTGCTGGCTGACATCCCTTGAACAACAGGGCCCACAGCAAGCCCCCTCTGCTGGCATGGGTGGAGAGGGCCGGTCCCAGATGGCTCCTCGAGTAACCTGTACCCCCATGCCATCCAGGGCTTTAAAGGCGATAACCCACACCTTAAATTGAACCCAGAGGCAAACCGGCAGCCAGTGCAGCTTGCAGAACAGTGATGCAACATGCCTGCACCATCACACTCTGCACATTTTAATTGAAACCATCACCCATGATTGAGGCAGCAAGGCCAAGATACGAATAGAGTTAGATAATCTGGGCCAACAGTTGACTATGGTTACTCTACCTTCTGCTTTCATGAAGCTTGCCTCTAGTTGCAAAGTGGTATTGCAGTTACAGAGACTTGAAGAATCATTCTTAAATAATTGCATTGTACAAACTCCAGTGGTGTGGAGCTGTAGAAGGGGCGTATCTGGGCCCCATAGAGAAGTTGTGCTATTGGTTTGGTTTCATGTGCTTTTGAGAGCTGCAGATATGTAGTGGCCATCTTTTGTCCTAAGGAATTTACGGAAGGCAGATACATTTTCGGCAACATAGTTCCCAAGGACTTTCCTACTGCTGGCAACCTGCTCCTGGACCGTCTGTATTCCAGGAATGTAGTTTCCTGGGTCTGTTTTTTTTCTTTCCTTTTTTGAAGATGGGAACCACATCAGCTCTTTTCCAGTCTTCTGGTAGTTCCCAGGTGCTCCAGGATATTTGAAATGTGGTACAATGGTTCTGAGATGACATCTGCCAGCTCCTTTAGAACTCTGGGATATAATCCGTCTGATCCCAGTGATTTGTATTTATCAAGATCAGCCAGGTGTTCTCTTACCATTTATATAAATATCTTACTATTTATATGTTGAAACTTTTAAAAATTATCTTTGACTTTTGTTGCAAATCTTTGTTCATTCTCAACTTTTCTGACTTCATCTTTGCAGATCCAGGCTATCTGCTGATATTCTGCCTTAATTACATGTCTCTCTTTCGGTTTTTTGTTCTTATCTTTTCTTTCAACTAAGACAATATCATCAGTTAATTGATGGTACCTTATGCCATACCAACAGATGACTACTTCTAGTGGGTTCTTGTGAATAAATGCCATTGTAGGAGTATCACAAAGGCAAAACCCCATACCCACCAAGGAGATACCACATGTCCAGACTAAAGATTTGTTATCTTTGCAACAAGAGAGAACAAAGAGGTCTAGCACCCATGCCAATTTTAAAACAACATTAAAACACCACTTAAGACTACCAACCTCTGCTGAAGGTCTGACCCTTCAAAAATAGCCCTTCTTCTCCAATGGTGGGTATTTATTCAATGGAATGGCTTGCCTGTTGGAGTTGTGGTGCTCCATTGCTGGAGGTTTTTTAAGAAAAGATTGAACAATGTCTAGGATGGCATAAGGTGGGCAGGGGGATGGACTAGAAGACCTCTAAGGTCCCTTCCATCCCTAGGATTCTATGATTCAACTTGTAAGGTTTCAGGTTCCATGTAGCAGTTTAAACAAGGAAAGCAGTGTATATTCAAAGTTATAGAAGCACAAGATTTGCAAGCAGATAAAGTCTAAGATCAATCTTTGGCATTTCCAAGGTGGGCCATTCTTTTACTTAATGAATGAATTGACTCAGCATAAGAATATTTGATTCAATCCCTGAGGCAGCTTTGAAGAACCCCTCACTTGTTGAGATGAGCAGCTGTAGAAATCAAATAAATAAAAACCATTTATATTTTCAACACAAAAAAGAAAAGTACTTCCCACACCCACATAGCCATACTTAACCAGTTCATTTATAAAAAGTGGGTACTATATTTGCACGGTTTTTTTTTTTTTTTTGAAAAACAGTGCCTTGTCAGGATAACATTTACAAATAGTGCAAAACCAAAGAAAAATTAATAGTAAATCTTAACACACAAGTTAATAATGATAATAATAATATAACACCAGTAATTATGATAGTATAACCAAAAAACAGGGAGAATAGCACTTGTAAAAATGAACGTATTGCCAAAATTACTCTTCTTATTTCAAACAATACCAGTAAAATTAGAAAGGAATTTTTTTTGACGAATTGAATAAAATGACTTTGAAGTTTATTTGGCAAGGTAAAAAATAGAGAATAAAATTTAAAATGTTACATGATTCTAGATGTAATGGGGGCCTCGGACTCCCAGATTGGGAATTATACCACCAGGCTTCAGCGCTTACGTGGTTAAAAGATTGGGTAAATTTGAAACACAGAAGGCCGTTACTACTAGAAGGTCATGATTTACAATTAGGTTGGCATGCCTTCCTCTGGTTTGGCAAAAGCACGGCGCATAAATATTTCCAGTTTTTGTTTTCTTATGGTTACATGAAGCCAATAAATTTATGCAGAAGATTAATCTAGGATGGTCTTTCCTATTTGGTTGCAAATTGTGGATGACCACTAGATGGTGGCAAAGAATCATTTAAAAAATCTAAATCCTTGCTATCATCTGGCTTTTTATAGTAGTCCTGGTTAATTTAGCAATTCAATTTAGCATATTAAGTGAAAACCGACAGGGTGCTATTAAGCACAGAATATTTTTAATTGTCCTTTTCCTACAGATGCTTTAATTTTAAGGAATAAATCCACTGAATCTTGTAAGATTTTTTAAGCAGGGATTTCAAGCATTACGCAGTTCTGTCATTTACTAACAATTAGTCTAGAGCAGATAACAGGACATAAAAATAACATCAGTGACCTTGGAAGAGGACAAAAACTGTGCATCAGAAATGGCTAGAGGACACTGGACAGCATTTTGGGGAAGATAAAGAATGGAAGTGTGAGCAAAGACCAATCAATATACTTGTCCTTGAATCAGAGTCGGATGCAATACCAAACAAACTACTTCTCCCTCTAAGGCAGGGGTGTCAAACTCAAGGCCAGGGGGCGGATCTGGCCCCCCTGGAAATAGCGAAGGACCAGCCTGCGATACCTCAGAGGTTGCAGGAGGCTGCCCCAGCTGAAAATGGGGCTCACGAGGGCTACGCGTGGTCCCCCGAGCTCCATTTTCACTGGCAGAGGGTTGTAGGAGGCCATTGCAGCCGAAAACGGAGTTCAGGAGCCATTTTTCTGGCAGAGCACTCGGGCCCCCACAACTGCCCCCCAACACAAGTGACATCATGCTGGTCATACCCACACTGGCCACACCCACACCCACACCCCCAAGGTCAAACACAAACTTGATACAGCCCTCAATGAAATCAAGTTTGACTCCCCGGTCTAAGGTGATGAGTCTCCTGTGGCCATTAGATTTTGTGAAATAGAAAGCAAATGCTCTATAATTAAGGTGACCAGATTTTAACATTGGTAAAGAGGGACATTGTGGGTGTGGCTTATTTTGTGGGCGTGGCTAGCTGGTCATGTGACTGGGTGGGCGTGGCTATGTGTATAGGGTAAGGTGAACAGATTTTAACATTGGTAAGAAGGACACCATTGTGGGCATGGCTTATTGTGTGGGCGTGGCTTGGAGGCCATGTGACTGGGTCGGCGTGGCTAGCTGGTCATGTGACCGGGTGGCCATTGCTATCTGTATAGGGACTACTCAGAGGGCTGAAAAGTCATTTCTGACAGGTCCTCACACATTTGACTGGTCCTCACACTTATGACCATCCTCACATTTATGCCCATGCAGCATTCTTAACAACCATGTCACTCATTTCACAACTGCTTCTCTTCACCATGGTGACAAGATAGGGCAAAAACATAAAATGTGAGGACAGTCGTAAGTTTGAGGACTGGTCAAAAGTGCGAGGACCAGTCAAAAATAACTTTTTCAGCCCTCTGAGTAGTCCATATGCATTAAAGGATACAGCAATAGAGAGGGATGAAGGAATGGAAATTAGAGTAGGAGTGAGGGTAAGAGAGGGAGGAAGAGAGGAGGAGAAGGAGAAAGGAAGAGGAAGTAGGGAGGCGAAAAAGAGGGTGGGGGGAAGAGAAAGTAAGAAGGAAAGAAAAGAGAGAGGTGGTAGGTTTGAGGAGAAAGATTGCTGTACAATAAAAAAGATGAAAGGGAAGAAAGCCAACCCCAAGCAAATATAAAGATATTAAGATAAAGAATGAATGGTTAAACTTTAAAGAATAAAAGAGAACAAATATGAATAAATAGCAATAATTAGAAACACACATACAAACATACAATGTATTCTCTTTGAACAGAATATTTGGCTGGTTCACAAATTTAAACAGCGTTTAGTCATTTCAATTAAATTTACAATTTCTATATTTCCTTTTTGCCATATTTATTCCTCATCTATTTTTTAAAAAAACCAATATTACCCTTCATCCTCATCTCTAATCTTAATCAAATTCAATTTTTCCCTTCTATTCTATATTATACCCCTTCCCATTGTCATCTATTTTTATATCCATCCTCACATTGGTTAATTATGTAATTATGTAATACAGTTGTTTAATACAAATTCAACATTTTAATATAAATCAATTAGTTATATAACTATCTTTTTTGTATATTAATCAATATGAACATGAATATTCCAATTATTTCCATGCAATCCAATTTCTTACAAATCAATTAATTATATTTACCAATAATAATAAACCAAATAATTTCCCCCATATATTCCTCCAAACCACAATTTAACCATTTCTGCTTTCAACACTATATACAATTATTAATAGTATCTCGATTATTACAATTCCCTAGTTAAATAGAGCTTTTTTTCTTTTGTGTTTTAAAATCTTGAACTCTCCTCTTTTGCCCTAAATTTCCCATTGTTTGCAGTTTTTTGCACCTACCTTTTTTGGTGAAGAAAAAGAAAAAGAAAGAAATCTCTCTCTGCCTCATTTTGTCACGTTGCAGCTTTACTTTCACTTTCGCCTTTGTTTTCAGCATAGCTAGGGGGAAAAAAATCTGCTCCAGGAACTTTTTGCAGCTAATTAACCTAGCGGAAGCTGTAGGGGCTGTTTTTTCTATTTTTGCAGGCATGGGTCTACTCATTTTTTTTTAACACTGATCAGATGTAGGTCGGCCCTTTGAAGCCCTGCAGCAAGAGTTTAAACAGTTTTTTTTCCCTCTAGCCATCAGTGGGGACTCAGGAGGCAGAATGAAAAATCGGGACTTTTTTAAAACGCCGCGGGATGCGGGACAAATTGCTCAAAAGCGGGACCTCTGGTCACCTTATCTATAATCCTAGGAGGGGAAATCTGCATGTAATAACTGGTGGGCATTTTCCCCCTAACTTTAAATGTGAATGTAAAATAACTGAGGAAATGGGAACAATTCCTGCTAAAGGTTTGCCAAGAATTTTGCTTTCAGGAAGAATGGAAAAACAAGCCATTTCAGTTTCCATTTTCAACAGCAGTAGTAAGTTTTTGGAAGAAGTAATGGATCTGCTAAATCTGTTCCAACCCAACTAAGTTTGGTGATGTTTGTATCCCATTACTGTCCTGTCAAGTCACTAAAAAGAATTGGTAATTTTTCATGGGAGAGGGACTGATCTCCAAGATCAAGAAAGCATTTTATTGATGATGCATGCGCTAGCCTATAATCTTTTCAATTTTTCCAGTTTATTTATTTTGCTGCTTGAAGGAGTATACATATCTGTAAAACATCACTCAGATGCCCACCTACACAGACTGACAAAATTTCATAAAAGCAAATAAGCTTTCAAAATAAAAATGGGATTTATCTTGATATTTGGGTACCTTCATGCTAAACCTTAGCCTGAAAAAGTGGTGACCCAACTTAAAACGTATGATGGCAGAAAATTTGCTAGACAACATTTGGCTTCCTTCTCTGAATCCTCGAGGAAGCTTGAGAAATCAAGGATGGGAAAGATTTCCGCCATCTTTAGAAGGGCTAAAACATCCAGTTCAGTCCCTGACCTCTTAAATTAAGGATGAAAATTAGTATAAACTGTTCCAGGCTATATGGAATATATTCAACATATTTGTGCAGATTTGTTTTTCTTGTATGTTTACATGTTGAAAAACAAAGTCTTTCATCAAGAAAGAAGAGGCTATCAATTTTGCCATCCCCACCAATTCTACCAGCTTCCCCATCCATTCTTCCATTATAGGTATTTGTAAATCCTTCCACTATTGAGCATATACAGTACAAGTCTTGCTGCCATTGTCATCCATTAAAAAAAAGTTCCATAAGGGGTCTCTATTTGTTTGTCCCTTAAGCATGAAAGAAAGGCCTCTGTGTTTCAACTGTTCCTTCACTTTTAAAGTCTTCTGTATGTATCAAAATACATACTTGACCTCGATATTTTCTAACTTTGTTCCATGTCCACAAAAGATGAAAAAATGTTCCCTCAGTTTCATTACATGCCAAACAAATATAAGGAAATTCCCTTATACATTTTTGACAACTTATCTAATGCTACGTACCAATGACACATCATTTTATGAAAGTTCTGTTTAGGATTATAATTCAATGTTAATTTCAACCCTTTCTTTCACATATTCCCTCATTGGTCCAACTGTATATTGTATTTTATTTTTCCCTATTTTATCATACAATCTTCAACTTGTTTATTCAGTTTCCATTTTTAATAAAGGTTATACATATAATAAAGGTTAACAGCAATAATATGATCATCATTTGTGCAGAGCTCTATATCAAACTCAGTTTTAGACTTTTTAAATTCATAATTCTTCTTATCCAACTTAAATCTTTCCATTAGCTGAGCAAAAAGAAACCAATGGCACATACAACCCTCCAACTCCAGGTTTTCTCTTGTTTTTAATTGTCCTTGAGAAAAATTCAGCAAATCAGTATATGCTAATTATTTTTGCTTAACTATCATTTCCCTTCTAAATAGGCTTCTTGGGGTGACAACTATAAAGGGATTTTAGGAGACAATTTTACCATATGCCTGTTTCATATTTTCAATATGGCATATCTAATTAAAGAATTTTTAAAATCTACATTCGTCTTAACTGTTCTACCACAAATAGCCATGCCATTCAAATCTTAAATTGCATCCTTCTAATCCCAATAACTTCCTATTTATGATATATGATAGCTTTATTGATTAGCCTATAGGCCATATCAAACCATAAGGTGCAAACACATATCACCAATAAAATCTTATGCAAACAATTTAAAATAAGAGTAGAATTAGAGTAGGTAGGGCTGAAAAACCTCCTACTGTATTTCTTAAACTCACCCACTCTTTCATCCAAACTAAATAAGCTGCAAAATACAATTTGAAATATGGCAGAATGTGCATATTGAATCTTTAGTGAAGTGATGAATAAATCAGAAATGTTTATTTCTGGGATCAGTTAGACCTTGTTTTCATTGTGGCAACACAACACTGGGCTACTGAGCAAGTAGTGAATAGTTTCATACCTTCTAGAAGATGATTCACATAGAAGTTGTCTAGCCTTTGTAGGAATTTACATATTAAAGACAGAATTTGTAGAATTAATAACCCTGTAAATTTTACAGCGTAATAATACATGAGATATGGATTCAATCTCTTTGTCATCATATGGACAAGTACACTCAGTTAATGGGGTTTTGGAATGTCTGCCATGCAGCAAATGCAAATGATAGAATATTAATGTCTAGTTTTGAGAAATTTATTCTCAACCTGAGGAAAGACGGATTCTGTAGATGTTTTGATGGTGCCCAAGTGCCCTTGTTTATCACCCCATTTTTGCCATTTTAGGGTCACTTACTAATTTTGCCCTCGAACGCCATGTCCTTGGTCCCTTGGTTGTTTGTCTTTTCCAGTATTACCGCCTTTTTAAAGATATTTCTATTTCACTTCCATCTGTTTCTTTAGGCAGGATATATATTCCTTAAAGGGGGATATTTGTAGCTCAGGGATGAAATGAGGGGCCCTTGGTGCTCTCTGAGCTTGGATGTTTTCTTGCAGACGTTTTATGACCCAAACTAGGTAATGTTATTTTTTTTTTTTTTATGTATTTATTCAATTTATATCCCGCCCTTCTCCTAGTAGACTCAGGGCGGTACACAGCAAGAACTAAAACACATATCAATACAAAATTTAAAATTATTAAAAGAATTAAATAACTGTGGCCCACAAATTTAAAACATTAAAACTAAAACCCATTTGACAATTTAAAAAGCTAAAAAAGACTAAAAAGGGGGGGGGGTTTCACGCCAGCCCTGCTTGATGGAAAAGAAAAGTTTTCAGGGCACGGCAAAAGGCCCGGAGATCCGGTATCCTTCGAATCTCCGGGGGCAAATCGTTCCAGAGGGCGGGAGCTGCCACAGAGAAGGCCCTCCCCCTGGGGGGTCACCAGCCGACATTGCCTGACCGACGGCACCCTGAGGAGTCCCTCTCTGTGGGCGCGTACTGGTCGGTGGGAGGCTATCGGTGGCAGAAGGCGGTCTCGCAAATACCCAGGTCCAATGCCATGGAGCGCTTTAAAGGTGGTGACCAACACCTTGAAGCGCACCCGGAAGACCACTGGAAGCCAATGCAGCTCACGCAGGAGAGGCATCACATGGGAGCGCCCTCTTGCTCCCATAATCCCCCGCATGGCTGCATTCTGCACCAGTTGGAGCCTCCAGGTGCTCCTCAAGGGGAGCCCCATGTAGAGAGCATTGCAGTAGTCCAGGCGGGAAGTGACAAGTGCCTGAGTAATTGTGTTATCAGTGCTATGGTTACCCAGTGAGGATGATGTTCTCTAGTTTGGGTCATGAAATGTCTACAAGAAAACAAGCAAGCTCAGAGAGCACCAAGGGCCCGTCATATATTCCTTCAGCATGGATACTGCTGCCTTTTCCCTTAATGGTCAAGGCTGATTCAGAGTTTACTATTATTTCTGTGGAAAATGGGGGAGGAAACCATTCGAAGTCTTCAGATACACAGTAAGGCTTTCAGAAGTAGCAAATCCTAAAGAAACAAGCATTTGGACAAGGCCACAAAAAGGAGGGGGTCAACTTATTTTCCAAAGCACCAAAAAGCAAGACACAAGACAATGGATGGAAACTAATCAAGGAGAGAAGCAACCTGGAACTAAGGAGAAACTTCCTAACAGTGAGAACAATTACGGTAACCAGTGGATCAACCTGCCTTCAGAGGTTGTAGGTGCTCCATTAATTGGGTTTTTTAAGAGACTGGACAGACACTTGTCTCAAACGGTATAGGCCCTATACCATTTCAGATTATACTACAGGGTCTCTTGCTTGAGCAGGCTGGACTAGAAGACCTCCAAGGTCTCTTCCAACTCTATTCTGATTGAATTATGTTCTCCCAGGCCAGGAAAAGAAAGAAAACCACTTATTTTCAGGATTGGCTCTTTCTCTGAGATTATCCAAGGCATAATGTTTATGCAAGGTATAATTGCTATTAGATCGCTTATTGGTCTCTGTGGTAAGATGTCCTGTGGTTTTCAATACTGCTTCCAAAGTTGCAAAAAAATCTGACTGATAAGCATTGTCCATGTTAGAGATGAGGCCTTTCGGGAGCCTATTGTGTCCTGCAATAGGCAATGGTCAGTTGGACGTGTGGACTGCTCATTTGGGTTCATTTGTCTCTTTGTTTCTGGAGTTTAGCTTGAGTAGTTTGGTTTAGAATTTTATTTTCCTTTTTGATCTTAGAGATGTAACCTTGAGGGTAGTTGTCAGCATTTTTGTGTTTAATGGGCTCATAGTTTGTTCCAATTGCTCCTTGAGGTTGTTTATGGTGCATCACCATAAAACATAAAGCAACTAAGTAGTCTAACTACTTAGTCTCAGTGGCTAGAGTGCAGTACTGCAGGCTACGACTGCTGACTGACTGCAGTTTGGCAGTTCGAATCTCACCGGCTCAAGGTTGACTCAGCTTTCCATCCTTCCGAGATCAGTAAAATGAGGATTGTTGGGGCAAGAGGCTGATTCAGTAAACCGCTTAGAGAGGGCTGGAAAGCACTGGAAAGCAGTATATAAGTCTAAGTGCTATTGCTATTGCTAACTACAGAAGCAGAAGTTGTCTACAACACATGGAGTAACTGCCACTATGTAGGAGAGACAATCTGGAGTCATTCACGAACTCTACCAACTAGCACTCATAAAACATGGTGAAAATTCCTTAATCTCACATGGACAGACTCAACCATAGTTTCAAGCATTGGGAAGGACCAGCCAGGCAGGGGAGAGTCCTGGAGGGAAGAATCAGAGCTGACCCCCGGAGCCTTCTGCCCCTCTCCAATGCCCAGGTGGAGGCTGGCATCTGGGCATCTGCTGGGTCCCAGGCAGCATTTAATCCAGGGGGCCTGAGCGCAAGTGGGGGAAGGCTGAGGCAGAGAGAAGGCAAAGGAGGGGAGGGGGCCACACCCCAAAGACCCCCCCCCAGACTTTGCTCCTGCTGGCACCCAGGCAGCCCAGCGTGGTTGTGGGGAGGAGGAAACTGTGGCTTCTTCCCAGGTGGGAGAAACGGCCTCTGCCCGTCTCCCCTCTTTCTGCAGAGCTTCTCCTTGCTTGGCTTGGATTCCATTTGCACACCTAACATACCAGGCTCGATGTGCAGCCCCAGCTGAGGCCTCCTCCGGCCGGGCTGCTTCCTTGGGCCACCCTGCCTGGTGCTCAGCCGCCATCAGGGAAGGAAACTCCCCACTGCCCAACCTTTGGCCACCACGTGCAGCTTCAGGGAGAAGAGTTGGGGGATTTGGTTAAGGACCCATGGAAGCAGAAGGAACCTGGCAGGCTGGCCTCATCTGCTTTCCCACCACCTCAAATAGCTGAAATTCTTGGAGTTGCAGTCCACCGGTCATAAAGAGAAACGCTGATCTGTGGGACAGCTTCTAGGCCAAATCCCGCCTCATTCCGGTCGCTCTCTTGCTCAGTGGTGGCGTGGCATGCCTTCTCCTTATGCACAGAAAGCCAAGATTGTCTCTTTCAACTTTCAGGGCTCATTGGCACCAGAAAGCCCAGAGGACAGGAGGCGTTTCCCCGTCTTGGTCCAACATGGTGCTGCTTGATCCTGCAATCAAGAGCAGCTGGCTGGAGTGGAGAGCTACCTGCCTTGCAATGCAGGGCTAAGGACTAGTCCGACTTCAGCACGAGGAGAAAAGTCTAATCAATAAAGAGGAGCCAAAATGGAAGTGTTGTTCTGAGCAGACTCAGCCTCTCCAACTCTGTCCTGCTAGCCAGATAGGTAACTCCCTGCAAGAATCTTCCTGCAGGTTCCTCTTCCTCCTTCTTCTTCCACTTAGTTATAAGCACATCTGTTCATCTCCACAGAGAATCCGAACCAGAACTCTGTGGCTACCAAACCTAAAGGCCAGGCTGGGTGTCTCCAAGCCTGCTTTCCTGGCTGAGGGGTCCCTTCCCAGATCCCTCGTGGAGAAGCAGGCAGCACATTGCCTAGGCTAACACCTGACCTACTTCCTTTTCTTAACAGATGGCTGGATCTGGGCAAGGCAAGACAGATGGCAAGGATTTAGCCGATCTTCTTTGAATTGTTTTGTCTATCATTACATCAAAATATGAAAACTCCTTCAGGTTGGGGTCAAGGGGAAGTTAGCCTGGCGTAAAACATCTGGCTCAGGCATCACTGCATTTCCAACCATTCATTTGATTCCCAAAAGGGATCCTAAAGGTTTTCTTGGACAACGAAATGGGAGACAATCGTCCCCTTGTCTTCTGGCAAAGGTGCCTCTTTGACTGGCCCATTTCCCAAGGCTGCCATTTTGTAAGCGTCTCCACAACATTCTCTCCAGGTTCCAATCACATCCACCGACCCCCAAATGGGGGTCTCTGTTCTTTACAAACAACATTGTTTTATCTGAAACCAAGCTTAATCTTAGGTACAATTGAGATCCACTGAAGTTATGTCTTGTGGTCTTGTTTGGCCTACAAGAAAATCTAGAATGAACCCCTGGAGTCTTTGCTAACTTTGAAACTCTGCCAGGAACAAGAAAGGGGCCAGTTGTCCTAGTTTATTTATTTATTTATTTATTAAATTTTTATGCTGCCCCCTCTCCCGAAGGACTCGAGGCAGTGAACAGCCAAAATTAAAAAAAACATACAATATAAACATTAAAGTACTATAAAAACAAAATTAAATTTATATTGGCTTCCCCCTATTTAAAACCCCTTACCCATAAAATTCAACAATTAAAAGATTTTTAACCCAGCCCGGCTTGCTGAAATAAAAAAGTCTTCAGAGCCCGGCGGAAGGTACGGAGGTCTGGGATCAGTTGTATCCCTGGGGGTAGTTCGTTCCAGAGGGCAGGGGCTCCCACAGAGAAGGCTCTTCCCCGGGGGGTCGCCAGCCGACATTGCCTGACCGACGGCACCCTGAGGAGACCCTCTCTGTGGGAGCGTGTTGGCCGGTGGGAGGTTATCGGAGGCAGAAGGTGGTCTCGTAAATAACCAGGTCCTAAGCCATGGAGTTATCTCCATGGTTGTCTCCCATCCTTAGTTAAAGCTGTCAATAACTAAATAGTGTAACTGTAACCAACGGCACCAGGTAGTACTGGAACGTACAAATAGGTTTTTTTTGCTCTCAGACACAAAGGCAATTTTATACTAAAGCAAAAGAAAAACTGTTCTTCTCTTCTCTTTCACTAATACATCAGAAGAATCTCCTCCACCATAAGATGCTGATTAAAATTACAATATAAAATATAATAACGGATGGAAGAAACCCTGGAGGTTTTTTAGTCCAATTCCCTGCTTGAGCAGAAGACCGTGTACCATTTCAGACAAACGGCTTGAAAACTTCCAGTGACAGAACATAATCTAGCAATCATAGAAGGGCTGGATGAGACTTTGGAGAACTTCTGGTCCAGCCCATGGCCCAGGGCAGTAATCCATTTGCAGCATCCCTGGCCATCCAGCCTCTGCTTAACATAAGAGGTTAACATAAGGGAATCTACCACCTCCTGAGGCAATCTCTACTGGCCAGAGGACATCCTGATTGGCTGCTTCCAAGTCAGGCCAAGGAACTAAATCTATAACATCTGCATCTCCAGGAGCACCCAGCCCCATCCTCCATGGCTGGGATCTCCTAGTGGAGGTCATGGAAATTGACCTGGCCCAAGACAAATACTGGCCAAGCGTGGATGGAGAAGAGCTATCCCTGAAAAGAAAGATGCCCTGAAACTGATGCCAGGTGATCAGAGCCATGCCAACGATCTGCTGGCTGCCTCAGGTGTGGGAAGGAGAGGCACCGACCTGCCGACTGCCAAGCCCCATGTCCAACCCAGAAGCCAACCCTGGGTCCTGCCAAAAGTGAAACTGCCACAGAGAACGTGGACAACCCTAAAGGGAGCAGAGGTCATAGAGCCCACCCTATCCCCCCCGCCCAAAAGAGTGAGAAAAGGCCAACCAGCCCAGAAGACAGTCTGCCGGAAAGCAGAACACGCACTGACGTCTCTTCAAATGGTGATGAAATGTTTGCAACCAAATTGCCAAGCTCGGAGCTCAAACCAACGCCCGATTTAGAGTATGACGATGATTCCTTGGCAAGTCGCCTGGCTGCCATGGGTAAAGCCAGAAAGGTAGGTGGGAGAAGCTGCCAAAGATTGTCCCCGAGGCAATCCTCAAATCCCCAAAGATTACTGGGATGTTTTCAGTGAAAAGGGGTCAGACATGCTCCCACCCCACCAGCCGATCGATTGTTCCACAGAAATCCTACCGGGGGCCAAACTACCCAACTCTAAGCTGTATTCCATGACCCCCTAGGGAATTAGAGGAATGGTGGACTTTTATAGACAAAAACCTGGAGTGTGGTTTCATCCAACCCGCCAGACCGAGAATGGCTGTCCTGATACTGTTTAGGAAAAAGAAGGATGGGTCTCTTCACCTGTGTGTGGACTATAGGGGGATAAACTCTGTCTGTGTGGGAAATGTCTACCCTCCCCTTGATGAAGGACATAATAGCCCTTTTGGCCAAAGGGAAGTTCTTCACCAAACTGGATTTGTGGGAGGCCTACTACCAAATTAGGATCAAGGCGGGGGATGAGTGGCAAACAGCTTTCAACTGCCCCTTAGGAGGTTCCCAATTCTGAGTCCTTCCTTTTGGACTGCAAGGGGCCTCTGCTGCATTCCTGCAACTGATCAATGAAGTGCTGAAAGGTAAGTGCTGTGTAAGCACCTGTACAAGGGGGTGCTAGTCCACCTGGATATGCAGATGATACCACTCTAATGGCAGAAAGCGAAGAGGAACTAAAGAGCCTCTTGATGTGGGTGAAGGAGGAAAGTGCAAAAGTTGGCTTGAAACTCAACATTAAGAAAACTAAGTTCATGGCATCCGGTCCTCTCAATTCCTGGCAAATAGATGGGGAAGAAATGGAGGTAGCAACAGATTTTATTTTCCTAGGCTCCAAGATCACCACAGATGGGGACTGCAGCCAAGAAATTAAAAGACACTTGCTCCTGGCGAAGAAAGCTATGGCAAACCTAGACAGCATACTAAAAAGCAGAGACATCACCCTGCCAACAAAAATGCGTATAATCAAGGCTATGGTCTTCCCAGTTGCAATGGATGGCTGTGAAAGTTGGACCATAAGGAAGGCTGAGCGCCAAAGAATGGAGGCCTTTGAATTGAGGTGCTGGAGAAGACTCCTGCGAGTCCTTTGGACTGCAAAGCGATCCAACTGGTCAGTCCTAGAGGAGATCAACCCTGACTGCTCTTTAGAAGGCCGGATCCCGAAGATGAAACTCAAATACTTTGGCCACCTAATGAGAAGGAAGGACTCCCTGGAGAAGAGCCTAATGCTGGGAAAGATTGAGGGCAAAAGAAGAAGGGGACGGCAGAGAACGAGGTGGCTGGATGGAGTCACTGAAGCAGCAGGCGTGAGCTTAAATGGACTCCAGAGGATGGTAAAGGACAGGAAGGCCTGGAAGAATGTTGTCCATGGGGTCGCGATTGGTTGGACACGACTTCACAACTAATAACAATCCACCTGAATGGCAGTTTAATCTATACTGAGACCATGGCAGAACATGTAAAACTAGTCAGAGCTGTGCTCAAAAAATTTCAAGCAGCTAAATGTAGTAAATTCAGTCTCCAGAATAGAAGACTCTATCTTCAAGTCAGAATGCAAGCAGAAGTAGTTACCAGTTAACTGTAATAAATCCATCCGACTTCGTAGAGGAAAGGAATTTGTCTATCTCCCTTCTAGCTGAGGCTGTAATGTTGGAGAAATATAAAGACTTAAATTCCAGAACAACAAATGAAATCCACTTTGCTGGTTGTCTTTTATCTGGAACTGGGTCAAAGTCCTTTTTTTGTATCTCTATCCAAAGGTAAAGCTTTAGCTTCTACCATTCTTTGAATAAATATTAAAGTTTGACCAAGTTTTTATAGGAGAAATTCAGAAATAAACTCCAGGTATTTTGCAAATTCAAAAAACACAGAAACCAGTGGCAAGAGTCTAATGTCTCTTCACTACCACCCCTAACATTGCCTTGCTTAGAGAAGAGACAAATATTATCCAGAACAACATATATCAAAAGGAAACAAGGGAAAAAAACCAATTTCAATCCAGCAAGGGGATGAAATAAATCAGCATACAACTGCTGATCAACTTTTACAGCAAAAAGCAAAATAAAACAATAAAGTCAAAAAGTGAAAGTTAAAAAATTTCAGCATGCTTATGAACTTCCTGACAGGAAGGTAGATACCCCCGGTGACTTTTCCATTGCTTCCAGAGGGAATCTTCAAGATTTTGCCAAGAATCTTCCCCTTCCCCATTGAGTCCATGATCCTAAAGGCTCCCATTCAAAACCAGGGAGCAGCACTGCCAAAGAATCAGCTTTAGCAGTGAAATCAGCAGACTGTCGGTAAGATAGAAAAAAAACTCTTACCATGCAGAAGCCATCTTGAAAGGGCAGGTTGGGTCAAGGTCTCAACATGGAACTTTCAAGCAATACGAATTCTCCCAGCTGGAATGTGGTAGGGGGAATCTGATTACTCTGAGTTGTCTGTGCTATTTCTCTAAGGATAGAAACTGTTTGGCAGTCAGCTCATTCCACCCTAACCACAGATGCACTGAGATGGCTGGAGATACAGAAGAAGCTTCTGGAAATTTCCCCATAGGCTCCAGAAGTAAGCCGATCTATAATAGCTTGGGTATCACAATGTCTTTTTCCGCTTAGTTGATGAGCCAGAAGATGAAGAAAAGCATGTGAGGCAATTAATTGGTCATCCAGAAGAAGCTGTTCCAAGAAGCATCAGAAAGACATCCTAAAGCAGGAGCATCTAAGAGAAGCCTCTCAGAGGGTGCAAAGACAGAAACGCACAAACAGCTTACTGAGCATCTGGATCAGCAAAGGGAGGGTCTTTAGTAATAAAAAGAGAAGTAGTACATTCAAAAAGTGAAGCAACCAGGTCTGTGTGAGCAATCTGGAGTTTAAAGTGAAGAATTCTCTCGGCTTCAGTAAGGCTTCTGTAGCATGGCAAACGCCAAAAAGAAATGTAAAGAAAATAAATGTATTAACAGTTTTGTCTCTGAAAAAACATAAGAAATACAAATGAAGACAATGAATTTAACTGCTCAGGCTCCCAGGGAAAATGGCAAGAGTTCCACCCAGTAGATTAAAGAAAGGAAGAAAAATGTAACTCCTTTTAAATGGACTCCATCAACAAGATTCTGCCTATTAGACATAAGCAAATAACAGATTGGACTCAATCGTCTCTCACTGTCTCTTCTCTGGGCTTTTGGGCTGACAGGAAGGAAGGAAGGAAGGAAGGAAGGAAGGAAGGAAGGAAGGAAGGAGTGAGTAAAAAATATACAAGACAATACATAATAAAGTATGGCCTTTAGGCTTATATGAGTGTCTTACTTGGAGATTAATTACAAAGGGGATTTAATCAAATCCCTGAATCAATCACTTCTTGAACTGGAGTGATAATTTGGAAGAGCTTCTGAGGTTGTATAAAATCCCCCCCCCCCCCGCCTTGTCAATTTGAGGTGAAATATCAAACTGACAAGGAATTCAGATTGACAGAGCCACCAATTTGCTCCTGTCTAATCTTCATGTTGGCCATCAGCTGCAGCACATTTTCAGCAGAGACCTTTGACCTCTGGTTTGCCTGCCAAAAGGGAAAAAAGGCAGTTCCATCAGGAAGTCAGCAGAGGGTGGTAGAGTCCACACAATAAGCCTTTTCTGTCGGCCAGCCTTTGTTCTCCAGATGTGTTGGGACAACCCTTCCAAGAATTTGGGTGCCAGGCTGACTGCTAATTCTGGGAGCCTAGTTCCAAGACATCTGCAGAGCATTAGAATAGTTCCTTGAATTAAAATTGATGTTATTTTGCATTCAAATCCTTCGATTTAAAATTAAATGGTTATGAGTACTTTTTACAGAATAACAGAGTAGGAAGGGACCTTTGAGGTCTTCTAGTCCAACCCTCTGCTCAAGCAGGAGACCCTATACCATGTGACACAAATGGTTGTGATGAAGGGCCCACAACTTCTGAAGGCAAGCTGTTCCACTGGTTAATTGTTCTCAGTGTCAAGACATTTCTCTTTAGTTCCAGGTTGCTTCGCTCCTTGATTAGTTTCCATCCGTTGTTTCTTGCTTTGCCTTCAGGTGCTTTGGAGAATAGGTTGACCTCCTCTTTTTTGTGCCAGCCACTTAAATATTGCAACAATGCTATTATGTCACTTCTAATCCTTCTTTGCATTGGACTAGGCAATCCCAGTTCCTGCAATTGTTCTTCATATGTTTTAGCCTCCAACCCTTAATCATCTTTGTTGCTCTTCTCTGCACTCTTTCCAGAGTCTAAATCTTTTTTATACTATAGTGACCAAAACTGGATGCAGGTCTTACTAAGGCTTTATAAAGCGGTACTAATGTGACTTTGATTCTATCCCTCTGTTAATGCAACCTAGGACTGCATTGGGGTTTTTTGGCTGCTCCTGTACATTGCTGGCTCATATATAAGTGATTGTCTACTAGGACTCCAAGATCCCTCTCACAGTTACTGCTGTTTTCTTTTTTCATTTTCATTTTATTAGATTTATATACCGCCCTACTCCCGAAGGATTCAGGGTGGTGAACAGCCAGAAAGATAAAACACACAAACTACAAAATTTAAAAGACAATATAAAAACCCATTAAATAATTTGGCCCAAAACAATTTAAAACACCCCTAATGTTTTAAAACAAATTTTAAAAATTACAATTAAAAGGGAAGTTAGGCCAGGCCAGCCTGTTGAAATAAATAGGTCTTGAGGGCACGGCAGAAGGTGCCTAAATCTGGGATCCTCCGTATCTCCGGGGGGAGCTCATTCCAGATAGCAGGTTTCACCTAATCTGTACCTGTACATTTGGTTCCTCTGGCCTAACTGTAAAATCTTACTTTTCTCTACACTGAATTTCATTTTGTTAGGGCCCAGGGTTCATGTCTATCAAGATCCATCTGGATCTTCAGCCTATATTTTGGAGTGATGGCTGTTCCTGCCAGTTTAGTGTCATCTGAAAATTTGATGATTTCTCCTTCTATTCCTTCTTCTAAATCATTATGAAGTTATTGAAGATGTATTTCAGACATTAACTGGTCACTCTGCACATTCCACGTGAATTAAAGGAATATTTCCCTCGATGTGGTGAGATTAACCCCATTAGCAGTTTTCTTGATAGCAATATAGGTTGACGCCATCTTCTTCTAACCCTAACATTTCCTGGTGGTCTCCCAACCCTACTTAAATCCAACCCTGTTTAAGCTTTTCCAAATCATTCCACTGCTGTATCCTATAAGTCAGTGATGGCTAACCTTTTTGTCATCACGTGCCAGGAGCAGGGGAGCAGTCACGCATGCACATGCCCACACCCATAATTCTATGCACCCTGCCCCCACACATGGGCACACGACCCCCCCCACCCCGACACTCCCCCTGCTCCTGGCACATGATGGCACAGTAGGCCCATTTTTTGCTCTCCCCAGCTTCCAGAGCCTTTCTAGGAGTCTGGGGAGGGCGAAAATGGTCCCACTGGAAGTTGGCAAATGGGCCATTTCCAGCCTCTGGTGGGCCTCCGGGAGGATGGGGAAGGCTGTTTTCACCCTCCCCAGACTCCTAGAAAGGCTCTGGAGGCTGGGGAGAGAGAAAAATGGGCCTTCCCCACCACCTCCCAAGGCCCTCCAGAGGCAGGAAGCAGCCTGCATGTGCCGGAGCTGAGCTCGCGTGGCTACCGATATGGATATGTGTGCCACCTGTGGCATGTGTGCCATAGGTTCGCCATCACGGCTATAGGTAGTATTTACAGAAGAGACAGGCTGGATTTCCACAGGTCAAGCCAAGGTTTCATAATAGCTTACTGAACAAGTCGCCATGGGCCAGATTGGTAGAACATGCTAAGAAGCCATAGACATGGCTGCCCTTGCATAACACACAAAATAGCAATAGCACGTAGACTTATATACCGCTTCACAGTGCTTCACAGCCCCCTCTAAGCTGTTTACAGAGTCAGCCTCTTGCCCCCAACAATCTGGGTCCTCATTTTACTGACCTCAGAAGGATGGAAGGCTGAGTCAACCTGGAGCCTGGTGAAATTTGAACTGTCAAATTGCAAGCAGTCAGCAGAAGTAATCTGCAGTACTGCATTCCAACCAATGTGCCACCATTGCTCAAATCCCCAATGGAAGCTACCATATTACAGCTTAGGACAAAGCAGACCAAAGAGCTGGACAATGATTGGTCCAATTGTGCCCCTTGGGTCTCCTGAGGTGGGAGCAAGTGCGCTCTGCCATTCCAGTGCCGTGAGCACAGTCACAAGGGGTGGGAGTGAGGGGGTGAGGGATGGAACGCAGAAACTGTGGAAATCCAAAGAAATGGGTTCCCAGGTATCAGTGACGAAGCCTTGGAAATTGTTCCCATCTGCTTCTCATCTGATTTGCGGGGTCTCTCCCCCTCCTCCCCACTCCTGAAATAACGTGCCAGAATGCTTTCAGCATAGCTGGGCAGAAGACTGTAGACTTTATTTTTGCTGAACAAATCAGCAACTGCTAAATAAATCTAATCAGCAAAAGCAGAGAGGAAGGCTCCACAGATATCTGAGCAATTGCCGTGGATCACCAGACCATGCAGTTATTTCATGCAAAGGCTGTTTCTGATTCCATTTGTTATCATCAGCCAAAGCTTACTTAATGCAAGCAGCTGGAGCTGGACTCCTGCGCTGGTGGGATATTGGCAGAGCCGGGAG
Organism: Arizona elegans; assembly: GCA_022577455.1. Classification (NCBI taxonomy): domain Eukaryota; kingdom Metazoa; phylum Chordata; class Lepidosauria; order Squamata; family Colubridae; genus Arizona; species Arizona elegans. The sequence continues at coordinate 20,211,962 of JAKOOJ010000015.1, read as the reverse complement.
AGAAACGGATAATTGATGGCTCAGGGAAAGGTACAGCTGGTTATCAATCCACAGCTATGTTGTTTCAGGAAAAACAAGAGACGTTTAAGACTCTGAGAGGCCCAAAGGTGGAAGGTCCCGCTTTCTTCTAGTTGTGTCTCATTGCAATGAGTTTCTCCCACCAGGATTCTTTCTTCAGAGGTGTCGTTGGGCCCATCAGCTGAGAACAGATAATGGAACCCATAGTCATGAAATATTTCCTTTTCCATTATATTTTTGCTACAGTAATTTGTTTTGTGACATTGAATGAAAATGATCAGTTCAACTATTTGCTCACAAAACTGAGCCATACCATATTCAGGGCACAGGGAACTCCCCACCCACAGAAAATTTGATGTTCCCCACAATTTTAAAACAGGCTTGTAAAATTGTTGCCTTTGTAGGAAGCCTCCCCCCAAAAGGATGAAATGTTTTGGGGGATATTAAAAGAGGCAGAATATTGTATTTCCCCAAAGGAGAAATGGAGAACAAATCTTAACAAAGGCAGAAAGCAGCCCCGACAGCCTCCAGCAGATGCCTGAACTCTTTAGAGATGGATATTTTGTACCGATAAAGAAATCCAGACCAGCCTATTCAAAAACAAAACAACTTCAGCTCCAGCTGATGGGATTAAAATTTGCATCCCCCATCCAAATTCTAAGTACAGGACATGATCTTTAGGACAGAGTAAAATTGACTCACCACCATTAGAATAGCAAAAGACACAAGGCTCACTACATTGCACAACCCCCTGGAGCAACTCCGAACCTGTAAAAATCCATGCACTCACCAAACCAATTTGTCAGCTGTCCCAGAACTGCATGCTGTTGTTGGTTCTGCTCATCAATAAACAGAGTCCTTCTTTCCAGTCAGCCTCCATTTTATTTCCCGCCTCCATTTTATTTCTCCCAGACTGGAACTGGATCAGATTTTTCTTCCAACGTTTTGCATGGTTAAATAATTTTGGAAGAGGTGATTGTTCACGTCATCTTTACATTTTGACACCCCCTCCCCCAATGTTGATGAATCCCCAAATTGCTTATAAACATAAAGAGATTAATTGGCCATATTCCAGCATTTTTCATTTCTATAATGTGGTGATGTATTGGTAGCAATTGCTGTGCACAACTGTTGCCTTTCTGTTCCTGAGCATGCAAATTTCCCACTTGTGATATTTTTTCAGGGAAATTACTTCCCTCTACAAAAAGGTAACTTGAGCTGCACGAGAGGGCTCAGCTCTTCTACCAAACTTGGGAGCCTGATTTAGTGGAAGCCTATTGTATTGTTTGCCCTGAGACAGCCCAGGGGACAGATTGATGGACAGAAGAGAGCATTCTGCCTCTCTTTCCTGCCCTCTGAAGGGAATCACCAATTTATGGCCATTCCTTTAATGGTTATGGTTGTGATAGTGCTAAAAAAACCAGTCCTTGTGCTTTGTGACTATGGCAACAACCCCACAGTCAAATTCAGACACACGTTGACAATAGTTGCAGCATCCCAGGTCCTGCCATCTCTAGTTGCGACCTTCCCAGCTGGCTTCCAAGAAGCAAAGTCAGTAAGGAAAGCTGGATTCGCTTAAGAAATGCAAAATTTGCTGAATGACCACAGTAAAAATTGTAAAATCATGCATGACTCGCTTAATGACTGCATCACATAGTGAAGGAAGTTCTGTCCCAATGGTCCCTTGTGATCGTAAATTGAGGAATCTCTGAAGCTTTGCAGGCCAGTTATGTTAGTGTTGTTTGATTATGTTCTTCTTGGCAATGTTCTTCTAAGCAATTAGAAATATGTCTCCCCAGAAGTTTTGGATTTTTCCATCTGAATTTGGAACATCTGGAACAAGAACCTCCCTTCACGATGATTTCTAACACCCCTCCCCCTTGCCCATCTGAAATTTCTGACCACTTATGTTTCTATACAAGCAGAATGAATCTTCTGATAGAGAAGTTTCCAAACTTGGCAACTTTTAAGACTTGTGGACTTCAACTCCCAGAATTCCCTAGCCAGGCAGGCTCATGCTGTCTGGGGAATTCTGGGAGTTGAAGCCCACAAGTCTTAAAAGTTGCCAACCTGGAGACCCCTGTTCTAATGGACTGGGAACCAGAAAAACCTATACACAAAGAAACAGATTTCTTTTTGAGGTGTCACAGGAGTCTTTGTTGTTTTTCCAGCATGGTGACCCACAACTTACCCTCGACTGAGGGAGATGTTATTCCTCAGCACCATGTTGTCTATCTTGTAGCACACGGAACTGCCAGTCAACCTGATACTGTTCAACCATTTCTTTGCTCCCCATTGAAGGATTTCTGGTGAGGAGGAGGAGGATTACAAATAAGAAACCAATTCTGCAGAAAAGGAAGCGCAGCAGCACAAAAGAAGTGTCAAATAGAGGAACTCAATATAAAAAAATAGTTTGTTGTTGTGAAATATTACAACACCATCCTTTTCTTAAAAACAAAAGAAAAGACATCAAAACAAACTATGTCATAATGTCAGTTGCACACAATTACACAATGCATCTCCCTTGACCTGCAAAAGACCTTTTGGGAAAAGAAATGAAATAAGAGCTTTGACAGGGAATATCTTTTCAGCTGGCTAGCTTCAGCCTGGTGAGTAAAAGCTTTGGCACAATCATGTTTTGCCATCTGCAGGCCACATAAAATAATCCATAACTAATAAATCACAAGCGTTATTGCATGAGGCACACGCCTTATTATCAGGCTCCATTGGAATAAAGAAAAATCAAATTCAGAATTGCAATGGCAAAGATGGAGATGGCCAAGGAAGATTTTTAAAAGGATGAAATATAAATTGTTAGATTTATGCCCCACTTTTCTTCCAAGAGGGAAATCCCTTTATTTTATTCATTTTTATTCATTTTATTTTATTTTATTTGTCAAGAATGTATTAGGTAATATTTATAAGTATAAGCATGAACTGAATACATAAAATAGTTGCAAATAGAGAAAACATCAGGACAGGGACGGAAGGCACGCTGGTGCTCTTATGCACACCCCTTACAGACCTCTTAGGAATGGGGTGAGGTCAACAGTAGACAGTCTTAGGTTAAAATTTTGGTGGTTTTTGGATGAAACCACAGAGTCAGGTAGTGCAAGAACATTCCTGGGAAGTCCCAAAGATTTTCTCATTCCCAGCTCAATACCTTAACTACAAAGTAATTAAACAGAAGTTCAAAAAGTGCATGATCTGTTCTATGAATAAAAATCCCAAAGAGTCCTAGAAATGAATTAAATCCCTTTCACTATCCATCTCTCTTTGGGAATCTATCATTTCCCCTCACTCAGGATTGGGCATTCAGAGGAAATTCCTCTCAGGGACCATTTGTTAGCAGGACTGCTCTTGTCACAAGGAAGAGCACTCTTAAAATGATTTCCAGAAAATCAGTCATATATATAGATATTGTTTTTGTCCTCATAGAAGATAGAAAATAGAAGAATAGAGTTGGAAGGAACTTCAGAGGTCTTCTAGTCCAATCCAGGACTGTAAATGTATCATTTTCACAAATGGCTGTCCAGTCTTTTTTTGAAAGCCTCCAGTGATGAACTAACCAAAATTACTGAAGGCAAATTATTCCATTGGTTGATTTCTCTTACTGTTAGGAAATTTCTCTTTAGGTCTAGGTTGCTTTTCTCATTGGTTAGTTTCCATCCATTGTTTCTTGTCTTGCCTTTTGGTGCTTTGGAAAATAGTTTGACCCCCTGATCCATGTATGAGCCCCTCAAATATTGGAACACTGCTATCATGTCTCCCCTAGTCCTTCTTTTCATTAGACTAGACATACCCAATTCCTGTAACTGTTCTTTGTATCTTTTAGCCTCCAGCCTCCTAATCATCCTTCTTGCTCTTCTCTGAACTCTTTCCAGAGTCTCAACATCTTTTTTATATTGTGGTGACCAGAACTGGATGCAGTATTCCAAGTGTGGTCTTATCAAGGCTTTATGAAGTGGTACTGGAACTTCATGTGATCTTGATTCTATCCTTCTATTAGTGCAGCCTAGGACTGCATTGGCTTTTTTGGCTCATATTTAAGTGATTGTCCACTGGGACATCTAAGATCCCTCTCACAATTACTGGCATAAGACAAGTTTCACCTAGCTTGTACCTATACAGTTGTTTTTTCTTGCCTAAGTGTAAAACCTTACTTCATCTATGTTGAATTTCATTTTATTAGATAGGGCCCAGTGTTCAAGTCTGTCAAGATCTTTCTGAATCTTGAGTTTATCTTCTGGTGTGTTGGCTATTCCTGCCAGCTCAGTGACACCTGCAAATTTGATGAGTCTCTCAGAGGGGCCTCTCCATCTCTCAACTGATCTGCTGGGCCACTTCTCCGCTGGGCCATTGTTAAGGTGGGCAGCTGGCCTCCTCTCAGCTTCTTAGTGCACAGTGTTAAAATGATTTTTTTTTCAAAACTTTTTTCAAAAATCTTTTTTAAAAATTCTAGAAGTTCATCTGAATATACAGTAATTTAAAAAAAATATTTTCAAAATCCCCCAAAATGTAGATTTTTTTTAAAAAAAGTAAATTTAAACTGAGATTTCTATTCTTAAATGTTCGTCTTTTAAAATAACTGAATAACAGAGTTGAAGGATCCTATACTGTTCTGGATAACTGGCTGTCTAATTTCTTCTTAAAAACCTACAGTGAGAGAGCACCTACAACTTCTGAAGTTAAGCCATTCCACTGATTAATTATTTACACTGTCTGGAAATTTCTGTCAGGAAACATCACCGTAGTTCTATGAGGTATTTCTTATTTATTTATTAATGATTTTAAATTAGGTGTTTTAAATTTTGGGTGTTTTAAATTTGAGACGAAACTATTTAATAATTTTAATTATTTTTAATTGATGGTTGTCTTTGTGCTTTTAATAGGCTGTACACCGCCCTGAGTCTACCGGGAGAAGGGCAGTATAGAAATAAAATTATTATTATTATTATTATTATTATTATTATTATTATTATTATTTAATCTTTAGTGAGATTCACAGCCTTTGAGGCTGGTTAATAGCTCAGCAGCTCGAGTCCTAACCAAGGACCTAGGAATTGTTAAAGTATCGTCGGAGGATGTAAGCTGTTCCGAGTAAGGTGGTTTTTTGTAGACTCAAAATGTTCAAGTCCAGCAAATTTAGAATTTCTAAATAGCGGGGTAGCCCTTTGGGTATTGCTCCAAGGGCTCCAATTACAATCGGGACAACACACGATTTCTTTTTCCACAGTCGCTCAACTTCAATTTGCAAGTCCCGGTACTTTGTCATTTTTTCTTGCTGCTTATCTTCAATCCGTGCATCACCAGGTATTGCAATGTCAATGAACCATACTTTTTTCTTTTCAACTATTGTTATGTCAGGTGTGTTGTGGACCAAGTGCCTGTCAGTCTGAATCCTAAAGTCCCACAAGATCTTGAGTTTCTCATTCTCTAAAACTTTCTCAACCTGATGTTCCCAGTGGTTTTTGCTGTACTCAAATCCAAACTTCTGGCACAATTTCCAGTGAATGATCTTAGCAACACGGTCATGGCATTGTAGGTAGTCAGTTTGTGAAATTTTGCTGCACCCACTGATCAGGTGGTTATTATTATTATTATTATTATTATTATTATTATTATTATTATTATTACTCCTTTTGGTCCCTCCTTCCTGTGGTTAATGTTGAGGTAGCTCTCTTGATAGAGTTTGTAATCCACAGATGTATAAAAAAATGTCAGATGTACAAAAATTGAAAAGAAAAACAAAATGTCAGATAAAAAGAAAAAATAGTATCTCAGCTGAGAGTAAAAAGAAATATCATCTTGTAGTTAGTGTGAAAGATTGTACAAAAATAGTAATCTCCAATGCTGCTGAAGAGTTCTTAACTTTAAAATATTGTAGTCAATTTTAACCCACAAAAAGCAAGTAGAGTGATAATTGTAGTTGAATAGAATCTGAAGTGTCATATAGCAGCTCTATATGCACATATTTATAATCATCATAAAACATTACAATCCTCATAAATTTCAGTCCTGGTGATCAGTGTAAACAGCTCTGTATAAATGATCACTCAGATTTTCCAGAATCATTCAATATATATTAAAAAATCATATTCAGATCATTCGTTATTTCTTATTTATTAAAGAATGTGGTCTTTATAAATCCTCATAAATATGCAAAGAGAAGGAAAAAAACACCCTTGCAAACAGATCTGCATCTAGTTCATTTTGCAATTATGCCCCTGTAAATATGCACAGTTAATTATAAAAAGAGTTATACAGTTTATATGGAAGAAAAACAATTCAGTCTAATATTAAGAAAAGAAGAGATAATAAATGCTGAATTGCTCTCTCTCCCTCTCTCCCTCCTTCTCTCTCTCTCTCTCCCCCACTCTCTCTCTCATAACAAAGGAAACTGCCCACAACCCACATTATTCAGCAAAACTCACCAGAATAACTTTGCATCCAAATAAATGTTTGTATTCAAAAATTTTCTCTTCTTTCTCTTAAATTTAATTGTTAATTTTTTCCCCTTGCTCCTTCCAATGATCTTGTTAACTCATCCAGCAAAATAAGACAGCACTCTTCCAAGTAAATTTACTCAGAGGTAAATCCTACTTCATTCAATAGGGTCAATGTCTAAATGTGTGTGCCTAATGAAATCTGTAATCAAAGAGATTAATTTAGCCATCTCTGCAAGTTTCATTGTCCTTACCAACCATTACTCTGTTGTGGGTATGGTCAAACTTTCCACTTTTGAGCATATAATAAACTTACTGCATTTGTCATATGTAAAATGGTTTCCTGCTCCCATTCTTAGCAACTATCTTTTCCTCTATATTCACATTTCTCTCATCCCCATGTTTTTCTTCATCCACAATATTTTCACTTCAACATTCCTTTTTATATCCTTCTTACTATGTATTAGCATTAACTCCACACACTTCTTATCCTTCTGTTTCAGGAGTTTTCCTCATCCTCTTTAGTTCCACCAGTCATTAAGTTTGTGGAGAGATAAAACTACTTTCCATATTGTTTCATAAAGAACTTGTTTCTTATTCTAATTTCCTTCCATGTCTCCCCAGGATCTTCTGTTGACATTGCCAAAAAATGGTCCACTCCACAATGAGAAACTCTCAGCAACATTATATCCTTTACTAATACTCCCCATTTTTCATCATAAATAATCAGATTAATCAAAGTGTCAGCTTTGGAAGCCATATTAACCCTGGAAGCTTCCATGCTGCCACCTTCTTATGCCTGGGAAAGTAGGAGGAGGGATTTAGTAGAGGGATTGTAGTTAGACATAATAGCATTCTTCTTTTCAGTCAAGGTCAGGGTGTTCCTGCATCTGGAGGAGGAGCAGTTGAAGTGGTGGGATGGATGGGGATTGGACCATGTGATGGACTGAGGGGTGCAGGGGCTGGATTTGGGATTTTGATTTTCTGAGGGAAAACCTGGAACTCTCAGAATCAGGTTTTCCCAGATGTACTCTAATAAATGGGAACTTTGAGAAGATGTCTGTCTCGGAGTTTTTAATTGGAATTGGGATTTTCTGGAATGCTGACACATAGTTTCTTACTGAATGTTATGGGAAGATCTCATGTGTGGCATCTGAGGTCCAAGTTACTTAATTTGAGATATTGGCAAGTCAGGAGTTACAGAAGAGAAAATAAAACTTCTAATACAAAATTATAGGAAAGCTTTCTGAGACAATAGATCAGGGGTGTCAAACTCAGACACCCGCAGGGCCACCTTGGAAACAGTGAAGGACCAGCCCGTGGTGCCTCTGCCAGCGAAAAGAGAGTTCGGGAGGGCCGCAGGCAGCCCTCCCGAGCTCCCTTTTCGCTGGCAGAGGGTTGCAGGAAGCCGGCCAGGCTGAAAATGGAGCTCGGGAGGCTGTTTTCACTGGCAGAGCACTCAGGCCACCACAGGCCCCCTGACATGAGTGACAATGTGCTGGCCACACCCCCTGGCCATGCCCCCAGCCATGCCCCCAAGGTCAAACCCAACCCTGATGCGGTCCTCAATGAAATTGAGTTTTTCACCCCTGCGATAGATAGACAAAATATCAGAATCCATGCCAGTAGACTTGAAAACAAAGGAATGTGGTCACAATTCCTTCTTACATCTTTTACCTCAGGAGGACAGATATCTTTTCTTCAGCTAGCTAGTCCTGACTAGTCCCAGATTCCTCTAGCCTGCAACTTGCAATCAGTTTCACTTAACTCGTGACTCATGAACTAATTAGGGCATCTTTCAAAAACTTCACAGTCTTGATTCCCTAAAGATTACTGGATCATGAATTGATACCTTATCTCACACATACCAAGCCCAGATATATTTACATCAGCTCCTACCACAGGACTGAAGGGATCCAATCTTCACCTGGAATCTCTCCCCCTTCCCAGCTGAACAGGCTGATTCTCTGTTCCCTGAAGATCTTTTGGCTTCAGTTTAATATCCTTCCTCACTTCCAGTCCCATGGAATCCAGCTTCACTCCTAACATCATTTCCTTTTAACGGAATTTGAGCATTGCTTTTCTCCGTGCTTGTAAACTAGCTCACCAAAATTACCTGGCTATCCCCAGTGTCTGTCTTGCTTACATCTTTCAGCAGTTTCTCTTTCTCCTCTGCTCCCTGCAGGTGATCTTCCTTTCACAACCACCAGCCACCTTCTTCTCTACCTCTCAGGACTAAAGCTCTCCTTGCCAACAAAGATGCATCTGGATGGGGAGTAACGGGCTCCTGCCAAGACTGAGTGGGGGGTCAATTTGGGGTCTCCTGGATCCGGTCATTTTTATTCTTTAGTCTTGGATGAGGTTACACTCACCAATCAAGGCAGAAGCACAATTTGGGGGTCATCTTGGAGCTGCAGATCCTGTTCAAAGAGCAGGTGGTAGGTGTGGATGAGAGGGCTTTTGCACAACTTCATCTGATGTGCTGACTGCACCCCTTCCTGGATTGGGAGGAGGGAGGCCACACCTTTGAAGATCACGCAGGAACTTCAGCTGGTTCAGAAGGCGGCAGCGCTGGCAGTAATCAGTATGCCACAATACATGACGGGACACCACTGCTTCTTGAACTGTACTGGTTAATGGTGGGCTCCTGGGGGCAATTCAAGGTTCTGGTGTCACTTATAAAGCCCTTCATGGCATAGGGATGGCTATCTGAGGGACTCCCTATTTTTTTCTGTCCATCAATCAGATTAAGTAGTGTTGGTGCACTTCAGAGTTGATGCCCTTTAATTAAACGCTGCCACATTTTCAGACAAGTAGGAAATACACCTTCTCTGCCATGGTTCCTGCCCTCTGGAATGATATTTCCCCTGGAATTGTGGGCGGCTCCCACCCTACAATGTCCTGGAGCTTTTGGAAGCTGTTATTGTTCTCTCAAGTCTTCAAGTAGGGAAGAGATAGAGCCCTATCAGTAGTTTGTTATATGGAACATTGCTGCTAGACATTTTAGATTGTTTTATTGTTTTTATTTTTTAAAATTGTAAGCTGCCAATAGTCACTTTGGAGCCAGGAGGTCTCTGAATCTAATAAACCAGAGGAAGTGGACCTACCGCTCTCCTTAGATTTCAGGTGAACATAGCTAGCAATTCCTCCACATCTGGGCCAGCACAGGAAGCTTTAGAATCAAGCCATGTAAGGAATATAGCTGCCCGCTGGGGAAGATGGAGCCAAGGGCTTAAATCTCCAGTGTAGGCAATGGAGACCCTGTGACCTAGCTGCTTGGCTTCCTGTGGGAGCTTTCCATGGTCCTGATTTCAGCTTCATAGGACTTTCCCAGGAGGATCTCTCTGGTACCAATCAAATTATGAAATGCAAAACAAATTAGCTGGCTCTCTGAGAAGTACAAGGGCTCTTCTCGGAAAGGGGTTATCACCATGTCTCGCATGGCAGCATTGGATTTGATCATGAAATTGAAATTCGGTGGCCAGGGTTGCAAAATATGCTGGGTTAGGTTAAACCGGCCTTGAAATTCTTGGCACAGCATTCAACATGTGGTATCCCTTATGTCTGTGCCTTGTTTAGAGGGCCATCAGATTAAACCATAAATATGTTTAAGGGATATAATTTAATGGAAACCTAACAAACTTATTTGGCTAACAAGATTTAGAGCACAATCCCAGCCGTAATCTAGTGAGAAAGAAAGTGTCCGTTATAGAATACATAGAGAGACATGGGAGAGAAGAGCTTTGGGCACAGAATGCATTTAGAAAACGAGCACCAGACAAGTAGAAGCCTTGCCTCGCAATGCTCAGACAGGAAGTGGGCCAGCATAGAGGGAGGGAGCTTCTGCAGCTCCCAAGGACTTCAGGAGGAAAACCTCTGCCCAGCAACAGAACAGGAGGAAAGGCAGTCACCCTTAGTAAATTCTTCTACTCACAATTTTGTCACTCATGAGCACCCCCACTCGTTCCTCTATCAGTGATTGTGTCGTGGGAATCTTTTTAAAGCCACTTCTAGGAAATGCTTGAGTTCAGAAACAGAACAACCGCATCTGGGCTGCAAACACGGCGGTTGTCAGAGAACCTTTTGCTGGCTCATACTCATGTGATGGTCCACTAGGGCACCTAGATCCCTCTCACAGGTACTACCGTTGAGCCAGGTATCATGTATTTTGTACCTGTTCATTGGGTTTTTCCTGTCTAAATGGAGAAGGTTATTTTTCTCACCACCGAATTGCATCTTTTTGGTTAGGGCCCATTTCTCTAGTCTGTCAAAATCCTGCTGAATCTTGAATTTATCTCCAAAAGTGTTAGCAGCTTGGCATCATCTACAAATTTGATGGGTCACCTTCTAACCCCTCATCTAGATCAAGATGTTGAAGAGCACTGGACCCAAAGCAGAATCTTGAGATATTCCATCCATTGTTCAGAAATCTGCAGCTTGATTACCTTTTCTAGGATATGTAAGGATCAAGAAAATACTATCAGTCCACAAATGGGAGAAGATGGCAAGAAGATGGCCAGCAGCAGGGAGAAAGCAGAGCTGCTTAATTCCTTCTTTGCATCTGTCTTTATGCAAAAGGAAGAAAAAGTCCAACCTGTCAAAGGCATCACAGAGGGAGATAAAATAGGTACGCAAGTTAAAATAGGCAAGATGGAAGGAATAACTTCCATCCTGGCTGTATACAAATCAGTGTTCTGAAAAAGCAGCAGATGTGATCTTGGAGTCGCTGAATGTAATCTTTCAACACTGCTGTAGAACAGGGGACCCAGCAGAGGACTGGAAAAGGGTTGATCTGCGTTCGCATCTTCAGAAAAGGGGCAGAAATGTCACATTACCATCATCCCAGGGGTGAAATGCTCCCAGTTCGGACTGGATCGCCCAATCCGGTAGTGATGGAGGCGGGTGGTTTGGAGAACTGGTAGCAAATATCCCTGGCCACCCCCACCCCCATGCCTAGCTGAGCCGCACAATCATCCGAGGCTTTTTTTTATTTTTAAAAGCATTTTTTCTACAACCTCTTCAAAATGCTTTTAAAAGTAAAAAAAAAAAAAGCCTCTGATGATTGCATGGCTCAGCTGGGATCGTCAGAGGCTTTTTAAAGCTTTTTTTTTTTACAATCTCTTGTAGAAAAAATGCTTTTAAAAGTAAAAAAAAAGTTGGCCACACCCACCTAGTCACATTACACCCCCGCCAAGCCACACCCACAGAACCGGTAGTAACAAATTTTACATTTCACCACTGCATCATCCCCTTTGCCCTCTATTAGCATCTTTCATTTTGGCTGCAAAAACAGAATTCTCATTACCAGTGCAATACATCAGTCATTCCATCTATGCCCTTATGTTCAAAACTGGCTGCTTTGCTTTCAGCAAACCTTTTCTAAAATCTCTATTTTTCACATTTTTGAATCACCTCCCTCCCTCTCCTTTATGGCATTCTCCCTCTGTTTGCAAGTACATATTTGTACCACCCTGCTTTTGGAGTGAAAATATCACCCAAGTAAATGTGTGAGGTAGGCATGGTACATATCTCATATCCAGTACAGAGTTTCTCAACTTTGTCAAGTTGAAGATGAGTCGCTGGGGGAATTCTGGGAATTGAAGTCCACACATCTTAAAGTTGCCAAGGTTGAGAAATCCTGTTGAGATGTTATATAACCTAGCCTACATATATGTCTATTATTGGATAGATACACCTATTTATTAATGGAACTTACTTCCAAAATGGAGGACAGGTGTCCTTGTTAGAGCAATTATGTAAAAATTAATAGTTGGGGGAAAGTGATTAGTTCCAACCTTGAAACAGTTGATCTGGACTTTGAGTATCACTTCCAGTACAGGAGGTAAAAGAATAAAATCTCTTAATCATGAAGATCTCTTTGTGGTTTGTCTCCATCTCTAGTTCTCGTAGAAAACTATGGGTCTTGATTGCGTGGATTTAATTTGTCTTGGTGATCGTTTAAAACGTCTTCCCATTTTACAAAATCCTGAAACTTTTTATTTGTTTTGCAAAATTATATGAACTCAGATTCTGAGAAATAATAAAAAATCCACTTATATTTTGTAAAAATGTCCAAGCCTTGAGCAGAGAACATAAAGGCAGATTACATCTATACAAAGGTAATTCTTATTACAGCAGTTTGTGGGGAATGCAGGAAGAAAAACACAGAAAGAAATATTTGTCTTTCAAGCCATAACTGCTCTTTCTTTTAAGGAAACCCACACCAAACTCTTCAACTTCTTCCTTAAGATGACACCACAGGGCATTCCATGCCAAAACAGCCAGACACCAAGACAGTTTTTTCCCTTTTGCCATCACTCTGCTGAACGCCTATTTCCCACAACACCGTCTATGCTCTGGGATGTCAAGCCACCTAGTAGGACTGATTTACCTTTTATCCTTCTCATCTTGTTACCTATTTCCTTAGCTTCTTTTGAGTATAATGTTATTGTTTGTATCTCATGATTCATGTTGACTGTTTTTATTTAGTATCCTATTATGATTTTTGTTGATTGCTTATTTAGTATCCTATGACTATCACTGAGTGTTGTATCTTATGATTTATGATGACTGTAATTTATGATCGTGATTTATCACTTGTTGCGTGTATGTACACTGAGAGCTTATGCACCAGGGACAAATTCCTTGTGAGTCCAATCACACTTGGCCAATAAAGAATTCTGTTCTTTGTCTAATGCCTTACTGAAATCTAGATATGTCCACAGCATTTTGGTGGTCTTCTATGGGAGTGTGCTAACTCAAGAGGTGTGTCTGTTTGTTTCTGTGTATGATATTTCCCACCCTTCATTTGCAACCACATGGATGAAAAAATAGTGCCTGCATCATCTGTCAGATTTCAAGCCCAGCCTCTGCTCTGCCATTCCTGGACTATGGAAGAGCAGGTTGGGTGGGCTGCCCTCCTTTGCAGAGCTTTCTGGTTTAAGGTCGTACCTGCAAGAGAATTTAAGCCTGTTCACTTCTCCCAGGATACCTCCAGGTGCTGATGCTTCTCCTGGCTGGGGATGATGGGAAGGGAACTGCAATACACCTGGAAGTCAGCACAAGTGGTCCAAATTAGTTTCCTAAGAAGGACGTGGAAGAGGCTTCATCATCTTGCATTGTTTTATACCATAGAGAGTTTCTTTGCTCAAGCAAGGATTTTAGCAGGTGCTAAATTGGGTTTAGAGGAGGTCAGGACCATTCTCAGATGGCAGGGACTATTGCACAATCTTGCCTGGTAGGCTAGGCATCCAAGGGAAATGAAATGGGTTGTTTTTTTAATTGAGGGAATCTTTTACAATTATTATATCTAATAAGATTTCTGCAATCCTACTCTTAAGGTCCCGCACATTCCTCATCTGAAGTCTTATAGTTTTGGAATTATTATCTAGAATCCTGTTTGGGAGAATTTTGCCAGATATGAAGATGTCATAATTTGTCAAGCATAATAATAATAATAATAATAATAATAATAATAATAATAATAATAATAATAATAATTAGGATACTTGTCTGATGGCCTGGGATGGTGGTGAACATTTGGCTCCAAACTATAGAAACGGCTAGAGGATGGGCCCCTTTCCCTAAAATCACCCTGGAGCCTGCCTATAACTTTGGGCCAGTCCAACCTCCCAGGCAGGATTGTTGTGGGCCCAGAATTAGTGATTTATTTATTTATTAATCAAATTTCTATACCGCCCTACTCCCGAAGGACTCAGGGCGGTGAACAGCCAAGATAAAATACAAATAATATAAATATTAAAAAATCCCTTAAAATTATTAGTGATGAGTCTCCAAGTTGACTTTCTCACCTTCCCAAAGAAATAATCTGATGAAGAGCGCACAACTGAAGGGCACAGCCACAGCTGCTGCTCCTGTACATGCAGTGGGGAGTCTTGTTGGCCCCCAGGTCACAGGGTACCCAGAGATAAAATATCATTGCCTTCCCCCAAAAAACCCCACCTCTTGCCTCTAACTCAGTGGTCAAACTAGGCCTGAGCTGCAGCTGCTGAAGAGGAATGGCAAACATATTCCCCCTGACAGCTCCAGCTTAATCCATCCCAGTTGTAGTGTAGAAATACAAGCTGCCCATCCAAAGCCCTCCAGATCATGTGGACGCTACCATCTGTGTATCCTTGTTCAAGCTACATTTTCCATTACATTTTCTTCCAGAGGGACAGGACAGGTCCATAGACAACCTTGTGGCCATGCTGACAAGCCCACATTACAAAGTATTCATCAAGAGATTACACATCCCCGTGATTTGCATCACTCCCTGACACCTACTAATGGTCCAAACAATGTCAAGAAAAGTTATGCCAAATTCAATTTTTATTCCAAATATTGTAAAGCAATAGGCCAGGCAGATGGACAGGTATGGCATGACTTCATCTGGGGCAGGAAAGAATTGGCTACAAGCCTGGGGAACACAAACGGTTCGGGACTCCTTGGGGGGCTAACAGACATTAAATTCGGTGAGGCCTTGAAATGAAATGGTCTGACGCTTGTTGCTCTTTGTTTTCACTTGGGGAGGGGCCACTCAGCTGGAAAACGGTTCTCCTTGATTAATTGACCTGTCACTTTGAACTCCTTTAAACAGTTTAAAAAGGAAATGGCAAATACACACATATTTTCAAAGTGCAAGATGGAAGGGGGAGCCTGGGGAAGGTTCCAGGGAATGGAGTTTGGGGGAAGCCAGTTTAGAAGGTTTTCGGTGGCGATTATGGGAGCAAATAAGTGACACTGCAGCAAGAAGGCCTGGTCCGCTTGCATTCCTAAAGGGGTTTCAACCTGGTGAAGAAGAAAGCTTCTCTCTCAAGGCAGAAGGGAAACGTTGGGATGTTCTTCTCCCAAGTGCCTCAATGGCCTCTGGGAAACCAGATCTGGGCTACAAAGCTCCAGAGTACCATGAGATGGAAGGAAGGAGACTCACACCACTCTTTGCAGCCCTCGGGCCCAGTTGGGAGCCTGGCAACTGAAATTGGAAATGCTGTATCTAATTTTGGAAAACCAACTCAGTCGCTTTATTGACTGCTCCACTTCAGGGAGGAAATGTTGGTGGGTGAAAGGAGCTCAGGGAGAGAATGTAGTTACCTCATTTATGCTCTTCTCCTGATCACAGGCTAGTAGGGCATAAGCCAATCCCAGAGACGATGAAGAGGTTGAAAAGATGCCGCAGTGGGAACAATTCTTTTTCCTAAGGATTTGGCAAAGACTTCCCAGCTTGCTTCCCAGGAAGGTCTGAAGGTTCAGAGGAAGCTACCCAACTTCTCCATTTTCCAGAGGGCTGCAAGACTAACTGATGGTGTCACTTCAAGAGGCCAGTTCACAATTTTTCAGCCCTTTGGAGAAGCAAGATTACAAAAAGGGTTGGTCTTTTTTCAGGTTTTCTATTTAAACTTTAAACCAGCATATAGACTGCCTGGGAAAAGGGAGCAGGGCATGGCTCACATCCTGACTTTACTGGCCAACCTTGCAAAGACTCCTGCCTTGCAGACATCTCATCCAAGGCCTTCCAAGGTCAGCTCGAGGCTTGCCGTCTAAATAAATTGCTAATAACACATTCCTTGTAAACATTGAAGCTCCAATACATCATTAAAATGGGCAAAACATCTATAAAATTCAAGAGTCACACATAACCTCTGAAACCTAAGTCATAAACAGCATATTTTAAAGCAGGCATAGATCATTTTCTTCAGAAAATCTACATACTTCGCACAGTTTCAACTTCTCCATCATTTCCAAAGGCTTGTTCTGTTTTTCTGAAAATAAGGGGGGGTTGGGGGGGGCAGTTAATGGACATATTTTTTCTTCTTGGATCAAGGAGTTTGAAAACCAAGGGCATCTGAAAATATTTTTCATCATTAATTGATTCATACATACTGTTTGTTTTTGTATGGAATTTCAGATCGGTCTTCAGCTTTCAAGAATGATTGTTTCCAAGGATATGAGCATTTTTTAAGGATGATTTCATAATTCGAAAGACAACAGAGATTTAAAAAATAAAGTTTCTTTACATTACACACAATAGCTTCTACATTAACAGTATTATATCGGGCTACTGAATTTTTCCAACATGCTGATGGGTACTGATTTTATTATTTAGAGAACAAGTAAGATTTTGCCAATACTGATAAAATAATGGTTTCTCTCTTTGTTTTGAAGTATGTGAATTTTATCCGAGACCTTCTCAAGCAAGGGAATCAGCCCAATCTCATCAAACCATTTCTCAAGGAAAAGAACATCCAAGTATTTTTATTGGTGGGTGGTGAAGCTCAAAGCCAGTGAAGTTCTTACCTTTTGAGGTCTTATCACTATTCAACTTGCCAAAGAACTGGGGGAGGGAAGAGTAGAAAGAATGCAGATGCACCAGGGACAGATTGTGAGAGCTAAGATCCCACCAAGGCCAATGATGCAGGTCTCCAACAGAAAAGTGAATTGTTCTCAAAACAAAAGGATGATTCATAATTGGACAATGTGACCAACCAAGGGAGGGGAGAAAGAGAAGCTATTGTTTAACTGTACAAACATTGCATGGGAAAAAACAGAGTTGGTTTTGATTCTTCAGTGCTGAAATGGTTTCTCCAATAAAGTTTTGCTTTTGAGATTTGAAAGTTCCTGAGAGTGTCTACTTTTCTTGGGAGTCAGACGGTTGAACGAGCTCCCCCCGGAGATACGTAGGATCCCGGATCTGCGCACCTTCCGCCGCGCGCTTAAGACTTTTCTATTTCATCAAGCTGGACTGGCCTAAATCTTCCCCCTTTTTAAATGTGGAAATTTTAAATGTGGAAATTTTAAATTTTAAATTTGTCTTATTTATAGGGTCATGGGTAAGGCGTTTTAAATTGGGGAGCCACTTTGGATTTAATTCTGTTTTAAACGTATTTTAATGTTTATATTGTATGTTTTTAATTTTGGCTGTTCACCACCCCGAGTCCTTCGGGAGAGGGGGCGGTATAAAAATCTAATAAATAAATAAATAAATAAATAAATAAAATTAAGTCGATGAGAAGCCCATTTTTTGCTTGGCTATTATTAGCATTTCGCTAACATCTTTCATTCCCCAATTTTGAGATTTTACTGCATTCCCACAAATGGCAGGAAGTCTTCTTGCTTACAGTCCCCCCAGAGCAATGCTTCTCAACCTCAGCAACTTTAAGCAAAGCTGGCTGAGGAGTTCTGGGATTTGAAGTCCAGACAGCTTAAAGTTGTTGAAAAACACTGCTTTAAGGAGTAGTAAACCATCAAGTAGTTTATTTTTCGCTTAGTGCAATGGGAAAGCTACTTCTTATACTGTAGGTTATCAGATTTTTAGATAGTCAAGATGGGAGGTGACTAGAGCATGAGTGACCATGAGTAGGGATTGTTGGTCCAGGAAAGGGTATAACTGGTGCACAACCCGCAGTTGTACAGAGGCCCTCCTGGCCACAACCGCCATCTGCTCTTTGAGCAGGAGTCGTGAGTCCAGGATAAACCCCAGATTATGCACAGGGTCTGTTTGGGGCAGTGCCACCCTATCCAAGACCAAAGGTGGCAATTCTCCATGGACCAAAAAACCCGAAACCCAGAGCCACTCAGTCTTGCCAGGGTTTAGTTTCAACCTGATGCTCCCCATCCCCTAACAGCCTCCAGGCACTGCGAGAGAGAAGACACAGCATCACTTAACTCACCACGGGCCCGAGACATTCAGCTGAGTATCATCAGCATATTGGTGATACCTCAGTCCATGGTGACATACGATCTCACCCAGCAGCTTCATATAAATGTTGAACAGGAGCGGAGAGAGTACCAAGCCCTGCAGGACCCCGCAAAGCAATGGGCAAGGGCTGGATCTCTCACCTCCTATCGACACCGACTGAGAGTAGCCACAGAGGAAGGAAGTGAACCAGGATAGCACAGAACCCCCCACTCCCAACCTCCAAAACCACTCCAGAAGGATATCATGGTTGGTGGTATCGAATGCCACTCAGAGGTCAAATAGAGCAAGGATGGATGCATTATTTATTTATTTGTTTATTTATTTTATTGAATTTGTATACCGCCCTACTCCCGAAGGACTCAGGGCGGTGAACAGCCATGGAATAAAACATATAAATACAAAATTTAAAATAGATTAAAACGAAATTAAATAATTTGGCTGAACAAATTTAAAACCCCAATAATTTAAAACCAAATTTAAAATTTCCATTTAAAAAGGGGAAAGACTTAGGTCAGGCCGGCTTGGTGAAATAGAAAGGTCTTAAGCGCGCGACGGAAGGTACGCAGATCCGTAATCCTCTGTATCTCCGGGGGGAGCTAGTTCCAGATCGTAGGTGCCCCCACAGAGAAGGCTCTCCCCCTGAGAGCCCATTAGACCCATCCCGCTCCTGGCAGAGATCATCCAAAAGCATGACCAATGTCGTTTCTCTCCCAGGTCTGAATCCTGACCGGTATTGGTCTAGATAATCCGTTTCATCCAGAAACTCTGGAGCTGCTGTGCAACCACCTTCCCCAGGGAAGAGAAGATTGGAGACAGGTTGGAAATTATCCAACAGGGTGGAATCCAGTGATGGCTTCTTGAGAAGAGGGCAGACTGCAGCCTACTGAAAGTGCTGGGGCACTACCCCCTCCTATAGGGAAGCAATGATCACCACCAGAGTCCACCCACCTGTCACCTCCTGGGAAGCTTTCAGAAGCCAGGAGGGACATGGGTCTAAAACACAGGTGCTTATGTGCATACTCCCTAGGATCCTGTCCACTTCCTAGGGAGCAATAGGATCAAACTGTTCCCAGATAACAGGGCAAGAACCTGCCTCAGAGGCCTCCACCAGACCAGCAACCATGGCAGCATCTAACTGGGAACGAAGTCGAGTGATTTTGTCTTCCAGAAAATCAGCTAATTCCTCAGCACGCCCCTTCAGGTGGACCTCAGTCTCCTCCTTCCCCAGGAGGAGGTGGCTCACCTTAAAGAGGGTCGCTGGTCGGTTATCCAAAGATGCAATTAGTGCACAGAAGTATTTACACTTCGCCACATGAATCCCCACAAGGAGGCCTTAATAGCAGCTCTTACGTGGTTGAGTTCATCCCTTGTCTTCCACCAGAGGCGCTCTACACGTCTCTTCATCCGTTTCATCCCTCTCAGTTCCTCTGTATACCATGGAGGACAGAGAGGTCTACGGTGAGGAGAGGTCGCATGAGCGTAATCCTATGCAGAGCCTGAGTCACCTTTCTATTCCCAACAGTGACTAAGAGCTCGGCTGGACTATGGTTTCAAAGATCCAACGAAATGACTGTTATGCATCCATGCAAAACACATTTTCTTTTGGCCCGAGATCTTTTCAGTAACCTTTCTGAAGCCAATAGTCTGTAAATATGCCAGACTTCAAGCCCCATAATTTCCCAGTCATTAGAGAGAAGGCTGCTTGGAAATATTCCAGGACAATGCTATGTACGTCGAAGAAGGGCGGCATATAAATCAAACCAATAAATCAATAAATAAATTTAGAAACCTCCAGAAAGGAAGAAATCCATCTTACTCTCTGCAGTTAAGGGGTGCGGGCAAGTTAAAATCTTCATGTAACATGATGGTTATAGCATGGTGAAATATGAAGAGGGGACTCCAACTGGTAGGGGAGACTTTTGACCCCTAATCCTGAAATGCATTTTTTCACATGCAGAATGTTATGCTTGTTACAGGAGATTCTCGTGATGCTTGGCTGAGTTGGTGGAAGCAAATGTGGCATCTACTGAGCATTTGGAGTGTGTTTACCAACACTCCAAATGCTCAGTAGATGCCACATTTGCAGAACCATTCCAATTTCCTAGATTACCCTACAGGTAGGAGTAACTTTGTGAGCAAACTAGTCAGATAAGCGGAGCTTGAATCCAAGCCAAGAAAACATCCATGCAAGTTTAGCCAAAGACAAAAGGGGAGGGAAATATGACTTTTCAAAATATTTTCTTGGCTCAAGTCCCTCTTATCTGACTGGTAGCAGCTCTTCCTCATAGCCTTTCAAGGCCGCTACCTCTGCCCCCTACAGTAATGAATTAAGTCACTTCACACTGATTTATCCACCAGCCAACTTTGATTGCAGGTTTGCTATAAAAAAATTGAATTTGGACATTATTTTTCAGACTTACAGAATGTGCAGCAATGGTGGGATTCAGCCGGTTTGCACCACTTCGGGAGAACCGGCTGTTAACTTTCTGAGCAGTTTGGCACACTGGTTGTTGGAAGAAATCATTAGGGCAGAGAACCGGTTGTTAAATTACTTGAATCCCACCACTGATGTGCAGGTATTAAAAATGTTAGAGTTTATTGCATATGGTTATGTGTAATGTGGAGAAGTGATTAAGATAGCTTATTTAAACCCAGTGTCCACTAGAAACGGTGTTGGCTGGAAATTATGGAGCTTCTAGTTCAAGACCTGGAAGCTGCAAGGCTGTTCCTTTAATCAATACCTGAAAGCTAAATCTCATTATTTAAAAGTATGTAAACAAATGTATTCCTTCATCTAGCAGGACAATTTGTTTTCCAGCTGATATATTTTTAACTTTCACTTGCCCTTTCAGACCAATTAGAGCCTTTCGCTTTCTGGATTTTGATCATTTTTTTCCCCTCTTCTTTTTGCCCCAAAGTAAAAGTGAATTCATACATCATGTGCTGCTGGTCCCTTGACGGTTCAACTGTTTTCCACATGTATCACTAGTTTTCCAGCTCAAGGGCCAACATTATGAAAAGTGGAATGAACAGTAAGCAAGGAGTCTTTTTCTCTTTCAGCTTTGTTTTTAAAAAGACATTCTTGGCACTTATAAAATGCTATATACAAGAACCCCTTGTATGACACTGACTCTAAACTGCTGCGTGCAAGACGTATTGCTACATTCAAAACTGCTTGTGCTCTATTTGCTGTTGCCGAATTGTTCAGGTCAGAGTTCCTTGAAATCCTTTGCCAGCCACTCAGGGAGGCTGCCCAGTCTTCTTACGGTGCTGGGGGTCGCCCACAGGACGGGTGACTTTTTAAAATCCCCGGCAATGTTTTGGTCTGCAGCTTCATCGAAAATGCATGGATTTCTCTCTCTCTCATGAGGAAGGGCTGGCTACACCCAGAGATGTGAAGCCCAATATCCTCGGATGGCATGAGTTTTTCGGTGAGATTGGATATTGGATTGGAGCTTTAAATATCTCCGTCCAATTGTAATACTGAATATAACGGAAGAGGGAAATTGATACACTAACGGTTGGGGAATAATCTTATTAGCTTTCTCATCTGCCATTCTTCAGTGGGTAGCATAACAGGCCTACCTTGTCTAAGGTAGCTAGAGGCTAAGCACAGACAGACAAGGAAATCCCAGGGAATGGGCAACACGGAGAAGTTTTCAAACATCTAGAGAGGGCTGGGGATGTCCATGTTGTCTTTGAAATCAGCAGGTATCCATTTCCTCCTACTAAATCCCTGTGGAAAATCTTGCTCCAAAAATTGGGATGGACTGTCATATCTTGGTGGGCGGGAGAGGGGATTCGGAGGAGCTCCAATACAAGCTAGCAAATTGGATAAATTAACTTCTTTGATTAGAGAAAAGATAGTATCTACAATGATCAATATTATTTACAGTAGTTGGTCAATGAACAGCATTTATGGCTGACCAGAAACCTCTAATGGATTTTTTTTTGTGTAAAAATGGAAAAAATGAACATGTGAGATGGTTTTGATCATTAGATCGGATAGAATATAGAAAAAGGAATAATTTGATGTAACTTTAGAGAAAGATGTCAAAATACATCTGGATTTATAATTGCTGTGAAGAATATCAGAAACTACTTTTCTATGTTTTTTTCTTTCTTTTCTATTATCTTTCTTTAACTTGTTCCCTTTTCTTGCATTTCTTGTTTTTTCTTTGATTTCCTTTCCTTCTTTTCTTCCTTACTGATTATTAGTTTGTTAGTTTTTACCTTCTTGTTTAATAGTTTTAATAAACAATATATTGAGGGGGAAAGAACCAGGGCTGGCAAACTGTGTGTAGACCACGAGCTGTTGATTTCCCAACCCTGATTTAGGATTTCTAAAGCCATTACCAATCTTCTTGGACTTGGCACAGCCGTCTGTCTCAAGCTTAATTGAACGCCTTTGCATTATAGCTCAAAGAAATACTTGGAAAGGTGCCAAGGTATGCTCTTTAATGTTTTTTTAACCAAACAAGAGTCAATTCTTGGAAAACCTTAATTACCAATAACGTTTTTAGGAAACTTGGATGAAGATAAAACTCCCTGAAACAAAGGCAAAAGCAAAGAGATCAAATTTAAATGCGGAGTGATGATCAGCATTGAAATCTGGAATCCTATCACAGCGTCTTGCCACCTGGATCCCAGCTGGATCAGGCGGGGTCAGCCAGATGGCTAAGATTCTAGAGACCATCCTGCCCTGGTTCATAGGAGCACCATCATAGGATTCTTCAGCTCCTGCCAAATCACTTGGTGCCATGCTTTCTAAATATAGAGGAGGGTTCAGGAAGAAGATCAGCACTATCTCACAGTTCTCTCAAGGAAGAGGAAGAGGGTGGTTTAGGTAGTCCTTGGCTTACAACCATTCATTTAGCAGCCATTCAAAGTTACAGCAGCATTTTTCATTCACCTTATCTTTTAACTTTCATTTTTAATATTTACTTTTTACTTTTTCGGGGCTGCTCTTTTACCATTTACCTTTGCTCCAACCTTTCTTCTTCTTCTCCCCTTCTCTTCCTTTCTCCTTCTCCTCCTATTTTCTTCTTTCTTCCTCTCCTTCTCTTTCCTACTTCCATTTATGATGGATAAATGACTGTACATGTAAATGTGTTTATGAGAAATAAAAGTAAAAACCTTTTTTAAAAAAAGTTACAGCAGCATTGGAAAAAAGGGACTTATAACTGGCTAGGAATTCTGAGAGTTCCAAAATCCAAACATTTTAAGGTTGGTAAGGTTGATAAACTGACTTAAAAGAATGGAAATAAGTTGACTGTGTGCAGGTTACAGCATGGCATGGCATGGCAACGCTTCATCTCTCCTACTTGTGTGATCTTCCTTCTTTAAAAATAGTTTTATTAAAAGTTGTTTTAAAAGAAGATCAATGTTGATACAAATAAAAAGAAAGGGAAAAAATTAATGGGAAAGCTAAATGTATAAGAAATGAAAAAAGAAAAATAGAAAAGAAAGAAAAAAGATACAAAGATCTAGTGTCAGACCTGCCCCAAAACAATCATTTTGGAAAGCAGACTCTCAACTCCAATTAATTAAAGTGAAAAGAACTTTTGCTAAATGTGTCGTTTGCAGGAGGATGAGGAGGAATCTGAAGTTCCCATTCACTGATTCAAAGAGCCAAACCCAACGCTCGATGTCAGTGCGTTTGTTGGATGGGTAGGTGCATGGTTGCAGAGCCCCCTCCATTTCCATTTCCGTTCTTTTACTCTCTTGATGATATTGTATACTTTCGTTGGTTCTCTAATCCATGTGCAGGTCTTTCTATCTTGTCTTCCAGTGGTACTATAGATGTAACAGATTCAAGGTTGTTTTTGACTATTTGTTCATTTTGGTCCGTAATGTTCATCTCTTCCAAATCTTGCAATAGGGCAAAGCAATTTGACAGATTAATCTCAAAATTGCTGTTCTCCTCTAACAGTTTATCACTCTTTATTTTTGTTTTTTGTGATGTCTTTATCATTTTCATGATATGCTCTTTTTGACAGTCTATCTTCACTTTAGCTCGTACACTTCTTTGGTCATTTCCAATGTTAAATTGATTGATGACTGTGCAATTGAAGAATATGGTTTT
Source organism: Arizona elegans (assembly GCA_022577455.1). Classification (NCBI taxonomy): domain Eukaryota; kingdom Metazoa; phylum Chordata; class Lepidosauria; order Squamata; family Colubridae; genus Arizona; species Arizona elegans. Next base: position 20,187,715 of record JAKOOJ010000015.1, on the reverse strand, counting down.
ATTGCTTGACATGATGTAGTCAATATTGCTTGTGTACCCAGATGGACTCTTCCATGCCCATTTTCTGCTAACTTTTTTCTTGTAAAACGAGTTCATGATATAAAGTTGCTTCAGCAAAATCCACTAGTCTGTCGTCTCTATTATCTTGCTCACCACTCCTATACGGGCCAGTCACTTTTTCTCCAGGTCTTGTTCTTCCTATGCTGGCATTAAAGTTACCCATTAGTATTTTGTATCAGCATTTTTCTTTGTCTTGAAGGCGAGCCACATTGTCGTAAAACTCTTCCACCTCATCATCACTATAGCTTTTTATTGGCACGTAAGCTTGAATGATTTGGAGCTTGTACTGTTTGTTCAATTGAATTTTTGAACTTCTCCTTCTGTGATCGGGGCCTTGACGAGGTGAATGTGTGGTTAAATGAAATCGTGGGTTAAGTCATTGAACATGTATATGTCCAGAAGGGTCTCCCAAGGCGAACGGGCCATGATGGATACCCCAGAGTAACAACAATCACATCTGCCAAACCAGATGGACCAGTGTGGCAGATTATGGTCTATTTCTTCCACATGCCAAAGCCACTTCAGAAATGACCCTCATTTCTGGGAGGCCCTACGGCAACTATCCGCTGCAGCAGGAAGACCTGCCCAAAGGCAAAGGCTGCTAAGATTCCACTGGGTTAAATCAGGCTGACTTTGGATTTTGGACATAGGAATGGTCAACATTTGAACAATGAAAATGGGCGCTTGACTAGAAGAACTGCTGATTGAACTCAGCAATATGCATTGGGATATCATTGAATTATGTGAAACATGATGAAAAGGCAAAAATTTAGTTGAACTTGATAGTCTGGGCATTTACCCTACACTAGAGGTACCAAAGATGGACGATGGGGTGGAGTTGGTTTTCTCATCAACCAAAAGCTGAAGGATTCCATAGTAAAATCTGAAAGTACAACAGACAGAATACAGCATTGCAGGCTAATTCTGCTGGCTGTTCTCTGCCAGCAATTTGGCAGTTCGATTCTCACTGGCTCAAGGTTGACTCAGCCTTCCATCCCATATACAAATCTAGAGTCTAAATCCTCCCATTTACTAATTCCACCTGATCTACATTTACCACTCCTTCCCACCACAGGCTGACTTTTCCAAGGTTTTGTGCAAGATGCAGGATTGCACAATTTGCTTCCTTCCTGCTTCCAGACATTTGGGATACACTTTGCCGCTCTAGTTCCATGATTCCTCCCCGGTGATCAGGAGACTGATGCAATGTGTACTCCCTGCAAATAAACCACCACCAGACTGCTGCTTTCCCCACACCACACCCTAACTTAGATTATTAAGGAGGAGGTGCTGAGAATTTAGTGCCAGAAAAACAATAACACAATTTTGGTAACTAACCCTTTGATTTTGGTAACTCAAAATCCACAGGGGGGAAATCAGGAAGCTGGAACTCCTGGAAAAAGACCACCCCAGTTGACTTCTCCACCCATTCGCTTGGCGCTAGATACAGTGTTTCTCAACCTTGGCTGCTGGACGATGTGTGGACTTCAACTCCCAGAAGTTCTGCTGGCTGGGGAATTCTGGGAGTTGAAGTCCACACATCGTCCAGAAGCCAAGGTTGAGAAACACTGCGCTAGAAGGTCAGCTCCCTGCTTTTCATTTTTAAAACAGTTGTTTCCACTTTTACTTTTTCTTTACCAATTCATTTCTTCTAAGCCATATCTCTTTTTCTCAGTTGATGTTCTTTCAATTGTTCAAAACCAAGAAAAGAAATGAAATTATACTTGAGATGGACGCTGGTTTTATAGCATGATTGATTCTATATAAGCAGTTAGAGAGCAGCATTTGTCAGCCTTGGTAATTTTAAGGCATGTAGACTTAAAATCCCAAAATTCCCCAACCAGCTTCATTTTTGGAAATGTCCCATTAATGTATAGGATGTATATATCCAATAGTAGACATGCATATAGGCCAGATTGCTTAACCTAGGCAACCTAGGCAACGTTAAGCTATGTGGTTTTGTAAAACTTGCATTTGGAGAGTTTCAGGTACAGGTGAGCAGTGAGATGGGGTGAACTTTTATGACCTTAACCCCTTTGCATGCACCCTCCATCAGCTTGGAGTCTGTCTTCCCCCTTCTTGAGGGATCATGTAGAGTAGCCACTGCCAATCTCTGGAGAGGGCAGTCGATAGCCCAGTGACCTTTCTTGCCACACCAGTAACATCCTGTTGAGCACCACCTAGGATTGGGGCCCCTCTTGCCCATCTTCAGTGGGTCCCTTCTCTCCACATCCCTGGTATAACATGATTCCCTCCCCAGGTATTCCTGGAACAAGGCCCGGCCAATCTCCACTTCAAAGGCTAGGATGTACCATCCTTGGAGGATCCTCGCCGACCCTCAAGACAGGCAGGTGTAGAATATGTTGCACTTCAGCCCTTCTCTGAAATATTTAATCAGCATTTCTTGGGGGCCAGTCTACAAGTCAGCTAGCCAGATCCCAAAATTCTTAAATGTAGGCTGTGATGGAGTGCCTTCCTTGCTTGATGGCCCTGATCCTGGTTCTGGCTCTCCGGTCTGCCAATGGATCCTTGAACCATCGCCTTAGTGCCAGTGTGAAAGTACTGAAGTGACATTATCATCACACAGCGTCACCACCCATTCGGCATCCTCACCTTCGAGAGCCCTGGTGATATAGTGCATGCTGGCCTCATTGCTTGGGAGAGCCAGTCCATTCTCCTCCCATGAAATCCCTGAGCTGAGTGAGAAAAAAATCCCAATTCCTTCATCTCTCCATTGGACTTTACTCCAAGGCCAGGTGGCCAGCTGTTTCATGTAGAGTACTTACTCTACACATTACAAGCTATCACTGTCCAGAAGCCATCTTATTAGCGAGTGAGTAATACAACAGGAACAGGAGACAGGAACAATAGAGATGAATCCTAGAATGGCAATGTGATACAGGAAACAACAATAGAGAGGAATGATGGAGCTGCATATATGGTAGACACACCACCTGTAACATCGGCGTTCATCTCTGGTGGCTGAGGCAGCCACTTGGTGCCAGGGGTGCTGGAATGGGTCAAGCAGCAAACATCCCTGGGCCTTGGAGTTGTGCCTGATCCCGTTGGTCAAGGGGCTCACAAAGACACAAAGTTGTTGCCTCAAAGGAACAGCTTGCTCTTGGAGTTGTGGGTGAGAGTTGTAGAACTCTCTTTTCAAGAAGAGTTGGCAAGTCTCTCTCTCTATAGAATTCAACCAGCCATTCAAATGCTGCAGCTTTGGAGGTCATTCTTGGCTAGCATGGGCCCAAATGATGCCTCTGGGTGGCGTGCCTTGGATCTGGCCTCTCGGGAGAAGGTTACTTCAGCTTCTCCAACTTCCTGACTCCCGAGGACCATCAGGGTCAGCCTATCTGCCAGGAAAGAACTTGCCAACTCTTAGGGAGTTGGGACAGGACCATCGGTTTCCATTCCAATGTCTCTGCTTGTGCACCAATGCTAATTTGGTTTTGACACCTCTAGGGGGCTGGGATCAGTGGTGGGTTCCTCCCGGTTCCGCCCGGTTCCACCGAGCCAGTAGCTGTGACGATATGATGTCACCGAACCAGTTCTGCCCCCTGCCCCCACCCCACCCTCCACATTATTCTTACCTTTTATTTGGCCCCACCCCCAATCTATTGCTGCCTCCTGATTCCCAGCTGATGGGCTATAAGGAAAAAAATTGTTTAAACTCTTGCCGTGGGGCTTCAAAGGGCCGCCCTACAACTGATCAGTGGTAAAAGGCAGTTTGGTGATAGACCGGTGCCTGCAAAAATAAATGGGTAGACCGGTGCCTGCAAAAATACATGAGTAGACTGATGCCTGCAAAAATAAATGGGTAGACCAGTCCCTGCAAAAATACATGAGTAGACCAGTGCCTGCAAAAATAAATGGGTAGACCAGCGCCTGCAAAAATACATGAGTAGACCGGTGCCTGCAAAAATAAATGGGTAGACCAGCGCCTACAAAAATACATGAGTAGACCAGTGCCTGCAAAAATAAATGGGTAGACCAGCGCCTACAAAAATACATGAGTAGCCCGGTGCCTGCAAAAATACATGAGTAGACCGGTGCCTGCAAAAATAGATGGGTAGACCGGTGCCTGCAAAAATAGATGGGTAGACCGGTGCCTGCAAAAATAAATGGGTAGACCGGTGCCTCCTAAAACAAATGGGTAGACCGGTACAGCTCTGCAAGCAGTTAAAAGCTTGGTAGACCAGTACCTCTGCTAAATCTTAAAGAATTGTCACATGACCATCAAGCCACACCCACAGAACTGGTAGTAAAAAAATTTAGAACCCACCGCTGGCTGGGATGGAGCCTTCAGTCTCCATTCTGACATCTCTGCCTGGGCACTGATGCTAATTTGACCATGCCAGGTCAATGGTGACTTTGGGAGACTTTGCAGGGTTGCACTCAAACTTTCCTGGAACTCCAGTCATGAATGGTCCATTAGTGAGCATTCAAAGTTACAACAGCCCTGAAAAAAGTGACTTAAGACCGCTTTTCACATGACCATAGCAGAATCCCTACCGTCACTTGGTCAAAATTGGCAGCTCCTCCTCCCCAAGATGGCTGCTGAAGGGTAAGAGACTTCCCCCCTCTTGCTCACAATCGGCTATGTTTGCTGCCAGAGCTGGCCCTTTGGCAGTCTTTCCCCCTGGATTTGAATGGGGACACTTGGGAATGAATGGGGACACTTAGGAATGAATGGGGACACTTAGGAATGACCCAAGATGACTTTTGGATGGCTGTGGATGCACCTGGGAGGGGGAATCTTGAAGATTTCAATTCCTTGTGGGAGCAGCCAGAAAAATCAGTGGTCTTTTTACATCTCTTCCTCCCATTTGGAGTTGAGCTGCCAGCCCACTGCTTTGCACGAGTCATGCTGAGCACATGCCCGTGTGTGCCAGTCCACCCCTTGCACAAGTTGAGCTGCACTCACCCATGCATGCCAGCCCACAACCCAGTAGTTGGGGACCCCTGGACTAAGGAAATCTCAGCCTGCAGCTACCATGATGGGAGAAAAATAAGATAAGAAATCCATGGTGCTCTTTAATGCATTGGCCCCTTTTAGCTTAATATTTTCTTTATATTACCACGGCAGCTACCTATTTATTATTAAGATACTAGACTCAGATCTGTACCTCGTGCATGCAAAACATTTCATGCTCTTTGAGCAAGGATGATTTTGTGGGAAAGATAATCTTCGATAAGATTCTCCGGGAACCCCAAGGACTAGAATTACAAACGTATTTTTTTTTCATTGGAACTATAGTTTAGCAAAATCTAAAATAAAACTCTCAGCTCCAGGTGCATTTGTGAGTAAAAGTATTTGGGGCTCTCTGAAGCAGAACGCTGCAGATTAGGATAAAATGGAAAGTTGTGATCAAATGGTGTGTGTGGGAAGCCCAATCTTTGGCTTAATGTGTTAAATGAATCAGGCCATCAAGTTGAGCCACAATATGATTTATTGGTCTGAACCACAGCCTGCTATGCAAACAGAGGAATTGTATTTTTCTTACTCGGGTTTACTTTCGCATGTTGTGTGACCCCGGCCAATGCATAGCGCTGTATTGATCCAACAGGGATCTGGTTTGTCTCCATTACACTTCAAAACAGGGGACTCTAAAAACTTGATCTAGCATGAAATGTTAAGTGTGCTTTGCCCAGTGGTGCTCATTCTCTAATAAAGATAGATTTCATTACACCGGTTCCAGGAGCAGAAGGCTTGCCAGAAACAAAAAAAAAAAAAAAACAAAAAAAACCCAAATCACGAATGTCATTTTCCATTCTTTCCCTTCACTTCTTGGAAATCTTCTCCACCCATCTCTTCACACCCAAAGGGCAAAGCTTCAACTTTCCCAGCCAACACAGCCGCACAGGGCCTTGGTCCTCCACAGCATGCCAGCGTGATGCCTGTGCTTTAAAAATACTTCAAAGACCAACATTTTTGGGCATGCAATTCTGGTATTCCCTCCATGTGAGGAAACACTCCGATGAATCTGCAGGCAATGTGGAGTTGTGAGGGTGGGGGATGCTTTATTTCACTCATTTTCAAAATTTCCCACTTTATAAAGGAAACGGCAATGGAAACTCTCCCCCTGCTTAAGAGGCAGCACCATGGCGCAAGGCGCAAACGTTGCTCTTCATTTGGTTTCAGTTTTCTAACTGCCACCACCATATTTGTTTCCACCCCACTGAACCAGGAGAAAAAAGTAAAAGAAAGTGCAGCCAAACACATTGAAAGCTTTTTGCAAGAGAGAGAAAATAACCAAATCAGTCCCCCCTCCCACCTGTTCCTGGATCCTTAAGTTATATTTAAGCAGCAGTCTCTCAGGGCATCGACATGGGTGGGGTGAGGAGTCAGCAAAAGGACAACATGACAACCACAACCTCCAGTTACCTAGAATTGCTCTATTTACAATGCATGCAAAAATCAGCCCACACAATTGTGGTCCCTGCCTTGAATGTAAGGTTTATATCCTAATGCATTAACAGAGGGATAGAGACAAGATCACATGAAGTTAATACTAATGCACTGCTTTATAAAGCCTTAGTAAGACCATGCCTGGAATGCTGCACCTAGTTGCACATTATAAAACAGATGTTGAGTCTAGGAAACAGTCAGTCTATTAAAGAGAGAAGTGCATAGAAGAGCAACAAGGATGATTAGGGTACCGGAGGCTAAAATTTAGGAAGGATGGTTGCAGGAATTGGGTATGCCTAGTCTAGTGAAACGAAGGACTAGGGGAAGATATGATAGCAGAGTTCAATATTTAAGGGGACTCCCACAAAGATAAAGGGGTCAACCTATTTTCCAAAGCATCAGAAGACAAGAAACAATGGATGGGAACTAACCAAGGAGAGAACTAACCTAGAGCTAAGGAGAAATTTCCTAACAGTGAGAACAATTAACCAGTGGAATGCCATGCCTTCAGAACTTGTGGGGGCCCCATCGCTGGAGGCTTTTCAGGAGTGTTTGGACAGCCGTTTGTCTGAAATGGTAAACTATCTCCCGCTTGGGTGGGGGGGTTGGCCTGGAGGACCTCTGGGGCCCCTTCCAAATCTATCATTCTGTTCTGTTATTCTATTATTCTTTCCCTGATCAAGTGTAGCCATCCCATCAAACCCAAAGAGAGTCTGGAATGAGACAGGATCTCCTGTCACAGGCAGGGGGTTGGACTAGAAGACCTCCAATGCTATTATTCTATGTTCTCTGTGGCCTGGTGTTTTTGCAGGATTGCATATTATCAATCATTTCTGCCCATCCAGTAAGATCAAAGGGGGTGGGTTTGCTCCAGGTCCCTTCAATTAAACATCATCAGGCATCAGGGCTAGAGAGCATGTCCTCGCGATGACAGCAGCTGCCCTCTGAAAGAGCCCCTCCCAGGATTCATTTTGCTCTCACTCAGCTGACGCCCTTGGGTGCTGATGTCTTTGTTTCCTCCAAATGTGCCTGATATTTTTTCTTCTTAGCGGTAGAGGTAGGTCTTTAAAAAAAAAAAGTATAAGGTGTCCAGAGTCACTTAGAATCAGGCAGCCTTGAAATGAAATGAAATGATGATGATGACGATGCATAGAATTTTGAGGCTCATGCAAGGGCCCCGGAGCATAGCAGGGTGCTGGATTCACAAGGCCCGATCACCAAGTATCAGGTCCTTCCTTGTAGAATAAATGGATAAGGTGTCATCAGTAAAGGACAACTGCCTTGCTTCTCACCTAAATGTATCATGTGCTGGCAAATGTTGAAGAGCCGATTGCTGGCTCCACGTATCCCTGCCACTGCCCTGAACCACTAGCCATTAAACAGATGATCTGCCCATGTCCCAGTTCATCTTGCCTCTCAAGTGACTTGCAGAATTCCAGAAAGTTTAACAATTGGCTCTTGCAAGCTGGTACGAAGTTGCACCAGCACTGTTTAAGTGTGGCTATAATCTTAGAAACTCCAGAACTAGGTAGAAATCTTGTTATGCCAACAATTTATTCCATATTGCCTCTTTGTTAAGCATGTGGCAACACAGAGAGAATTTGTTCTATATTGTATAATGAAAAGAAGGAATCTGGCGTGGTGAATGTATCTGTAAAGAACTGGGCCAATAAAAAGCAATTTCAGAGACGAACGGAGGACCTTGAGAAAGATAGCAGAATTTGAAATGCTTTTACTCAGCTGTGACATATTTATACCAGGGATGAAATCTAAAATTCGTTACTACCGGTTCTGTGGGCATGGCTTGGTGGTGGTGGGGGTAATGTGACTGGGTAGGCGTGGCCAATTTTTTTTTTTTTTACTTTTAAAAGCATTTTTTCTACAACCTTAAGAGGTTGCAGAAAGAAATGCTTTTAGAAGCCTCTGACAATCAGGCAACTCAGCTGGGATTGCCAGAGGCTTTTAAAAGCATTTTTTTCTATAGCCTCTTCGGCCGAAGAGGTTGTAGAAAAAAATACTTTTAAAAGTTAAAAAAAAAGCCTCTGATGATCGCGCGGCTCAGCTGGACATTGGGGGAGGGGCACGCAGGGATTTTTGCTACTGGTTCTCCGAACCATCTGCCGCCATCGCTACCGGATCGCGTGATCCGGTCCGAACCGGGAGCATTTCACCCCTGATTTATACATTGTTATTGAAATACAATACAGACTGAAGAGAAATAAAAAATTGCATGATCAAATGATTGCAAAATTGTAAAGAAATAGTAACAGTAGAACAATGGGAAGGGGGGGGCAATAAAATCTACAGCAAGCCACAATTAGAGGGAATAACATTGATATAAAATATTCTCTAGACAGTATATAAGTCCATCAAGAGTTGCCCCAATAGACAAATATCTTTGGCCCATTGAGAGTGAGGCTAGTCAAGAGTTTCCTTTCCCTGGCTTAATGCAGAGACAGAACAATATATATTCACATTTTTCTAAGAACTAAACTGCTAGTAAATGTTTTTAAAATCTCATTCACTTGCCTTTTAAATAAGGAATAAATCCCTTCGTAACTGAAACTTTTTTTTTTGGAGATAGGTTCTATGAATGTTTTAATAAAAAAGGGAGGGTTGCTGGTGAAAGAAGAAAAGCAATAATGAAATTAGGACCAAATTAGCTTCAGAAAACAAAAGCTTTTCTCTTAAATCTCATTCTGTCAGTTTAAAATTTAAGCCTGCTTAGCCCCAATAAAACCCTTTTAAAATGATTGTATTTTCACTGAAGAGAACTCTGAACTGCAAGTGGGTTGGAAACGCCTGCCTTGATTTACAAATCATGTAGTTTCCAGGGACGCCACTTCAAAAAATGCTGCTGAAACTACTAAGTGCAAAATCTCTTGGATAAATTAAATCAGCTACAAGAGGCCCAGTTTCAAACTTGGTCAGTTTCTCCAGTGCCATCAGCATTAAATCAGTGGTGTTGGTCAACCTGAGACCGGGAGGTTAATCGATAGTCAAGAATGCAGGATGGGAGGGGGTTGCATCACACCAACTTTTAACAGCAGTTCTTGGCAACATGGTGAAAACAGAGAAGACAAACTTTCTCAACTGGGACACGACATAATGGTTCGGTGGGCATTTGATATCTTCAAGCAATGGTGTCAGCCAAAGAAATTCTTCTGACTTCTGCACTTTCCATCAAACTGATTATGGCAGAGATGATATATCGGGAGCAAGTGCACCACAAAATTAGTAAATGCAGCCTTACAAGAAATATTCAGTTCCTTTTTTATGTAACGTTCACTCGCTGTGGAATTCTTACTTTTTCTTTTTTCCATCAATTTATATGGCTCCAGTTGCCTGCTGATCACCATGGAAATTAAAGCTGGGTGGAAATCTAATTTGTAATTTCTCAAAGGTTTTCTTTTATTGCAAAGAAAAAATGAGACTTCTACTTTTCTATCTTCTCTTAGGATATTTGGGCATTTCTTCCAAAGCTCTTACTGTTTTTCTTTTTTAAAACTACTTCTCTTTTAAAATATATTTCAGATGTAAAATTCTCTTTTTCATCAAACTGAGTGAGACCAAAAATGCAGAAAGATTTAGAAGGAAGTGGCAGAAAAGATACATTTGATTGCACAGATAAAACTGCCTGGAAGTCGCTCCATTTTTAACATTTTCTTACTAGGAAAGGAGGCCCAAACAGCTTAGTGGCTGTTGGGGGATCTGGGCTAATTTTCTAACAAATTACCAATCTGTAGATTTTTTGCAATTAACAGAATCCTTTCTGTGTATTACTTTGATAAAATAATAACAAGAACAATGTCAAGAAGAATATACTAAACTTGTATGCCATCTGACTCTGTTAAACATTCTGGTTCTTTGGTACATGTGCATACTGTATGAACAAGAAACATCTCTTGGCACCACTCATATTAATAAAAACTGCCCCACTTTCTTTGTGCCTTAAGTATTCTAATAAAATACTGGTTGATTTCCTTTGTTCCAGAACTAAGGGCCAGTCCATGCAGAAAAAGTTGCTATCTTCTTACATCCGTTTTTCCCCTGCCTTGTGAATCAAGAAAAAAAAAATCCCGGAGTAATAACTTTTGTTTCCAATATTTTATGTGGAAAACTTTGCATGTAACATAAATTTTTTCTGGCAGGAGAGTCTATTTGGGGAGAAGCGGTATGTAATAACTTGATATTTGAGCTGAAGTCTATCCAAAGAAACCACTAGAAGAGTGTTGAAGGAGTTTTGGTCTGGCCAGCCGACTTCATGACACCTGCTTTTGCAGGTAGGGACAACAGGTGGTCTGCCCAGATACCATTTCCATCACCCCTGTTGAGATCAGAGTAAATATTTATGTCATCCATCCCACTTAGTTTAATTAGCAAAGAAAGACTCCTGGTTCAGTTCTTTTTTCCAAGAGTATACTTTACTGAGAACAGAATGGTTACACATTAGAGCAGGCATCATCTGTTGTCTTGGTGTGAAAACGATGCAATTAACTTTCCCTTTTCCATGGCCATCCCCCTGGTATCAATCAATGTCCAATTAGAAGTTCTCAGGCTGTTTTGGAAACGGACGCTGCGTTCGCGCCTTTCCCATCTCTGCCTTCTTTTGGCTGAGCTTCTGCTTGATTGGCATTCCTCACAGTCAGAGCCAGCTCTGCTTCAATCCCAACCTCTCCCTAACCACCCACATTCCAATCTCTCTCTCTCCCACCGTTGCAAGTGCCAGGCTGGCAAGAGGCAAGGCAAAGCAAGCAGCAGAATGGCAGCCATGACAATTTGCCCCACTTCTTTTAGAGTCTTCTTTTAGAACCTGCACCTTATAGTAGAATCTTAGAAGTTGTCCTCCCATATTTAGGATCTATACTACAGATTCATTGGGTAGCAGATGGGTGTTGTACCAATAACAGAGAAAATGTGAGGAAAATGCCTACAGTGGTATGACTACATCCTGCAAGCAATACCCCACAAACCTTTGCCTACATCACCTACTACTTTAACTTCCTTACGTTCCTTATGGAAATCCAAAAATGAAGATCTGGTGGGACCCAAATGTGGTGCTAGATCTCATGAAATGGCATTTGTCAATCCAAAAAGCAGGCCCTGCACCTGTAGGAAAATGCTAGGATGGAGATGTTTATAATCTATACAATATATATTTTTCCCCTTTGGACTAAATTTGAAAGCAGCTTTACTCATCTCCTCCATGCCTGGGAGATTAAAAAAAAACCCAGTCAGTCTGCCTTAGAAGCTCCCTGGGGGACTGTGAGCCATCCTCTCTTAGCCAGTCTATCCCACAGGGTGATGCTTAGGAGAAAAAGTGAAAGCCAATTCTACCAGGCCAAGGGGAGAAAAGAATCTTATTTACAATTTGAATGGAATTCCAAAGCATTGATCTGTAATTTTCCTCTTCGATCTGTATTTTCCTAAATGGTTTTATTGTTTAATTTTATGAACTTATTTGCAAAGATCACCTGATTCGGAATCTGCCCAGTCTCCCAGCCATGCAAAATTTTTAAATTTCAAGCATAAAAGGAATAATTAGAGCAGGACTTGAATGAACGTCATTATGTTCTATTACTGCTACAGAATAACAGAATTGGAAATCTTCGAGTCCAACCCCCTACTCAAAGCAGGAGAGCCTATAACATTTCAGACAAATGGCTGTCCAGTCTCTTCTTGAACACCTCCAGTAATGAGGCACCCACTATTTCTGAAGGCAAGCCGTTCCATGTTTAATTGTTCTCACTGTCAGGAAATTTCTCCCTTGCTCTAGGTTGCTTCTCTCCTTGATTAGTTTCCATCCATTGTTCCTTGTCCTTCCTTCAGGCGCTTTGGAGAATAGGTTGACCCCCTCTTCCTTGTGGCAATCCCTTAAATACTAGAACACTGCTATCATGTCTCCCCTAGTCCTTCTTTTCACTAGACTAGACATACCCAATTCCTGCAACCATTCTTCATATGTATTAGTCCCTTAATCATCTCTGTTGTTCTTCTCTGCACTGTTTCTACAGTCTCAACACTTTTGTAGTATCCTGTCAACCAAACCTGGATGCAATATTCCAAGTGTGGTCTTACAAGGTATTACAAAGTGGTACTAACATATCACATTGTTGGAAGAAATGTCCACCTGGGTTCAGTTCCAAGTGACACTGGAAACATGGAGACTGCTTGGAAAGATGGTTTAATGGTGGACAGGACCACATGGTTTGAGGTCCTGGGCAAAAAGAGCACATGGGTGAGAGAGAGGGGTTTATACCATCTCTTGGGTCCCGCCTTGGAGCCTCCTGTTTCTGTGTAAGGGTAGGTATCTTGATTGGTTGTCAGACTCCCATGTGGCCATGCAGGGGTAACTTTGTAGGTTGTCTTGCAATCCCAGGCCTGGTTGAATCTTGCTGGGTGATGATGTAATGAAGGGGCTTGGGCAATTCCTATTATGGCTTAATGGCTTTGTCCTGGTTTGGATCTTGAGTGAGGGCTAATCCTATCATGTCCTGAGGGCCATGTCTTTTGTTTTGTAGATAAGCTGGCCCAGCCTTTGTCTTGTAGATAGGTTGGCACCAAAATATCTGTTGGGGGAGGGCAGGGAGCTGAGGCTCTGCATTTGTCTTTAGAAACATGTTTCTCCTTTAGAGAAAATATAATATTCTGCCTTTTTAATATTTTCTAGAATATTTCATCTTCCTACAACATGATCTTGATTCCATCCCTCTATTAATGCAGCCTAGGACTAGGTTGGCTTTTTTGGCAGCTGCAGCACACGGCTGGCTCATATTTAAGTGACTGTCCACTAAGACTCCAAAACTGTTCTCACAGTTACTTCTATTGAGTCAAGTATCACCTATTCTATACCTGTGCTTTGGGTTTTTCTTGCCTAAATGTAGAACCTTACTTTTCTCACCAGTGAATTTCATTTTGTTAGTTAGAACCCAGCGTTCAACTCTGTTGAGAACCTTCTGTATCTTGAGCCTATCTTCTGGAATATTGGCTATCTCTGCCAGCTTGGTGTTATCTGCAAATTTGATGAGTTCCTGTTCTCTCCCCTTGCCTAAGTCATTGATGAAGATATTGAAGGGTACTGAGCCTAAGACAGAGCCCTGATGTACCCCACTGCATACTTCCCTCCATCTAGATGCACTTCCATTAAGGACTACATGCTGAGTACAGTTGGTCAGCCAATTACGAATCCATCTGGTGACAGTGTAACCCACATTTTTTCTGTTATCAAGTAGTAGGTTGTGATTTACTTTATCAAATGCCTTACTGAAGTCCAACTAAAATACATCTACAGCATTTCGCTGATCCACTAACTTTGTCACTTTGTCAAAGAATGTAATAAAACCTGTCCGGCATGATCTGTTTTTGACAAACCCGTGCTGGTTATGACTTTGCTTGCCTCTAGGTGTTCACAGATTCATTGCTTATCTTTTCCAAAATCTTCCCAGGTACAGATAGTCCTCTACTTACAACAGTTCATTAGTGACCATTCCAAGTTACAACAGCACTGAAAAAAGTGACTTATGACCATTTTTCACACTTATGACCTTTTCAGCATCCTCATGATCATGAGATTTACATTTGGATGCTTGAAAACTGGTTCACATTTATGACGGTTGCAGTTTCCCAGGATCATGTGATCCCCTTTTGCAACCTTCTGACGAGCAAAGTCAATGGGGAAGCCAGATTCCCTTAATAACCAAGTTACTAACTTAACAACTGCAGTAGTTCGCTTAACAACTGTGACAAGAAAAATCATAAAATGAGGCAGAATCACTTAACAAATTTCTCACTTAGCAACATAAATTTTGGGCTCAATTATGGTCATAAGTTGAGAACTACCTATACTGATATCAGGCTGATAGGTTTGCATCCATATTTGTGCTAGACTTTTATAATCTTAATTTTTGAAAATTTCCCAAGCTTCTTGGGTTGGGTTTTCCCCTTGATGATTTTCATCCATGAAATCCTTCCCAAGCTCTAAGTTTATTGTAATCAGCTCTCTTAACGCCCAAGATTCTAGTTTAGCATTTTTTTATTCCTTGTGCTTGCAGAATGTTGAATTCCAATATTGCATGGTCATTCCCCCCCACCCCAGGTTCCTGTAAATTCGACACCTTCTATTATTTCATTTCTGTTAATGAGAATTAAGTCCAGTATGGCTGACCCTCTAGTTCCCTTCTCTACTTTTGGGAGACTTACATAAAGTAGATATATGAGGAATCTCTTTGACCTTCTAGTAAGTGGAGGCTGGAGGCTGGAGGCTAAAACATATGAAGAATGGTTACATGAACTGGGCATGGCTAGTCTAGTGAAGAGAAGGACCAGGGGAGACATGAGAGCAGTCTTCCAATCTCTGTCACAGAGAGGAGGAGGTAAAGCTATTTTCCAAAGCCACCCCAAGGCCAGACAAGGAATAATGGATGGAAACTGACCAAGGAGAAATGAGGAGGAACTTTCTGACAGTGAGAACAATCAACCCATGGAATAGCTTGCCTTTGGAAGTTGTGGGAGCTTCATCATTTGAGACTTTCAAGAAAAGATTGGACTGCCATTTGTCAGAAATGGTGTAGGGTCTCCTACTTGAGTGGGGGGTTGGACTAGTTGACCTGTAAGGTCCCTTCCAACTTTGTTAATCTGTTAAAGGTGCAGAGTTTGTCTCCCAGTTGATGTCATGTAATTAATGTCCCCCATTACTATTGTGGTGTGCTTCCTACATACCTTAGTTAACTGATTAGGAAAAAGTTCATCTATTTCCTGTTTGGTTGAGTGACCTGTAGTATACACCTATGGCAATGTCAATTCTTTTACATTCCACATCCTCCCTTCTTCTTCCTTCAAGTCCTGGTACTTCTCCAGTACTCCTTCCTGGTGTTGCTGTCACTTGGTGCTGCTACATCTATCACCTCCACTGTCTCCTGCTCCTTGTCTACTACCACGATGTTGGACTACCTTTGAAGCCCCTCTGCAGAGTCTGGACTTTGGATCCTGTCTAGACCCCTGCTTCTATGGATCTGGTGCTCAGAGCCTGTTCTTGTGCTGCTATGGACAGTGCCTCAGTGCTGTCTTTTAGTCCAGCCCATTCCAGCTCTGGTAGGATTTCCCAGTGTCTGTCACCTCAACTATCTGTGGATGATACGTCCTATGCAGGGTCTTGTCTTGCCACAACACTTCCTCTGCCTCTCACATCTGCTGCTGCCTCAGAAATTGTCTCAGCAGTTCATATTTCAGAACCACCTTATTGATGTACTTACTGATTTTTTTTTTCTTTCTTTGATTGTGTCTTATTCTTTAAATGAACTGCAGTTTTCTTGGCGAGATTTTTCAGAAGTGGTTTGCCATTGTCTCCTTCCTAGGGTTAAGAGAAAGTGACTGGCCCAAGTTACCCAGTTGGCTTCCTGCCTAAGGCAGGAACAGAACTCATGGTCTCACAGTTTGTAGCCTGCTCCCTTAACCACTACATCAAACTGGCTCTCATAATACATACATCGATAAAAAAGTCAAACGAGGCAAAAGGTCTAGTAGATGCCGAGGAAGATATCTCAGGGGGTACTTTGTGCTTACTGAACATACGGCCTCCCCCATGCTTATATTATTCTCCGAACTGGTAGGTTGAGACCAATGGTGGGTTGCTCCCGGTTCGGTCCGGTTCTATAGAACTGGTAGGAGGCTCCGCCCACCCCCCACGACGTCATCATGGGTGATTTGCGCATGTGCAGAAGTGCACACACTCCCATTGCGAACCGGTAGTAAAGGTAAGTAGCACCCACCCCTGGTTGAGACTGCCTGCTCTAAAACTGAACCATTTGAGAACAGCTCTGCTGGATTTAGCCAACCAGAAGATCTCGTAGCTAATATTTGAAGTACAGAGGTAACAAATCTAAGGGCAATCATTGTGCCTGACTCTCCCAATGACTTCACATTTCTTCTATGTTGAGTCAAGCCGCTTGAGAAAGGGGAATCGCTGCCTTTAAAAAAGTTGGCTTTCGATCCCTGCAGACAGTCATCTGCTTCTAGTCTAAACAAAATCTCAGTAGCTGAAATTGGCACGCAAGCTGTATGTCTGATACCAATAATAGTCAGTAGATGACATAGCAATTCATCACAAGGGCCAGAACAAGCATTCCAACTCGGAGTTCTCCTGAACTTTGGGTGAGATGAACTCAAAATCGATGGCTTGCTTGTGATGATGTGGCATCAGGTTTTGACTTCAGCTCCCTTCCTCTTGGGATTCAACTGTGATAGATAGCAATGTTAGAGTCCTGTCAAAATCTGCTTTTCCTGCTACGCAATAATAGGCACTTAGATGTTTCCATTGAGCACCATGATCTGGAAACAGCCATGCAGCATTTGGTTCAGTTTTGGAGTAGAGTTTGGAGAGCCAGCAAGACAGACCTTTGGTACAGGAATTTTTTAAAAAAATAATAAGGTGGGGCTGAATAAGTTTTTGAAACTTTGTACTGATCTGCGTAAAGTTTTTAATGAAATGAGGGTCATGAATTACCCAGTACACACAGAGAAGAACCTGGACAGAGGATTAAATCCAAAATGATTACCTAGTAGATCTTGCTCCTTTGGATAACTGTCATGTTTTTTTCTCTGATTATTGGAAGGTCAAGATTACTTTCAGCACCTTGAGATCTCTTCCTTTATTAAGAGTGAACACGCAGATCTTCTTTCAGGCGTGTGTAAAGGAGGAGCGTTTCTCAGTGTTGGCAACTTGAAAAGGTGTGTTGGCTAGGGATTCTGCGAGTTGAAGTCCATACCTCTTCAAGTTGCTAAGGTGGAAAAACATTAAAGTGAACTGAAATTCATGAACAGTATTTCCTACGATTTCCTTTTGTTGGATGTGACCCAATATCCAAATCTTCAAGATTCTTTAAAACCTTTAAGTTGACTTTTCAGGTGTTAGCAATCCCTACCACAACGTCCAGCTTTATGTTTTCTGCAAATTTGAGGAGCATTCTTTCTATCTCCTGGGTTAAATAGCAGAGGTCTGTATTGTAAAGCCCTTTTTCCTGGAAACTCCACTGAACAGTAAAGGCATAAGCCAGAGTCACTTGGGCACTGCAGTGGGAGTCAACGTAGCCCATTGTTGTCCTTGCATGGAGGACGGAGTATCATATCATCATGACTTAATCCTATTAGTGTTTTCCACTTGATGGAGCCAGATAGTAACAAACATCTTGAGTGCCTGGTCAGAAGGCAGCCAAGGGTGTTTGCAGCCTCTGTAGAAGGGATCCTTCAGGTCAACATTTTGTTACTTTTGTTTTCCTTGGAAAAAGTTCAACCCAATATCCATGGAGATCAAAACAACTTTTGCCCTGGGACCAAGTTCTTCAGAAAGAGAATTTTTCGTCCTCAAAGGCTAGAAAGAGAGTGGGCATCACCGCTTTGCCTTGCTGGTCTGGAAGGAATGTGCCAGGCAGGGGTTTGATGGGATTCCCAGGGAAGGAGCCTGAGTGGCAGCAGAAGTAACAAAGCATCTGGGGGCAGAAGGTGGAACATTTGATTATGGCACCAACATTCATAAAATGCAGTCAAATTTGTCAGCCACAAGAACAATATTCCAAGCAAGGAATAAATTATATCTACATGCATTCATATTGACTGGGAAAGTAGGGAGAGTAAACTGTGAGTTTGGAGGAAAATGAAGTGCAAAAAAGGGAGAAATGTGTAGGCATGGTCTACCAAGTACCACATGGGTGAAAGTTACTCAAAGGATCCACCATTTTTTTCTACCCTTGCAATTTTGGAAAATGACTCCCCGCCCCCCAGGTGAGGATCATGCAGCCTCTTCCTCCAATCGTGTCTTCTTCCTACTCATCCCAGTATTTATCTTTGAAAAAGTGGCTTAATAATGACCATATTCAACTTCCATGCTACTCGTACTGTAGGGCACCCACAGAGAGGTTTAAAAAAAATCAAGATTGCAGTTCCGTGATGTGCCACTGAAACCGGAAATGGCCAATTTGCCAACTTCTGGGACTGGAATGCCCATTTTTCACTCTCCCCAGGCACCAGAGCCTTTCTAGTAGCCTGGGGAGGGCAAAAATGGCCTTCCCCACCCCACCCACTGGAGGCCCTCCGGTGGCTGGAAACAGCCCATTTCCCAACTTCCGGTGGGACCAGAAGGCCTGAAAATCAGCTGGCCAGCATGCACATGGGCGCCAGAGCTGAACTGGGGCAATGCTCATGTGCCCACCAATATGGCTCCGCGTGCCACCTATAGCACGTGTGCCATAGGTTCATCATCACAGGTATAAGGTCTCCTGCCTAGGCAGGGGGTTGGACTAGAAAACCTTCAAGGTCCCTTCCAGCTTCTCTTCTCTTCTCTTCTCTTCTCTTCTCTTCTCTTCTCTTCTCTTCTCTTCTCTTCTCTTCTCTTCTCTTCTATTTTCTATTCTCTTCTCCCTCTTTCATCAGCATTTCCGGATCTTAACATTTCTCCATTCAGTTCTCTATCTCTAGTCAACACTCTACTAAGCTCCATAAATTCATCTTCTGCACTGTATATGATTCCAGATTTTGTTTTATTTTGGTATAATTTACAACCTTTTACTCCTTTTCCTCTTTCAACATAACATGCTGAACCTGCTTCCTGATTCCACATCATAGTCTGGGCTCATGATATATTCTGAGCCATAAACTAACAAAACGGGATTGAGTTGTTTTGATATGCTAAGACCCAAACAAGTTGGTTCATCTTAAACAGGTTTCCCTTGAGGTATAACTGTAATCCCTCGGTCTTCACCTCACCTGTCATGCCCCTCTTGGGGTCTGAATCTGCAGCAGAAGATGAGCTGGAAGAAGAACTGACAGCAAGTGAGAGGGCAGCTCCGTTGGCCTTGGAGGAAACTGGGGAAGGGCAGAGTCAGTCCAGGAGAGGCTTTTTGGAATTCGTAAGGCCTGCAGGCAGTGGGGAACAGAGGCAGGATGAGCAGGAGAGACAGACTAGGAGCAAGAACCACCCCCTCCTGATACAAGGCTTGGAGAGTGCAAAGAAAGCATGGTCAGTGTAGACTGAGCAGGCCACTCGCAAGGAGAGTGCCCTGCCCAACTTCACCAGGCACACCTGGGGAATGAGACTTTAGGAGATGCTGAGTTCTTGAAGTGTTGTGTGCCGACGTTTGAACTTGCCAAGAGTCCTTGCATTCCTTGTTGGCATTCTGGACTAATTATCTGGAGCTTTTGCTGTCTGAACTCCTTGCTTTGCTCTTGTTTTGCCAAATACATTTGGGATTTATTGCCGTGCAGCCTTGGTGCAGACAGCGCTGGGCTGGACTAATTGCAGCCAGAAGCTGCTTGAGGTTTGGGGGGGGGTTGTTATCACTCTTCTCTGGGACTTGCCAGAAACATGGGAGCGTTTGAGGAGATTTGGAGTAATAAAGGGGTGGTTTAAACTGCCAGCTGTTTGTGTTACCTCTGTGCCGTGCCCTGGATCATCACATCACCTATTTAAGCCTGAAGGTTTTTCTTGGACGTGGGGGCAGCTTTAGAGCTGTACCACTGTTGACTGGATTGTGGCATTTGTCAACACAGCTGACCAGGTGAAGGTTTAACCCTAAAAAAGCTCAGATATTCAAGGTTAAGACTAACAAACTCACCCCATTTCTGTCGAGGTTACGGTATTCACACAACACACTTACCCTACCATTACCTCAGCTAATCATGTTAGGCAAAATGATAAAACAATGTCTTGTGTCACTGTGTAAATGCGAGGGCAGTTTAGAACTGCAGGAAGTCATACAGCAGATCCAGGCATAAGTAATGCTGCCAGGCCAGGCCTCACTGAAGAATTGGTCCTCTGTGGATGTACAGTAACTGTATTCTTCATCCTACCTTGTGCCACAATATTTGGGTTTAAGCCACACATGTAACTCAACAACAACTCAGTTGCTGGGTTTACACAAATGCTATACTCAAATAAACCACAATATGTTTAATATGATGGCTAGGTTCACACCACTTGCTAAAACAACAGCTCGGACCACACAACATAACTTGAAGATGTATAGGGAGGGTCAAATTTTTCAACTTTCCGTTTCCAAACATTAGGGGTGCTCAAAGGTTGTGACATGCCTTGGGGAATCGTAAAGATAGTTTGGTTACTTTAATATAATTTAGATGTGCTTGGTAAGTAACTGTATAAATATAACTTTTAAATATTTTGTTCGTTTCACAGGTCAGCCATGTTTCTCTTTGTGTTAAATGTTATTTTATCTGAGAGTGTTAATACTGCTGACCTCATTTCCTGTGAGTATGATAACTGATCTGCAATGGCATTTAAACAAAGACTTGGGAACATTCACGCATATCAGCAACCTAATTGGGACTGACAGAGACTTGTTGCTGTCTGATAATGCGAGACATTCTCAGATACGGTCTACTGTTAAGAGAACAAAGTAGCAATGATGCTAGAAACTACCCAGCAGCCAATCTTGCAAGACATATATATCCAAAAGTGCTTGAAAAGTAGGAACGAGCGAACAGTTCTTTTGGGACCCCAGTTTAAATTCACGAGTGACAATCTTAAACAAGTCAAAAACATATATCTTGGTAGAGGAAAGCTAGATGCCAAAAAGACTTTTGCTGTGAAACTTGACAAACCGTTTGACATCCTCAACTGCAAGTGTCAAATTGTTCTGTGTGCCAAATTTGGCTGCCCTGCTGGCTGCAAAAAAGGAGCTCACATTAACTGTACCTGCCCTAAGGAGACGAAGATACCATTGAAGGAACTTGCTTTCGTTAAAGGTCAGCGAGACAAGGTTGGTTCTTTTGGGTCGCACCAGATTGGTTTGCCAGATGTGCCTGAGCAGAAACGACTAGGCAAAAGGCAAAACAGCAAGACAATGAGAGACAAAGGCTCACTGAATATAAGCAGAGAAGTATTCCAGACATTTCGATACTGACAAATGATCAAAAGATGTGCCCTCTACTTCAAAAGAAAAGACAGAATACAATAGAAGAAAAATAACAAATGTCGCTATGCAGAGCATAAGATACGGTGTTGGTCTACATGCCACTGGTGCCATTACCACAGCTGCCTTCATAGATGCTGGCTTGATCACCAAAGAAGACAAGAGACTTGTAGTTGATCACAATAAAGTCAAGATTATGAAGTCCATAGATCAAGAATTGGATGAGCTCTATAAGACGGGCGAAGTAGAATGCATCTTCTTTGACAGCCGTATAGATGCAATTAAAGTTATGCTGAAAGCAAACAATTCAGACCAGCAATTCCCCAGTACCATCAAAGGAAAACGTTATTCTGTGTGCAGTGAGCCAGGTGGAAGATTCCCTTTAGAGAAAGGCTCAACACCAGGAAAACCTGCTCAAGTGATTGCAGATAATCTGGTGCATTTCAGGAAGAAGAAAGCCATTGACAAAAGCTTGAAGGCCATTGGAGGAGATTCTACAAATGTTAATACTGGCTGTGAAGGTGGTGCCATGCACTGGGTAGAGGTCAACCTTGACCAGAAGTTTTATTTTTTATTTTTTATTTTACTTCAAATTTATATACCACCCTTCTCCCTAGGGACTCAGGGCAGTGTACAGCCAAATAAAAACACATAATAAATACATTAAGAACAGATTAAAAGGAAATATCTCAATTTGGCCCAAAATTTAAAAAGACAAACAAATTTTAAATCATTTAAAAGATTTGTTAGGCCAGCCCGGCTTGTTGGAAAAGGAAAGTTTTAAGGGCATGGCGGAAGGCACGGAGGTCTTGGATTCTCCTTATCTCTGGAGGCAGTTGATTCCAGAGGGTAGGAGCCCCCACAGAGAAGGCCCTCCCCCTGGGGGTCACCAGCCTGCATTGCTTGGCTGATGGCACCCCGAGGAGGCCCTCTCTGTGGGAGCGCATGGGTCGATGGGAGGTCGTCGGTGGCAGAAGGCGGTCTCGAAGATAACTAGGTCCTATGCCATGGAGCGCTTTAAAGGTGATGACCAACGCCTTGAAGCGCACCCGGAAGACCACTGGGAGCCAGTGCAGCTCACGCAGGAGCGGTGTTATGCGGGAGTGCCATGCAGCTCCCAAAATTACCCGTGCGGCCGCATTCTGGACCAGTTGGAGCCTCCGGGTGCTCCTCAAGGGGAGCCCCATGTAGAGAGTGTTGCAGTAGTCCAGGCGAGAGGTGATGAGGGCATGAGTGACTGTGCACACGGAATCCCGATCAAGAAAGGGCCACAACTGGCGAATCAGGCGAACCTGACAAAAGGTCCCCCTGGCAACAGCCGTCAGATGTTCCTCCAAGGACAGCTGCGTATCCAGGAGGACACCCAGATTGCGCGTCCTCTCCACGGGGGCCAAAGACTCGCCCCCGATAGTCAGCGATGGAGTCAGCTGACTATATCAGGATGCCGGGAACCACAGCCACTCAGTCTTGGAAGGGTTGAGCTTGAGCTTGTTCCTCCCCATCCAGATCAGTACAGCCTCCAGGCACTGGGCCATCACTTCAAGGGCATCGCTGGGGTGGCCTGGGGTGGAGATGTACAGCTGGGTGTCATCAGCGTACTGGTGGTATCTCATCCCAAAGCCACGGATGATCTCGCCCAGTGGCTTCACATAAATGTTGAACAGAAGGGGCGAGAGGACCGACCCTTGCAGCACTCCACAGATGAGAGGCCTCGAGGTCGACCTCTGCCCCCCTGTCAACACAAACTGTGACCGGATGGAGAGAAAGGAGGAGAACTCTCAACAACCTTTGCCACGAAGTGAAGGTTGGAGACAGGACGGTAGTTAGCCAATACTGCCGGGTCCAGGGAGGGCTTCTTGAGGAGAGGCCCCAACCAGGAGAAGTTGATCTGGTTGGTGTGTGCACTCCACACGAATGAGTTACCCCATGACACTTAATCACAAAATTAGATGGGAAGACCTTATCTATGCAAAGCCAGTTGTTTTGATTACAAGTGGAAGGGATCCAGCTGTCACTTTGAGCCACATATAGGAAAAGGCATGTCACACATATAGGCTGGATTCAGTGGCTTTCGGTGGGGTCCAAATAAACAAGATGGCCTTGCAGAATTGGGACCCAAGTCCCACTATTTTAATATAGTCAGAATGACACTCTGCACATGTATGAAAGGGGAGGAGTTTGTGATGTGATAAAATAGCAAGCCGCTATGGACACCCCCGGCTGAGGCATCTGTACAGGAGGGGGTCAAGAAAGCCAGGATGGCAGCTGGGATATGTGACTTATATGTCCATCACACATGTGACACATGCAAAAAAGTAGCCAGCCAAACAGTAGTGGGTTCCACTTACCTTTGCTACTGGTTCAGAACTGGGAGCATGTGCAAGCGCGTACTCACTTCACTCGCGTGTGGTGCTTCTGGACATGCGCAGAGCGTCTATGATGACATCCGCACGGGTGGGTGGAGCCTCCTGCCACCACCACTACAGGTTTGCCCAAACCAGGGCGAAGTGGTAGAAACCCACCATTGTAGCCAAATATCCCAACTGGTCTCATCCATCTGGGGAAGTCTTCCTGCAAAGAGCTGGGGGCCAAGGTGACATTATAATGTTCAACTTCATATTCTGCCAACAGTCCTAAATTGGTAAAGAATAAAAGAGTAAAAGAACAACACAACAATTTCCAAATTACCTCAACCAGTTTGAGTGGGTGGGTGGGGAGGAAATCTTCAGATGAACCTCTAGATCACAAGATGTGCAGAGGCTCAGGGTGGCCTTGGATGCCTCCTCCAGTCCATGGGCCTGCTGGATGTTCCTCTTCCAGCTGGGTGTGGGAAACCATGGACAGCTGAAGAGACGCCCTTGCCAGTGAATGAATGGGCCCAGGAGGAGTTGACAAATGAGGGATGGTCAGGACTCACATCTGAAACCCACCACTTGGGGAAGAGAGTTGACCACTCAGTTTCCATGCAACATTGGAAAATGGGAATCGAGGGAGAGCGTGTCATGCTGGAGGATGCTCAGCTTTGCATTGTTTGAATGTACAGATGGAGCCAACACAGCAAAACAAAGCATGATCCCTTCCTGGAGGGATGATTAATTAGGGAAAATCTTTTCAAAGAAGGAAACAGTGTGTTACTCTGAGCCATGATGGCCAAGGAACGAATGCCTGGCTCTTCTCTTCCCATTTAGGTAAATCTAGGGGAGACTTTGGAGAACTTTTAACAGCATCTGGAATAGCATTTGGATTTCAGATGCTGGTTTGTCTAGGGCTCCCTCCATATCCTAAGAAAAGTGATGATAATGGCAATGTTTCCATTCAGAGGCAACAAAAACTGCTCTGCAAATAGTTAGGACTATCCTACAGGGTCAATTCCTTCCTGCATCACAGGAAGTGGTCTCAGGATTTTATGTATTGCAATACAATATGCTTGGCGCCTAGGGCAACCCCTTCAGCCATTTTAGGTCCCCAACAATCTTTTTAAAAACCTAGTTTTAATTACCACAAGAAGTTATCAGGCTGCAAAACTGGAATCAGAAATTTCCAGCATCAGCCTTCTTTTTAAGGTTTTTGAGCTTTGAAAAATGTCACAAGTAAATGCTTTATTCTCCATCATGTAAATAGTATCTGTACAGTATATCAAGAGTTAACTTATTTCCATTGCTTAATGTATGTATGTCTAACCACTCCCATATCTAGCTCCTCCCCTTGTATATATAAGGAGCTGTATGCCATTTTTCAGTGCTTCTATTTGTGAATATTCAGTGAATATAGAATGCCATCTGTGATTAAACAGAGCTTTATTTAAACATACTATTCTTACTTTAATTATTGAGTCTGATCCTGAAAATATTGCAACAAATTGGTAGCAGAGGATGGTTAATTGACTCAATAAAAAAAATTCAACAATGTCTGAGAGAGAAAAAGCAAAAAGCAAAAAAATAAGACCCAACACCAGGGCATATACTAAAGAAATGGAAGCAGAACAAGAAATAATTGATGAATACGCAACTGAAATATCGAGAGAATCTGAAGACTGTACTACAGACAACGAAGAAATAATAGATGAGAACAATGATCAAAAAGAAAACGAAATAGAAAATAACAAACTCAGGTCAGAAATACTAAAACTTTTAAAAGATCAAAAGAACGATGAAAACCTCATCGCGAACCTCCAAGACTTACTGAAAAAAAGCGGAGCAGCGAGAGAAAAGCACATCGTTACAGATAAGAGTGAAGACTCAAAAAAGGTGAGTGATTTGTCTACAGACAAAAATGCAACGAAGGAGAAGAGCAACGGTCCCGCGCAAAATTTTGAATGGCAGCCATCTTGGTTTCAACGAACCTTCAGTCTAAGCGATGAAGAGCCAATCAGAAGACAAGATTCAAAATATCTGGCGCGAAAGGACTTACTTGATGCAAAAAACAAAAGAGAAAAGATCCATACATCAGAAGAATCTGACACAGAGACTGAAGAAGAATCAATAGAAAATCAAGTAGAATCTGCAATGAAAACGCTTTTTGCAACTTTTGGGTCAAAATTGAAAATAACTAAAGAATCAGCGAAAAACTGCAGTAAAAAAACAAAAGGAAGAACAGTGAGTAAACGAACTTCCCGAAGATCGCACGCCTCTATGCAAACAGCGAAAGCATCGACGCCTGAACCCAGAGAGCCCTGCAGATACCAACCTACGCCGCAAACAATTCCAGAGACCAGCGCTCTCAATAAAAGGACTCCCATCGCCACCAGGACTCCCAAGGCTGAACCAGAGACCGAGTCTTCCGAAGAAGAACAATGCGAGGAAGCTGCAGCGACGAGAACCTTTCACCATGACTTCAGGAGTGAAATGGACAATGCGCATGTGCAAAGCTACACAGACAGCTTCGAAGCAAGAGAAAGACAGAGACTGCCATTTAAAGTCGTCGCTAGCATCCCCATGCCATTCTGCGGTTACCAACACTTAGAAGACCATGGACTTCCTCCAGTTGTAAGTAATGGAGCTAACAACATTGGGAATTTACCCAATGATTTCCCAAAACTGAGGGTAGATGGTGTTAATTTACAAGAGTGGTGCCAACAGCTCCAAGTTGTCTTTATGAAAGAAAATTTATTGTTTTTCATTACTAACCCTCCAAAAAGACCTTGGACTTTAAGATTGGACTGCCTACACCATAGAGCATTTTTCTTACTAATATCCAGTATATCTCCCGCTATGTATCATAGTATTAAGTCAAATCTAACTGTATCAGAAATTGTTCAATGCATGTTTAAGCTGTTTCACAGTGATAGTGTAGCCACTACAACAAGAATGTCTAAGGATTTCTTTTCAGCCAGGTTAAAATCTGGGGTCACCATAAGTGAACATTTAATATACTTAAACAAAGTCAGAGCAGAATTACAACTAAGAGGAGAAATAATTTCAGATCAAACAATGAAAAGTGTTATTATCAATTCATTAGACCCATCTTGGAATAATTATATATCCCATTTAGATACAATCAATTTAGGGTATTTATCCATAGAAAACCTTTCTAATAGGTTGATAGCTGAAGACAATTCGAGAAGAAATCGTTATAATAATCACATAGAGCATAAGCAATATAAGAAAGTGGCATTTCAAGAAAGGTACCATGAACCAATCAAATGCCATAATTGTGGGTCCAAGGAGCATAATAGAAGAGATTGTCCTAAATTTCTCAGAGATAAACATAGGACAGATCATAGAGATAGATATCACAACAGACAGTCATCCACTGACAGACATAGATATAGAAGTCCACCCATCTATAAGGAACATAGAGGGGGTAGAGATGATTCAAGAGATAGAAAATCTGGTTCATTGAATGGACTGAACAAACACAACAACAACAACATACATAGACCAGAAGATAACGATTGGCTCATTGACTCTGGTGCAACAAATCACACTACACACAACAAAAATATATTATCTTCGTTTGTTGAAGATAAATTTGTAATCAAAGTAGCTAATCAAGGGAAGGTCCAAGTCATAGGTAGAGGAAATATAATCTTACCTGGCCTAGGAAAAATAGAGGGGGTATTGTTAATACCTGAAATACCTCATAACATACTTAGTGCAATAAAACTAAGCAGAGAATCTGGCATAAACATAGTCTTTTCAAAAGGGAATGCAGCTTTAAAGAAAAATGAAACAAGCGTAGGTACTGTCATTATAAAAGGAGGCTTACCTTACTTAATAACAAATGAAAGATGTTTACACAATATTGATTCCAACATAGAGGATGACAATGACATAAATAACGAAGAAAATAGTAATAGTGATAATGAGGAACATGAGGTAGTTCATAACAACAAAAACTCATCCAATGATAAAAGACCTAATATAGGCAAACCTATTCATGATGAATGTGCTCATATCTTACATAGAAAATTAGGACATGCTAGTTTTCCTGTAGTACAAAAAATGATTGAACATGCTGATGGTGTTAAAATAAAAAACTGTAAAAACTATCTAGAATGCTCAGTGTGTAAATCCACAAAACTCAAAACTAGCCCCAGGCCCAAAAAATCAACCAGGTCAACCAAACAAATCTTTGAATTAGTACACATGGACTTAGTTGGCCCATTGACACCATCAATCACATATAAAAAACGCTATTTTCTAACCATTGTGGATGACTATAGTCGTTATGGGTTTGTCTACACATTAAGACATAAGGATGAAACATTTCAGAAATTCAAAGAATTTTACAAATGCATAGAGACACAACACAACATTAGAATAAAACAAATTATGACAGATAGAGGATGTGAGTTCATGTCAAACGAATTCTCACGATGGCTAAAAGATAAAGGGATGTTGCATTACACATCTAGTCCTTTCTCTGCATTCCAGAATGGAGTGGCAGAGAGAAAGAACTCGACACTACAAACCATGATTAGATCCACATTAGAAGATGCTGGTTTAGGTAAACAATTCTGGTCAGAAGCTTTACAATTTTCCAATTACACCCAAAATAGGACTTGGTCCAGCATAGTGAATAAAACACCATATGAAGTGATGTACGGTAGGAAACCTAAGTTAACACACATGCATATATTTGGAGTCACTGCAGACGTACATATACCTAAACAATTAAGGCGTAAAGGTGAAAACGTATCCAGAAGACTTAAATTCATGGGATACAAAACAGGCACAAAAGGATACAGATTTATTGATAACAATAACAGATTCATAATTTCAAGAACAGCAGTATTTCATGAACAGGCCAATTGGTCCAAAATACACCTTAATGAAATATTCCCAAACACCAATTCAGACACTGAACATCAAAATAAGAATATTGAAAAGAAAAACAATAACAGCACACGCAAAAACAAAGTTAGAACATGGACAAATAGTCAACACAAAATAAAAACTGATTCAGTAACAAAAAAGGAAGCAAGGTATTTACATGACAATGATAGTATACCAATGAGAACAACCAGAAGTAACAGAAATCAGGTGCCTAATAAATACAAAGATTATGTAATGTATATGAATGGAGAAATAGTAACACCAAACACTTATGAAGAAGTGCTGAAACTTCCCCCCAAAGAAAGAGAAAAGTGGGAATCAGCAATGACCAAGGAGATGAATAGCTTACAAGAATTGAATGTTTTTACACCCACACAAGCCCCAAGGGATAAGACTATTATTGGTACCAGGTGGATATATAAAATTAAGAATTTGGAAGGAGGTAACACACTGTATAAAGCCAGACTAGTCACACAAGGTTATGCTCAAAAATATCCTGAGGATTATACAGACACTTACTCTCCTACTGTAAGAACTGAGAGTGTTAAAACAGCTCTAGTTATAGCATCAGCACTTAATCTCGAGGTATTTCAATATGATATACAAACTGCATATTTACATGCCAAATTAGATAAAGATATATGTGTAAGAGCTCCTCATAGTCAATATACAAACAAAAATGATATATGGCTATTAAACAAAAGTCTATACGGATTGAAACAATCTGGCAAGCGATGGTATGAATGTTTAGTCAAAGTACTTAAAACTATGAACTTTGTTGCCACTACTGCTGACAATTGTTTCTTTGTTAAGAGTGAAGGTGATTCTCCAGAATTTGTATTGATTTATGTTGATGATATTCTATATATAGGCAAAGATACAAAAAGGAGAGAAATTTTTGTAACAAAACTCAATGAACACTTTTCCTTAAAATCATTAGGGAAAGTAAACAAATATCTTGGTGTTCAAATCAGCAAAACAAAGAAGGGATTCAAACTTTCCCAAAGGGATAAAATTGTAGAACTCTTAAACAAATGTAACCTAAATGATGCCAAACCATGTGATACTCCCATGCAGACTGATTTTCTAAGAAACACTGATGAGTCATCTCCAGAATTTAAAGATAACACATTGTATAGGTCTGTTATCGGCTCTCTTCTCTATATCTCTAACTGGACTAGACCTGATATTGCTTTACCCCTTAACTTATTATCCAGACATGTCAGTAAACCATTATCATACCATTGGGAAGCTGTCAAGAGGATATTAAGATACTTAAAAAATAGCTTAGACTTCTGCTTGTTATTAGAACCCAATAATACAAATGAACCCATTCTCACATGTTATGCAGATGCAGATTGGGTTGGTGATGTCACTTGTAGAAAAAGTACATCTGGCTATATATTTTTCCTTAATGGCTGCCCAGTTTACTGGTACACTGGTAAGCAAGATTTGGTAGCTACATCAACTACTGAGGCAGAATATGTTTGTCTGTCTAAAGCATCAAATAACCTAGTATGGTTTAATGATTTATTGTCTAATATTTGGAAAAAACCTTCATTGCCTTATATCATACATGAAGATAACAGTATATCAAGAGTTAACTTATTTCCATTGCTTAATGTATGTATGTCTAACCACTCCCATATCTAGCTCCTCCCCTTGTATATATAAGGAGCTGTATGCCATTTTTCAGTGCTTCTATTTGTGAATATTCAGTGAATATAGAATGCCATCTGTGATTAAACAGAGCTTTATTTAAACATACTATTCTTACTTTAATTATTGAGTCTGATCCTGAAAATATTGCAACAAAAAATTCCTCCGAATCCTAATCTGACAATTCACAACACAAAATTGTACAGCTATTGTTTCAGAAAGTATCAAGAACTCAAGGAACCACTCTAAACATTTTTGAATTTTAGGGGATAAAATTAAGACAAAGGAAGCTCTCAGTCCTCTCATAAAATGTAGATAGTGAGTATCAATCTTGTGCACACATACCCCCAATATTTTCAAGGAAAAGATTAAAGTTTGCTGCAGTTTTTTCTGGTTTGCATTTACCTTAATACCGATTTAACATGTATACAGACATTTGTGGTGAAATATTTCATTTTTAAAAAATGTTTATCCATAGGACATGTCACCCTTTGCAATAGCAACCTGTTTGTAACATGAGGAAGATTTCTAAAACTCTCCCTAATTTTCATACTTCAAGAACCTGCACCACAACATCTGCAGAGGAGCAATTAAGGAAAGTGAAAAAAAACCATCAGTTGCACTACAGTGCAGCATGCAAGATTCACAAGCCTTCTGGATGCACATTGTGAAATGTGTAAGAAAGGGGTGAGGCTTGAGTGGGATCCTGAAGATACACACAGACCTAGTTAGGAGGACAATGGCCAACTAAGATGATCAAAGGCCTGGAGACTAAAACATATGAAGAACAGTTGCAGGATTTGGGCTTGGTTAGTGTAGAGAAAAGAAGGACTGAGGGGGATATAATACTGGTAGCAGTTTTTCAATATTTGAGATAAGTAAGTGAGTAAGATCCTGTTAAATTCCTCTCTACCCATACATGGATACACTCCTGATCTCTTAAAATGCCGATTAAAGTCAAGAAATTCACCAATCTTGACAGCGCGTAAGTTGATGGCCGATCATCAGAACACCACACAAAAGTGGATGGAGGCGTGGAATAGCTGTTTCCCCCAAGATGTCTCCAAGCATATCAGTCCTAGTAGTATACCTCCAGGATTTAGCCCACCCCGACACATATGGATGACATATAATGGAATTAGAACAACTCATGGGGTGTGTGCTGACTCCCTGTATAAATGGGGAAAGACACCTTCAGCACAATGTGATTGCGGGGCCCCTCGACAGACTATCCAGCACATAGTGAGGGAATGCCCTAACAGAAGGTATCCAGGAGATTCTAGGGCCTTCCTCTGCATAACAACGGCAGCTACTGACTGGATCTCCAAACTCGACATTAAACTTTGAAATGTTATTTCTGTTTTCCTTTTAGGTTTTCTTACTGCTTTTTTTTATTGTTTTAATTGTTTTTAACCTGTAAAAATGAAGTGTTTTAATACTGTGTGTGACCAGCCATATGCTAAATAAATAAATAAATAAATATTAGAGATGCTGCCACAAAGAGGAGGGGGTCAATTTATTCTCCAAAGCATCAGAGGGCAGGATAAGAAACAATGGATGGAAACTAATCTAGGAGAGAAGCAACCTGGAATTAAGGAGAAACCTCCTAACAGTGAGAACAATTAACCAATGGGAGAGAAGTTGCCTCCAGAAGTTGTGGGTGCTTCATCACGGAAGGTTTTTAAGAAGAGACTGGACAGTCACTTGTCTGAAATAGTATAGGATCTCCTGCTTGAGCAGGGGGTTGGACTAGAAGACCTTCAAGGTCCCTCCCAGCTCTATTCTGATTGATGTTAAGTAATCAGTCTACAAAAGACATTACAACTGCAAATAGTGCAATGTTTCTCAACCTTGGCAACTTTAAGATGTCTGGACTTCAACAGCCATGCTGGCTGGTGAATTCCGGGAGTTGAAGTCCAGACATCTGAAAGGTGCCAAGGTTGAGGAATACTAAAGGAGCTAATATTGACTGCTGCACATCTTACTTGCTAAAGTTTGACCACATGTAAGGAAATAGAATCTTTTGAATCTGAAAAGAAGAAACTTAAGTAAAACTGATCAGAGTTGACCAAGGTATTCAATCTGGTGTGAGATTGAACACAATGCACACAATGAGTAGCAGCATAAAATAGTATAATGAAATGTGTTTAGTGGTTTAAATGAGTTCTTCACTATACGGGGAGTATAGTACCACCTATGTCTATAATGAAAATCACACTGGAGAGGAACAATGTTGCACCCAAAAGGCACCTGATTTTCCTATTCAGTTTATGTTGATAGCTCTTTTATCAATCAATCATCCACACTGTTCCTCCTCTGCTATAGGAAATATTTATTTATTCAGATTTTCTGTTTCCTATAGTTTAAGATCTCTAACGGAGCTCTGCTCTTATACCGCTTCACAGCTTGCTTTGTGAAGCTCTCTTTTTACAACCCTTTTTGTTAGTCAAAGTAGCTCAGAACTTCATTTTCTCTCTTAGAGCTTCAACAGAATCGGGAGAGCCCTGGGCCAGGTCAAATCATAACTCAGGTTTACTGATGATATCAACAGAAAAACTGGTGCCATGCAGGGGAAAAAATGCCTGCTTTATCCCCCCCACCCCCCACCCCCGTTCCAAATCACTTTGATGCAAATGCCAAACTATGAGATTATTTCATTGGCTCAGGTCAAGGAGCAGTTTACAAGAAAGAAAAAACACACAGAAGAATTTAGAATAGAAAGATAAAGTCATTCCAAGAAAGGAGAGAAAAAAATACCTCAAGAAAAAGAAAGTGTCCAATGAATCAATGAATTAAATGACTCTTTAACTTGCTTTGAGCTGTGGAGCAGTTTCCACTGTCTCCATGACCTTGTCAGATAATAAATAAATAGCATCATCTTTCTATGAACTTCCAGGATATTTTTTAAAAAGAGGAGTTTAACAAGCGAAGTAATAATCTATGTAGTGGTAAATGTTGTGGATTTAATAAGACAAACACAACTGGGCAGTGAGGTCCCAAATGTGCCATCAACCCTATTTTCTCAATTTCACAGGGGCATCACCTTTAAATTTCTGAACACTATTACATTTCCTTTCCAGAAACATCAAAAGTAGCACATTAAACTGACTTAAGGTTAAAAACTCTTCAGTGGGTTATATAAGTGATATTGTACAAATACTTAGCAGGGCACTAAGAAGAAGATCAGGGTGGGAGTAAAATTATCCCTGAGTTTTCTTCAAAGTAGTAATTATGGTACCTGTGGAATTGTGGTGCTCTAGAGGCCCAAGGCAATCTGTTATTGGCTGGAGGACTCAGATTATTGTCAATTATCACATTCTCTTTCTTTTCTAAAAATGAGACAATGGCTTCCTGACAAACCTAAGAGGGAGTTAGACTGAGGCAGTAAATGGGGCAGTCAGTTTGCACACAGGGCCTACGGGAAGCCCCCCCCCCAGACCCCAGGCACAGTGATCTGCTAGACTAGAGGAAACTAGGACAGAAATTGTGACTGAGTGGCTTGTAGCAGCCTAAAATCTTCATGAACGTAGACCTGGGACTGATACAGGTTTTGGATAGTAACCTTAGCTTTGAAGCTATTCAGCCCCATAAAATCAGTGGCCTCGTGAATAGCACCTCCCTGTGCATTTAAATCAGGAGAAATAGGAGTTTCTGACGGAAACAAACAATTCATTTTAGTAATTACATCAAATTATATATCACACTAGTAATTAATTTACCTGGAGATGCTCAACATTTTCCAATTGAAAAAAGGTTTGATTTTTTTTTTTAATTAAGAATTCAGGTATGCTATTAAAGAGGATGCCAAAAAGGAGGGGAAAGGCTGAGCTTCTTGTAAAACAGATATATTCACACACACAAATACACGTGTGGGTAGCAAGAGCAACAGCCCTTAGATTTATATACCCCTTCGTAGTGCCTTTACGGCCCTCTCTAAGTGGTTTACAGAGTCAACATCTTCTTGCCCCCAAACAATCTGGGTCCTCATTTTACCCATTTTATAAAATACAAAGTCTGAAGGCAAGAGAAAATGTGGTTCTGAGGAAGAAAGAAAGGGAGGGAGGAAGGCAGGCAGGCCTTGGCAGTTCGCATCCAGCAAAGAATGTGGCAAATGTTTGGTCCTTTGCACACACCAAAGATGCCAAACACATCTGATTTTTATTTATTTTCCACAATTAAAATCAGGAAGGTAGGCCAAAGTCTTATGAAGACTTGTGAGGGCTCAGCTGCTATGATTTGGGGCATGGTGGAAAGTGCAAGAGAAAAACAAGTAGACTGCTAAATAGAGAGTGTCAGCGTCCAATACTTTAACTCTGCTTTGAGGACTCAAAAAGATGTGAAGGGGGTGGAGGGATTTGTGTAATATCCAAGAGAGAGGGAAGATTATAAGATTGTAATTATTGATTGAAGGGAAAGTTGGAGATCATTGTATTTCCTTATTCCCCCTTTTTTCTTGCACCTTTTTCTTTCTTCTTTGTTTTTTTTTTCTTTCTTTAGATTTGTCTTGAAGTTAAACTCTCAATAAATATTTTTCAAGAGAGAGAAATAGCCTGACAGGTCAGAGGTGCAGATGAGGAACAATGGGACTTCTCCCTCTTCTTTTACTCCATAGAGCCCTTTGGACTTGGTTCTTCTGACTTGTCATTTAGGGTTATTTCCATTATTTTGGAAAAGTAAAAAGATGAGATTCAATGTTAATTTACTTTATTTTACTTTACTGCAAAAGTAAAGTATTGCTTTATTGCTTTATTTTATTGCAATAGAGGGAGTTTGAAGTCAATGCTTTTTTCCCCCTTTTCTCCCTCCCCTCCTCACTTCTCTTTCCCTTTCTCCCCTCCCACCAATGTGTCCTCCTATTTTCTTTTGTATTTTAGTCTATAATCTAATCAACTGTTTAAAGATAAATCCCCAGTGAAATGTTTGGGTTGAACGATGCTGCCCAGGTCACTGAATGAGCTTTGTGGTTGACCTAAACCTACTTCATCGGCAAGTCAACACATCCAGGGCCCTCCCTCCTTATTGATCACTCTCTCCACCCATCTTGGACTGGCAAAAAAACGAGACTAGCAAGAAACGTGTGGTCCCGTCTCAAGGGCCTTTCTGACCAATCGCGGCCGGGCCCTTGACGGTCATCCGAGATGGGGCTTGACACACCTCACAGACCTGACTATCTATCTATTTATTTATTTATTTATTTATTTATTTATTTATTTATTTATTTATTTATTTGTCAAGTACAAGGAAACAAGTAACAGTATAGACATGGACATGGACACATGTAAAATATTGGCACAAATAAAAGGATATAAATAGGCAAAACATAGCCATAAACACATAGAATGATTACATATAAATGAGGACAGTAGGACAGGGACGGAAGGCACGCTGGTGCGCTTATGCACGCCCCCTTAGGGACCTCTTAAGAAATGTGAAAGATCGGCGGTAGACAGTTTAAGGTCTAAAGGTAAGGGGGTTAGAGAGACTAACAACGGGATCAGGTAGGGTGTTGCAGACATTTACTGCTCTATTGCAGAAGTCATATTTCCTACAATCAAGATTAGAGCAAATTACATTGAGTTTGAATCTACTGATAGCCCTCGTGTTATTGCGGTTGAAATTAAAGGACTCATTTACAGGTAGAATGTTTTGGTAAATAATCTTATGAACTAAGCTTAGGTCGGAACGTAGTCGGCATAGTTCGAGGCTATCGAGGCCTAAAATTTCAAGCCTGGTGGGACAGGGAATTTTATTTCGAGCAGAGGATTTGAGGACTCTTCTAGTAAAATATCTCTGGACCCTCTCTCATGGATTGATGTCTGAAATACAGTGAGAGTTTATGGGTCCATCCCATTCATAGGGATTCATTCATTCATAGGGGCCATTCATAGGGGCCTGGTGGCTCAGCAGACTGAAAGCATTGTGATTAACACCAGCTGCCTGCAATTACTGCAAGTTCAAATCTCACCAGGCTCAAGGTTGACTCAGCCTTCCATCCTTTCTAAAGTGGGTAAATTGAGGACCCAGTTTGTGGGGGCAATAAGCTGACTTTGTATAAATATTCAAAAGTATGAAGGCTATTGCTTAACGCATTGTAAGCCACCCTGAGTCTCCGGAGAAGGGCAGCATATAAATCAAATAAAAAAAAAATCATGGATTGAAGGCAGCTTCATGGGGACGTGGATAGAGTGTGTTTGTACCATGGCTAAGTGCAGATGGGATGTAATCCTAGCTCACGGAACACCTGTCTTCCTTGTCTACGACTCTAGCAAAAAATGACAGCATGAAGGAACTTCCTGTAAAGTCTGTTAACTACAGGGTACATTCTGATCTCTGGCTGCAAAAAGGGGTGAGCAGAAATGCTGAATGTAAATATTACTCATGAAAAATATATGTAGCTCTGCTGGCCCTAAGCGGGGGAAAATCCAATGTCCAAATAGAGTAGAAACATATCCAAAATCCACATAGACCTGCTGTGAATATTAACTCTGCTATCCCTCATTGCACAGCGGAATGTTGCCCACAAATGTGGAAGCTGACTGAGAACATGTGCCTGTGTGAGTGTGCATCTGTGCGTGTGTTGGTAGTGATGAGTTATGTCTCCTGCGTTACTCCAGAAGAGAACATGAATCCACGTATCAAAAGACTTGGAAACCCATCATTAAACTCTTTGCAGCTCATCTGGGAGGCCAGTCAAAGACCAAATGCGACCCAGGAATTAACATGCTAAATTGCACTTTACGCTCCCTCGAGAAACGGGGCCCCATCTGAAGGTAGGGCACATTCATTTCCCGCCTGGTGAGCTGTTTCAGAGCCACGCATGTCTGGGGTTGGGAAGCCAGTTGGAGCCGATGCCAAAACTGTATGGAATGCGCAAAGGTCAAGCCTGGGAAGTCGTCTGCTTCACAGCTCTTTGGGACAGGCAAATTCAAGGGGAGCCGGCACACGGGTGTGACTGACTGACAGAGGAGGGACCGTTGCCACACGTGTGATGCTGACCCTGCAAGAAGCTGAAGGGGGAGAGTCAAGTATCACAAGAAGCCCCCAGGGAGGTCAGTCCATTTCTGGGAAGAAGAAGAAGATGCCGTCAGTCTCCAAGGGATAGTCACCTCTTCTGTGTCTTGTGTGTAGATCAAGGGATCCTCTTGGCTTCTGGGCAATGCCTGAACTGGGGAGTTAGAAAGCTGACCTCTCCACACTGTCCCAACTCACATACAAAGAGCAAGACACTCCTGTCTGACTGTTGAACGTCTATCCAGTTCCCTTGGCGTGATGGGGGAGGGGCTTCATACGTTGGCTAGAAAATGGACATCATTTTATTCCAAAGAGAGATGAGTGGCCATTTTTCACCATTCATTGATTGTGGTGCACTTTAGCTAGTTACCTAACATTAGACTCAGCATGGTCACAAGCACAAGTACATGTGTGTGATTTCCCTGACTGCTTATACAACTCAACTGGACAAATGTATTTCAGCATGTTTGCTCATTCTAACCTGAGACAGGGCAACTCCAGCTGCCTGGAGTTGAGTGCCTTAACCTGAGTTGAGTGTCTGAAGGGAGGTTGATATTGTGGTAATCTCCTCATTCTTCAAATGAGAAGCCTTTCACGTTTGCACATTTCTTCTAATTATGGCAACATTTGGCGGATGGCAGGAGAACACAACCCAATTCAAGTTTATTGAATTGGGTTATATTCCTTGACTTACGACCACAATTGAGCCCAAAATTACTTTTGCTAAGCGAGATGGTTACTAAGGGAATTTTGCCCCATTTTACGATCTTTCTTGCTGCTGTTGTGAAATGAATCCCTTTGACTGTTAAGTTAGCAACATGTTGTTAAGTGAATCTGGCTTCCCCGTTGATTTTGCTTGACAGAAGTTTGCAAAATGTGATCATACGATTCTGGGACACTGCAAACTAAGATGATTAAAGGCCTGGAGGCTAAAACATATGAAGAACAGTTGCAGGAACTGGGTTTGGCTAGTCTAAGAGAAAAGAAGGACTAGGGGGGACATGGTAGAAGCATTCCAGTATCTGAGGGGCTGCTACAACGAAGAAGATGTCAACCTATCCTCCAAAGCACCTGAAGGCCAGACAAGAAATGATGGTTGGAAACTGATCAAAGAGAGAAGCAACCTGGAATTGTGGAAAAACTTCCTAACAGTGAGGACAATTAACCAGCCTGCCTTCAGAAATTGTGGGTGCTCCATCCCTGGAGGTTTTTAAGAAGAGACTGGACAGCTGTTGTTGTTGTTTGTTGCGAAGTCATGTCTGACCCATCACGACCCCATGGACAACATTCCTCCAGGCCTTCCTGTCCTCTACCATCCCCCAGAATCCATTTAAGATCACGCCTACTGCTTCAGTGACTCCATCCAGCCACCTCATTCTCTGCCGTCCCCTTCTTCTTTTGCCCTCAATCATTCTGGACTGGACAGTAACTTGACTGAAATGGAATAGGGTCTCCTGCTTAAGTAGGGGGTTGGACTAGAAGATGTCCAAGGTCCCTTCAAGCTCTAGTCTAGTCTAGTCTAGTCTAGTCTAGTCTAGTCTAGTCCATTCCATTCCATTCCATTCCATTCCATTCTATTGTTGTCAAGCATCCAAATTTTGATCATATGACCATAGAGATCCTGCAACAGTCTTAAGCATGAAAAGCAGTTGTAAGTAATTTTTTTAAAGGGCTGTTGTAACTTCAAATAGTTACTAAATGAATTATTGTAAGTCGAGGACTACCTGTGCTGTAATTCTTAGCCTGATTCACTTAACAACTGTGGCAGGAAATGTTGTAAAATGGAGCAAAACTCGCTTAGCAATGGACATTTTGGGTTGAAGCGTGGTCGTAAGTCAAAGGCTACTGTATTCTTGCAGTCGTAAAAACTGGTCACAAAACCCTCCTGCTCGCTGTGTGAAATCTTTTTCACTCAAAGCACTGAAGTGTCTGATTAAAGTGATAAAACACTTTTTGGGTGTTAAGAAGCATCACATTTAAGCTACGTAGGTTAACTATATTAATAAAGAGGCCACATAATTTGAGAAATGTTCATACTCATTCTGAATATATTTTGTTTGGGGGGGGAAATAAAATTAATTGTATGGTTCATATCTGAAATATAGAAACTGATCCAGATTCACCCCATTTTCTCTTCTGATGACTTGTTGCTTTGAGAAGACATCAAGTTCTCTCTCAATGCCAGAGAATTTAATCCGATTTACATTTCTAATCTCCCATTTCATTGACTAATATAAGGATTGAAAAAATGATCCTCTCAACACAGAAATTGGCCATTTACTTCGTTCATAGCCTTCCCAAGCAACCACACCACACTCGGGGTTACAAATTATAAACCGGAATGGAAACAATGCACAGGTCAGTTCACAATTAAATGTTGGGCCAGAGAGGGTCTGTTCTGGGCTTCTTCCTGAATGCTGGGACAGAAGTGGAGAGCACCTTTTGCAGACCTCATTCAAGCCGGGGACCTGCAAAGGAGAAGACCTTCCTAGATGCCCAAGAGTTTAGCTTCTGCCTTCTTCAGAATGGATTCTCCTGGTGGTCTAAGTAACCTCACAAGTTTAAGATACAGTAGGAAAAGATATGTTCAAAAACACATGTGTTTGAGAGAAATGCATAGCAATCACAAGAATACGGTCATAAACTGAGTGTAAAACACATTGCCATTTTTGAAAAATAAGGCTTCCATTCCTTTTCTTTCCTTGGCATTGAGAGAAAAATGGTATGGATTAAGGACTGAATAATTGCAAAATCATTAATATTCATAGAATCATAAAAATCATAGGTCTGAAAGAGGTCATGTCCAATCTCTTGCCCAATGATCTTCTAGCGAAGCTCTTTCCATAGTTCTTCTGATGAGTTTATTTGACAGTTTAATGGACACGTTTTAAGGTTGTGTTTTAATTTTTCTATTTATTGGTTTTAACCTTTACTGGTTTTGTGGTTGACATTTTTTATTGGACATGGTTCTTATGCACTGGACTCTTGTCAAGAGAAGAGTTATACAGAAGAGGGAGGGAGGGTGGGAGGGAGAGAAGGAAGGGAGGGAGGGAGGGAGGGAGGGAGGAAGGAAGGAAGGAAGGAAGGAAGGAAGGAAGGAAGGAAGGAAGGAAGGAAGGAAGGATTATAACTTAAACATAAATGGTCATCAGAGCTGGTTGTGACAGAATGAGAAAATCATTCTGATGTTTGGAGTCTGCCTTTGAAACTTCTTTAATATCCCTTCAGTTGAGTTCCAGTCCTTAGTCTAAAAGGTAACAGCAAAGTCTAGCTCACTGGGACAAAAATAAAAAGTATGGAGAAAAGCAAACAAAATCCAGAGAAGCAGGTGCTTTGAAACTAATTTTTCCAATAAATGTACCCTTACAGTTACCTCTGTCATTTAATGAAATAAAGCAAACACAGGCAGACTAAGAAAAACTGCAAATGTTCTGATGTTATTACAAAAATTATTTGAATGTTTTAGTATTTTTATCGCCCTCAGGAGCATGACAGAAGTTTCAGAATCACAATTCAGGCATGCGGAAAAAGCAGAAAAAGCAAACTGGATGCCTGCCTTATTCTCACACCTCAGAAGGGGCATTTTGGAAGACCACGCATGGGAGTGACTGTTTCCCCTGATTTTTGTGCAAGTCCCTGTTCTTCTCAGGATATCATGTAGGGACTGGACAGGCATCATTCTCAACAGGCGAGTCACTTGGTCCTGTAGGAAGAAATGTCCATCTGGGTTCAGTTCCAAGTGGGGAGAAAGGCACTGGAAACATGGAGGCTGCTTGGCAGGATGGTTTAATGGTGAACAGCACCACATGGCTTTGAAGTCCTGGGTATCTGATCACATGGAGTGGAGAGTGAGTGTTATTTATACCCTCTCTTGGCTTTTGACCTTGAGCTTCCTGTTTCTGTAGCAAGGGCATGTATCCTATTGGTTGCAGACTCCCATGTGGAGTCATGTTTGTCTGAATCGAGTTTGGTTGAACCTTGCTGGGTGATGTAATGAAGGGGCTTAATTGTGCCATGTGGTGAGCTAGATAATCCTATTATGTCCTGGAGGCTCATGTCTTAATCCCATCACCCTGGAGCTGAGGTCTTTTGTTTTGGAGATAGGCTGGCCCAGTCATAATGTGCATCAAATATCTGCTGGGGGCAGGAAGTTGCTCTTTGTCTTCAAAAACCTGTTTCTCCTTTTCTCATCCGGGGAAATACAATATTCTGCCTTCTTAATATTTCCCAAAATATTTCATTCTTCTAGGAGGGCTGGGTGCTAACTTTCTTCAGTCCCAACTCAGCATTAGAAATGAGTGGAAGTCCCAGTTCTGTTCATGTGAAGACTTTCTGTGCTTTAGGCTGATTGGAAGGAAAAGGGGAGGCCCAGAGCAGTGTCTCATTTGCACCCACAGTGGCTGCCACTTCTGAAGCTGGCTTTGGGGATGGAGAAGAGCCTTGGCCAGCAAATTTGCACTGAATATTCCACCACACTCTCTCTTAAGGGTCTTTCTTTGGAGGAATGTGGCTTGGAGACCCTAAAAGATGCGTGGAAGGAAGCAACCCTTTATTAAAGAGGAAGATGTGTGTCCTGGGTAGAGTTCATTCTTGTGATTCCTTCTGGGAAAACAGGGCCGGTGGATTGGTCAACAGCTTGCCAATGTTACAATAGCTAGGCTTAAAATTTATTTATTTATTTATTTATTTATTTATTTATTTATTTATTATATTCCTATACCGCCTTTCTCCCGTAGGACTCAAGGTGGTGTACAGTCAAGAAAAATATAGACACACGAACATCATAAAATTGCTAATTAAAATTATTACTTAGTTTGGTCAATTAAATAAAACCCAGAATTAGATCACATTTAAAAAATCATTCACATGTTCATATGTTTAGCCCCGCTTGTTGAACATCAGGGTCTTGAGGGCACGGCGGAAAGCACGTTGATCAGGGATATTCCGTATCTCCAGGGGCAGTTCATTCCAAAGGGTTGGAGCCCTCACAGAGAAGGCCCTCCCCCTGGGAGTCGCCAGTCGGCATAATTTGACTGACGGTACCCTGAGTAGTCCCTCCCTGTGAGAACGAACTGGTCGGTGGGAGGCTATTGGTGGCAAAAGACGGTCTCGTAGGTAAAATGAGACAAAGATGCTGGACATGTATAACTCTTGTTACTTTCTCTGAAATCTGATCCTTAGCTCTAGCTTTTTGGGCCAGGCTTCTAGCAAATCAGGACATTCTAGATGGTCCTTGGGCACAATAGCAGGAATGGTCCCCAAAGAAAGGAGAAGATAGCAAGGAACTGGACATGCCCTCTTGTAGTTCTCTGCTAGCACGAAGGGAAACAGGTTGTGCTGCTTTAGGTCAGGCCAAAGTAGAGCTAGACCCACACGTTCAGCTGCTGTGGATAGAGGACACGACCCACATCAGAGGCTGGCAGTAGAGTCTGGGGTGTCTCCATGCAGATATAACAGGCATAGGCAAGCTTAGGAGAAGAGGCAAAGTGGGCACTTATCAACAGAGTTCAATGCCTTATTGGCATTCCTAATCCTGTAGAATCTGCTCCCTCGGGTGGATCACTCATAGAGCTGGCTCTGGATTTAGCTCTGAAATTGATAAGATGCTTTCCGGGAACAATTGGGATGTTCATCACAATGAAGACAGATGAGATTTGGCACTAGCCATGACCTGAACCAATGTCAGGTCCATCCATGGGAGAACTGAAAAAGTAAAATGGCAGTCACAACCGTGTGGTTAAGGCCCTACTGATTTTTTGCTTCAATCTCTTGATGGCGGATGCTGTCTTGATGTCTTTGACCTCCTGTCCAAGAATGCTAACTTGATTCGTACAGCGCAAAAGGCAAGAGCTTTGATCAACACGATTGTGGTGGAGCCTGAACATCATAGGCAGTTCCTATGCTCATTGATTCTGGGAATGATGTGCATTGTAATCCCAAAATATTTGGGGAGCACAATGATGAGGAGGCCTCCTCTGTTTTCCTCCTGTTCTCATCACTTCCTTTGAACTGAAGAAAAATGATTGGCTGGTTTAAATGTTTTGCAAGGTAACCCAATGGAAAATCTTAGAGAATGGCCTGTGTCTAATCTTTCCTTTTGGCTGTAAAAGGAAGCTCACCCATCCACACATACGTGATATGTGCCAAAAGTCTTGGCACGCCTTTTATGTGTGCGCAGCCTGACTGAAAAAAACAATTCTTTGGCAGAGGGGGTCCTTTATGAACTTGAAACGTTTGCTTAGAAACATATTACGTGGGAGAATTCCGCCAAAGATTTGTCTGCAACTATGACCTTGCTGTCCAAATTTTGGAAGCAAGTATGAGGGAGGAAAAGCCACACAAGACGGTAGATCAAGTGTTCGTCAAAATACCTAGTTTTCACTCTGTTTTGCTTCATCCTATGCCAAAGACAACTGAGGTCTGCGAGGGACGTTCAAAGATAGGCCGCTTGCCAAATGCCTGAACTTGCCTGCAAGCACTGACCTCTGGCTCCTGGCGCTTCTCCTCCAGCACAAAGCCCTGGGAAGGGCCAAGGCAGAGCTCAGGGTTTTCACGTTTGTCAGCGCAGAACAAGATGGCCCGTCCCACCCCAGGCCCCTTCTTCATTCTCTTCTGTGTAATGGAGATGACCTCCTGCAGCAGGAGGGAGGCCCTCTTTAGCCTGGAAATCCCCTCTGCAGTTTGGAAACCTATTTTTCCAGATTCCTCAGCGTCCCAAAAGCGAGAATTATACCACAGCATCTCTCTCTCCCTCCCTACCCCCTCCTCATTACTTATTAATTAAGATCAAATATTAAACAACAGAATAAGGTCAATTACCCCTCTGCAATTTGCAATTCTTTTTGGTCCCCAACCAAATGAACCTTAAAACAGAGTTCACAGATCATGGGTTGCAAGGACCTGGGCTATGACTGGGGAGACTGAAGTTAAAATCACACCATCTGCCAGAGACAACCACAGCGTTGAAGAAGTGCACATGTTTAAAAGTTCCGGATTCAATCACACCGTCGTGGCTGCCATCTTGACTTTTCAAAATCCCTTGTGGAAACCTGTGGTGGGGTGCTGATTTAAACTTCAAACTCATCCTCTCACCACTATGATTATCCTGGAAATCAGGCAAAACATGATCCAAAGTCAGAAATGAGATGCGGGACAGTAATGCCTCTTTCATTTTTCTTTTTAAGTAGGCAACTTTGGATCAAATCTCTGAGGGTGGGAGGGAGGGCAGGATGCTACTGATTCCCAGTTGCAAACTGTCCTGCCTTCTGCATCCCAAAATCCTTAAGAGTGCATACAGACATTTGACATATAACAACCGTTTAGTCTGTGTTTCTCAAACTTGGCAACTTTAAGATGTGTGGACTGCAACTCCCAGAATTCCCCAACCAGCCTATCTGGAGTTCAACTTGCAGAATTCTCTAGCATCCTGGCTGG
Organism: Arizona elegans; assembly: GCA_022577455.1. Lineage (NCBI taxonomy): Eukaryota > Metazoa > Chordata > Lepidosauria > Squamata > Colubridae > Arizona > Arizona elegans. Next base: position 20,142,947 of record JAKOOJ010000015.1, on the reverse strand, counting down.
GGAATTCTGGGAATTGAAGTCCACACATCTTAAAGTTGCTAAGGTTGAGAAACACTGGTTTAAATAACGTTTCAGATCCAAATTATTGCTATTAAAAGAGACTATTGGGATGAGGCCTCACCTAGAAGTCAGCCAACCCTGAAATTGATTTATCATTTAATCATATTAATGCTCTCATCAACGAGCAAGCAGAGTCCAGATGCTCTAGTCAGGGAGAAAGAAGAAATCCCTGCAAGATTAATAAATCACATGTTGTTGTTGTTTTAATCTCATAGGGGGACAGCTTCTAAAACAAAGGCAATTCTACTCAGACTGCCTGCTGCCAAATCAAATAGAAGTATTAGCTGGAAAATCGTCTCTTTGCCAGGCCTCATATCCAAAATAGCTTTATAAAAGCAGAAAAATACAAGTGCCTGCCCTCTCCCTCCCCTAAAGTGAGGGATGTTAGGCATCAGGAAACAAGATGTTCCCAGTGATCTCCACCAACAAAAATGAAAAATAACAGGATTGGGTCTTCAGGGAGAAGAGCAAATGCTTACGGGGTTCTGGGCTGACGATGCTCTCTGCTGGCCAGAGTCCATTTGCATGATTGGGCTCCGGCCTCTCGGCACACATGAAAAGGAGACACCAGCTAGTCAGCCAGCAAACGAAGGGCTATTCTCCTCTTAACTTCATGGGCAACTTTATTAGAGCTCCCTTCATTTATTATGTTTCTAAAAATTCTGTGCTGGCCAGGCTTGGCTGAAAGGCCAATTGCCGCTTCAGCTGGATAGAGATGGCCTTCTGCTGAAGTTGTCCAGGTTCCTGGAGCTACTTTTGGTTTTTATAAAGCCCAGGTGGCTTTGGAAAACCCTTCAGAAATGTCAGTTACTCCAAAGATGAGCTGAGATTAAAGCACTGGACTTCGGGTCATTTTGTGGTAATTCTATGTTGCCTGGACCATGTTTCAGTCTGCTTCTAGGCCCAGAACAAAATGTTTCGGGGTTTTGGAGCCAAACTACCAAATTGTCTACCTGATCCCATCTTTACCCAGCTGCACCAAATATCTTGTTCTGAGAGTCCCCAACAAACAAAACTATTCCGAAAAATACGTTTTCAGTGGTGGCTTCTCAGCTATGAAATTCCTTCTCCAGATTGAGGTCTACCATATAGTGCTGGTTGTGAAACAAGGATTTTTTTAAAAAAATTAATAAATTAAAAGACGTTCAATTTTGCTTTTAACTTTTTAAAGTTGGAACTGCAATGTTTATCTTAGCAAGGTCTTAAGCTTTTTAAAATTTTAACAACTGAAATTTCCGATCCCCTTCTAAGTAGGGTACTCAGTTGCAGTTTTTTATAACCTATTTAAATTTTATGGCTCATCATCCCCATTATCATTGGCATTATTTCGTAAAGAATAGTTCTGCCTTTCCATGTTTGAGGGGATGACAAAGTGAATTTTTTTAATTTAAAAAATAGCTGCCTCAAGATCCTTGTTAGATTCTGACTCTCCAGATTCAGACAGCCGTCCGCCTATTGGACTGTGGCAGTCCTAAATTCCGGCCATCAGGATCCACGAGTAAAGAACTGTGAAAGCTGCAGGATAAAAGGTTCTTGTGTGCAGGTCGTCTGCTCATGCGATCCCACCAAGGTCTTGTCCGGTCCTTTTAACCCTTCCCATTGGGATCCCATCCAAAAACACCAGGGAGCAACTAAGATAGGGTGCCATCTTTGAAGTATAGCAAAGAACATGGCTGAAAGGTAACATGCATTTTATTTAAAAAAAATATATAGGTACTTATTTTGAAACATATTATTTGCTGGATGAATGATGTACATGAAAACAGTTAAAGCTTCCATCCTGCCTGCTGACCATGGTCGTTGGGTCTGGCCAAAGTCCTCTTGAAGCCTTCTGGGTCTGAGCCAAAGGGTCCCTAGTCCAAATTAAAGGAACATCAACACTTACATGCATGACAGGAATATTGTTCTCCAGGTAGAAACCATCCAAGTGGAAGCAGCAGGTGGGAAGGAAAGACAGGTGAGAGCCTGGTGGCGCAGTGGACTAAACTACTTCTGTTAAAGTAGCACTTAGCTGCCAGCTGCCTGCAATTACTGCAAGTTCAAATCTCACCAGGCTCAAGGTTGACTCAGCCTTCCATCCTTCCAAGGTGGGTAAAATGAGGACCCGGATTGTGGGGGCAATAAACTGACTTTGTATTAAAAAAAGAACACTGCTTATGGGGGGCCGAAAGCCCTACTAAGCAGGTATATACAAAAGTATGAAGGCTATTGCTTATTGCATTGTAAGCCGCCCTGAGTCTCCAGAGAAGGGCGGCATATAAACCGAACTAATAAATAAATAAATAAATAAATAAATAAATAACTCGTGCTTCTGTATCTGGGCCTTCTTATATATGGTGGAAAGGAGGACAAATTAAGCAATCATTTCACCCAGAAGGGGGCCAGGAGGGAGAATCGGAAGGAAGACAAAAGACTTTTGAGAAGTTGCACCCTTAAGAGAAAAGTAAGGAAATTTATTTTAATAATATTTTATTTTAATAAAATATTTTTATTTTAAAATAACAGAATAATATTTTATTTTAATAGAAACTCTGGTTTGTTGAAAATTTGAGGGGACAATAAAATTTTTTCAAAGGGAAATAAGGGCCAATGGCTCAAATAACGCCTAACCTTAAAGAAAAAGACGAGGAGACGGGGCCAAGTCTGCAGTGGAAGGGCTGGTGGCTTCCTTGTAACTCTGCCCCATTGACAAAGGCAGGCATCTCCTCCTCCCTTTGAGCAGACAGGCCACAGCTCAGGTCCAAAGCAGGAAAAATGGGACATTGTAAGAACTTTCCAGCCCTTTCCCTAACAAAGCAAGCAAAATCTATCCGGGCGGGAGAAAGCCCTTGCCCTCAATTCCTCATCAACTGTCCAGGAGCTAGTATGCGCCAAAGTCTCTCGGCCAAGAGTAAGGAGTGCCTGTGGGGTACGAAGGCTTCTAGACTGTTCTCTGGGAGGGACCTCTGAGGAAGATTCTCTGCCCCCTCAAAATAACCCCTACAATGTGGTCTTGCTTTTATTAGGAGCAATGAAAATGCCACAACCTCACCACTATTCAAGTTCTCCAGAACTGTCCATCAGAGCACCCTCACTCGTCCTCAACATCCAAGCCACCAAAATTATCTCTCAAACTCAAACAGTTTCTCTCCATGTTTTAGCTGATGCTCCTGAAATCAGAGTGCACCACTTTTCTGGACAGGGAGCCTCTGGACAAAGTTAGACAAAAAGGAAAGGATGTTTTATTTTAAATAGAATGCCTTGATTGATTCTCCTGATGTTTAGTAATTTGCTCCTTCTGTCAGAGAGCAATGGAAATTCCCTGGCTGGGTTAGGAGCCCTCCGGGACTGCCTCCAAGACTTGGTACAGGCCAGCACCCTCGACCTTTCACCTCCTCCAAGAAAAACCTTGCAATTCACCTGGACCTTGGCATGACCTTGGCATGGCCAGCTGATCTTGTGCTGACCTCGGAGGATTCCTCTTTCCCTGCCTGCCCCCCCCACAACTTTCCACATGCCTGCGCTCTCTCCCCCACAAATTAGTCAAAGTCTCGACTCCTGCCAAAGCCAGCAGATTAGAACAAATCTGGCAATTTTAGGCTAAGCCATTTAGAAGACAGGACAAGCCAGAAAATATTCAAGACAGAACAGGGAAATGCTCTGAAGGTGAGATCATTTCTGTCTCCCCCATAATTTCTCTTGATTCGCCTTGAACTTTTGATCAGGCAGAAAATGGCTCCATTTGGGCCACATTTGGAAGAGAGAGAGCGAGAGGGAGGGAGGGGGAGGGGGAGGGGAGGGGGAGAGAGAAAACTGCAGATGCCATCATCAAATTGGGAACTAGAGATTGTTCTCAGATGTAGATGGAACAGGTTTTACTTTGAGCAGATACGTGGAATAGAGACCAACCAGATCCAAGGAACTTCCTTCCTTCCTTCCTTCCTTCCTTCCTTCCTTCCTTCCTTCCTTCCTGCCTGCCTGCCTGCCTGCCTTCCTTCCTTCCTTCCTTCCTTCCTTCCTTCCTTCCTGTTATTATCCCAGTATTTCTCCCATTCTCAGCCTCCCAAATATCTTGGACTTCTTCTGTCACAAAGTGCTAAGAATCTCCATATAGTTTGTTCAGTTAAATATGGGTTTTTTAAAAACGTATAGTATTTGAATAAAAAAGAGTAGTGGAAAATGACAGGAATTTAAGGAAGCATCTAAGCACACTTTGATATCTACGGGTGACACACTTTTTAAATGTAAGAATGGTTGACAGTCCTCCTGGACCAAAGCTCAGAAGGCTGTCACTGCTTGAGCTCTGTGCAGGATGAGGCCACACGCTGCCTTCTGAACCGCTTTGCAAAAGCTTTGCAAAACCAGACCAGGGCATTTCTGAGGCCAGCTAGTAGCAGCTGTCTCCTGGCTTTCACCTGGCCTCATTGAGAAGTGGGAAAACATTCAGTAAAGGATTACTAATCCAGCCAAATAAATAATTCCAACTCTTTCCCCCTCAAATACTACTTAGATTTAGTCTTTTTTTTTCTCACCAGATTGCTTTATTCTGGGCATGCAATTTAGAAAGTAAAAATGTTTTCTGGAGAGAGCATGAAGCTGTAAACTGCTAGGCACAGAGCAAAATTTTCCATAAATTCCTGTTGATCCTGGATTCCTACTTCCACGGCAATATTGATTCAGGACAATTAGAGGCTGCTGGCTGCCCTCAAAACCTTTCAGCAGATAGCTTCTCATCCACCAACCAAAGTAAATTGTACTTGTAGTCAAATACACACCATGCTACAAAAACCTTTGGAAAACTGTTGAGCTTTGGACTTACACATGTGAAACTTTAGACAAACACATGACGAAGAAGACTTGCTACGAAGGCACTAATCTTTCTGTTTCTATTAAAAAGCTTCTGGTAGTTGTAGTGCTGGAAAGAGCTTAATAGTATTTGGTTACATATTGGGGTGTATTACTGTGTGTATGGATACACACATGTGCACTCGTGTGGGTATGAGTGAAGAGTGAATGTTTTTTAGAATATAAAAATGGGAGAAATCAAGTTGGATAACTCTTTGGCAGAAATGGTGGAACTGAATAGGATTAAGATCAGATTGACTGATGAGTTAGTTGGAGGGGGAGCAAGTAACTGAGTGAAAGCTTGCTTGGCCCAAGCTAGGAGAGGTGGTGAAGAAAGAGCTAAGCCAATCTAAATCTAAACAGACCATCCACCAGCTTCGATATTGCCAAAAAAAGTCCAGTTTTGATCCAGCTGCAGATTAACTGGTGTGGAAGCCAACATTGGCTGAGCCTCTGAAGCAAATGACATCATGGGGACGAAAAGGTCAAGAGTCAACAGCAGGCAAAGAGTGTGTTAGAGGAGCCTTCAGAGAGGGACTCTTCCTGCTTCCTTGGAGAAGACAATGTGGAGCTCCCGAGGAGGATTCCCTAGGTTGGAAACCTGAGTCATGCTGAACTCCTCTAGGCAAAGCCTCCAGCCTTTGGCAAAGGCCTGAGCGGGTGATCCTCTGAGAGTCTTATAGTGATCTTGGCAGGACGTTGACACTTGTGAGTGAACGAGAAAGGCCAGTTCTGAGGAGTCCCTTTGTTCTGAGACCATTGACCACAATACCCTGGAGCAGCTGGATCCTAGAGCCCTGGCATTTTTCATCCTTCTTAAGAATTCTTAACAATATAAAACTGGATTGTCTTGACACCTTTGGCCAGCTCTCAGAATGATATGGATTACCTTGGGTGGGGCTGTCTTAATATTATACTCTCATGCATCTCTAGGAAATATATCAGCAGTCTCCTCCCAATTGATTTATTGATTGGTAAATTTGTTTTGATTGTTGTGATTTATAATCCTATTTCTGAACCTTTATCCCTAATTTCAATCCACAGAAGTGGAATTCTGAGAAATGTATTAAGGATCTGTTATTGTCCTTGGTCTCTAAGGGCCTTCCTTTGATGCCTCTCACGTTTGTGAGTTCTTCCCATCAATGAAATAATATTTATTTTTCCCCTATTTTTTATGTAAAAAAATGCAGCTGGGGACATCATCATGCTACAAATATGCAGTTCACCGCAATACTCTGCCCACAGCCACATCTGGAAGGCCAGTAGAAGAGAGTCCCCCCACGAGCTGAGACTGTGGCCTTGTGGACAAGGGGCCATGGAAGGCACAGCTTCTCTCCCGCTGAATTGCACCCTTTTCCTTTGATGAGGACACCTCACTTGACAAAATATCCCAGAAATCCCGGTCCTTTTGGCAACTATACTACCATTGGATCACTAAGGATGCGGTTTCTTTGAATGGGGTCAATGGGTTGTGGTGACATTGCCGCGCCCACTTCTGCCCAGCCCCTCCCCCCATCACAGCCGACCTGCCGTGGGCATTCACTCTCAGCTGGCCCTCCACCAGCACTCCTGCCCCACCGCTGGCCCACTGCCCCCAATCCCCTGCCATGTGCCCATGGGCCATCCACCCAGGGACACTCATCCTTGGCTGATTTGCAGCACGGGACAACTATCCAGAAGCCAGATGTTGAGGATGGGCCTTTGCCTTCCCCTTGGGCAGCAGGAGCCTCAGGCGTTGGGAGGCGGTGGGGGACACGGAGCGGTGGATCCATGCACAGAGACCCCAACCAGCCTGCGTGTTTCGGGGCTTGTGCAAAGTGCTCCAGCAGGGGTGGGGAGGGGGAAGCAATTTGCATAGTAGGGCAATGCCCATGGACTGTGTGAACGTAACCCAAATAAAATATGATAATACACACTTTTGCTGGTCTAAGTCATGACTTCCTCCTCCTCTTCCTCCTCCCCCTCCCCCCACCCTCTCTCTCTCTCACACACACACACACACAATAAAGATTGAATGATTGATCTTGGAAATAGATGGAGAGACAGACAGAAGCAAACCCTTATTAAGTTTTGTATAGCACCCGGGAGTGGGGGGAGGGGAATGATAAAATAAATAAAATAAAATAAAATAAAATAAAATAAAATAAAATAAAATAAAATAAAATAATAAAATAAAATAAAATAAAATAAAAATACCAACCCCCCCCCCCAAAAAATATTATTTTTTCTAATTTCAATGGGAAAAATTATTTTATTTGATTATTTTGGGGCATTTTTTTTCTCAGGATAGCATACAACACCTACTAAGGTTTTGTTTCTCTCCTATCTCTGCACCCATCTATTTGTATACTATGAACACAGCAGAAAATGCACTGAAAGCCAGCCAGTTAGTTGTGACCAAATCTCTTCCATAAAGAGTCGTAATGGAATGGGGAGCAATTCTGGAGGCATAGAGACACCCTCCCCCTCCCCCCAAAAAGGTAAAAGATTCCCAGAGCCGGCATCTCAGAAAAACCTCTTGTAAAATGAGAAGATGAGAGAGTGTGAACTTGGGACACAACAGCACTCACAAGAACAAACTATTTCCCCTCTTTTTCTGGGTTGCCCTCTGGGCCATGCCAGGTGCAAGCAACTTGTGAGCCCTCTCAAGGGGAAGCTTTACTGCCAATCACCCGCATGACAGGCATGTGCCCAGTCTGACTACATTCCCTTAGAAACGGTCAGAGAAGGCTTCAGGGACCCTGGGGGGAGGACCAGCCTGCATTGAGTTCTGCAGTGCAAGGACTCTAAGCTTGGCCCCCTCTTGACACCTCCCTTCAATCCTTCACAGGCATAGAGGGAAAATGTCCCTTTTCACATTAGTTCCTGACCTTTGGAGGAACAGAGGAGATCCTTTCTCTTCATTTCTAATCAAGAAACAGGATATGCAGACTCATGGTCTACTGTACATTTCAGAAAAAAAATAGAATTGTTATATTTTGAAATTCTGGAAGGCTAATATGTTCAAACTACACTTACTTGTATACTTTTACTCACCCGTGTATCTGCATGGAACACAATGGTAAGGGGGAGCTGAAGAGAGGGGAAATAAGTAGGCATCAAAACTCCCTCGCCAACTTCTAAGAATAACTGTTAGTGAGATATCCACACCTCTGAAGAATTGTAGTTCTGGCTAAATGGATTAATCCTAATCAGAGGAAGGGGGAAAAGAGAAAAAAGAGATAAAAGAAGATGGGGGAAAAATAGTTGTCTTTTGTGAAATTGCTCTAACAAAATATTATGAAGATATTTAAATGGTCTCCTTAGATCACTTAGGAAGTTTGAGGATGGGTCATCTTTCAGAGTTCCCTAGCCAGCCAGCCATCCTATCTGGGAAGGACTTGAACAGGTGGATAAAAACATCAAATCCAGTATAAACATCTGGCTAACTATGCAATCAACTAACAACAACAGTTTAAAAGAAATCTTTTCATCATCCTGTGGGGTAGGATGAGGTTTATTTGAGTGGTTAGGGGGCATCTTGGCTTTTTTGAACCATAGGAGCCGTTCCTCTTGATGGAGAAGAGCATCTGGGGAAGGAAAGACATGTTTGGTTGGGAGAGCTGATGGAAGACAAAGGATCTGGTGGTCTCCTCCCAGACCCTCCTCCATGTCACTTTCTTGGCTTCTATTCCTCCATCCCTTTTCCTTTTAAGGGCAACAATTTCATACCTACAGAGGCTACCAAGGAAGCCATTGAGGCTTTCCTTTTTCCTGCTGTTGTTCCATATATATGAAAGCAAATCCCTGTTATTCTTCCTGGAACTGGAATGCATTTGACCATGTTTGTTTTAATTGCGACTGATGTATGTAACGGGGCAGAGCGTTAGAAGTTTGTTCTAGTCTAGTCAATGATTTTTTTAAAAATGCAGTTGAAATAACACTTATAGCCACGAGAGGGCGGTCTGATACACAGCTACTAGCAAACATAAGAATTCAGATTCCCCCATTCCAGATTATCATTTCATTTCTCAACTAAACTTTGTAAATTGGTGCTCTGATTTCATAGATTGGTATGGTTAGAATTATATTTTATTTTAGAATGGGCTGTAAAAGCAAACTGTGTGTGTGTGTGTGTGTGTGTGTATATATATATATATATATCTGTATACTGTATTTATATAATATATATATATATATATATATATATATATATATATATATATATATAATGTATGTGTATCCTAGGCTTATATATATAACACACACACACACACACACACACACACACACACACACCATATATATATATATATATATATATATATATATATATATATATATATATATATATATATATATATATATGCCTAGGATAGTGGATGTGATTTCACTGAGCTATGGCTGCAAACTTGGTTACGTAGGAAAATACCCGATTGAAGAAAAATACACACAAAAACCTACGACAAAAGAAGAAAGCAAATATTTAGCTTCTACGGGGAGGGAATATATGGTAAGGGTGTGGCTAACTGATGAGGACCAATCAGTCCAAAATAGATCTATACTAGTCTCCCGATAGGCAGCAAAATGCTTGCTTGCTGTCTGAAGAAGCCTAGGATAGTGGATGTGATTTCACTGAGCTATGGCTGCAAACTTGGTTATGTAGGAAAATACCTGGTTGAAGAAAAATACATATATATATATCGGTATATATAAAATATATATAAAAATACGGGTTGTTTTTGCAACCCATTCTAAAATAAAACACAGTGATTCTAACCATACCATACATATATATGTATTCCATATTGCTGAAAGATTATACTCAAAATATGTTTTCATTTTCAAGGTCTATAATTAGTCCAGAGTAAGAGCAGAGGGCTAGTACTAGTAGCGCCAGAAAGAGTGAAGCGACTGGGCCAAAGCCAAAAGGACGCTCAGCTGTGGATGCACCTTTGGGAGAACCATGACCTGGATGACTGAGAATCTCCAGAGACATTTACCAGACAACTGGAAAAGAGTTGCTGTGGTTGCCATCTTCAGGTAAGGAAAAAAATAAATCCAGAAAAACCACAGACCAATCAGCCTAACATCAATAAAATCCTGGAAAAAATAATCAAGCAATATAGTGGATATGCAAACATCTACAAAAAAGCAAAGCTATTATTAACAGCCAACATGAGTTTGTCAAAAACAGATCGTGCCAGACAAATCTTATTTCATACTTTGACAAAGTGGCTAATTTAGTGGACCCGTGAAGTGCTGCTGACATACAGTAGTTTACTTAGACTTCAATAAGGTATTTGACAAAGTAGACCACAACACTTCTTGGTAAGATAGAAAAATGTGGGATAGACAGCTCCGCCACCAGATGGATTTGCAATTGGCTGACCAGCCGCATTCAGTGGTAGTCCTCAATGGAATTACATCTACTAGGAGGGAAGATTGCAGTTGCGTACCCCAAGGTTCTGCTTTAGGCTCAGTTCTCTTCAACATCTTCATAAAGTTCTGTTTCTTTTGAACAATTTAAATCCTTCTAGCAGTCCGTTTCAGGCATGGGTTTTCCCCCACCAAGTGTCAGTGATAGCAGCAATATCATACCTACCTTCAGGTACTAGGACTTCTAATTCTCCTTGTTTGTTATCCAAATTCTGAGCATTAATGTATAGATGTTTAAGATCATTACAGTTGACTTTGCATTTGTCTCCTCTTTTATACCTGAGTTCACCTTCCTTCTCACCACTCCCTGTCTCATTGTCTGATTGGCTGTCTTGTTGATTATGCTTGGGGTTTGGTCTTAAAGATTGCCTCCCTCATCTTCCAGTTAGTTTAAAGCCCTTCAGATGAGCTGAGCCAGCTGCTTGTCAAACACGTTGTTGCTGATTTTTGTGAGATGGTAGTCAATCTTTGCTGGAAGCCCTTCATGTAGGTAATGTATGTAAACCATGATCCAAAAAAGTTCTCTCAGTGGCACCATCCTTTGTGCCAGTGGTTTTACTTCTAGAATCTTCCATTTCCTCATTGGATCTTCTCACACTGGGTGTTCTGGTTTTATTAAGTCTGCTAAAAAGTCAAGATCTTGGTTATAATTAACACCTCAAGTCTAATCTTATGGAACATGGAGGGCAGCATTTTTTTCCCTATATTTTCCATGCTGGGTAATTGTTTGGCTCCCCCACTTTGCTTTACTTCTAGGACTATGTTTGGGGTCTTTTTTTATACCTTTGCCAAATCTACTGTACCTTTTCTTAGGTCAGAGGCCTTGTGTCTGCAGAAGATCTAACAGAAGCTTTCATCCTGAATTTGCAAAAGGCAAGACTCTATTGCAGTGTTTCTCAACCTTGGAAGCTTGAAGATGGGTGGACTTCAGCTCCCAGAGGGGATTGTGGGAGTTGAAGTCCAACCATCTTCAAGCTTCCAAGGTTGAGAAACACTGCTGTATTGAATGATTTAGCTCCAGATTCCTTTCAGACAATCCCAAGAACAGAATTTGCCTTTTTTCACAGCAGACGTCTCACTCTGGGTGACATTTTCATTGTACCCCCAACCACCTTGATTCTGAGACCCCTTTTCTGAACCATATTGCTGGTACAGGTGCCATTGATGTCCAAAGGAAATTTAGCCTCTGTGATTTGCACTTGATATACTAACTTTTACTTGTCTTTGTGGAAACCCATCAGCCGGGTAGAAGAGATTTTTAAAGAAGTCTTTGAAATTCATTTTTGATTACATTACCCTGAACAGTTGGGTCTCATCAGCAGATCTGGTCATTTCTCATTCAGAATGCCAATAAACCATTATCTATCTATCTCTATCTATCCATCCACCCATCCATCCATCTAACTTGTATACCTACTGAATCAGTTACAGACTCCTAACAGTTTACAAAAAATCAGCAATAAGAAACATTGATAAAACAGTCAATATTAATAAAAATAAAAATAGCCAATATGTATAAAAATTACAAAAGATACAAGGAGGAGCAGGAGGAGGAGGAGATAGAATAACAAAATGAAAAATGCAATAAAGCCAAAATGGTCCCAATAAATGATCCACCAAATATTTTAAATCTACTTGGCTTCTTGGATGAGAAGTGAAACGTCCTCAAAGAAAAGCCAGGAAATCCAGTTGCCTCTTGAAAGAGCACTTTTGGGACAACCATTGCCTGGATGGCTGAGAATCCCTAGAGACACTTTAAATCTACCTTAAATAACTTCCAGAATGCTTTTTTTCTGGAGCAAAAAAATAAAAGATGGGACAATCTTTAATTCTAACAAGTTATTCCAGAAATCTGGAGCATCAACTGCAAAACCTCCCTACTGGATTCCATCTTCCATCAGGGAAGGTGATGGGAGGTGAGTCAGGTGACCCAAAATCCCCCCCACAAGTATGTAGAGCAGGGGCCGGTCCTGATAGGAGAGGCACTAAGATGTCTTCCAGTGCAAAACTTTGCAAGTCAAGACCAGCCCTCAGAATTTGCCCCCAGAGCCCCACCGCTAAGCAATGGTAGGCATGAAGCCCAGGACCTATGATACCTACTATTAAATACCACTCCCATGTGGACATATTTCATTGGTTCCATTTATTGTGTCCCCTTTCCTTTCAGTGGCCATTTAGCTAATGTCGCTAATGACAACTGACCGGAAATAAGGGGGTGGCATATAACTTCCTGGTACATCCATTATGATAAGAAGCTTGGCTGCAAAGGTCTGGTAACCCAACTTGGTGTGAGTGCAAAGGCCAAGGAGGAGGGGCACGGTCCCCCTCTGGGCCCCTGGCAGGTGGATGTTGAGCCTGAGCACAATGGAGATCCTTTGGAAGCAAAAGCCGTTCTGTTGGGGAGCCCTGCACTCCTTCTCCCTCCGCAGCTGGGGGATTAGATGTAACTGGAGCCCAAGAAGAAGAAGAGTTCTCCTCTCTCACATCCATGGCCCAGCTCCAGAAGGCTGGGAAAGAAACCTTGACCAAAAGATCATACTGTGCGGTGCAAATGGTGATGGGAAGGACGGATGGACGGACACACACCCCTAAAACCTTTCTCAGAGCTCAGACAACATAACTGCCAGCGGATCACAAAAGCTCCTCATCCTGGACTCCTCATAGCCTCCAGAAGCAGAAGCAGAAGCAAATCCATTCCATTGCAAAACTGTCAGGCCCAGTTTGGTCTTGGGGAGTGTGGAGTTCAACTCTGGCTTGATCCAGCACAGCCTTCAAGCATTTCCCCAGGGATATTCTTGACTACATCCAGGTAGGAGGTGGAGATTTTGCCCTGTGGCCTTCAGCAGCACCTCTTCCAAATTCTCTGCAAGGGCAAAGGCCAGCATATTCATGGTGGAGGCAGCAGGGCCTTTCCTGGCGAGGGAGGTTTAAAAAGTTCAAGATGCCACACACACACACAGCCCTTTTCAATATGTGATACACAGGTTTGATCACATGGTTGACTTTTTTTGACCCCCTCAAGATACCCATTGAAGGTAGCAAGAACCTTCAGAGTTAGGAGGTTAGATAGGATAGCAGAGATTATCTGTTGATAATCTCTGCTATCAAAAGCATCAAGCCCAAAATAGAGGGTTCTGGGAAGGATTGGTGAGCTCCCAAAGACATCCAAATAGCCTGCACTGATTTGCCAGCTCAGTGAGACTATAGTCCTGTTCTTAAACAGCAGGAAATGTATCTTCTGTAGAAGGCCACCTCATGTGCTAGGGAATATCATCAATTAATTCCCTACCATTACAAGTCTTGACACAATGGGCCCTCTGACTCAAGAGCCAGAATATTGGTCTCTATCCTTTCCTCAAAGGATATCCTTTCCTCTTTTTTTCTATTTCAGATATTTCCTCCCTCCCTCCCTCTCTTCCTGGCAACTAATGCCCTTCGGGTGCCTTGTGCCTACAACTCCCAGAATTCCAGAGTTCTGGGAAACATTATCCCATCAATTCTGGAAGATGCAATCAGGGTGAGCCAAGTTGATGAAGATCGTATTTCCTTGGCCTCAAAGGGATATGAAGCTGATTTCTTCCTATCTTTCAACAAGTCGAAGTGTGGTCCAACTGTTTATGTAGTTTCCTTTTAATAGTTTTTTTTCCCCAGTTGCCAATTTCTGTTTTATTTCAAGATGTCCAAACCATTTATATTGCTCACCCACTCCTGCAGGCAGCTCACCTCTTCCCTTCTGCCCGGGCCTGTTTGCCAAAGGAGCAAAATCCCCGACCGTTTTCCTCCAAAGTGGTGATTAATCTTTGCTCAGGAGTTTTGTCAACTGCTTACTTTCCTTCAAACAGCTATCCAGTTCTTTAAATCCATCTGGCATATTCCTTATCCCTCCCTCTCCACCCCCAGCTTGCCTTTTTACTCAAGAAAAAAGGAAACTAAACCCCAGTGCAACTGGAATACTCCAGGTGTGTGATATCACAACTGCCTGAGCTTTTGTTCTGATTTGCCTTGTTATCTTTTAGCAGCAATCTTTTGGCCTCTCATTCTGCCAATCTTGTTTTCATCTTTCAGAGATGCCAAAGTTTGCTTTGGGAGGGAAACTTTGACCTGTGCTGTCTTGGCATCCCAACAGGCTGAAGATGTATTCCACTCAGGCTCTCATCACAGTAAGAAAAATTGGTCCAAGTATTTGGAGGGTGCCAGGAAGGGAAGGGCTAATAGAAAGGAATGCCAGATCAGACACCTCTTCTTGGAACAATTTTGGTCCTTCCTTTCCTTTCCTTTCCTTTCCTTTCCTTTCCTTTCCTTTCCTTTCCTTTCCTTTCCTTTCCTTTCCTTTCCTTTCCTTTCCTTTCCTTTCCTTCCCTTCCCTTCCTTCTCACCTGTAGACAACTCCATTCGTGCAACTATGGAATATGTGCAATACAGTAAACCAATAAAGCAATGAAATTTTATTTGTGTTTAACATTTCTATTGCACTGCAGTCAAAGACTCTCTGTGTCCTATATAGGATATGAAACCAAGGAGAACATATACAGTAGGAGCTATCTTAAAAACAATAGAGATGGAGATATTTCAGACATTTAAAAGCCCATCTCTGGGAGGAAAGGGGCAGAAAATAAGAAATGAGAAAAAAAATTACCACCTATATAAAACTGAGTACAAATTTTGAAGTAGCATTAGATCGATCAATGCTGCATCTAAAAGTAATGAAAACCATTATTAAAATCAATTCAAGACTATTTAATGAGTAAAAATAGAATAATCAGAATATATAGTCAGAATAATAACAATTATAAATCAGAATGAAGAGTTTTTAACCTGACTGAAAAAAAATCTATATTTAACAAAGCAGGCAAGAGTTGGTATGGTAAAGTGTTGCATGAAGAAAATCCAAATTAGGTAACACCCTTTTGCTATATGAGGGTTCTGCTGCTCTTAAAATTCTAAATCTTTCTTCGTGCTCTAGTTTTCTAGAATGTACAGGAATTGTGTTTTTTTTAAAGGAAATGTTACATGAGAATTTTTAGAATTAAACATGAACAGTTTGGGGGGGAAGCAGAAGAACTCTGGTAAAAAAATAATAAAGTGGATCTAATTTTCAACAGCTGCCAATTCCTGTTTCCTGAACATCTGTGAAGGTGCAAGTCCTACAGCTGACATAAAACACAACGTGAGACTCACAACCCTGGCAGATTTGTTAGGAATTTGTTGAAGACAGGCTGCCTAGTAGGACTTTTGTCTATAAAAGCTACCCATGTACCAGTCACTCCAGCAAATCACAGAATCTCAGGGTTTGATTTATACAGAATAATACAGAATAGTAGAGTTGGAAGGGACCTTGTAGGTCATCTAGTCCAACCCTACTCAAGCAGGAGACCCTACACCATTTCTGACAAGTGGCTGTCCAGTCTCTCCTTGAAAGCCTCCAATGGTGAAGTACCCAGAACTTCTGAAGGCAACTTCTGTTGCATCGGTTGATTGTTCTCACTGTCAGAAAATTTCTCCTTATTTCTAGGTTGAATCTCTCAATCAGTTTCCATCCATTGTTTCTAGCCTGGCCTTTGGGTGCTTTGGAAAATAGATTGTCCCCTCCTCTGTGTGACAGGACCTTAAATATTGGAACACTGCTATCATGTCACCCCTGGTCTTGCTCTTCACTAGATTAAGCATGCCCAATTCTTGCAACTATTCTTTATATTTTAGCCTCCAGGACCCTAATCATCTTTCTTGCTCTTCTCTGCATTCTTTCTAGACTCTCAACATCTTTTTTTATAGCATGGTGACCAAGCTGGATGCAGTATTCTAGGTGTGGTTTATTAAGCCTTTATGCAAAGAATGAGTTAAGCAACTCTGCTTTTCCTCTACTGTCTGTTACTTCCTTGCCATCTTCTCTCTTTAGTGAACCAAATGTTTCATTGACTTTTTCTTGTTATTTATAGGTTGAAAGAATTTTTTTTTATTATCTTTGACTTTTGTTGCAAGTCTTTGTTCATTCTGAATGTTTGCTTTTCTGACTTCATCTTTGCAGATTCTGCTATCTGCTGATATTCTGCCTTAATTATGTGTCCCTCTTTCCATTTTTTGTATTTATCTTTTTTGACTTTCAGTTTTATCACAGAGATCTTTGTGCAGCCATGCTGGTTTCTTCTTGGATTTCTTGTTTTTCTTTTTCTTATTCTGTATTGTGCTGCACTGGGCTTTTATGATCATATTTTTCAGAGTTTCCCAAGGTTCTTGGGTTGTTTTCCCCTTTAGGATTTTCATCCAAGGAGTCTTTCTCAAGGTCTCTCTGAGTTTGTTAAAATTAGATCTTTTAAAATCTAAGACTCTGGTAGCCTGTAGAGATTCTCAGTCATCCAGGTCATGGTTGTCCCAAAGGTGCCTTTTCGGGAAGCAACTGGACTTTCTTGTTTTTTCTTTAAAGACGTTTCGCTTCTCATCCAAGAAGCTTCTTCAGCTCTGACAGGATAGTGGGGAATAGAAGGATTTATATTCCTTTCGTATGAGCTGTCTCCAACGAATTCTTGCCATCACCTGGCAGGACAAAGTTCCAAATAGTGCAGTCTTGGAACATGATGGAATTTCTAGCATGTATTCACTATTGAAACAGCAACATCTACGCTGGCTGGGGCATGTCGTGAGAATGGCTGATGGTTGGAATTCGAAAGATCTCCTGTATGGAGAATTAGTGCAGGGAAAGCGCCTCAGAGGGAGACCACAGCTGCGATATAAGGATATCTGCAAGAGGGACCTAAAGGTCCTGGGAATGGACATTAACAACTGGGAAACCTTGACCTACGATCGTTCAGCTTGGAGGCTAAAGACGCAGCACGGCCTTCTCCAATTCGAAGAGATGCTTGTTTGGCAGGCTGAGGCAAAGAGGGAGTCCCGGAACCAGCGAAATCTGGGGGCTGGGCAGGGGACCGAATGGATCTGCCCTCAGTGTGGAAGGGATTTATGGCCACTCTTGAATTGGCCTTTTTAGTCACACCAGATGCTGTTTTAGGACCTCTTTCCAGAGCACGATACTATCGTCTCTTGAGACTGAAGGATGCCAATGATATTCCTTGCAGACAGCTGGTCATTTGCTTCCTTTTAGAGGGTCGTTGAAGCTCTTTGAGGTTTATCTGTGTCCTCAGGGTCACCTGAATGGTGCTCCTGGTTCCTGTAATCTGCCATTTTTTTCTCTGGAAATCCATTCCTACTCCCACACTATTCAAAGGGTGTAGTATGATTATTCTGGTATGATCATGTTCAATTGCTTGTGTTTGCATTATATTGAATTCCAATATGACATGGTCACTCTCATCCAAGGTTCCTGTAATTTCAACTCCCTCTATAACACAGCCACAATCCTTCAATTTTTATATTTTAATAGCAACTAACCCAGGAACCACTTACAAACATAAATCAGTGTTTTCTTAACCTGTCTGTGCCCTCCTGTAAGCATGGTCATTGGTCATCATGCTGCTACCCTTTTACTCAACATCTCCTGCCAGAATGCTGCAATTACTCAACAGTTTCACCAGTGGAACTTTACCAGTGTTAAGACACTGCTCCCTGGTGGATTGGTGTGAGATACCTATTTCAAATCCATCATGAATTCATCATTGTTGGCCAATACAGGCATCTGCACATAACAAGAACAGATCAGCAATTGCAGACAGGAGGAAGGGAACTGGATTGACATCTCTGCATGGAAAAGGCTCAGTGTCCCAGTCACAGCATTCCATCCCATAAAATTGCAGGGTTAAAGAGGCTGCTGAAAAAAGAGGAAGAAATCGGATATCTAATTCTTTCAAGATCAAGGCTAGGTTTCTAAATGTCAGAATGGGCAATCATGAGAGGAGGGCCTACAGGTGGAGTCAAAAAGTGAAAGAGAAAAAAAAATGGAATCAGGAAACTATGGACTAATTAGCCTAACATCAATACCTGGAAAGATCCTGGAAAAGATCATCAAGCAATGGATTTGCAAGCATCAAGAAATAAACAAAACAATCACCAGAAGCTAACACAGGTTTCTTGAAAACAGATCATGCCAGACAAATCTTATTGCCTTCTTTGACAAGGCGGCAAAATTAGTGGATCAGGGAAATGCTGTGGACATAGTATACTTGCATTTCAGTAAGGCACTTGACAAAATAGACCACAGTCTACTTCTTGGTAAGACAGAACAATGTGGGTTAGACAGCACCACTACCGGATGGATTGCCAATTGGCTGACCAACTGTACTTGGCAGGTAGTCCTCCATGGACTAATTAACCCTTGGAGTTGAAAGATAAGATAGAAATTGAACATAATAAGCAATACTTTTGTTATATGACACTAACATGATCATTGGATACTGGTAGTTAGATGATCCTGTATTGGAGCTGATTCAAATCCCATGGATGGAGTTCAAAGGACTTGTCTTTATGGTAGACAATGGGTGGGGTGAGGTCAGGACAGGAAGCACAACCATTAACAATGCCTTTCTCTTCTATTGCAAGGAGGGGGGGTCAGCCCCAAGACCCCTGCTTGTTCATATGAAAAGAGTGACTGAAGGGGCTCCAGATGGACAGAAAGAACAAGCACTGGTTTACCAATGTTGAAGGCAGAAAACCCTGTAATCCCTGGCTGGAGACCACAAGCATTTCATGAATCATAATGATATGAATGCCGGAATGGGCACAAAAGAAGTGGGCAGGGAAATGTTAATGCAGGTATAAGTCATACTGTGACAGTATGGGATAACATTATGAGCTAGACATGTGGAACGGTTTCAATTTTCCTTCCTCCTACATTAAGTTTGAAATTATTATCTCATGTTTTTCCCACCCCATTAAAAAAGAACGGTGAGAAATAACCATCCATCTCAGTTTTTAGGACAGGTAAGCTGGGACTTGTAAGAACAAAGATAAGCCACAATATACTGGTAGTTAAAATGAGATATTATATTTTTATTGGCAAAAATATTTACCAAAAATATATAAAAAGCAACCATGAAAACTTCAAAAGAATTATTATTTTTATTTTTTCTATTTTTTAAATTTTTATACCGCCCCCTCTCGCGAAGGACTCGGGGCGGTGAACAGCCAAAATTAAAAAACATACAATATAAACATTAAAATACTATAAAAACAAAATTAAATTTATATTGGCTTCCCTCAATTTAAAACCCCTTACCCATAAAATTCAGGAATTAAAAGATTTTTAACCCAGCCCGGCTTGCTGAAATGAAAAAGTCTTCAGAGCCCGGCGGAAAGTATGGAGGTCCGGGATCAGTTGTATCCCTGGGGGTAGCTCATTCCAGAGGGCGAGTGCCCCCACAGAGAAGGCCCTCCCCCTGGGGTCGCCAGCCAACATTGCCTGACCGACGGCACTCTGAGGAGACCCTCTCTGTGGGAGCGTGTTGGCCGGTGGGAGGTTATCGGAGGCAGAAGGTGGTCTCGTAAATAACCAGGTCCTAAGCCATGGAGCGCTTTAAAGATGAGAACCAATACCTTGAAGCGCACCCGGAAGACCACTGGAAGCCAATGCAGCTCGCACAGGAGAGGTGTCACGTGGGAGCACCATGTCGCCCCATAAGTACCCGTGCGGCTGCATTCTTCACCAGTTGGAGCCTCCGAGTGCTCCTCAAGGGGAGCCCCATGTAGAGAGCATTGCAGTAGTCCAGGCGGGAAATGACAAGGGCATGAGTGACCGTGCATAAGGAGTCCCGATCCAGAAAGGGGCGCAACTGGCGTATCAGGCGAACCTGATAGAAAGCCCCCCTGGCCACGGCCATCATATGCTCTTCTAAAGACAGCCGTGCATCCAGGAGGACACCCAAGTTACCCGCCCTCTCCGTGGGGGCCAATGTCTCGCCCCCAATAGTTAGCGATGGCACCAGCTGACTATATCAGGATGCCGGCAACCACAGCCACTCAGTCTTGGAGGGGTTGAGTCAGAGCCTGTTCCTCCCCATGCAGTCCCGCACGGCCTCCAGGCACCAGGACATCACTTCAAGGGCATTGTTGGTGTGGTCTGGGGTGGAGACGTACAGCTGGGTGTCATCAGTGTACAGATGGGACTGCACCCCAAAACCATGGATGATCTCACCCAGCGGCTTCACATAAATGTTGAACAGGAGAGGCGAGAGGACCGACCCTTGTGGCACCCCACAAACCAGGTGCCTTGAGATCGACCTCTGCCCTCCAGCCAACATGGACTGCGACCGGTCAGAGAGATAGGAGGAGAACCACTGTAAGACAGTGCCTCCCACTCCCAACCCTTCCAACCGGCGCAGCATGATACCATGGTATCAAAAGCCGCTGAGAGGTCTAATAGGACCAGAACAGAGGAGCAACCCCTGTCCCGAGCCTTCCAGAGGTCCAATGCCAACCAACGCGACCAATGCCGTTTCCGTGCTGTACCCTGGCCTGAAGCCAGACTGGAACGGATCTAGATAGACGGTTTCATCCAGGTACTGCAGGAGCTGTCGCGCCACCACATGGTGGCGCAATTATGCACCATTCATACCAGAAACAGACACATTGCCTACACATCTCAGGAAATAGTTCAAAATATTGCTTTCACTTTTAATAGATTTTTTAAAATCTAAAATCTATTATTCTCTCAGAAAACTGGAAAAGGAATAGTTACTCTACCTGACCTGTTCATAGTTTTATTTTGATTGTTGACAGGGCATCAAAAACAAAAATCAAGATGGCGGCTGCAATGGTGGAATTGATGCTCCACCATAAAAAACAGGCCGGATTTTGATCACATCATTGCAGCCATCATCCAGACGTTTGTTACCATGTCCAGTAGACATCCCCCTGCCTAGTCTTTAGGAAAGCTTCAGAAATCAAGAATCCATGGATGCTACAGCACTCAAAGAAAGGGAGTAAGATTTTTTACATGATTTCCATTGGTCAACTGACTTGACCAATGCCCCCTAAACCTGCTTGTAAAATATTTCCTATGTTATTAATTAATTATATTTATTTATTTATTTATTTTGTCAAACATGTACAAGATAACAGGTATACGTATAAACATGGACATGAACACAGGAAATGAGTATTATTTTAATAGTTAATTAATAAGGCTGAGCCAGGTTCGTGTAGATCCAAAACACTCAAAAGAAAATGGAAAGATAATTTTATCTTAGCTTTCCCTTCCTGCAATATTGGTACATATTGAGACTGAGCTTCCATTTCATTTGATTCTTACTTTCTTGCTTTTTGTTTGGACACCTTCATTTCAATGATTTCTGCACTAGTTGGGGTTAGGATATTATGGATGCAATTTATTTATTGAAATTTATCAGATTTTTTTTCCATTGGCAAATGGATTCAAATCTATGTGAAAACTACTCAGTTTTCTACATCTGACTATAGAAAGATATATGGATATATTATTAGACTAAAAAGTGAAATGTGTCCATCAAATGAGATGCCACAAGACATTGAAGGAGACTTTGTTTTATTCGACATACTTCTCAATGATTTATCACCAGTTTAGGAACGAGGGTCTCTGTCACTGAGTGAGGAGAATACTTCTCATACGTGGAGATGACGAAACATGTCAAAAGGGAGGATTAAGATTGGAAAAGATTTTAACAAATGAAAAATCAGTCTGAGATTCAAAAACTAAAAAAGATAAATACAGGTTTCTGCATTTAGTAAATTAATGGTGATTATAATGACAGATATCTGAAATTGGTACACATGAAAAAGATTTTGGAATTCCAATAATCCACAAAGAAAATGCACCCTACAACTCCAACAAAGTGAATTGCAAATCAACTTTTAATGAAACCGTATATTTCAAGTTACCAAAAGTCATAATCAAATTTGTACAAGTCAGATTTGTGCCTGGAATAAGAATGTAGGGGGAAAAATCATTCAAATGAACACTTATCTAATTTTGCATTTTAGAACCAATAAACATCGGTAATATTATGTAAGTTGGAAGATGCTCTATCAGTTATAATTCAAAATCCCAAGGTCAGTAAAGCAGTTTTGCAATAATTTTAAAAGAGTCTTTGGAAATAATGTTTCCATTCCAAAAAAAAGTTTGCTTTATTTATTTATTATTTGCCAACATTTCTGTGCCACCTGCTATACATCCTTAGGCAACTGATTGCAATATTAGGCAATGCAAATAGTCTGTGACACACAGCCATTTATTTAGAGATCTTTTGAAGAAGCAGAGATACTGAAGAAAGTAATGTATGACCCCTCCGTGCATTCAGGGCCATTGCAATATCAAAGGTCCTTGCCAACCGGCCTGTATATACGACAGTTGAGCCTTCCCGGAGTCACGTGATCACTATTGGTGACTTTCTCGCTGGCTTCTGACGATCAAAGTCAATGGGGGGAACCTGGATTCGCTTAGCAGCAACATGATTCATTTAACAATTGCAATGACTCTCTTAACAACCTTAGCAAAAAGGATCATAAAATCAAGCATGATTCACTTAGGAACTCACTTGCTTGGTATTGGTCTCAGTCATAAATCAGAGATTACTTGGTAGTGCAACAGTAAATCGCGGAAGTTCAATAGTTCTTCTGCCTTCCACTTAGTTCCTCTTGAAGAATTGCCCCATTTAGCAAGTGGAACCCCTGGATCCCTCTCCAGAACTCATGATGGCTTGGGGGTTGTTTCTGCCTCTTCCACTCAAGTTGCTCCCTAGAAATGATGTGCAGCCAGCCAAAGATTGATAGAGCATCAGCCTGCATGACTGCTGTTGCAAATAGAGGGGGGGAGGGAATCTAAAAGAAGAAATGGTATTATGGTAGGCCACGAAAGTTCAAAAAAAGACATCAAGGATGGAAACTATCAAAGATTTTAAAAACAGCCCTAAAGCCAAACAATACATGGAAATTTTAGTCTGTACTGAACAAAAGACATCACATTAAGATTGGGAGTTTGTGTGGCGGCTTCTGCTTGGCTCAGAGGAAAGGTTGCCGAAGGAGCCGTCTCTTCCACTCCTTGAATTATCCGCATCTCTGGGAGATTGTATTTCACGGCCTTCATTGTGGGATCGTCTTGCTCATCAAACAGGCCCACAAGAGTTTTCTATTCAGCACTTTGTATTTGCTGAAATTACAGTCACTCCTTACAGTAATGAGTCCTGGTGGAGCAGGTTGGAGACTGTATTGTATCAAAGGAAGCCCAGCTGGGAAAGTAAAAGGAATCCACAGTAAATAGCTGAAAAGATAGGTAAAAATCTGGGCTCTTTTCCAAAAACACTATGCTACAGATTCCCAACATCTGGTTCAGGGTGGACTCCTTTAGCTTTTGCTAAAAGGAGAATGGGAGAGAAAGAGAGAGGGAGAGAGGAAGGAAAGGAAGGAAGGAAAGATATAGAGAAAGAGTTACTGTGATATTCCCAATGGAGAAAATGTCAGACTTGTGTAAAATGTTAGAATTAGTGTAGTCTTTTGCTAATGTCTTTGTAGTCTTGTGAGTCAAAGTATTGAAGAAATACTTAGGGCTTTCCTAAATTTGTCTAAAAAGCTTTATTTATTAATCAAATTTATAGGGCCGTCAGTCTCACAGAAAGTGACTCTGGGCAGTGTACAACTGTCTAATAAAAATACTTCTGTGAGCTACTATTTCTTCTTCACAACAGGCCTGTGGGGCAGTCTAGCTAAAATGTAGCTACCAAACAGCTGTCAGTTATTATGTCAGTGCCACTAACAAGTAGGGAATGGAACCTGGTTTTATCCCTAATCTGTACCACACTGACCTTTTCCTCAGAGGTCATTTAGAGGACATTTTAAGGTATATTTCCAGCACTTTATCATTTAATTCATTTCATTGGGGGGGGGGGTGTACATTTTTAAATCATGCACAAGGAAAAGATCAGACTGACTACAAAAAGGCATTTGACTCTACCACATGACTGGATAATCAACTGCCTAGAAATACCAGGAATCAGCAGAAACATCAGAAGCTTTGTGCAAAGATCAATGGCACAATGGAAGACACACTTGCAGGTCAATGATGAAAGACTGGGAGAAGTTTATATCAAGAGAGGAATATTCACTTTCATCACTACAATTTGTCATTGGCACTGTTTCCTCCTCTCTCAACAATACCGAATAACTCAGGCTGTGGCTATCAAACATCAAAAACATCTGCCAGACTATCCCACCTCCTTTACATGGACGATCTGAAGCTGTATGGAAAAACTCCATCTGAAATAGAATAGCTGCTCAACACTTTCCGTATATAAAGCCAAGATATTGGAGTGGAGATTGGATTGGACAAATGTGCCACGCTCCCTATCAAACAAGGAAAAATAGTGAAAACTGAAGGAATTAAGATGCCCCACCAAAATAACATTAAGAGTCTGGATGAAGATGATTACTACAAATACCTGGGCAAGCTCACAACATCAAACACACTGAAGTCAAGAAAAAGATTAGAGGTGAATACATCTACGGAGTGAAGAAGATCTTACAGTCCAAACTCAACGGTGGAAATACCATCAAGGCAAGAAACATCTGGGCAATTCCGGCCACTAGAATAGTGGACTGGACTCAAGCAGAACAAAGCAATGGATAGGAAAACCAGAAAAATAATGACAGTGAATCATGTCCTTCATCCTCACAGTAACATTGACAGACTCTACCTACCAAGGCAAATAGGTGGATGTGGTTTTGGAAGAAATATCCATCTGGGTTCAGTCCAAGTGGGGAGAAAGACACTGGAAACATGGAGGCTGATTGAAAAGATGGTTTATTGGTGGGCAGGACCACATGGGTGGTCTCTTGGGCCTTGCCCTTGAGCTTCCTGTTCCTGTGCAAGAAATGTATTCTATTGGTTGTTGTCAGACTCCCAGGGGGCTAGGTGGGGGGCATAGCTAACTTAGTAGGCTATCTGTGTCCCAGGATTGGTTGAATCTTCCTGGGTGATGCAATGAAGGGCAATTCCTATTGTGGCTGAATGGTTTTGCCCTGAATGATAATCCTATCATCCTGGAATTGAAGGTGGAGCCTGTTCCTAGTGCACGCATGCACAGAGCTGCCAGAAGGCAAGAGCAGCTAAAGCAAAAGGGACAACTCGGGAGTAAGGTCAGGAGATGATTGGCCCCTCCCATAAGGCTTAAAAAAGAAACAAAGGCACTTGGGCCTTTTGCATGAAAGCAACGTTGCTAACTCTGTTTCCAATTGGCAACTCTTGTTTGTTTCTGAACTCTGTGGGGCTTTGCCAAGTAAGGCCTTTGGCAGGGTGTTAAAGAAGATAAAGGTTGGTGATTATCCCGAAGGACTTGTTTTGCAACTAATTGGGACTCAGCTGGGAATGAACATAATTGTCAGCTGTTACAATAAAATAGGTTTGTTTGGGGCCAATTGTGTCTTGTAATGACTCCGTAAGCCTAGCTCACAACATCACTAAGAAAGATAAAGCAGTCTGGATGGTGGACGTGGCAGTGCTTGGAGAAAGCAGAATAGAAGAGAAAGAACTGGAGAAGATAACAAGATACAAAGACCTACAAATAGAAATAGAACGACTGTGGCAAAGGCAAGCAAGGGCAGGACCCATAGCAATAGGCGCCTTGGGTGCAATCCCAAAACAACTGGAGCACCCCTTGAACACCAGTGGCATTGACAAATTTGCCATCGGTCAATTGCAAAAGGCGGCTTTATTCGAAACAGTTTCCATCCTGCGACGAGATCTGTAACACCGTCGAACATCCAGATCTGCCTATCCCAGGTCCCTGGATAGTCTACCTACTCCATAGGTAGACAAAAATCCCAAACCCAGTCTGAGCATCTGGCTGACTGTACGATGAACCATAATGATCATAATAGGGGCTATAATGTAACAGGAAGGGATTTCTTTTCCTCTCCCTTCCGCCCTCCCCCCCCCCGTCTCAAACCCCCAGCTTTTCACCACCTGAACGGCCCGTTCCTCAAAGGACGACTTCACTATTCATCATTTTACCTTTGAGTGCTTCGCTTAATGCATGACCTTCTCAGGAAAACATTTGCAAACGGGGTCCCCTGGCCCTCCCCCATTCCAGAGGCATGCAGCAGAACGCTTCTGAGTTTTTTCACACTGGGAGTCTCTGTTCTAAGTGGAGGCTGAGCACTAGAAAAGTTGGCCGTGCAAAGGGAGGGGGCAGAGAGCAAAGAGGCTGCTGTATTTATTTCCCTTGAACAGATGGAGCCAATCTGCCCGGCAGAAGTTACCCAAAGCTCCTAAGAAGTTCTACCGTGTGTCGTCATCATCATCATCATCACCACCAACAAGTGCAGAGAGTTTCATTCAAGTGCTCCAGCAAGCAATTTCACTACCAAGAAGAATTTTCTTTGTTCCCGGTCCGTCCAGATCATGTTCTCTGCATTCATTCCATCCTAAATGAAGGAGCTTCACTTCTTCATGTTGGAAAACCCTGGATCTGCTACTAGCAACTGAGGAGAAGCAAGAAAAGCTTTCTTTCTTTCTTTTTTTTTTGAAAAGATTTTTTTAAAAAACAAACATACATAAAACCATCTTCAATTGCAAACAGCTTGTCGGTTGGTTACAAGGCTTTTGTGCATCATTCCCCATAGCTTACAATTTACAGTTTGCCTAGCTTCTCATATCCTCGACCTAATATATATCTGTATATTGTTATCCTCATTAATCATTTATTTGACTATGACTATTTCTTCCCCCATTATCATTCAAAATATTTCACTTTACTTTTACTTTTATTTAATTTGTATACTGCCCTTCTCCCGAAGGACTCCGGGCGGTGAACAGCCAACAATAAAATACATACATACACAATTTAAAAAACAGAAACAAAATTGAATTAAATAATTTGGCCAGACAGATTAAAACCCCAATCAATTTAAAACAGATTTAAATTTTGAAAATTAAAAGATATTAAAAATATTAAAATATTAAAATTGTTTAAAAAGAGGGAGAAAGTTAGGCCAGGCCCGCCTGGTGAAATAAAAAGGTCTTTAGAGCACAGCGGAAGGTGCGCAGATCCGGGATCCTTCGTAGCTCTGGGGGGAGCTCGTTCCAGATGGTAGGTGCCCCCACAGAGAAGGCTCTCCCCCTAGGGACCGCCAGTGGACATTGTTTGGCCAACGGCACCCGGAGGAGCCCCTCTCTATGAGAGCGTACCGGCCGGTGGGAGGCTATTGGTGGTAGTAGGTGGTCCCACAAGTACCCAGGTCCTGAGCCATGGAGCACTTTAAAGGTGGTAACCAAAACCTTGAAGCGCACCCGGAAGACTACCGGGAGCCAGTGCAGCTCGTGCAGGAGAGGTGTTACATGGGAATGCCATGTCGCTCCCATCACCACCCGCGCGGCCGCACTCTGCGCCAGTTGGAGCCTCCGGATGCTCCTCAAGGGGAACCCCATGTAGAGAGCATTGCAGTAGTCCAGGTGGGAGGTGACAAGGGCATGAGTGACCGTGCGTAAGGAGTCCCAATCCAGAAAGGGACGCAACTGGCGAATCAGGCGAACCTGATGAAAAATCCTCCCGGTCATGGCCATCAAGTGCTCTTCTAAAGACAGCCGTGAATCCAGGAGGACGCCCCAGTTGCACGCCCTCTCCGTGGGGGCCAATGATTCGCCCCCAATAGTCAGCGATGGCACCAACTGACTATATCGGGACATCGGAAACCACAGCCACTCGGTCTTGGATGGGTTGAGCCTGAGCCTATTCCTCCCCATCCAGATCCGCATGGCCTCCAGGCACCGGGACATCACTTCAAGGAAATCGTTGGGGTGATCCGGGGTGGAGATGTACAGTTGGGTGTCGTCAGCGTACTGGTGGTACTTCACCCCGAAACCACGGATGATCTCGCCCAAATATTGTAAGATTTAAGTTAATTTTTATTATAACATTCCTTTCATCCTCTTGAATCTATCCAATAGTAATACACCTATATGTTATATTTCACATAGTTCTACAATTCTTGTTTTGTGAAAGTCTCTACCATATTTCATTTCCATATTTTTTTATCTAACCATTGATAAAATAGATCCCATATCTTATAGTATTGTTTATCTTCTTATTCTCTAATTTCAAATGTCAATTTGCTCATTTCAGCACATTCCATTATTTTCTTAATAACTTCATCCTGCGTTGGTACTTTCTCATTTTTCCAATTTTTAGCAAACACAATCCTAGTCGTTGTTAATACAATCAGATATCTCAATTCTTTATTATATATTTCAGGTATAATCCCCAATAAAAAAAAATCTCTGGTTTAAAATCTATGTGGTTTTTTTGTCATTTTTTCCAACCATGTGCGGATTTTAGTCCAGTATCTTTTGGCTTCTGCACATGTCCACCACATATGGTAATATGAACCCAATATCTGATGGCATTTCCAACGTTTTTCAGCAAGAAAAGCTTTCAAAAGGCCAGCAAATGAAACCTACAAGGCCCTGTCTCCACCCTCCTTCTGCTACTCAGAGATCAGATTTCTCAGAACAGCCTGGCACGTGAGCTGCCTGGCATGGATGCCACATTCATGACGTTAGTATCTGGCATTCAGACTAAAAAGTAGCATCTTACAGCCCCATTTTGACTGCTGAACTACCACTGTCACGTCAATAAAGGAAACCTTCAACTAGTTGCATTGTTAAGCAAGGTGGTTGTTGCACCCAATTTTACAACCATTTTTGCAACAGCTGTTAAGTGAATCACCATAGTTCTTAAGTTGAAGACTACCTGTACATAATCAGGTTGGTTAGCCAAACAGTGGATTTTCCAAAAGTTGTATCTTTGGATGCCGTAAAAATTGGTCCTATTCATGATCATGTCTTGGATATGTGTAATACAGATTAAAAAAAGATGAGGAGAGATGGTTGTGTGGTTGAGGCCACTGCCCTGATCTAATCTCCCTCCCTCCCTCCCTCCCTCTCTCTCTCTCTCTCTCTCTCTCTCTCTCTTTCAGAAGATACTGGCAGCTTTTGAGTTCTGCACCTTTTGTGGAAAAAGTGGGACCGGAAGTCTAAAGGATCTCACTGAATCCCTGCTTTGCACATTCACAGGTGTGTGTATATGATGTATGACCGTAACAGAGCCTGTCCATCACAATTGTGAGTCTTGATGGCCATGAAATGGGTCACTTGTGTGACTAACCCAATTTTATTACCATTTGTGTGGCGGTTGCTAAGCAAGTGTTGTGGTTGTAAAGGAACTGCTGAGGTTAAGTGAACCAATGGTTTGCTATGTGCCACTTTTGCCAAAAAACTGAAAATAAATGCCAGATTTGGGCAAAACTCTCCTAAATGTAGTTACATGACTGCAGGACACTGCAGATTGTTGTAAATGAGGGCTGGTTGCTGAGCATGTGGTCATGTGACTGGGGGGGGCAGCCTTTGGAACTTCAGAACCAGTTTGTAATTTTCTGCCTGAGCAGGGGGTTGGACTAGAAGACCTCCAAGGTCCCTTCCAACTCTGTTATTCTATTCTATTCTAAGTTCCCACTGGCCGCTAAGTACCCAATCCTAAGCCGAGGACTACCTGTACTTAAATAATGCCTCCATTTGGATATTACCTACAGCTTATAGCTCAATATTATTTATTAATAATGCATTATTAATAAACTGCAACCTGCGTTGGAAAACGGCATCCCACCTTCTCAGGCAATGGCGGCAGGTCCTCATTGGCATACAGACAACCACCCACACTGATGCAGATTCTCACAAGTAACAAGAACAATGATGCCATGATGAGAACCAGACTGCATCAAGCGCAGGTGTCTTCTTTGCCCCCATAACCATATGAAGAGCACCATCACAAGTCTCAACAAGTACACACCTACAAGATTAGAGGTACCTTCCCATGCTCTTCCTCTTGCATGAGATCTTTGTGTCATTGGCCATCAATGCCCCTCAGGATTCCAGAAAAACCTTTGTGCAAAAGAATTAATGGACAGGTGTTTGACATCAGGCTCAAAACAAAAGAATCTTACAGCATTTCAGTCTCCCAGGGCTCTCCATAGCAGACCTCAGATGGACTCAGAAAAGCAGGACTTTAACTGCCCGTCTGAGCAAGAGATTGCCAAATTCACATACCCTACTTCAAAAATCTTCTGGCAATTTCAGAATGTACAACATACATTCAACAAACATAATGAATGTTAGCACAATTGTTAAATGAAAAGAGCCTTTCTTTGTAATCTGTCCCACCTGTATCTCCCTCACCAATCTCCCTTCTTCTCTCCTCCACCGTCACCCTCCCAAATTTAAATCCAAGGTCAATCTAGCCACTCCAAGCATGTGGTGAAGTGAGCTGCAGTTCATGGAAGCTTGCAACTAAAGAGTCTCAGTTGGAAAAGCTAAATCCTCCTGGCTGTTTTGCCACTACAGATTCACCCGGCTCTCGTCCTCTGACAATGTTTACACTTGGCTGGAGGAAGCCTGGAGTGCCATTCTCACCAGCTCTGCTCGTAACTTGCAAATGAAGTCTGACTTGGTGAAGATCTTTCCTACTTCTTCTTTGCAGGCCAAACTATGGCATGAATAAGAGGCAGGCCCTATATTATCCCTGGCAATGCACGGGAAGAGAACCTGGGAGTGGGGGGTGTATGGGGAAGTGCTCCTCCATCACCAACCATCACAGTCCTGGGTGTATTAAAGGGTTATCCTGGGTGCAAATTGGATTAAAAAAACCTCCACCTCAGGCGGTTCCATTTTCAGATGTTATAAGTGATTGTTCCATGGCCCCTTTGAACCTGGCTTTCCTTCACCACCAACCTGTCTCTCCCTTTGACTTGTTTATCTTGGGGGCCTTTTAAATTGCACAAGTGCTCCTCTCCTGCACTCAGCCATGTGGCCCCTTCCCCGGTTCCCTCCAGCTCCACTGGCTGCCCCCCCCCAAAGGGCTCACCCTCACTTAATGGCTCACATTCCACCAATGACTTTGCTTACATAACCTTACCTTGCAGTACCTCTTCTTCTTCCAGCGGGGAGACTGCAGGCTGCCCTGCGTTACACATCAAACTTTGTCCTTGTTCAAGAAGAGCCTGGAAGTTTACCTTTCAGGGAGGCTTTAGCAGCAGAGGGTTCAAGTTGCCCCTTTCAGTTCTGGGTTACCAACCTTCTTTAACCTGGATCTTCCGATAGAGGCCAAGCCTATTCTTTGCTTTCTTGGTCTTGGGTCTTGCCTCTCACAGCTGTCAATTTGCCACTTCTCAAACCATCCCTGGACCATAACTTAAGGCATGGATTTGTTTCCACTCCCCAAATTTAGTTTTTGTTTTTTAAAAGTTTAATTACTCAGTCTTTACTTTATTTAAATTTACTGGATGCCCATCTCTTTAGAGAAATTAGACTTCTAGACTTCTAGTGTCACAGCCTGTAATTCTAACGTGCAAATATTGTGTTAACCAGGTATTCCAAGCACAAAATTCGGGGTTTTTTTCATGATGAAAATGATGTAACACATTTCATAACTTTATGAAAAATTATCTAGGACCTGAGTGACCTGCAACGACTGCATCCCAAGATCAAGCAATAAAATTTAAATTACTACTAAGCATTAAAAGCTGAAAGTATCACCCAAGCACCCCACTGAGTTGCCTTTCTCCAACCCCACTTCAACGTGCCACATGCTATCAGTTTTGGAAGCCATATTAGCACCAGATGCTTCCCCGTTGCCAACTTCTTGTGCTTGGGAAAGTGGGAGGGGGGATTTAGAGGAGTGATTGTAGTTAGACATAATAGCATTCTTCCCTTTGGTCAAGGTCAGGGGTTTCTGCATCTGGCGGAGGAGTGGTTGGCTGGCTCAAGTTGGGAAGGATGGGGATTGGGCCATGTGACGGGCTGATGGGTGCAGGGGCTGGATTTGGTGTTTTGATTTACTGAGGGAAAACCAGAACTCTCAAATTCGGGTTTTCCCAGATGTGCCAGTTTACCTTCTCTAATAAATGGGACTATGAGAAATGCCTGCCTCGGAGTCTTTCCTTGGAGTTGGGGGCTTTCTGGAAAGCTGACACATGCATTCTCTGCTCGGTTTTATTGATTAGGTTTTATCCCACCCAATCAGTAGGCAAATAGTTTCACTCATGAACTGCTCAGCATTGTTAGTGTCCACACACAGCGTCTACACACAGGTTTAGAAAATGTCAAGATGGCAACCACAAGACATACTTTTAAAAGAGTGAGAATTTGACTGCATAGACACAGCTGCCATCCTGACATTTTTGATTCCGCCGTGTCCCTATTAGAACATTTTACCTAACTAAATTCTGCCTTCCTCTAATTTCAGTTGTACCTTGGGATGATTAAAAAAAATAGATCTTAGCTTTCTTCTGCATGACTCCCCTTCAGTTTGCCATGTGAACGACAAGAATAAAAGTTTGCTAGCACAATTGACAAACTTTTGAAGCATTGTTTTAAATTATCCACTTTATGTTAATTGCAAAGAATTCCATTGTCTCTTTCTAAATGTAGCCATCCATTTTACCACCACACCAATTTTCTTAAAACTGTTGAGTGCACAAGGCTGCATGTTGGAGCAGGTAAATGGGAGACAGTAAGTGGTGTCCATTTGGCCTTCAAAACTGCTAATCTCTGTTTTCCCCTTGGAAAGAGAATGACGTGATACAATCCTGTTTAAGAGGCATGGAATCCATGGAGTTATTTATATTTAAGTCTTTAGATAGCAATTGTGAGCACACCCACTGTCTCTCACGCAGAGGCACATCCATAGGCATTCAGCATGGCTAGTCTGTACCACCCAATGGCTTCCCACCTCCTAACCTGAGGACAATAAACCAGAAAACCTTTTTGGCTTCCGTTACTTTCCTTGCTCTGGTTAACATCTTCAGAATCATCCAATTCATCAGTCATATTCACTGGAGTTTTAATCCTTTGATTTTCTCTGTTCCTGTTTTTCCCCATATCATTTCTTTGCTGGCAAAGAATTGGCTAAAGATATACAAAGATAGATAGGCATTGTTATAAAGCATCTCCCCCAATACTCACTCGTTCACTCTCTCACACACACTTTTCTTACTTTTCATGGGGTTTTGAGTCAAAAACAAGGAAGGGGGACTGGTATATTCAGAATTTCACCCAGTTCTCAATTTCTATACTGACACAAAATTCTGACAGATTCTAGCAACGACACGGTGAACACAACTGGGTTCTCCAGTTCTCCAAAGATAACCATCTTTTTAAAATAACATTTGTCAGCTAGATTTTCTCTCAATGCCATGCCTGTGGAGGCTAATTTACAATCTCCTCCCAAAAGCATAACTGGAATTGAATTTCACGTAGTTGATACTCAGCTGTGATCTGGATGAGATGATGGAGATGGAGCTTTCCTGAAATGGAGACAGGACACAAAGCCACCTGTTTGGAATAAAGATGAGATTCCCTCATCTACTTTTCATTAGCCAAGTTTTCCCAAATAATTTCAGCCTCGCATTAGTGAGCCAGCTTTTGCCCTTTCCTTTCCTTTCCTTTCCTTTCCTTTCCTTTCCTTTCCTTTCCTTTCCTTTCCTTTCCTTTCCTTTCCTTTCCTTTCCTTTCCTTTCCTTTCCTCTCCTCTCCTCTCCTCTCCTCTCCTCTCCATTCCATTCCATTCATTCAGAACTCTCC
Source organism: Arizona elegans (assembly GCA_022577455.1). NCBI lineage: Eukaryota > Metazoa > Chordata > Lepidosauria > Squamata > Colubridae > Arizona > Arizona elegans. The sequence goes on along the minus strand of JAKOOJ010000015.1, from coordinate 20,109,103 downwards.
CCGTTGCTTAACTTTGAAAGCTAAAATAAAGACAGCCAGAAAGATTCAGGAGACTTTGACTCTATGGGGAAAAGGTGATAATAGTACAGGTAGTCCTCAATTTATAACAGGCCATTTAGAGACTGTTCGAAGTTACAATAGACTGCCCTAAAGCTACTTATGGCCCCCTTGCAAAGTTACAATGGCTGCAGCACCCCTGCAGAATTTTGCTCTTACAACCAACTACAGGGAAGCTGTGGCATTCACCACATCTGCCCATCCCACCCTGCACCCACCCATCCACCCAGGGAGATCAGGCAGCTCCAGCAGGCATGAATCAGCTGGAGCTTGCAAGCCTTCAGCTTCCTTCCCACCCAAGGACTTGCAGGATTCGGCGTCCTCCAGAGTCCAGCAGCAATACCAACTTCCCTTCCTTTTTTTTCAGCTTCCGAGAGAGGCACCCAGACCGATATAGCACTGGAGCTCTGACAGACCTAGCCATATGGCCAAGCAGGTGTTATTTTTGTGAACCTATAGCAGGTTCCTTTTTAAGGTGGCTCCTTAAATAAATTCCACAAATAAATGCAAGCGCCTTAGAAAATGAGGCCTCTTTTTAAAAAAATTACAGTATTGCAAGAATAGAACCTGATGAAAAATCCCAGGAGTGGTGACCAGAATTGGACACAGTATTCCGACTATGGTCTCTGTCATGCCTCCAACATAAAGTTTCTGTATGTAATTATGTATTTTTATTGCTATTGTTGTTCTTTAATGTATCTTGAGCTTCACCTATGGCCAACACGAATCTTTATTGAGACCCAGCCTTTAAGGGTCATCTACCCATAAACCCTCAGTCCCAAAACAAGTGCATCCTGGGAAGCCAGACTCTATTTCCTTTAGCATTTGGAAGGATACAGAAGCCCCAGGAAGAATTCAGCCTAATCCGTGGCACAAAAATCCACATTCCATACACACAGCACCACTGGTGAGATTTAGATTTATCTGTATTTGTTCATTGTTATTCTCACCAGCAACTCAACACTGCTTATTTTGTATTTGGGTTCTTATTGAACGTATTTCTATTTTTCCCAGTTTCACCCATCCTGTTTTCTTTAATAAAGCATCCAGATCTATGCACATGGTCTGCTTTATTGGAGGAGAGGGGGCTTTAGCTGCATGCCAAGCTGCCCACAGAGTAACTGTGTAGAGAGGACAGAACTGTGAAACAGTGGTTATCCAGCAAGTGGCATCCAGGATAATGACTATGCAGAGGCCTGCTACTCTGACAGTGGCATACAGACAGTGGCCCCTACAGAGTCGAGCATCTCCATAAGACACCGTGTCATAGAGCCGGGCATCTTCATACATGATAGTTAGTCACACAAGGACTTGAAAGGTTTCATGATCATCCCGAAAGCTATAGAGCCTGGCGACCTTCTTTCCAGAATCCCATCAGAGGCTTCGATTTGTCCTGCGGTGAAGAGAGAGACTTCATAGTTAAATGGCTCAGAATTCGTACGTTGGCTGGTCGAGTGAGGGGCTGGCCTGGACGCTTGTTAGTTCACCATTTCCATATGGGTTTGGATAGAGAACTACGGCAAGCCTGTGTTTATAGGGGTCTTGGCCCTTATATAACAGCCTGGTACAAGGCAGCTATTGAATTAGATGTTGGTTTGAAGGAGTTCCGTACACGAAGTGACACCGTGGCTCCACAACGAAAGGTGTTGGAAAAGCCGCCAATAGGGTGGGGAAGTGTCCGAACCTATGCCCCTACAGGAATAAGAGGTGCTGCTTCTTCACGATGACCATTCCAGTGTTTCCGCTGTGATCAGGAGGGTCATAGGGCGTTTGACTGCCCACTCCCTCCCCTCCGGGGCCCGGCTATACCAACCACAAGTTCCAGCAAACGGACGAGCCTACGCTCCAGACCATCGGAGCGCTCCCGCATTGCAAGTCAATCAAAGAGTGTTGAGCCCGGCGGTCGTGATGAGAGTGGTTGTTTCCCCGACGTCCGGACGCCGGTGGAGGAGATCCTATGGTATGTGATCCTATCCATCCCTTTGTTATTCAGGTAACATTGAACCATCCTAGTACGGGTAGGATAGAACATCAAAGGGCCTTGGTAGATACTGGTTGTACCCGTTGCTTGTTACGGAGATCAATAGCAGACAGTTTAGGTATTTGCATTTTGAAGTTACAGAAACCCATCGTTTTTGGACAAATGGATAGTTCGACACTGGGTGGACAACCGGCTAGTCATGCATTTGACACATTAAAATCTCTTTTCGCTAAAGAACCCATTTTGAGTCCACAGTCATTGGACAGTCATTGGACAGTCATTGACTTATTTTCCAAGCAGGCACATTTTATTCCCTGCAAAGGACTACCATCTGCAATGGCTCAGAATTGAATCTGCTGAGCATGCAAAACGAATCAGGATAATAGATATAAACTACCCTGAAACAGGCCTTAAAACCATCTGGGACAGTGAGTGTTATGGCTCAGCAGAAGCCGTGGAAAATGCACTGTTCGAAAGACTTGATAACTTTCCCAAAATACCTGACAGAGCCTATCAGAGGAGTGGATCACAAAAGAAAGTGCAATGTTCCATTTCCCCCATTCTCTGTTTTTGTGGACTTCATGTGCCAACAAGCTAAAACAAGAAATGACCCTAGCTTTGACTTCACATTGTCATGCGCTGCTCCTTCAGGACATAATCCTCAGAAGCCTCCAGTAGCAGTTTCCAAAACTAATGTGACTCCTCCAGATTCATTTCACAGGTCTGCCAGCTCCTCTCACACAGAAACAGAGAGCAGAGATCCTGGTAAGCAGTGCCTTCTACACCAGAAGCCACATCCTCTCCTAAAATGCAGAGCCTTCGGGGAGAAGTCCATGGAAGACCACAAAGTTTTCCCAAAAGCAAACAATATTTGCTACAAGTGCTGCTCAGTCCCTCACTTTGCCAAGGTCTGTGTAAGGTCAGTGTAAAATAGTGCCACAGAATGTGGCAGCACAGGACTCTATACCCTGGGCCAACTCCATGGACTTTACAATATACTTACGGTGCTAGTGAGCACTGCTACAACCACAACAGAAATCAATGCAAAGTGCACAGAACTCTGCAAAGGGACCACAGGTGGCAGGTCCTGGTCCAAAATCTGTTCAGTCAGAGTCTACCCAGCAGGCCAAAGGGACAAAGCCATTAAGTTTTAGGCCATTCTAGAGGATCAAAGCAACAGGTCTTTAGCCACCTCAACCTTCTTTGGCATTAAAGGCCCCAGCACTCCCTATTCCTTAAAAACTTGTGCAGGAATGATGGAGACAGCAGGAAGAAGAGTATCTGGTTACCAAGTCGAGTTGGTAAAACTGTTATTGAATGAAACTTGATCCGTCACTATAGATCTGAAATTCCTACACCAAATGCAGTTGTCAAGATTGAATCACTTTGCTTCTTTCAAACCCTAATGCTTGCCAATGAACTGGGAGGAGGGAAGGGAGAAATGGAATGCCAAGAATGTATGCAGAGATCGTGAGAGCACAGAAACCATCAAGGTCACGACTGCAGATGCTGGAGAAAGAGATGGACTGTTCCCATAACAAAAGGACGTCTCATAATTGGACAGTGTGAGTGGGAAGGGTGGGGATTGGTGGAGAGGAGAGGAAGCTATGATTTAACATGGTAAGCATTTGCATGGGAAAACTAGAGCTGGTTTTGTTTCTTCAGTACCAATATGGTGTATCCAATAAAGTATTACTTTTGGGAATTCAAATCTGAGATTATATATGCTCATTTCTTCAGAACCCTGTGATGTAATCCATCTGGACCTGATGATTTCAACTCTTCTGGGATGGATAGGTGTTGCTTACCATTTTCTTACCTGTTTTGACCTCTATTCTTAAACTATCTGTTACGGTAGTATTTTTTATAGCTTGCACTTGTTTTTTTCTTTTGTGTAAAGACAAAGAATGAATTAAGCAGTATTGCTTTCTCCCAGCTGCCTGACACCTCCTTGCTATCTTCTCCCAATAGTGATCCTTTCCTTCACTTTTTCCTTGTTTTTTACATGTTGAAAGAAGCTTTTTTTTTTATTACTTTGATACTTGTTGCAGATCTTAGTTTAAGCCTTAGCTTTCCTGAATTCATGTTTGCAGATTCAGGCTGTGTGCTGGTATTCTGCCTTAGTTAGATGTCTACAGAGATGATGTACAGGTAATCATTGACTTATGACCATTAGCGAGTTTAGCCAGTTACAAAGGTGCTGCAAAAAGTGATTTACAACTGGTCCTTGCACTTATGACCGTCAGAGCATGCTTACTGTTGCGTGATCAAAATTCAGGTGCTTGGCTGCGTTTATGACAGTCACAGTGTGCTCAGCTCATGTGGTCGCTATTTGCAATTTTCCCAGTCAGCTTCCAAAAAACCAAAGTCAATGGTAGAAGCCAATTTGCTTAAGAATCATGTGATTCATTTAATGACCACAGCAAAAAAGCTTGTAAAATATGATGCAATTCACCTAACAATCACCTTGCTTAGTGATGGAAGTTCCAGTCCTAATTGTGGTCATATGTTGAGGATGACCTGTATATTAAAAAAACAGTAGTTTAGTCACCAGTCCTGGCCACAATATTGACTATTTTGACAAACACAAACATACACAGAGACATACCTGTGACACTGAATAAGTCATAAATCATGAATATTAATACAACGCTTCGATAACTTTTGTAAAAAAAACATTACTTTTTTCACTGATACCAGTATTAATATCTCAAAATACAAGAACATCTATTAATCCAAATAAATTATTATTCAAAAATGTTAACATTCTTTTGTCTTATAAAAGACCAACATAGCTTCAGTTAAAGCACAACATAAAAGAATTCCCGGATTTAAATACTGAAATATCAAAATATTAAAATTACCACTGAAAGCGCAAACATCAATATAATCTACATGTTATTTATGTAAGGTTTAATTTTTATTAATTTGCATCTGAATTCTTGCAAAGCTTCAACTGCCAACCTTAATTTGAAGGGAGCTCAACTTTTGTATGAGAGGTCTACTATGTTCCAGAAGCTCATCTGATTTAAGGTTTATCTTCTACTGTTATAAAATAAATGTTTAAGAAAACTGCAATAAGGGGCAAAGGAAACATGAAAGTGATTGTTGGAAAAATGAAGTACTAGGAGGCATCAAAGAGACTAGAAGAAGATTAGTTCTAATAATGCCTGATAGGTTCATACTTCGGCATTCATATATTATTTCTCCTGTTGGCAGCCCTCTGAAGATGGACGACTTCAAGATAAAAATTGCAAAACTTATTTATATAAAATGGTGAGTACATTTAGAAAGAATGTTAGGTAGAGTACGATGAACTTGCTGTATTTGAATGGAAAAGAAAGTTCTCCAGACAATCATATTCAGGCAGAACTGCATTTTATACAGAATTTAGAAAGAGTATGGGAGCATCTTTTTAGGACTAACAATTTTATTTTAGGTACATAAATAAAACATCCATCTTGTAACAATTTCCTTCAAATATTACTAACCGCATCCTATTAAACAAGGGAAGCTGAAGCATAATTTGGGGGGGGGGATGGAGAGAGAAAGGGATTAGATCAGAAGTCTTCAAACTTGGCAGCTTTAAGACTTGTGGACTTCAACTCCCAGAATTCTCCAGCCAGCACTGGCTGGAGAATTCTGGGAGTTGAAATCCACAAGTTTTAAAGCTGCCAAGTTTGAAGACCTCTGGATTAGAAGGAGCTGGTCTACCATTTTCACTGACAGCCTTGTGGAAGATTTTGCAGGCGAGCCATGTTAGTTGAAAGCAGCATAGATTCAGAAAGAGTCCAGTCAGACCTATTGAAATCAACGCTTCTCTTTAAAGCATATCTAAGCTTTCTGTCAGGGACACTTACACGTTAATGGAATTGTTAAGTCTCCAAAGGTACTATCAGATTCTTTCTGAATGCTCCGTAAATTGTAATTCTGCTTTAATATGGTTATCTGGGATCTCTCTCCAAAGAATTCAGAGGGAGAGTATCATTTCTTTGGGGGGGGGGGGGGGATAATCATTGCCAAAAAAGACAATGAACTTCAGCAACTATCAGGACAAAATAAAATACAGAATAGGTCACAACTAGGGCCAAAGTTTTGTTCTTTATTCCTTCCTTATTTTCCTTTTTACTCATAATAATGATTAATATTATGGCAACACCCTGAACTGAGGATAAAAAACACAGCCTGTTCCCAAAAACATGACTCAGCCTCTTTGCTCTCAACTATCTCTGGAAAGAATTGCAGATCCTCTGGGCAGATCTTTCCAACCTTTTGATGTTTCTTGGGAAGGAGCAATTCAACAAAACCCCACACACCTGTTGCTGTCAGGTTTCGTTGCTCTGTCACATGAAAACTGCTGCTGTCCTGTAGCAGTGAAATGCTCCTTGGAGATTCCAGAGTGGCCTTAACAGAATACAGGGAGCCCTCAACTTACGACCACAATCGAGCCCAACATTTATGTTGCTAAGTGAAGCATTCGTTAAGTGAGTTTTGCCCACATTCTATGACTTTTCTTGCCTTCTGAAGTAGTTCTGCTTTCTCTCTGGTGCCAGTTACTTCCTTGCCATCTTCTCCCATTAGTGGACGGATTGCTTTCTTGACTTTATTTTTGTTTTTATATATGTTGAAATAATTTTTTTTAAAAATTATTTTTGACATTTGTTGCAAGTCTTACTTCATTCTGAGCCTTAACTTTTCTGGCTTAATCTTTGCAGATTCGGGCTACCTGCTGATATTCTACCTTAGTCATGTGTTCCTCTTTCCATTTTTTGTACTTATCCTTTTTGTCTTTCAGTTTATCAGAGAGTTCTTTGTGTAACCATATTGGATTGGGCTTTTATAATCATATTTTTCAAAGTTTCCAAAGCTATTTGAGTTGTTTCCCTTTTGTTTTTCCCTTTGCAGCTGCCCCTCTAGTCCCCTCCTCTACATTTTGGATGACAAAATTGTCAACTAGGTTGGTTAGGAACTTGTTCAATCTTCCACTTGATGCAAAGTTTATCTCTCAATTGATGTCAGGGTAGTTAAAGTCCCCCCTCACCTCTGTGGTGTGTTTCTATATACATTTGTTAACTGGTTAGCAAAAAGTTCATCCATTTTGTTCTGCTTGGTTGGGTGGCCTGTAGTGTAGACCTATAGCAGGGATGGTGAGCCTTTTTGGCACCAAGTGCCAGACAGAGAGCACTTCGCACATGAGGGTTTTTTTTTTCTGGATTCGCCAACTGGACAGCTGACACTGACATTTAAAAATATGATCATCTGTATGTGGATCACATTTAATGTTGAAGATCATGGTTGTTATACGGTTGTTTTGTTGGAGTTGGCTGAGATAAGCCTTCAGTTGGGTGACTCATCTCAGCCAGCTCAAACAAAACTGTATAAAGGTAAAGGAATGGTGGAAAGTGAGAGGAACAGATGCTGCCCCAGCGAGGTTATATGGACTCCCCAAAGTACACAGAATAGAAGTCCCCTTCAGACCTATTGTAGCACTAGGAGACTCCCCTCCATATAACCTGGCTAAATGGCTATCACAACACTTAAGCTTCCTGACCCAACTCTCGAACAGCACAGTCACATCATCTACACAATTCCTGACAAAACTACAAGGCTTCTGATGAGATCATGGTCTCCTTTGACGTAGTGTCTCTAGCCATCCCTCCTCACTGAGCGTATGAAGTAATAGATAGAAAACTAGAAGAAGAGCACAACACACAGATCAGAACAACCTAACTTGGACACAAGTCGTGAAGCTACTTCAATACTGTCAACACACCTTCTTCACATTCAAAAGCAAAATTGTGTGAACAAATAAAAGGGACGTTGATGGGAATGTCAGGAGCCATTGCAGGAACAGTCTTGCATGAATTAGAACGCCCTGCATTTCAGAACTGCACACCTAGTTCTGGTGCCACTGGATGACACATTTGTCATCATCAAGAGAAATGCACTGAAAGACTTCCATACCACACCTCCCTGACGTACAGTTCACAATGGAGGAAAAAACAGCTAGGCAATTACCATTTTTAGATGTACTTGTCAACAGACAAGAGGATGGAAGCCAAGAAACCAGTTTATTGCAAGGCCACCAACACTCCACACATTCTGAATTTCTACACCAACCATCATATGTCAGCTTCTGTGAAGACCTATATGTACCGACCAGGAACTTGTGAATACACAGTAACAACAAACCTTGGTTCACAGCTAAACTTAAGCAGCTACATTGTTCCAAATAGGAAGCCTACAGAAAAGGTGATAGATGCTGTACAATCAGGCCAGAAATGTATTAACAAGGGAAATCACAGCAGCAAAAAGAGCTACTTAGCTACTCCAAAAAGCTAAAGAATCAGTTCTCAACAAATGAACCAGCAAACATGTGGAAAACTCTTAAAAATATCACCGGCTATGGCAAACCTCCTTCCCAGGCTGAAGGAAATTAGCAACTGGTAGATGACCTCAATGTGTTTTACTGCAGGTTTGAAAGGAAACTACAGCCACCTATCTCCACAACCCCCATCTCAGACACACCAACAACAGCCAAACCTCTTACAATTGACCTCATCCCATTGGGTTCACAACCCCTAGTGATCACAGAAAAGGAAGTGCAAGATCTATTTCATAGACAAAAGCCAGGAAAAGCACCAGGTCCAGACAAGATAACTCCTTCTTGCTTAAAAGTCTGTGCTGACCAATTGGCCCCCATCTTCACCCGAATCTTCAATAAATCAATACATATGTGCCATGTTCCTTCTTGCTTCAAACACTCCACTATCATCCCAGTGCCGAAGAAGCCACCATCAAGGAACTGAATGACTACAGACTAGTTGCTCTAACATCTTTAGTTGAAAGGCTAGTGCTGTCCCACTTGGAAACCATCACGGATCCGCTGTTAGACACCCCCCCAATTTGCATACCGAGTAAATAGATCGACAGATGATCCTGTTAATATGGCTCTGCACTACATCCTACAAGATCTTGAATCTCCAAAGACCTGTGCAACGGTCCTCTTTGTTGACTTTAGTTCAACATTCAATTCCATCATGCTGGACATTCTTCTAACTAAACTAAATCAGCTAGTGGTACCTGAACATACTTGTAGTGGATCATAAGCTTCCTAGCAGACAGGAAGCAGCAGGTGAAGCTAAGCAAAATCACATCAGATACCTGTACAATTAGCACAGGGCCCCCCAAGGATGTGTACTTTCTCCACTTCTCTTCTCTTTGTATACCAATGACTGCATTTCAAATGTTTCATCTGTTAAACTACTGAAGTTTGCAGATGATACAACATTGATTGGTCTCATTCGAGGCAACGATGACTCTGCATACAGATGGGAGGTTGAACAACTAGCTCTGTGGTGCAACTGGAACAATCTGGAACTGAACACACTCAAAACCGTAGAAATGGTGGTAGACTTTAGGAGAAACCCTTCCATACTTCCACCTCTTACAAAGTAGACAACACAGTATCAACAGTAGAGATCTTCAAATTTCTAAGTTCTATCATATCTCAAGACCTAAAATGGACACCTAAATCAAAAATGTCATCAGAAAAGCACAACAGAGAATGTTCTTTCTTTGCCAACTCAGGAAGCTCAAACTGCCCAAGGAGCTGCTGATCCAGTTCTACAGAGGAATTATTGAGTCTGTCATGTGCACCTCTATCACTGTCTGGTTTGGTTCTGCAACCCGACTTCAATGGATAATTAGAACTGCAGAAAAAACAATGGCTACCAACCTGTCTTCCATTGAGGACCTGTATACTGCACGAGTCAAAAAGTAGGCTGTGAAAATTACAGATCCCTCGCATCCTGTACATAAATTGTTTCAACTCCTACCCTCAAAACGATGCTATAGAGCACTGCACACCAGAACAACTAGACACAAGAACAGTTTTTTTCCCAAATGCCATCACTCTGCTAAACAAATAATTCCCTCAACACTGTCGAACTATTCACATTAGGCTGCATTACTATTGCTATTGGTCTTCTCGTCGTTCCTGTCGCCCATCTCCTCCTACTTGTGACTGCATGACTGTAACTTTGTTGCTTGTATCCTTGCGATTTATATTGATATTGTTTCCTAGTATGATTTGATTGCTTATTGTACCGTATGACTGTCACTGGGTGTTGTGCCCTGTGATTCTTGACGAGTGTGTCTTGTCTTTTTATGTACGCTGAGAGCATATACACCAAAGACAAATTCCTTGTGCGTCCAATCACACTTGGCCAATACAGAATTCTATCCACTGTCACACAAAAAGAGTTGCATCAGAACACAATATGGCAGGTGAGAACCCACTGTAGTACCCAGCAAGCCAAACAGCTGGAGAGCGGGTACCTACAATTCAAGCAGAATGGGTACTCACCATCATTTGTCACAAGATGTCTGTGCAACACGGTGGAAGAGTAAGGAAGAAACAAGGTACAAGACCAACCACATGGCACAACTGCCATATATCAGAAACATTTCAGAAGCTGTAGAACGCAGCTTCCATGATCTGCAAGTGGGCATCGCACACTGCCCAGAGGCTACCATAGGAGGACAAATTATCCATTGTAAAGATTGTTTGGGGGTAGGAGATGCTTCCAATGTAATCCACTGAATCCCTTGCATGGATTGCCATTGTGACTATGTAAGGCAGACAGGAAGGTAACTACACCAGATTGCAAGAACACAAGCGAGCGGTCAGATGAGGAGACCCAAACTCATTAGTAGCCTCACATTGCAGTGAACACAGACACACATTTGATTTTGCAGCTACTGAGATTGTTGGACGAACAGGCCCGAAAACAGCCAGGGAAGTGATTGAAGCCTGGGAAACGGGCCTCTCGTCAGTCAACAGGAGTGCTGATTTACCACCAGCCTATCAAGTACTTGGAAGGTGAGGGCTGGGCAGCACAAGGGAACAACTGCCAATGTCTTAAAAACCATCAACACATCACAATCAACATCTAAAAAACTACAAATAACAGGCACTATAAATACCACACACAGAATAGCACACACTCTGCTAGAAAGAAGTTCCCTGAAGATGGGCTCCAGCACAAGTCCAAAAGCTCAGAAGACAAAACCTTTGGTCCTGGTGACTGATCCAGATTGGATCCTGCACTAAACAGAACCCATACCATCCCCCTCAAGGTACGTTATGTCTCCTTGTCCCTGCCAATTCAAAGGCTACAGCCAGCTTTATAGACTTCTCAATGGTTAAGGCATAGAACATCCCTACTACCACTTTGAACTCCCCATTACCAGCCGAAACAGTTGATAGATAGATTTTGAAAGTGGGTCTGGTTACTCATATCGCTCACCCACTGAGCTTTTATCCCTCTATGTCAGGGGTCCCAACCACCCAGTCTATGGACTGATACTGGGCCAAAGCATGCCAGAAACTGGGCCGGGCAAACCCCATCTGTGGGATGCAGGCAACTCTAACCCCAACCTGAAACCACGCCCCCTCTGGTCCATTAAAAAAACTGGAACCAGTCCCTGGTGCCCAAAAGGTTGGGGGCTTCTTCCTTACATTCAATCTTTCCCTCTCCTCCCCCACCCCCACTCCCACTAATGTCAGGCTGTCAGCTCATGAAATTTGGATAAGTGAGATAAAGCCATACACTTGATGGCTGCAACTTCACAACCCTACTACTCATTGGAGGAAACACACTTGCCATGATCACTGTGCCCAGATTGCAAAGTCCTTATCCCATTGGCAATAAAACCCAGGGAAAAAACTTCCAGGCTACCAAGTAACTACACAGATTTTGCAGATGTTTTGGGGGAGAAAGAAGATTCAGTCCTCCCTCCACAAAAAAGACTGTGACTAGTCCATAGACCTAATCCCTGGAGCTGAAATTCTTGCCAAGAAACAGAATCCAATCTCAGTTATATGTTGGTATTCTGCTTTAGTTATGTGCCCCACTTTTCCATTTTTTTTATACTTGTCCTTTTTGTCTTTCAGTTTACCAGAGAGTTCTTCGTGCAACCATGCTGGTTTCTTCTGAACTGTCGTTTTTCTTTTTCAGGAGTTGTGCTAGACTAGGCTTTTATAATCTATTTTTTCTGAATTTCCCAAGCTGTTGTTTTTCCTTTTTCCATCCATGGAATCCTACCCAATCTCTCTCTTAGAGTCTTGAAATCAGATCTCTTATGGTATGTTAATCAAAATTTTCAAGTTAGATTATTCTTTTTTCATGTGAATCAATCGCTAAAGTTTTTAACTGTGCCATTCTGATCTGAAGAATCAAGATTGCATTGTCTTCAAAGTTCTGTTTCAACTCATTCGTTGTAATTTTTCTCTGCAGGAATTGCCTCATGCCAAAAATCATGAGAAACATTGTTTAAATTGAAAAGAAACTTCCTCTTGGGTGTTGACTTTGGGTTATTCTGCAGCTTTGAAAAGCTATTCCCCCTCAGATGAAGAGCTCTTTGCTTTTGTTATCTTCTTGATCTCAGATTTATATTTTATCATCTCAGAACAATAATTTAACTCAAGAAAAACAAAAGGTGTTTTCTGCTTACCGATTAAGCAATAAAGCCACTCTGTATCCTTGTTGCCATTGTAATTGCATCCTTCCCCTCCACTGCTGCTCTTCTCTTTTTTCCTTCCTGGCACCTGATGACAGTAACACTTAGAAGCACCAGCACTGAAAATCCTGCGCTGTTAGCCACTTGGATGCTCCCTTCCAAAAGCGAAGGGCAGATTTTCAAAGAGCCGCAGAGGGATGGGACCTTGACCTTGTCTCTTGGGAGATCATGGGGGCCCTTTGCAAGAGTCCTCCAAAGAGCCAGAGATCAGCCCAGCCCCTTCTTCCCTGGTGTGTTTTAGGAGGATGTTGTAAACAGCTCTTTTGGAAAGCATTCCAGCTGAGCTCATGACTTGCTCAATCTCCTAGTCGTCTTATTTTTATTCTTTGCTTTTTCTTTGCTTCTGGGATTGTTGCTAAAACGATTCATAGGTTTATGATGTTTTATTTACATTTAATTTTTTTCTGTTTGATGTGCCCTGGATGTTTAATGTTTTAGATCGTGAACGCTGCTAATTGCCTTTGGATTGTAGCAGAATTTAAGTGTGATAGAGAGATTATGAATAGATCTTATGAGGTCATGACTCCTGCCGACTTTCTCAAGACAGACCCCACCTTAATACGGAGCTCACTTTACAGACTCTTTGAGGGTTAGGTCCCTTCTTAATTTTTTCTCTAAATAAATTTGGTATTTTCAGCAAAACTTGGGACTTACTTTTCTCTTGTTTCTAGGGGGTGTTTGGTTGGCAAAGATGAGGAATAGCCTCAAAATGGGAAATTTGCTTTTGCGTTTATGGCTAAAATTAGTTTCCTCTCTGTTTAAAAGGAGGCAGTTTTTAGCTCCCCTTTTTGCAAACTGATGCTGGGATCTTATGTAAATCAGAGCTGCTCTTTACACAGACAATTGTTAAATAGGAAAAACTTTCATAGAGTTAAGAATCTTTTGTGAAGACATTGCAACTCCAGAAACAGATGGGCTCCTCAGAGAAGTCTTCATCCTGAGATGACACCGAGATGGCCAAGAGGAAGAAGGTTCAAGTGAGGATCTTTGAAGAACTGAAAACCTGGACTGGGACTTTATCAACAGTGAGATATTGGAAGTCAGGAGGGCGCTGGGTTGAAAGTCCAGCCAAATGAAATCAGTGCTCAGAAGAGGTGGTGGGCCAGGTGCAGCAGAGTACTTAGACCAAGGAAGGAAAGACAAAGGAAGAACTAAAGAAGGTCATGCATCAAGACCAACACTGGAAAAGCAGGTGTCACATGTAGAGCCATCTATAGGAGAGGTTGCCTGCATTTTCCTCCATCTTGCATGCACACGTCGCAAACATATGTGCTCCTCCTAGCATGTTAAACTTGTGGTTGAAATTTGGTAGCACATCGATTGAAAAGTCAGCTGTGTGATTTGAGTCTGTTTTAGGAATAGACAGGGTATATATTTCTTTCTTTTTACTGCTTTTGTGAACAACCTACAACTCTGGGAAGGAAGGAAGGAAGGAAGGAAGGAAGGAAGGAAGGAAGGAAGGAAGGAAGGAAGGAAGGATCTTGACTTTTTTTGATAACAACCTCGGGAAATCCTTGGGAGGAAGGGAGACCTTCCCCAATGGTTTTGGTTGGTTTTGATCTGACAGTTTGTTTGTACGCATGGCAAAACAAGACTTTTCATTTCAGCTCTCCAAATATCTCAGTCTGGCCATATTCTTCTTTTTCTTTTTTTGTACTTCAAAGAAAAAATTTCAGGAATTGCCCACCTCAATCTCCCTGTATAACATCTCCACAGTAGACCGCCCTTATTAGTTTAAATGACCTTATCGTGTAGCTTTTGTAGATAGGCAGAGCCCTCATTATTTCAAACAACTTCATAGCAATTCCAATTCCAATTACTGGGCCACATACTCTGTGAGATTTCAAAACAGAATTCAGAAAGGAGTTATTTTAAGACCAGCCAAGTTATGATACTGCTCTTAATCTTTCCCAGTCAGCAGTGAGCTCATCTCCCATTACCTAGCAAGTCCAATGATCAAGAAAAGAGGAAGCCAAAACTGACATACATTTTTAAAGTTCTTCTCCCAAATAAAATAAAACTAGCAGGAGAAATCATACTAACTCCTGTCCCAAAGGTGCTTTTTTCAGGAGGCAACTGGACTTTCTGGTTTTTCTTTGAAGACGTTTTGCTTCTCATCCAAGAAGCTTCTTCAGCTCTGAAGAACACACAAAATGAAAGCAAACATGCACTGGGACAAAATGTGTTCCAAAGAATAACCTCAATCCATTATCCAACCAACCAACCATCAGCTAATCAGTAATTCCGGGAAAAGTGCATGACTTGGTGAGATCCCCATGGTGATTAAAGTCATCACAAGACACACAACTTTGGTCTGGCAAATGATTTGGAGATACATTTTTACTAGTCACACTTAGCTCTGGGATAATCATCAGTCAAAAAGGTGGGGATTAATGTGGCATTTAAGGAGGCCTTTCAAAAATACTTTTAATCTCGCTTTTTCAGTGGGAGGTGGGGAGGTGTGATATATTTTCCTTGACAACTTTTGAGGATTGGTGGCCTTAAATTTATATGAAGTGCTAAACACCAAGAAGCCAGGGGAGCTGAAGATTCACCTGTGTTGAGGCTAGTTGGCCTCTCCAGATTGTACAAGGAGTAAATTTGTGTTTTCAGTGCAGTGGGGATCTTTGGCACAACTCAGTCATTCTACTAATGCTTGTCTTTCCCTTTAAATTTGCAGAGTGGCTGTCCTTGTGTTGATTTGTTAGCCTTATTTATTCCTTGATTCATATCCCATCCATCCTCTAAGTTGGGTTGGAAGACAGTTACTGGCCTAAAGGCATCCAGCGATCCTCCATGGCAAAGAAGAGACTTGAACTTGAGTTTCTGGAAGGCATTTTTCTTGTTTTCTTTACTTCTACTAATAAAACTTTATTATGCTGGACCACCAGTTAAGAAAATACACTTCTGTTACTTCAGTAAGAGGGATCTTAAAAAAACAAATTCTTGTCCTCATGTTCAGTTTATACAATAATTAATCCCTGACAAATCATATCTTTATTTTGTTCATAGACCAACCAAGTAATGCATACATTGTACATGGTTAAACATGTTTAAGAAGGAAGATTTTAAACATAATGGCTTGCCTAAATGGGTGGATGTTTTTCTGCAGACACCCACACCAAACAGGGCCCCATTGTGAGAACGTTTGTCTTTTGATCCAGTAAGTGCCAGGTGACATAGAATTCATGTAAGAATCTCAGAAATGTTCCCAATAAAAGAGATACTCGTTTCCTAAAGGAGATGAGGTCAAAGCGGCAAAGTAAAAATATGTGCCCCGTGTTTTCTTTCATGCTTAAAGCACCCTTCACACAAAACAACAGCCAGCTGGGTCTGTTTGTTGAGCAATTCCGACTCTTCTCCATCACTAACTGGACCCCTGATGCCAGCAAAGGTCTGCCTGATGTCAAACCAGACAGAAAAAGGAGCTCTGGTGGCTCAGCAGACTAATTAATGTCCACTTACATCTGCTGCCTGCAATTACTACAAGTTCAAATCTCACCAGGCTCAAGGTCGACTCAGCCTTCCATCCTTTCTAAGGTAGGTAAAATGAGGACCCAGATTATGGGGGCAATAAGCTGACTTTGTATAAAAATATACAAAAGTATGAAGGCTATTGCTTAATACATTGTAAGCTGCCCTGAGTCTTCAGAGAAGGGCGGCATATAAATCAATTTTTTTTAAAAAAATGGAACTGATTGGAACTAATTTCAGCAGCATCACAATCGGCATAGGGAAATGTCAGAAAAGGCCCCCAACCTTTGCCTCCTCTTTATTCCTAGTATCTCCCTTTTCCCTCTTCTTTTTTTTAAAGAAGAAATGCCATGCTTCAACTGACATTTTTTATTTATTTATTTATATGCCGCCCTTCTCCGGAGACTCAGGGTGGCTTACAATGCGTTAAGCAATAGCCTTCATACTTTTGTATATTTTTACAAAGTCAGCTTATTGCCCCCACAAACTGGGTCCTCATTTAACCTACCTTAGAAAGGATGGAAGGCTGAGTCAACCTTGAGTCTGGTAAGATTTGAACCTGCAGAAATTGCAGGCAGCTGTGTTAATAACAGGGTGCATTAAACCACTGTACTACCAAGGTTCACCCATATTGGATGACTGCAACTGTCCTCTGCCCTTGTGCCCAGAATCAGAGGGACAGAGCAGAGAAACCTACAAGCTATTTATCAGAGTTCAGTATTTAGGAAGTATCTGAGGCCATCTATGTCAAACCTGAACAGCCCTCTCTCAATAGAGGGGGATGGATATGACATCATCTATCTCCAGTTTACAACACAGTCCTTTCAACAGTTCCAAGAAGGCTCCACACCTATTTGTGACCCTAACGACACAGCTAAACCTCCAAGTGGCCTCAACGACCCCTTAAAAGAATGCAAAGGACCATATTGTGACCTAGGCTTCTTGAGTCAGTAAAACACACGAGTAGCCCCAAAAACCTCTTTTATTTTAACAGCTGTGAATTCTGTTCATTCACAGATGAGTCCCCAATAGTTGCAAAGAGTCCTTCGGGATAAGGCTGATAATCACCCACCTTTATCTCCCTTGACACGCTGCCAAAGACCTAATTGACAAAGCCACACGAAGTCCAGAATCAAACAGAGCTTCAGACTTTAAACTGAACAGAATTAACAAAGTTGTTTCCTGCAAAAGCCCACGTGCCTTTGCTCCTCTTTTAAATCTTATGGGAGGGGCCAATCATCTCCAAGCCCTACTCCTGAGTCGTCCCTTTTGTTTTAACTGTTCTTGCCTTCTGGCAGCTCTGTGCATGCGCGCACTGGGAACAGGCTCCCCCTGTCCCTCTGCCTCGCTGAGGTCTGACTCTGGAGGCTCCGGAGGCAGCACGTACATCCCAGATGGCCCTTTCTCTGCCTCCGATGCAGAGCCCTCGTCCGAGCCTTCCCCAGACTCCAGGACTGGCCCATGTTCCCCCCAACCTCCTCACTGTCCAACTCTGTGCCAGCTCCGCAGGCCACCGGCAGATCACAACAGACCAGCTGTCTGTTGTGGTCTCACCATCCAGTGAGAGCTGAAGAAGCTTTTTGGTTGAGAAGCAAAATGTCTTCAAAGGAAAATAAGAAGGTCCAGTTGCCTCTTGGACAGCTATGACCTGGATGACTGAGAATCTCCATAGACGTATCTGAGGATATAGGCCCCCAGGCTATTGCAAAGTTTAAAACAGCATTTTTCAAACTGTCATTTTAAGGTGGGTAGAGTTCAATTCCCAGAATTCCTCAGCCAGCAGGCTTTAACATGGAGAACCTTCAACTTCTAGAATTCCCATGTGCTTCTTGTCCTGACTCTGGTGCTTTGGAAAATAAATCGCCCCTCTCTTCCCTGTGAGAGCCCTTTAAGTATTGGAAGGTGGCTATCATGTCACTCCTAAGCCTTCTGTTCATTGAGCTAAACGTACCTAGTTCCATTACCATTCCTCATACAATTTATTCTGCAGATTCTTTGTCATCTTCGTTGCTCTGCTCTGCAATCTTTCTAGGGCCTCAACATCCTTTTCGTATCATAGCAACCAGAAATGGATGCAGTATCCCAAGTGTGGCCTCACAGACTCATAGACACATACGGTTCAGACTAAACCGTATGAACAATTGCAGCAGTTGTCTAGTCTAATGAAGAAAAGGATCAGGGGTGACACAGAACATAGAATAAAAGGATTGGAAGGGATCGTGGAGATCTTCTAGTCCATCCTCCAGCTCAAGCAGGAGACCCTATATCATTCTGGACAAATGGCTGTCTAGTCTCTCTCTGAAAATTTCCAACAATGGAGCATCCCACAACTTCTGGAGGTAAGCCATTCTACAGATTCATTGTTTGCATTGTCAGGAAAGTTCTCCTTATTTCTAGGTTGGATCTCTCTTTAATGATCTTCATCTGTTACTTCCTGCCCTCAGGTACTTTGGAGATTAAGTTGGCTCCCTTCTTCTCTGTAACAACCCCTCAAATATTGGAAAACTGCTATCATGTCACCCCAGCCCTTTTCTTTGTTAGATTAGGCATACCTAGTTCCCTCAATCAATCAAAATATGGTTTAGCCTCCAGGCCCCTTATCACATCTGATGCTGTTCTCTGCACTCTTTCTAGACTTTCAACGTATTTTTTGGATCATGATGACCAGAACTGGATACAGTGTTCCAAGTGTGGTCTCATCAGTGGGTTATAAAGTGATACTATCACTCCACACGATATAACTAAATATAGCAATAGCACTTAGACTTATATACCGCTTCACAATGCTTTTACAGCCCTCTCTAAGCGGTTTACAGTCACTCTGGGTCTTCATTTTACCAACCTCGGAAGGATGAAAGGATGAGTCAACCTTGAGCCAGTGGGACTTGAACTGCCAAACTGCTGGCAATCAGCAGTCAGCAGAAGTAACCTGCCGTACTGCACTCTAACCACTGGGACACCATGGCTAATTCCAATATTTTAGGAGCTGCCACAGAGAAGGGGTGAACCTATTCTCTGTGTCAGCACATCAAGATGCATTTATCCTAGTGCTGACATGAGAAGGAGAACGCAAGTGTCTGCAACGGGACAGTTGCCTTTCACCTACTTATTTTAGCTGGAGATAATGTCCCCTAGGAGATGGATGGGAGGGGGGAAATTCTTTGAATTGGAGCAGTAGATTAGGGGTGAATGATTGGGAAGATGGCCAATGAATGCAGAGGAGTGGGGGAAGGAAGAGGAGGGATTTTGGGTCAGCACATCAGTGCTGGCTGCATGGAGTCAGTGTAAAAGTTGCCGTGCTAAATAAAATGGAAGTTTGTTTCAAAAAAGACTTTTGTTTGAAACACAATTTATTTGAAGACGGCCTGAAAACCTGACACTCTGTACTTTAGGGCACGGCAGGAAGTAATGGATGGAAGATCATCAAAAAGAGATCCAACTTGAATTAAGAAGAAATGTCCTGACAGTGAGAACAATTAATTAGTGGAATGGCTTACTTTCAGAAGTTGTGGTGCTCCATCACTGGAGATTCTCAAGAAGAGATCGGGCAGCCATTTGTCTGGAAAGGTAGAAGGTCTCCTGCCTGAGCAGGAGGTTGGACTAGAAAACCTCCAAGGTCCCTTTCACCTCTTTTATTCTGTTTCACCTTTCCCAAGGCTTTAAATGAAGCCATCTTTCCTTTGCTGAGACAACATTTTTTGCATCTCAATTAGAGAGACGGTTGGGAACTGTCCAAGGTGCCATCGGATGTTTACTGGTGCTTGTTTTGATGTATATGTTTCCCTGCTGGCAAATATACTCATCTATTTGGTTACATTTTCCTTTCCTAATGTACTTGACTGAATCTTGATTTATTAAAATTTGATCTACTTGCCTTGTCTTATCATAAACTGATTAGCTATTTATTTAGACATATCCACTACCTTTTAGCTGAAAGATCTCCACAATATTTTATAATATATTGTAAAAATACATCAGTTAGAAATGAATTGCTTTTTGTTTAATGCATACCCAAGTTTTGGTAACGTTAGATTCTCACCCACCCCCCTCTTGCAACACAGAATCTATTTACGGGGCTTAACATTTTAATATGTTTCTTTATTAAATTTCATTTTTTTCTCTGTTGCTATATGATCCCAGTCCTTATTGCTAAAAGTGATTATTTATTTTCTAAAAGTTGCTGGAAATGCAGCGATCAAGTCACATTATGTTTTCATCTTCAATGATAATATTATAAAGCTCAGAAATTTTGGAAAATAATTCATAATTCCTGACCACATGCCGCAGCCCTTTGATAGAGCAGCTGTGGGAGAGTTTTGTAGGGATGGAGATGCGGGGAGCGGCATCAGTGAAGTCATCAACCCTGGGAACAGGGCTTGGGACAGGACGGGCATCGGCCACCCCATCCACTTCATCCAGCCGATGGGCTTGTGGCATATGTGGCTAGGAGCGATGGGGCCCCCAAGGGGTGACAGGAATCGCAACTTCAAACGGTCATTAAATGAACTGTTGTAAGTCAAGAACTACCTGTATTGCAAGCCACCCAATCAAGCAGAGGAAATAGATGACCTTTTTGCCGGTCAGTTAACCAATGTATGTAGGAAACACACCACAGTAGTAATGGGAGACTTTGTCTACCCTGACATCAACTGGGAGACAAACTGTGCATCAAATGGGAGATTGAACAGGTTCCTGACCAACTTAGTTGAGAACTTTGGCCTCCAAAAGATAGAGGAGGGAGCTAAAACTAAATTAAAACTCCAAACTGTAATAATTTGGCCCCTGTAAATCAAAAAAAATTGCAAAACACTTATGTAAAAGGTCAGACCAGTCTGACCACATAAAAATTGATTTGAGTCATCCAACTCTCTCCATTATCAACCACCCAAAACATCCAACTTTGATTGCTCAGCTGTAAATTTGGAGAATTTCTTAATTCGCATTGTCATTTCTCTGGCAATTTTTGAATTTCTATGTGTATAAATCTATTCTCCACTTCCCCCACCCTTGATAGCCAAAATATGTTTCTCATCAGAGCAAATGTAAGGTTGAATGTTCAGATGGCAACTTCAACCCCAGAATGATCAATCCCCTTCCCCAAATTTAGCTTCTATAAAGGCAATCCTTAAAAGGGAGGGGGGCTGCTGTTGGCGGAGGGGTTGCCATGCTTTTTATTTAAATTTACTCTTTTATATTGAGACATTCAGAAATTTTGGCTTTTCATTTTGTTTGGCTTCGTCATTTGGCATGACTGTGATTTTATCAAGTCATTACTTTAGTGTCTTTTAAAAAAAAAAATATTAATTTTTCCAAGTTAAAATCAACATAAGACAAAAACATTGATTATACATAAAAACAAAAACCATCCCTCCCCCATTCATAACACTAAACATACAAACACGTCTATCCCGGCAGATAATATTCCTGCCCTCATTAATAATTATGCCCACAACACAGAATAAAGTAAATAATCCCCAAATATAGTTTTCATACAATTATCTTTCAATCTAGATAAATATATCTCACCTCATATTTATTTTTATTTTTATTTATTTTATTTTATTTTATTCAATTTGTATACCGCCCTTCTCATAGTGGACTCAGGGCGGTATACAAATTGAATTGAGGGCCTATTGACTTAGGCCCTCAATTCATCTCAATTCTTTTATTCAACCACCGATACCAACTGTCCCAATTTTGAAAAAATTCAGAATCCTCTTTTTCTTTCAACATATACATCATTCTGTCCACCTCAGCACACTCTAATACTTTATTTATAACTAGCTGTACCCGGCCATGCGTTGCTGTGGTCCAGTCTGGTGCTTCCGCTGGGCTAAAAGAGCGAGGCTGAAGTTCCAAACTCTCCACGAACATTTGGTGGGCGTGGCCAACTCGGCATCACTCACTTTCATCAGTCACATGACAGCCCCCGAGCCACGCCTACCCATCTGGTGATTAGGGCAGAGAACCAGTTTCTAAACAACAATGGGAACCACAAAATCCTCCCTCTCTGTCTCCCCCTCTCTTTTTGTATCTGTCTCTCTCTCTCTCCCCCCCCCCGTCTGTATCTCTGTCTCTCTCCCCCCTCTGTATCTCTATATGTCTCTCTCACCCTCTCTGTATCTGTCTCTCTCTCCCCACCTCTCTCTCCCTGTATTTCTTTATCTCTCTCTCCCTCCCTCTCTCTCCGTTTATCTCTGTCTCTGGCCCGGCCTCTTCTACATCCCCCGCCATCACCCTTACCTTTTCAGGCCAGGCCTTCGCAGCTCTCTGCACCACAGCAGAAACTCGGGGGCCCCCTCCGTCCACCCTACACAGATGTTCTCTGGGGGCTCAACGGGGAGATGCATAGCAGGGAAGGGAAGGGAAGGGGGGAAGGGAGGGAGGGGGTGCAGCAGGGACTTGAGGCTGGTTTGGGGTTTCCTGCCCGAAGGAAGAAAGCGGCAAAGCCAGGAGCCACGCACACCCCACTGGACTCCCCCACCTTCCAAGGGCAGGGGAATCATTAAATCCCTTGCTCTTCCAGGTGAAACGAAGGAAGGCCGGCCATCCTCCCTCCTGGCCGTTTCCGCCCCCCAAAGCCCCTTTTCTGCCAAAGGCCGAAATTTTTGTGTAGGCTCCATGAACTGCCAGAGCGCCCACCTGGGAATCAAAGGCAGAGCTGGTCAAAGGTGATCCCGAGGGTCCAGTTGCCTCCATCTCTCGCTCACCGACCCAATTCGCATAGCGCCGGTTAGCGGCTGGTGTTTCTGACCTCGGGGCCCGTGGTAGCACTGGGCCAGGCGCAATTCGGGCCAGGCGAGGGACGGAGGGTTCCCGCTCAGCGGACCCAGGCAGCCTCGTTGCCAGGTGTTCTTTGGAGGGAGCACCGAGATCTGCTGGCAAGGGGGATGGGCAGCAGCAACGGGCGAGGCTAGTTCGCAGGGTGGCCAGGGAAGGGGAAGGTCAGAGCCAGGCTCGGGCGGGCCCCGCCCAGCTCTAGAAGTGCCGGCTGCGAGGGCTTCCCGGCAGGGAGCCGGCTGCCTACCTGCCGAGCCTGGTGGCAGGATATGGCCCTCGGGCGTCTCTGCCTTCCAAATGCGCAGTTTCTTGGAAGCAATAGGGAGAGTCTAAATATAAGGAGCAGAAATCTGTTGAGCGTAATCAGGGCTGGGAGGCTGCCATGTTGGTTTTATGTCCAGCAGATGGTGCTGTTTTTCAATGTTTTCCAATGTTTTTCATGTTTTTACCTGTCACAGGTGTGACATGTATATAATATAGGTAGTCGAATACAACGTTGTGTCAAAATTTGAAAGCAATCGGTGAAGAACTTTTGGAGGTGTGCGGTTATGTACAAACTGACATTTACATTTTTATTTATATAGATTTGGGCACTAGCCGGTATCTCTTTTTCTTTCCATTGTTGGGCGAACATTATTCTAGTTAGGACTAAAATATGTAGAGTGAGATACCCTTTTTTCTTACTCAGCCCCTCTGGGCGAATACCTAGTAAATATATCTCAGGTTTCCATTGGAGGTCCACATTAGTAATTTCCTTAATCCAATTCCTCATCCTTCTCCAATACTTCTTTGCCATTATACAAGTCCACCATTGATGGAAATACGTACCTCTGGTTTTCCCACATTTCCAACATAACTCTGATGCACCCGGAAACATTTTAGCAATTCTTGCTGGTGGGAGGTGCCACCTATACAACATTTTATATGCATTTTCCTTGAAAGACGTTGCCGTAGTCATTTTAATATTTCCCCCCCACATTTGTTGCCATTTTTCTAAAGGAATCGAGTACCCAAAATTCCTTCCCCAGGCAATCATAAGTATCTTTTACAACGTCCTCTCCTATTATTCGCTCAAGCAATTGTGCATACATTTTGGTTATGTATTTATGGTCCTCTCCCAATAATATTTTATCAAAACTCTGTTCCATCACATATATCCCATAGTTATCTCTCTCTCTCCTGTAATGAGATTGAACTGTAGCATAGGTCCACCCATCTAGCCTGATTCCTTTGTCAGCCAAATCTCCCCTAGATCTTACTATCCCTTGAGCATCCACAAGATCAAATCATTACTTTAGTGTCTTTTTAATGGCATTTTATAGTTTGTGGCTTTTATATTTCATTTCCAGATTAAAATTTAAAACTTTCTTGCTCAAACTGTTTTATAGAAGAAATGTCAGCGTTCTGCATCTTAACTTGCTCCATTATTTTCTCTTTTTTTCTTTTAAATAATTTTAAATATAAAATTAAATATTAATTTATCATTTTATATTGGTTATATCAATTATATATTTCTTTTTTTTCTTTTACCAAAGATTGGTTTTCCACCGTGAATGTTAAAGATTTAAGAAATATATCTAAGAAAAAAGAAAATGAAATATCTAAAAAGAGAAAACAAAAATTATAAAATTAAAGTATAAATTGAAGTTGTTGAAGCTTACAGTTCCTTATTGCAAGAAATTTCCTATAGTATAAGGCTTGCTTGGCAGATTTATCCATTGTTTTCACAAATGCTGGAACAGCCCCTTCTAAACAGAGCATAGATTTACTTCGAACTGGCCTGAGACATGTGTGTTATAAAAGGAGACAACTTAGAAGCACAAACAGAGAGAAAAGGGAGATTGGAGATATTGCCACTTGCTCAGCAAGATGTAGGCTGAAGGAGAATGGAAATAGCAAGGGAAAAGTGATTCAAGGTCAGGAAAAAATGTATGCTGATTAAAATGACAGGCCATGGGCAAGATATTCCCAGGTTTCAGAAAGGAAAAGGAAAACATAGGAATAGTCTACCTCTTCTGAAGAAATAATGGCATGGCATAGAATAGAATAGAATAGAATAGAATAGAATAGAATAGAATAGAATAGAATAGAATAGAATAGAATAGAATAACTTTATTGTCACTTTAAATGTACGCTAATCGGCATACATTAAAATGAAATTTTGTTGCATACAGCTCTCAAAGGGTCACCACATCCAATATACGCTATATAACCATGACAGAATGAATGAATGAATGTATGAATTAATTAAACAAACAAATATAAATACAAAATTATGCATATAGCCACATCTATTAAATGATACAGAGAAACAACACAGTCTAGTTTGGATATATACATGTACATGGCAAGAAAAACGAATCTTGCAAGTTTACCAAACAGATGGCATAGGGAACAAAGCTGTTGCAGAAAAAGGAAGGAAGGAAGGAAGGAAGATAGGTAGGTCTGAAAATTCTGATGGGTTAAAAAATGTTGGGCATAGAAGGTACATTGTCCCCCTCAGTTTTGGATTAGAAATGCAAAGAGGCTGTGATGTTACAGAGTTGGATCTATGACCATCCTTGCAACTACTCATAAATTCAACCCAACCCTTTTTATTCCCATATACAGTCATACCTTGGTACTTGGCTGCTTTGAAACTTGTCTAATTTGGTACTGGCCACATTTTGAAAATGTTGTCCTGGTTCTGGTCATTTCTTTGGTACTCCATGCACAAGCTAGAAGGTGCTGGTGTGAGCTGCCTTATGACTCGCTACCCTTTCCAGCTAGAAAGAGCGAGCCTCGCCTCAGACACGCAGCTCCTCTTGCCCTCTGCACATCCTTGCCTTGCAGTCTTCTCTTAGCTTCCGGGCTCATTTTGTGTAGTTTTGCATTTTTGTGAGGAAGTTGAAAGCTGTTATTAATGTGGGTAAACGAAAAGCAGTTGGTGGCAGGCAGTGTATCGGAAGCCACGATATGGGGAAAAACTAAAGATTTGCATGACAATCTTTGGAAAAACAAACTGGCCCCAAGTGAAGTCTTCAAGGCCAGCCACAGCTGGTTCCATAATTTAAAAAAAAAAAATCTCAGCACAGGTAAAGTGAAGTTTTTATTTTATTTAATCTAAGTATTTATTAATTTTTCCGCCGCGCTGTGAAGACCTTTTTATTCCATCAGGCGGGCTTGGCCTAATCTCTTCCCTTTTTTAAATATGTAAATTTTAATCTGTTTTAAATTATTGGGGTTTTTTAATCTGTCTGGGCCAAAATGATTTAATTTGATTTTATCTGGTTTTTTAAATTTTTTGTATCTATGTATTTTATTGTTTGGCTGTTCACCGCCCTGAGTCCTTCGGGAGTAGGGCGGTATACAAATCAAATAAATAAATAAATAAAATAAAATAAATAAATTTTTAGGCTTATTTCTCATGTAATGAGCTACAACCCTTTTACATATTGCCTTTAATATGTGCATTGTCTTTGGTTTGGGAACACATTAAAATTATTTACATTATTCCTAATGGGAAAACTTTCTTTGGTGCTCATTTTTGCTACTCCTGGATTGCATCTCCTGGAACCAATCCCCGATAAGTACTGAAGTACCGTGGTACTTCCGTGTTGAGCCTCGCTTCTCACCTTGGACAGAGTTATTTGCAGGACCAGCTACTTCCACCCAGACTGCTCTGCTTTTCAGGTCATCTGTGGGCCACCTTCAGCACAACAATTAATGCTACTTTTTTCTGTGGGAGCATCTATAATAAGGGGTAACAGACCACTAGAACTTATAGTATATCCTTCCTTGTCATTTGAGGGTAAAACTGAAAAAAAAATGCATACCTTTTAGGTGCTTGATTGACCACTATACTTAATATGTCACATATTCCCAAAAAGTTTGACAATCACCAATATTGTAAAAACAACCTCTCCAAAATGAATAAACATTTTTCCCAAAATCCCAGCAATATAAGGGGAAAAGATATAGATGCTTGAGCGATTTGCCCAATGGATCCCAGCCTTTGTCACCGTCTTCTGACTCTCTCTGGGTCACCTTGTGGTGTGTTTGCAGCCCTGATTTGAGAGCCCTAAACAACAATGGCTGATGTACAAACAAGACAAACAAATGGGGTTACCTGGAAGGCTGTGCTAACGCTCCATGCACAAACTCACCCAGGCACAGGTTTCGGGTGCTCTGGGCCACACAGATACCTCTTGGGTGTTTGGGTCCATGCAGAGAAAGGCACCAGATTTTGTAACAGCTTTCTTCCTCGTGCCATCCGTCTGGTAAACTTGCAAGGTTCCTTTTTCTTACCA
The DNA here is from genome assembly GCA_022577455.1 of Arizona elegans. Lineage (NCBI taxonomy): Eukaryota > Metazoa > Chordata > Lepidosauria > Squamata > Colubridae > Arizona > Arizona elegans. The sequence continues at coordinate 20,081,938 of JAKOOJ010000015.1, read as the reverse complement.
TGTACACGTATCCATCCGGATCTCTGCGCCACAGAATATATGTGGGTGCCTTGATAGTACAGTGGTCTACGTACCCTGTTATTAACACAGCTGCCTGCAATTTACTGCTGGCCCGAATCTCTCCAAGGCTCAAGGCTGACTCAGCCTTCCATCCTTTCTAAGATAGGTGAAATGAGGACCCAGTTTGTGGGGGCAATAAGCTGACTTTGTATAAATATACAAAAGGATGAAGGCTATTGCTAAGCACATTGTAAGCCGCCCTGAGTCTCCGGAGAAGGGCGGCATATAAATCAAATTTTAAAAAAAACAAAACATGGGGCAGGCAAGTCCAGATATGATTTGCCAGGAGCTCTGGGCAAGGCTTGGGAAGGACCAGCCAGGCAGGGGAGAGTCCTGGAGGGAAGAATCAGAGCTGACCCCCGGAGCCTTCTGCCCCTCTCCCATGCCCAGGTGGAGGCTGGCATCTGGGCATCTGCTGGGTCCCAGGCAGCATTTAATCCAGGGGGCCTGAGTGCAAGTGGGGGAAGGCCGAGGCAGAGAGAAGGCAAAGGGGGGGAGGGGGCCACACCCCAAAGACACCCCCCCAGACTTTGCTCCTGCTGGCGCCCAGGCAGCCCAGCGTGGTTGGGGGGAGGAGGAAATGGTGGCTCTGCCCGTCTCCCCTCTTTCTGCAGAGCTTCTCCTCGCTTGGCTTGGATGCCATTTGCGCACCTAACACGCCGGCCCCGACGTGCAGCCCCAGCCGAGGCCTCCTCCGGCCGGCCGGGCCGCTTCCTTGGGCCACCCCGCCTGGCGCTCAGCCGCCACTGCCCGACTTTCGGCCACCCCGCGCAGCTTCGCCGCCCCACAACCCACCGACCCGCTGCCAGGCTTGAGGGGGGGCGGCGAGGAGGCGGGCCGAGCCTTGAGCGACAGCGCCGCTTAGCGGCCGAGCAGGGAAGAGCGCCGCCACCGCTCCGGCTCTGGAGCCCCTCGGAAGAGGGTCGCTGCGTGGCCGGAGGGTCTCGGCCGCCCCCGGCTCCCCGCGGGCGGCGGCTGCCGGAGCTGCGGGCTCTCGGGGCCGCCGGAGCCAGGACGCCCCGGTTGCCGTCGGAAAGAGCCGCCGGAGCAGCGCCGCGCCTTCGCACCGCTCGGCCCCCGCAAGCGAGCCCCAAGCGGCCCGGCCCGGCGTGGCTGATGGGCCGCGTAGTCCGCCGCCCCCGAGCCGGCTGGCTGCGGGCAAGGGCGGAGGCCGGGCGGGCCCGTCCGACGGCGCCCCCGCTCCTTCCCCGCGGCCGCCCAGCCTTCCTTCCCTCCCTCCCTCCCTCCGGCGCGGCGCGGCGCGGCGCGGGGCGGGGGTGGGCGAGGTGGGCCGTATATAAGGGCCCCGCGGCCGGGGCGGCGGGAGAGGAGCGAGCGCGCTATGCCGGCCGCAGGCGGGGCGGCCCGGGGGCGGCCGGCCTGAGGGGCTCGATGGGCGAGGTGGGCGGCTTCCTGGGCTCCCTGGAGCTGCACGGCTTGTCGGCCTCCCTCGGGGCCGCGCCGCTGCCCGACCCGCCGGCCTTCCTGACGGAGCGGCTGGGCCAGATCGAGGGCCGGCTGCAGCGCGGCTCGCCCACCGACTTCGCCCACCTGAAGGGCATCCTGCGCCGGAGGCAGCTCTACTGCCGGATGGGCTTCCACCTCGAGCTCTTCCCCAACGGCACCGTCCGCGGCACCCGCCAGGACCACAGCCGCTTCGGTAAGACCGCCGGGGACCCCCTCAGCCTCCCGGGACGGAGCCCGTCGAGGGGCCAGGCGCGGCTTCCCCAACGGGAGGCAGGCCGGGAAGGAGCCGCTGCCCACAAAGGGCGTCCCGAGAGCCGGAGAAGCGGCAGGTGCTTCGAGGACGGACGCCAAGCGGGGCGCTGCGCTTCTCTCCGCCGGCGCTTTTCGGGCTTGGCAGCCTCCGGTCAGTCCGTCCGTCCCCCGCAGGCCGTGGGCTGGCATTGCGGGAAGCGCTGCGGGCGGGGCAGTTGTCCCGGGGCCGATGCGGGGCTGCCGGAGGAGCCGGAGCCGGCTCTCGCCCCTCTGCTGCCCGGCCTGAGGGCTTCTTCTGCCTCCCTGCCTTGCACCGCCGCCTCCTTTCTGGCCGCTACGAGGCCGCTTCCAAGCAGGCTCCGCTCGGCTGACTCCGAAGTTGGGCTGACGGACTTGGGAAGGCTCTGAGGCGCTTCTTTCCCGGGGCAGTTGCAGAAGAAGAACCCCCCCCCACACACCCCACACAGACAGGCGACCACTCAGCAAGGCCGCCTCTTCAGCCAGGTCGCCTCGCCTCGCCTTGTTCTGGGGGGGGGGGTCCCCTGTAGAAAGGAGAGGGGGGAAGAGGCCCTGCCGGCGCCCGGCCTGGCCTGAGCTGGCTGGGCGCACAAACAGACCCAGGCAGGCAGGTTTGAAACGAGCTTTCAGGGGAGAAGCAGAGGGCTCCGTCTGCAGCCCTCAGCAAAGGCAGCTAGGAAAGCGGGGGGGGGGGAGGGGGAGGGCGAGGAGTCAGGGCCAGGAGAGCAGCTCCGGGCCAGGCTTCAGTCGCTTTCCCTTCCCTTTGGCCAAAGGCAGCAGCTGTGCCCGTTTTCTGCAGACAGGCAGGTTGAAGATGGGCTGTTAACTGAACTCCTCGCCTGATGAATTTTAGCATTCCACAAGTGTTTCAGCTGCTGGCATCCAGCTACGTACATGAGAACCGCTTCTGATTTTAAATATTATGAATTCCTGCCTCTTCCAAAGAGAGGGTGATTTGTTGTGAGTAGATCAAAGGAAGAGTATTAATTGCAAAAAGACTCCAGGGGTTCATTCTAGATTTTCTTGTAGGCCAAACAAGACCACAAGACATAACTTCAGTGGATCTCAATTGTACCTAAGATTAAGCTTGGTTTCAGATAAAACAATGTTGTTTGTAAAGAACAGAGACCCCCATTTGAGGGTCGGTGGATGTGATTGGAACCTGGAGAGAATGTTGTGGAGACGCTTACAAAATGGCAGCCTTGGGAAATGGGCCAGTCAAAGAGGCACCTTTGCCAGAAGACAAGGGGACGATTGTCTCCCATTTCGTTGTCCAAGAAAACCTTTAGGATCCCTTTTGGGAATCAAATGAATGGTTGGAAATGCAGTGATGCCTGAGCCAGATGTTTTACGCCAGGCTAACTTCCCCTTGACCCCAACCTGAAGGAGTTTTCATATTTTGATGTAATGATAGACAAAACAATTCAAAGAAGATCGGCTAAATCCTTGCCATCTGTCTTGTCTTGCCCAGATCCAGCCATCTGTTAAGAAAAGGAAGTAGGTCAGGTGTTAGCCTAGGCAATGTGCTGCCTGCTTCTCCACGAGGGATCTGGGAAGGGACCCCTCAGCCAGGAAAGCAGGCTTGGAGACACCCAGCCTGGCCTTTAGGTTTGGTAGCCACAGAGTTCTGGTTCGGATTCTCTGTGGAGATGAACAGATGTGCTTATAACTAAGTGGAAGAAGAAGGAGGAAGAGGAACCTGCAGGAAGATTCTTGCAGGGAGTTACCTATCTGGCTAGCGGGACAGAGTTGGAGAGGCTGAGTCTGCTCAGAACAACACTTCCATTTTGGCTCCTCTTTATTGATTAGACTTTTCTCCTCGTGCTGAAGTCGGACTAGTCCTTAGCCCTGCATTGCAAGGCAGGTAGCTCTCCACTCCAGCCAGCTGCTCTTGATTGCAGGATCAAGCAGCACCATGTTGGACCAAGACGGGGAAACGCCTCCTGTCCTCTGGGCTTTCTGGTGCCAATGAGCCCTGAAAGTTGAAAGAGACAATCTTGGCTTTCTGTGCATAAGGAGAAGGCATGCCAAGCCACCACTGAGCAAGAGAGCGACCGGAATGAGGCGGGATTTGGCCTAGAAGCTGTCCCACAGATCAGCGTTTCTCTTTATGACCGGTGGACTGCAACTCCAAGAATTTCCCAGCCAGAATGGAATTCTAGGAGCTGAAATCCCCAATTCTTAAAGCACACTAGCTGGGGAATTCTAGAAGCTCAAGTCCAGCGATTTTAAAGTTGCTGAAGTTGAGAAATGCTACTGGAGACAGTGGCTCTATAGAGCTGTAGAGGTGACTGTGATGTGTCTCTCAAGGGACCATTTATCACAGAGGATCGGACTTCACCTAGGCGCTGCTGGTGGCCGCATTTTATAACCCAGTGGTTATGTAGACTGGAAGGATTGGAAGGGATCTTGTACAGCAACCCCACCAATGCAGAAATCCACTGGCTGGGCCGCCCCAAGTCCTCCAACAAAGCAGAGTCTGTCCCGTAGGTAACCAGGTCCTAAGCCATGGAGCGCTCTAAAGGTGGTAACCAAAACCTTGAAGCGCATCCGGAAAATCACTGGGAGCTAGTGCCGCTCGCTCAGGAGAGGTGTCACATGGGAACGCCATGTCGCTCCCATTACCACCAATTGCTAAACAATTACAGGTACTCCTCAAGTTATGACTACGATCGTAACTCATGACAGTTATAAATCAGGTCACCCATGTGACTGACCCGATTTTATGATCTTTTTTGTGGTGCTTGTTAAATGAACACAGTGGCCATAAAGTCACTGCAACAGTTGTAAAGTAAACACCACATTAAGTGGACCAGGGTTTGCTGTGGAGGCTCAAACATACGATGAACAGTTGCAGGAACTGGGCATGGCTGGTCTAGTGAAGAGAAGGACCAGGGGAGACAGAGAGCATCTTCCAATACTTGAGGGGCTGCCACAGAGAGGAGGGGGCCAAGCTATTCTCCAAAGCACCTGAAGGCCAAACAAGGAATAATGGATGGAAACTGATCAAGGAGAGATTCAACCTGGAAATAAGGAGGAATTTTCTGACCGTGAGAACAATCAACAGATGGAACAGAAGTTGCCTTCGGAAGTTGTGGGAGCTTCATCGCCGGAGGCTTCCAAGAAGAGACTGGATGGCCATTTGTCAGAAGTGGTGTAGGGTCTCCTGCTTGGGTGGGGGGGTTGGACTAGATGACCTACAAGGTCCCTCCCAACTCTGTTAACCTGTGAAACAGTGGTTTTGGCAAAACTGTTGCAAAACATGGTCACATATCTGGGGAACACTAGAAATGGTTGTAAATGCAGCCCAGTTGCCAAAAGCCGGAGTGCAGCCGCGTGACTGGGAGGGGGGTGGGTGACTATTGGAACTTCTAGGTATCCCCAGGGAGGTCTGTTGTAATTTTGAAGGTTGCTAAACACTCTGTCATAAATTGAGGACTCCCTGTATTTTCGCCTCTGTCTCTATCAGATCAGTGACAGATCCTGTTTTTCCCAAGCTCTCCAAGAAGGCAGCCGTTGAACTTGAGTTCTGTGGCCAATGAATCCAGGGCCACTAAGCCACGTTACACTCTGGCCAGTCCCAGCTTCTGCAGCGGGAGATAATAAACCATACTGGGAACGTTGCAGCCGTGAGTTGCCCTCTTTGAAAAGAGCCAGGGGGAAAATGCATTGCAGCCCTCTTTTATTTCCTGATACCTGGCCATTTCAAAGTTGGGGGACTTTTTAAAAGTCAATGTGCTACTCTTTTGAAGCAGTTTATCCTCCTAGGGGATTTTTCCCCCATGTTTTAAACATAAAAGTTTCTGTTGCTAGTTAATGCAGACTTTTTTTGAGCAATTTTTTTTTTAACTGAATGCAGGACAGACTGATTGTGTTAGAAAACCAGGAAGAAGCTGTCCCCAAAATATAAATGACTGGCAGATCTTTGAAATGGGCAATTGTTGCTTGGACAGAATACTGATGGAGAAGCTGGGGTGAAGTTGCCCTCCTTAGATTTTCTTCAATTAACAAAGTTGGAAGGTACCTTGTAGGTCATCTAGTCCAACCCACTGATCTTATTGTGGCCTTTCTTGTGGCCATTCTTGCCCCATTGTTGGAGGGCAGAGTTGGCTCTCCTGGAGGAGGAAGTGCAGGGGAGATGCTAAAACCCAAGTGAAAATAAGGGAAGCTTGGTTGTCTCTGGGCAAGACCTCTCGGGGAACTTCAACCAGTGGTGGTGGAAGCAGAAGCCGGCCAGACGGTTGGTATCATTTATATGTCTCTGCGAAGTAACAGTACAACGCATAGACATACAATGATCCTGCAAGGCGGGCCAGGGGTATGGCTCCATTCGGTGAGATAAAGGCTGAAGCTGAGCTCACCTGGACAGTGGACAGCAGGAGTTAGCTTTGAGCAAGGAGGCGCGTTGGCCAAGACGAGCTCCTTTGTGACTCAGCACGGAGAATAAAAAACGGGGGCTGAAAGGCTGTGCCTTTCTCCTGGCAGACCTTCAAAGGCAGCGGGCGATCGAGGCGGCTGGTGGGGGGCTTTGAAACACAAGAAGGCTTTCGGCAGAAGCAAATTTCTGGGAACACGTTTGGTGAAGCGGGGTGTGTGTGTGTGTGTGTGTGTGTGTGTGTGTGTGTATTCATGTTGCTAGTGCTGCCTTGTCCTTCTCATCCATGCACAGAAAGGGATTTGTGCCAGCATTGGTCTTCGTTCCCCAGACCTGAACAGAAGGGCTCCTCTTTTCGCCTGAGAGCCCAATTTCTTGCTTGGGATGAGAATTTCTGAGTTTGCTGCAGTCCTGATCCATGGTGGGGGGAAGCTATGGGGCTGTGTGCTTGAGTTCCTCTTTTCTCCTGGAGCCCCTCTGCTGCTGGGAAGATTCCCCCCCCCAAACCCCTCCAGCGCAGCCCCTGTGCACCTGTTTCCAGGCAGCTGTTGGGTGGGGGGTGGGTGTTGAAAGTTTAGCTCTGCAGATCCGAGTACAACATGCAGCTTGTTCAGGAGCCCCACAGCCAGGGCCTCCCCCCATCCCCAGCTTGTAGGAGGAGAGACAGGTGCGAGCGGCTGGCCAGCCGAAGCGATTGTCTTCGTGCCAGGACAATGACTGGCAGCTGTGGGGGAAGCTGAGAGAGAGACGGGTTTTCCAAGCCTCAGGAATTCCAGAAGCCAATCTGGAGAGGCTCCAAAGAAGAAACGCAGCCGCTGGCTGCAGGAGGAAAGAGCAAGGAGGGCTTGGGAAGCAAACCCCACTTGGCCACCAAAACCACGAGAAAGTGGATTCTTGATCCTCGCCCAATAGCCACGCCCAGAGCTGCAAAAGCTTTAAAAGGCACCTAAGCTGACTTTGATTTGGCTGCCGAATGTTGCAAACCCCTAGGAATTGGCCTTTCCCTCCAGGAAGTCTGCAGGGTGTGGTCAAAAAAGTCAAGATGGCAGCTGATGGTGATGTTGAAGCTCGACCTGTTTTTGATGTCCAAACAGGTGGAGAGCTTTGATCACACCATCACAGTCACCATCTGGACTTTCTTGACCAGACCCTGCAGAGCCCTCGGTTTTCCTTCTTTCATCTAAAGCAGGGGTATCACAAACTCAAGGCCCTGAGGGTGCTTAGATCAGGCCCATGGGGCCGCCCTGGAAAGAGGGAAGGACCGGCCTGCGGTGCCTCTGCCAGTGAAAACGGGCTCCCAACCTCCATTTTTGTTGGCAGAGAGTTGCAGGAGGCCATCCCAGCTGAAAACGGAGATTGGGAGCCCGTTTTTGCTGGCAGAGCACTCAGGCCACCACAGGCGGCCCTGACACGAGTGACGTCAAGCTGCCATGCCCACCCTGGCCACACCCAACCGGTCCCCCGAGGCCAAACACAACCCTGATGCGGCCCTCCATGAAATCAAGTTTGACGCCCCTGCTCTAAAGCCTCTTGTGGGTGTGACATTCTCCCATTGGGATCTGGAGTCTCAATCACCGAGGTTGGCAATTGATGAGGCCGACTCCGATTTCTCTGTGGATTTGGATTAGGACCTTCAGAACCTTCCCCCAAAACTTGGAGCAAGTTACAATGTAGGCTGAATAGACCAATGTTGCCCAGAATGATTTTAGAAAAAATGGAGAAGAAATTGTATGTATGTGATTGTGTGTGTAAAAATGCTCCCAGCAATGGAAGTAGCAGACGGGGGTTCCTTCCCTGGGCACCATCCAATAAGGGTTTAGGGTGCTGTTCAGTCACCCAAGAGCAACCAGGATTGAGAGAAGATAGGGAACGTTCAGATCTTCATTAGTTGGACTCTGCAGTGTTTCAGTTTCAGAAGCCAAGGAGCGCTTCAGAGCATGAAGGAACGGAAGCCGCTCCATCCACACCTATTTAAAGCAGCTGCATCTTTTCCCAGGATCTCAGTCTCACACTGTCAACTTATCCTTCAGTGCCAGGATAGGATTTTGAAACTGCCTTTCCAGATTTGGACCAAGCGCAGTGGCCGTCAGAACTGGAGACGGGTGCTATGTGGACATTTCCACCTGCCCCAAAGTTCTTTCATGTCTTCAGAGTTCAGCTCTGCTTTCTAGTGTGACTACAAACAACAAACACTTCGATGCTTGTTGAAAGACAGAAGTTCCCTCTGTGAAACAAGGCAACTCAGGTTATCGGAGCTGTTCCGTGACAGTAAGGCAATGGCAGGCATGGTTTAAAGTCCAAGAGGTGGCTTGGAATGAGGTTATAATAATGGATTCCACACTTGCAGGGGGTTGGCCGATGATTCACAAGGTCTCTTCCGATCCTGATATTCTATGATTCTGTCACCTACCAAGGATACATTTAGCCTGATGACATCCTTGTTTGCACAGGGATTCTTGTGATTGGATCATGAATGTGAAAGCCTCGTATCTCTCCTGTAGTATATTGTACTAAGTCCTTTCCAAGTAGTACTCAGAAACCTTAGAGCTTGCAAAGGGAAGATGGAAATGTAATCTAATGATGGTCTGACGAATGGCTGGACATCCTAGAAGCTCTGCAAATAAAATCAACGCTTCCTCATTTTACTCTTTGAATAATTACCTCCTTTGTCAATTTTTCTGGAGTTGGCCTGTCATGAGCTTCCGTTGATACAGTTAGATGCTTTTACAGTCCGATGTTCTTTATTGGCCCTTGACATGATGGTAAACTAATTCCTTAACTCAAAGTTGAGTAATTTCATTCTTGCGAGTGGGAGGTTCTGGGCTGAGATTCTCTACTGTCTGTAAGGTCAGGGCGTTTTCAGTGGTCTACAAACAAGATTGGAGGAAGAGAGTAGTAGAGTGAACCATAGATATTTCCTCCAGTGACGAGATTCATGACTCATCTCTGTGCTTTAGTGCTGAAAAGATATTTGGACAGAACTCCGGTTGTTATCGGAGTGCTCTGGGCAGGTTCCACGTCATTGCAATTCCTGACATTTATCGAAATCCAAGAAAACGGGGAGAGGGAGAGAAGCTCTGAGCTTCCAGAAGAGTGTCATTTCGTGCTTGTTGGTGAAAGGATGGGGGGGGGGTGTTTGCCTCTCCTCATCATACTCCGTTTACAGGAGCCCTATTTATAAAATGCAGGCTATAGACAATATACTTGCAGATAAGCTGAGAATTTTAGGTGCTAATACACACACCCCAAATTTGATTCGGCTTATCCGTGGTTGGGCTTATCACAGATAATGGTAATATCTTGTATATACGGTATTCACATTTATATCTGCAGATATGCCAAATCTCAATTTTTTAAATCAAAACATCCTGGAAAATGCAGGTTGGCTTATCCGTGAGTGGTACTTTTTTCATTTTGATTTAAAATTTGAGGCTCTGTTATCTAGGGATGCGCTTGTACAAGAGTTTATATGTTAGCCTGTCTCTTTCCCGGGTTTCATTTCTTCAAAGGCTCAGCCTCCCCCTGGTTTTTGCAGAATGCTCAGACTGGTACATGCCAAGCATGGTGCAAATGTGATGGATCATTTCTTGAATGTCAAGGAGTTGAATGTGTCGGATCCCCCTGTGATATTTAACTTGTCACCTTCCTTCTTTGCATATGAAAGGTTTCCCAATTGAAAGGACTGTGTCCACACCCCTGAGGAGATAGTAGGGCTGGGTCTGTAAGATCTCCAAGGTGATACGGCTAGGAAAGTTCTTGCTCAAGAAGAGCGAAGTTTTTTCTCCCTTTTTCATTCAAGTAACTCTGGTATTTTTTTTCTTTTTTTATCTTTTTAAAGGAATTTTGGAGTTTATAAGTTTGGCTGTAGGACTGGTTAGTATCCGTGGAGTGGATTCTGGCCTTTATCTTGGAATGAATGAGAGAGGGGAGCTGTACGGATCGGTAAGTATAATTATCGCAACCTTCTGACTTTATCAGAATTTGATATTATTCAGAATGACCTCCCTTAAATGACCTTGATCTGTTGGCCATTTGGATGATTCTAAGCAATAGGACAGCTGGTGCGTTTATGGCCCTGGCAAGAGCCACGAGCTGCAGGCACCTTTTCTTGAGAAGGAGAAAGATAATATATAGCAAACACCAAGATTAAAATTGCAAAAAAAAATTCCAGACTAAATTGCAAAGGTCCAGAGCCACAATGGAGATGATGTAACCCCTTTCTGCCTCACCTTGTATGAAAGGCTGGACTTTGAGCCACATCAAAGTTTGCCATAGCTTTCTTCGCCAGGAACAAGTGTCTTGTAATTTCTTGGCTGCAGTCCCCATCTGCGGTGATCTTGGCCCAGGAAAATAAAATCTGTCGCTACCTCCATTTCTTCCCCATCTATTTGCCAGGAATTGAGCAGGACGGATGCCATGTTCTTAAGTTTTCTTAATGTTGAGTTTCAAGCCAACTTTTGCACTCTCCTTCTTCACCTGCATCAAGAGGCTCTTTAGTTCCTCTTCACTTTCTGCCATTAGAGTAGTATCATTTGCATATCAGAGGTTGTTGATATTTCTCCTGGCAATCTTAATTCCAACTTGTGATTCATCTAGTCCCGCCTTTCTCATGATGTGCTCTGCATATAAGCAGCGACAGTATACAGCCTTGCCAAACTCCTTTCTCAATTTTGAACCAATCAGTGGTTCCATCTCCAGTTTTCACCGTTGCTTGACCCATATATAGGTTCCTCAAGAGACAAATAAGATCTCTTTGAGAATTTGCCACAATTTGTTGTGATCCACACAATCAAAGGCTTTAGCATAGTTAATGAAGCAGAAGTAGATGTTTTTCTGGCACTCCCTAGCTTTCTCCATGATCCAGCGTAAATTGGCAATTTGATCTCTAGTTCCTCTGCCTCTTCAAAATCCTGCCTGTACATCTGTTAATTCTCGATCCACATACCGCTGGAGCCTAGCTTGTAGGATTTTGAGCATAACATTGCACTCATGTGAAATGAGTGCCATGGTGCGATAGTTTGAACATTCTTTGGCATTGCCCTTCCTTGGAATTGGAATGTAAACTGACCTTTTCCAATCCTGTGGCTACTGTTGAGTTTTCCAAATTTGCTAGCAAATTGAGTGTAGCACTTTTACTCCATCGTCTTTTAAGATTTTGAATAGCTCAGCTGGGATACTGTCTCCTCCACTAGCTTTGTTGTTGCTCAGATTTCCTCAGGCCCATTTGACTTCACATTCTAGGATGTCTGGCTCGAGGTCCGTGACCACCCCATCATGATTATCAGGAACGTTAAGCTCATTCTTGTATAGTTCTTCTCTGTAATTTTGCCACATGAGCCTTCCCACTCGGGTATTACAGCATTAGTGGCAACCACTACCCCTTTGCCCCCAGGTGGGGCAGGAAGGGTCATGTGACTTCAAAACAAGAGAGGAGCGCAGCCATCTCTGTTAACAACCCAAAGTCTGGTGACATCTAGCCCTTTGAATGTGAGCAGATATCTCCCACACCTGCCTCCTGCTCCTCCCAGAGTATCTTTTGGCAGGAGAGATTAACAAGGTACCAAGTCGGAGGTGGGATCCTCAGTCCTGCCCTCACCACAGGCTTTCTCAGTGGGGAAACCACCTACGCTGCCTTTCCTCCTCATTGTCCAACAAGTGACCCCTTTGAGTTGGTTTCTCCAGATGAGCTTTCCTGCTGATCTGTCCAGCTCTCTCCCGCGTGAAGTTAACTAACATGAATTATATTTCCTTGATGGAGGACATGTCCACCTTCCCATTTTTGTTGGTGCCTTGTGGTCCTAGGGACACCACCCCTGGCCTAGCCAAGAAGGGTATTACTGAGCAGCCAACCCCAAGGTTCCTCTGGAGCTTCCGTCTCTTCTGGCCCAAGGAGGGCAATGCCCTGGAAGGGCGGAATTTGACCTCCGCCCATTCAGCAGAGACCACGGCTGCTCTAGAAGGCCAGGTGGAGGACTGAGGTCTGAGTGTTGGCTTTGAGTTGCCCGCTCCTTCCTGTGCCCTGCTCTGATGCCCCATGTTTTAGTGGGACCCCAAATTGGCAAATGGAGAAGAATACATCCTAAGGTTTACTCTAAGGCAGTGTTTCTCAACCTTGGAAGCTTGAAGATGGGTGGACTTCAACTCCCAGAATCCTCCAGCCAGCACTGCTGGCTGGGGGATTCTGGGAGTTGAAGTCTACCCATCTTCAAGCTACCAAGGTTGAGAAACACTGCTCTAAGGGCAGAACTAGGACATGAGGTTCACATTCAACCTGCAGCACCAACTTTACATTTCAATAATGTAACAAGCACCTGTTTATATTGTAAGATTCTGAAGGCAAATGACACCCACATCTCACCCTCCTGTTTTTGGGGGTGCTGAAGAACAAAAGGAAAATCAATCCACCCAGGGCAAAAGCCCAGGATCTGTTAAGCGGAGCCAGGATATTTTGGTCGATGTCCAATAATAAAACAAGTTGGAATAGAATATAAACAATCACACAGATATAATATAATATAAAATATAACATCAAACACGAAGTCTTTAAAATAAAGCTGATACTAAATAATTAATCAAAATTGAATAATGTGAGTGCAAGGGCTCAGTTTCCATACTTTCACAAGCAGCTAAGCAGTTGTTCCTTTGGGACTTGGTGGACCTATAATAGTGTTTAAAAACAACAATTTCTTACAGTTAAATATTCACACAGCGTAAGTTGCTCTTTAGTCAAACAATTCTTATTTCTTTGATCCTGTCTCTGGAGCACTCTAGTGCAACTTGAAAAATAGACAACTTCCGGAATGGGAGGGCGGCCCCCAAAGGAGGGCAACGAAGCGGCTTCATCATCTCCAACGGAGGCATATTGTTGCCATTGTTCAGGGTGCCTGAACAAAGCAGATGCCAGCTTCTAAGACGTACCATTAGACCCCAGAAGCAGGGATCAGAGATCACAATAAGCCAAGGGATTTCTAACCACAACTTGCTGCCTAAGCCACTTTGGGCTGGGTTTACACAACCTGCAAAGCCAGAAGTTTAGAAACCATAGGAGTTGTGTTGGCCTTTGTGCCATGTAGGGTTTATTGTCGGCTTCCATTCCTTCAGGATGAAACATACAAACTGACATTGGGATGGGCTAATTTTTTGCACAGAACTGCAATAATCCAACAATAATCAGCCCTAATACACGAAGCTCTGGTGAACAAGAGAAAGAGAAAATGTAATTGTCCGTCTTGATCCTCTAAGGAGGAGGTCCAGATAGAAGTCACTCAGTTATTAGTCATCCTTGGGTTGAGTCGGGGGGATTTTTCCCTTTATCGGGATCGTTTTTCATGTCTCTTTTGTTTCCTTCCCACCTCCTGCTCACACAGAAGAAGCTCACACAGGAGTGTGTTTTCCGCGAGCAATTTGAAGAAAACTGGTATAACACCTACGCCTCGACCCTCTACAAGCACACGGACTCTGAGCGGCAATATTACATTGCTTTGAACAAAGATGGATCTCCCCGAGAAGGATTCAGGACTAAGAGACATCAAAAATTTACTCATTTTTTACCCAGGCCGGTAGATCCTGCTAAGATACCTGCTGTGTACAGAGACCTTCTGCGCTACAGGTGATACTTCCTGCAGCTTGAGAACAAATATGAAGGCACATGATTGTGTAACATATATACATGTACACAGTTGGGTTTCCAAGTTTTTGCTGGAGCACTATAAGCCTATGCATTTCATCCCTTCTGCAAGCCTAGTTAACCCGTAGAGAAGCCCTGGCCTTGGATCCCTTGGCTTTCAGAGAAGGGTATAACACAGGTGGATTTAGTCTCCAGGGAGCGCGACGGGATGGGGCAGAGCCTAGAACCCTACATAGGATCGCTTTCTAATTACATGCACAATTTGGTGGGCTAGGAAGAGGAAGCAGATCAGGCTGAGCAGAAGAGATGGGTGTTCGACAACCACCAGCAACATTGATCCTAGGCCACGGAACCAGGCACAGAAGAATTCAGAAATAATTTGCATTCTGCTCAAAAGCTCGCTTGCTTGCTAAACTGGCCCTTTGCAACTTGGCAGATGGTGGTGATCCGAAATCCGAGAACTCGTGGACTTGCATGGTAGTAAAGGGGAGAATCCAACTCTGTGGGATGTTTGGCTCTTCAGGAAGGCATGTGTGAATGTGGCTTTTTCTGTGCAAGCACACACTTCGACCTGCTTGCGTTTCCTTCCGTTGGAGTCCGATAGTAGAAAGCAGGAGGTGAAGTCAAAGAACGAGCATTTTGAAGATGTAAACACAATACTGTTCATAAGGACAAATCTATTTATAAAGTGTATATTGTATTTATTTTATATATTTATTTATTTCATATATATATATATAAATATATATATTATTTTTAAAATGAGAGATATGATGGCCCAACTTTCTTCAGAAAGAATGAGGTCCTACTGATGTAGGCAAAAGTGGGAGTGGGAGGGGGCTTTAAAGAGCTTTATTAGCAATAAAATGTCTTTATATATTGCAGGTGGCTTATTAATTTATTGTAATCATACTGATTCATAATTTAAGATTTAAAACCATGAATGTGGTACCGACTTACAATTACAGAAAGCATCCTAGGGTAAGTGATGGAGAGAGGCTTGGTGGGTGCTTCGGCAGAGGTTGGATTGTCTGCCAATCTAGCCCCATTCAGTTGCTATCCTACACCCAAAGAGGCGAGTTTAGAATTGTAGCCAAAATTGAATTAAATTTATGGCAACTCCATTCCCCTCATAGAGGAAATCTGTTTTTGAGCTGCTTAGAATTTGCCCCTCTAAGAAAAAAAATAAAAAATCTTGGTTTTCTCCAGGTTAACAATTGGGTCATTTTCACACCTGGAGAACATGAGGGGGAAGCCCAGAGTATTGGATTACAGTTCCCAGCATGCTAAACCGGTGAGGCTGCTGGGATTCTGGAGGGCAACCGGTTCCTGGAACCCTGCCCTGAAAGATGGCAAACATCCAACCACAAGCTAGTGTGGCATTTTCTATTAAGAATTTTTCCTCATATAACCCATTACCAGGACATCTCTACTGCCGCTGTAGAGCAGGCTCAACTCTCCCAGCATTCTTCTTGCTACCAGTCTTAGACCGACAATGACATAAGACGGAATAGGAATTTCTCCATAGACTCCATAATTGCAAGATTGACGTCTGGGCCTCTTTCTGCTCAGGATGCCTCTCCCATCCTGATGTTTTCCTCTAGCCACCATGAGGGGGAAGTTAGCGATCTTTGATGGTACTGAGTGGTACTGACGGTACTATCCTAGGCTGCCCTTAGCTGGGTTTGGATGCTAAGTAGGATGCGACTCGCTTGGCATGGATTGGGAGGCCCTCGAGGGCAGTGTTTTTTTCACCTTGGCGTGTGGACTTTCATTCCCAGAATTCAGTTTGAGAGTTGAAGTCCTCACATCTTAAGGATGCCAAGATTGAAAAATTCTGCTCTAGGGAAACACGGCTGTAGGCTCGCCTGAGAAGACAAAAACAAAGCAGAAGGCAAACTGCCATTGTGCCATTGCCAAGAAAACAATATAACCATGCCAGGAAAGATTTGTATAATCATTTTAGAAGAGTTTTAGATTTCAGTCCGTTTCCATTCTCTCTGGGCCCTGGGCATGTAACTATTTTCTGACCAAATTATTATCCCCTACTTATTTTTTGACTGTAACAGAATTAAGTGGTTCAAATGACACTATCTTTTTTGACTGAGAGTCATTCAGATGGATTACGTTCTCTTTGCATCATCATAGCCTTCAGTCATACTTAACTGGAAGAAATAGGGGATTCAAATCTCGCACATCTGGAAAATACCCATTAAGAAAAGGACTGTTTTAATCTCTTCTTGAGTGCAATCTGGAATTCTCCTTGTTTTCCACTTTGATGATATCCCTAAAACGGGCTGGGGGAATGCTGGGGTCAAGATGAAATAATGTTTTTTCGTTGCCTAAAACATTATCTAGTGTCCTGTAAATAATTCACTACATATGTGTTTATTTTTTTACCTTTAAACTTCCACTTACTCCTCTCAGGGGGAAAATCTGCAGAGAAACACACCCAACTTTAAAAAATGCTGAATTTAAGGTTTCAGTTGAGCTTTGGCCAGCCCTGCTACATTTTGACAATAATAGCCTTGTGTAAGAGCATGCCCTAAATTGTTTTGATCCTTTGTCATAATATGGATGCTCCGACCATGATCTTTAATAGATGAACCATGTCATTCCCCACCATTTTGAGATAAGAAACACCCCAACACCATAGTGGAGGATCTAAAATAGACCAGGCAAAATCTCACACTCTTCAAAAATATCACTAAAAATCCTGGCTTTACTCAAGTAATCTAGCCACAGCAAGGAGATCCTAAGGGTGGAGTAGATCTGTTCCCTGGGATCTTCCACCTCCCTTGTGCTCTGCAGGAGACTCTGCTTCAAAGGGGAGCACATGATGTGTGCAAACCCAGCGATAAAACCAACCAAAACTTGGTGTTTAGGTTAATGAAAAAGGCTCCTGGCTTAGTAACTTGAGTGAAGTGGCTTTGTAACTTACTTTTTAAAGTTTAATAAATGCACATTTAATAGTATATCAGGATATGCTCCATTTTCAATTCGCTAGGGACTTTTTGAAAGTGTATGAAATGTACAAAAAGGCTTTGGCATTGCAGCTCTGGAGGTAATGGACAAGTCCTAATGCAGCAGGCACAGAAGGATTCCAGCTGGAACTCCCTGCCCTAAATTGACCTCCAAACTCCTCTTTAATCATGTTTTAGACCTTTTGTTAAATCGCAAAACTATTTCACATAAATGTAATTCCCAAACACAGCCAATGCAACAAGCATCTTGCTTGAAAATCTATAGTTGAGTGATGGCTAACCTTTTGGTCATCGCGTGCCACAAGCGGGGGGAGTGAGGGGTGGTGGTGGTCGCATGTGTGCTCACACCCATAATTCTATGCGCCCCGCCCCTTGGCATGCATGCATGACCCCCCACATCCCCCTGCTTTTGGCACGCGGTGGCATGGTGGGCCCAGCAGGCCCGTTTTTTCGCTCTCCCCAGGCTGCAGAGCCTTTCTAGGAACCTGGGGAGGGTGAAAACGGCCTTCCCCACCACGCCCAGAGACCCTCCGGAGGCCGGAAACAGTGTGTTTCCTGACTTCCAGTGAGCCCAGAAGGCCCGAAAATCAGCTGGCCGGAGTTGAGCTCACGTGCCCACCAATATTGCTCCGCGTGCCACCTGTGGCACCCGTGCCATAGGTTCACCATCATGGCTATAGTGGATTTATGGCAACTTTAAAATCCTTGATAGCAAGTGAACAGCTTTTGTTCAACTACACATCAGAGATGTCCCACACTTATTTTTTATGTCTTGATTCTAATTTGATCAGGTGGATAAATGTAATACAGGATACATATATGTAATATTGCAAAACACTCAATAAAACTCAACTGTTGTAAGACAAAGTCATCTTTTTTCAATCAGATAGTCATACTTCATTGTAGTAGTATGATTCTGGTCATAGGCTGATGGTTCATGAAACCATTAAACAAATGTTCACGGATGCTTGTTTCATGAAAGAAAATAAGGAACTTCTGAGAACAAATGCAGGCAACCCATCTCAAAAGTAAATAAAGCATTTATGTCTACTAAGTTGAATTTAATTCCTTCTGTGCACTGATGCAGTTACTATCGGTGAGATACAGATACTATTAAATTATGGGAAATCCCTTAATCCTGATGGCTCTTCTTTTGCATAGCGTAGAATCTTTTTTTAGCCTATATTGTTAGAGATTTATATAATCATGCTTTTTTGAATAAAATATTCCCAGCTTCCTTTGTGAGGCTTACATAACCACACTTGTGAAAGTTATTAGGGTTTCTGCCAACTGTGTACAATTTCATTCAATTTCCTTGTTAAATCTGGTGGAGAAAATTTGGATCTCTCCATCCAGGGCAATCTGATTTCCTAAAAAAAAAATAATAATCTGGATTTTAGGAAAGCATTTGATACAGTTCCACATAATGAGATCATAAAAATGTTGTTCAGGCTAGGACTTAACCACTGGGGGGGTTCAGTGGGTAGGACATTGGCTCAGGGATGGGTCCCAGTGTGTGACGGTTAATGGGGCTCTGTCTGAACAGAGACCAGCCACAAGCGGTGTACCACAAGGCTCAGTCCCTAACGCTGTTCTGTTCAATGTGTTTGTGAGTGATGTAACAGAAAGATTGCAAGGTAAGGTTTGTCTTTTTGCTGATGACACAAAGGGGTGTAATAGAGTTGACATTCCTGGGAGTATTCGTAACATGGAAAAAGATTTGCCATTGCTGGAAAATTGGTCAATTCTGAAGTCCATGTATACAATGTCCACAGCATTTTGCTGGTCCATTAATTTAGTCGCTTCGTTAAAGAATGCAATAAGATTTGTCTGGCATTATCTGTTTTTTTGACAAAGCCATGTTGGCTTCCAGTAATAGCTTTGTTGTTTCTAGGTGTTCACAGATCCGTTGCTTGATTATTGAACTGTCCTTTTATTTAATCCCAAAGAGGCCATTAGCATCAAAAGTCCTGAAAGGAAGAACATCTTTCTCTCCTTGTGCCAAAGGAAGAGGAAGCAGACATCAAAAATGCCAGCAAACCTTAAAAAGCCAACACCTCCCAGGTATGACGATCAAAGTTCAGTTGTCCTAGTAATTGTCTGCTGGGATAGACATTTGGGAGATGTTCTGTAATTCAGACAGCTTTTTCCAACCTTGGGCACGCCAATTATATGGAGGGTACAATAGAGCTGCACCCCTGGTGATCCAAGTGATGCTGCTGCAGATGCATACGAAGCCAGAATTGAGAAGGCAGCAACAGACCGTAAGTGCCACCTCTGCAAAGAAGCTAATAAAGTAGTGGATTACCTCTTAGCTGTTGCAAGAAGATTGCAGAGACTGACTACAAACAACAGCATGATAAAGTAGCAACAACGGTGCATTGGAAGATCTGCAAGAAATACCATTTGCCAACAAACAAGAACTGGTGGGACCATAAAATAGAGAAATGCTCTGGGACTTTAGAATTCAAACCAACAGACATCAGCCACATTATATCCGAGACTTGGAACTGGCAAGAAGACAAAAAAGTCTGGATAGTGGACATGGCAGTATCTAAAGAGAGAGAGTGGAATAGAAGACAAAGACTTGGAGAAGATAACAAAATACTAACAGCTGCAAATAGAAATAGAATGACTGTGGCAAAAGAAAGCAAACATAGTACCAATAGTAATAGGCCCCTTGGATACAATCCCAAAATAATTGGAGCACCACTTGAATTCCACTGGCATTGACAAATTCACCATCAGTCAACTGCAAAAGACAGCTTTACTTGGAATACCTTATATCCTGTGATGATATCTGTTAACACCATCTAACATCTACATTTGTTTATCCCAGGTTCTTGGGAATGATTCAATTGGTGAACAAAAATGCCAAATCCAGTCTGAACATCTGTCTGACTGTAAACAAACCATCATCACCATCATCATCAATATTGATCGATTGTACTTGCCAACATCTCGGGGGGGCAGAGGACTTGACATCTCATGGGGGCAGCAGTTGGACGAGGTCTGGGGTTGGGTGTAGGAGAGGTGCTCTCTGCTGCCTCGTAACTATCGGTGCCGCAAACTGGTTGAATGGGATGATGGAGTTGATGACTTCCAGGCACTGTTGTACTGTGGCATGGGAGAGAGCATCTGCCAAAAAGATCTGCCATCTATCAGAGGGTGAAGTTAAAGCGATTGAAATATTGGTCCCACCGCAACTGTTTAGGGGACATCTTCTAGGTTTTTGTGATCTGACCACACCTTGAAGGGGATTTTACTGCCTTCCAAGAACTGTCTCCAGGTTAGGAGAGCCCATCGGACCACATAGGCTTCCTTCTCCCAGATGGCCCAGCGCCTCAGACAATTTGCAGGACATGAAGATGCAGTTCTCCCTTGGCATTTTTCTGGAATAGGACCGTTCCTACAGCCACATTGCTGGCATCTGCCTGTGTCGCAAATGGTTCTTCTGGGTTGGGGTGTTTCAGGAGCGGCTCCGCAACAGAGATGCTTTAATTTTTGAACACTGCTCGGCACTCGAAGGACGAATCCAGAGGCTGCCCAGGTTTAGATTTCTCCCCTTTCCCTGTTTTAAGCAGGTTGGTGACTGGCAGAGCTATCTGGGCGAACGTAGGGATAAATTGGCAGTAGAGGTTCACAAAACCAAGGAAACTGCAGCTGCCACCTGGTTCGAGGGACTTCCCACTCCACTATTGCCTTCGCCTTGCCAGGATACATTTCCACCCCTTCTTTCAAGATTCAGTATCCCAAGTAGTCTTAAGCTGGTTTTATGAAAGTCACACTTGGATAGCTTTGCGTAGAACTGGGCCTTTCACAATTTTTTGAGAACAGCCCTGACCAACTTCATATGCTCCTCTGCAGTTTTGCTGTAAATCAATATATCATCCAGGTACATCAAGACCTCTTTGTACAGGTGCTCTTGCAGAACTTAAATGATTAACTGCATGGATATGGCCAGCGCCTCCTACAGGCCAAATGGCATCACTCTGAACTGGTAGCAGTCCAAGGGGCAATTAAATGCCATCTCCCATTTGTCTCCTTCCTTGATCCTCACCCTGTAGTATGCCTCCCTGAGGACAGATTTGGTGGAGATCCTCCCCTTTAGATATCCTAGCATGTCTCTCATTGGTGGGAGAGGTTACATATTCTCTATGCTGATACAGTTCAGACCTCTATAATCCGCACACAGTCTAAGGGACCCATTTCTCTTCTCTTTAAACAGTACTGGAGCCACCATCCTTGACTTTGCTGGCTGAATAAAACCCCTAAGTAGGTTCTTGTCTATAAACTCCTGGAGTTCCCCCACCTCTTTGGGCAATTTGATGGAGCACCATTTGAACACGATCGACATTGACAAATTCGCCATCAGTCAATTGCAAAAGTTGGCTTTACTCGAAACAGCTTCTATCCTGCGACAATATCTATAGAACCATCAAACATCCAGTTGTGCCTATCTCAGGTCCTTGGTAAGGACTCGATAGGTAAATAAAAATGCCAAACCCAGTCTGAACATCTGGCTGACTGTGCAATGATCAACAACAACAATAATGTTAGGACTTGAACTATTGTTTTTATCAGTCCCAGACTGTGAATCGAATTTAAGATTAAACCTATAATAATAACAATGATAATAAAAATATCTGGAAGATGCTAATTTGGTGAGAGGTCAACTGAGTTCACCATTGTACTACTACTTCCCCATATAATTGGAAGTGTTTGGTTTAATTGGAAAGACTTTTTCATTGGAACAATAGGCTAAAATGTGTTAAATAATGCAAGTTTTACTTTATTTAACATTATATATATTAGGGTGTGTCAAATTTTTCAACTTTCAATTTCCAAACATTAGGGGTGCTCAAAAGTTGTGACATGTCTTGGGGACTGGAAAGATATTTTGGTTACTTTAATATAATTTAGATGTTCTTGGTAACTACATAAATATCGTAACTTTTCAGAACAGCAATTCTCCAGTACCATCAAAGAACATTATTCTGTGTGAAGTAAGCCAGGTGGAAGATATCTTTATCATTTCACTCCAGAGAAAGGCTCAAAAACAGGAAAACCTGTTCAAGTGATTGCAGATAATCTGGTGCATTTCGTGAAAAAGAAAGGCATTGACAAAGCCTTGAAGGCCATTGGAAGAAATTCTACAAATGTTAATACTGGCTGTGAAGGTGGTGCCATGCACTGGGTAGAGGTCAAGCCGGATCATCCACTCTGCTGGAGCTGACTGACTGGGCTGAAGGTGTACATGAGCCACTTTTGACATGCAAACTGACTACAGCGAAAATAAAGAAGTTCATTGACAAACCAATGCAAATACCACAGTGGCCCTGTCCTGCCCAATCAACAGAGAGATGTGGGAAACAGGTCACAGAGGTGTAGACACAGGAGAAACATGAAGGTTATATCAGAGGCCAAGAAGCAAGTCAGCGGCTGATGTCGAAGAACGAATCAAAACAAGGCTCGATGAAACTCGTTTAAGCAGTTTTGTAACTCAGATAATTTCTTTCTGATGTTAGTTTGTGATTGCATGAATTATTTTTTGCTTAGCTAGATAAGATTCATGCAGAATTTTTTTAAAATCTATGTAGCACTATGTGCAATTTTGAGAAGATAAAGTTAACCGTATTTGTGGGGTATAATGATCAGACGTGGATTTACCATACCAAGCTACATGTTGTGCAATTGCAAAAATAACATATTTGAATTCTTGGTGTAAAAACACACATTTTTAGAACCCCTCACTGGAAAAACTAGCAAAAATTAATTTAAAACCCAGCATACAGGGCCTGCTAGACTCAGGCTGTACCGGGTGCCTGGTTAACCCAGCCCTGGTTGAGAAGTTAGGGATCCGCTTGAGGTGGCTGAAAGTCCCTATCACATTCTGCCAGCTAGATGGATGGGTAGCAGGGGGCATCCCAGCAACATTTATCACCGAAACCATAGAAATGCGAATGGACTCTAAGCTTCATAGTGCCCCTGGGGATGGAGCGGCCCCTGGTGTTAGGGCTGGCTTGGCTAAAGAAGTGAAATCCTTAGGTAAACTGGAGAAAGGGACTGCTAAAAATTCGAACAAGTCGCCCTCCCTGGGAACACGAGAGAACCTGGAAGATAACCTCCCCACAGTGAGAAATAGGAGTAGTAGTGCAGGGACGGGAAAAGGACCTCCCCTTATCTCCCAAAGAGTATCAGGATCTAAGAGAGGTATTCAGTGAAAATGGGTCAGATCAGCTAACCCTTCACAGTCAACAGACTGTGGCATAGAGATTCTAGCTGGGACTGAATTGCCCAAGCCGAAGCTGTATTCAATGACCCCAAGAGAATTTCAATGAATTGCGGGTGTTCATTGACAAAAATCTTGCCTGTGGGATCATTCAACCGGCCCGACCACAGATAGCAGCCCCTTTGTGAAAAGAAGGATGGGATGTTTTGACTATGCATGGATTATAGAGAGCTAAATGCTGTTTGCATGGAAAATGCCTGCCCTCTGCTCCTGGGCAAGGATGCAGAAATGATGAGAGGAGGCTAGTATGAGTGGCTCTCTGTAGTACAGGTAGTTGACTATTTACAACAGTTCATTTAGTGACCATTCAAAGTTACAATAGCACTGAAAAAAGTGACTTATGACTATTTTTCACACTTATGACTGTTGCAGCATCCCCACAGTCACATGATTTGTATTTGGATGCTTGACAACTGACTCTCATTTCCGACAGTTGCAATGTCCTGGAATCATGGGATCTCCTTTTGCGACCTTCTGACGTGCAAGGTCAATGTGGAGATCAAAATCACTTAACAACCAACATTACTAATTTAAGAACCGTAGTGATACACTTAACAAATGTAGTGAGAAAAGTCGTAAAATAGGGCAAAACTCACTTAACAAATTTCACTTACATAAATTTTGGCTCAATTGTGGATGTAAGTTGAGGACTACTTGTAGACATTGGGAAAGCACATGCTCTGTGATTTACAGGGGCCTTGACAACATGCCAGGACATTAACCATATTTCTTAGCCAAAGTTAAATGCACCTTCTGTTGCATTGGCTTTGGTGAAACATTTCTATGCTTAACCTTGTGCCAGTGAGAGATTCAGAAGAGGCACCATCAACTAACTGGGCTTTTGCCTGCCCCCAGGATTGGTGTGTGTGTGTGCGCGCACGCGTGACTCATGCAATCAAGCCTATTGGATAATGCAAGGGCATTACAAGCAATCCACCACCCCCCCAAAACCGTATTACAATGTTTTTAGAAAGGGCAATGCGATGGCTCAGTGGTTAAAACACTGGGTTTATCTGGAAAGTCAGCAGCCCAGTTTGAGACCCGAGCGTCACATTGATGGGCTGAATTCCCATTATTTGCCCCGGCTCCTACCAACCTAGCAGTTCAAACACAAGCAAATATGAGTAGATAAATAGGTACCACTTTGGTGGGAAGGTAACAGTGTTCCGTGACATCATGCTGGCCACATGACCACAGAAATGTCTTTGGACAGCGCTGGCTCAATAGCCTTGGAACAAAGAGGAGCACCACACCTTTGAGTTTGGCAACGACTAGCGGAGTAAAATTCACAGGGATTCCTAATATGAATTTTAAAATCCTGCAACACTCTCTAGCGCATTTCTCTAGCGCTAGAGAAAGTGCATTTCTCTAGCGCTGGTGGAACCCAATATCTCTTAAGAGCATCAGGCAGAGAAAATCCACTACAGGTGTTTTTAGGGGGCACCTGGAAAAGAAAAAACTTTTAACAGACCTCAAAAATAACCAAAAAGTAAGCATGCTAACATCCTGCTCTCCAGGGGCCACAGACCCAATAAAACTATAGTGCTAATGTATCCAGTGGTGCATCTTAAACTCTGGTTCAACATTTTAATTTTACACAATATTATCTGTTTTGGGGAATAAAAAGTTGGGAAAGTCTTAGCTTCAAATTTTTTGATTGTAATGAAGTTCAAATTGTGCTGGGTGATTGTTTTTGTTTTTAAAGTGAGTTTCAAGCCAGGAAATTGTTTTATGTTTAATCTTCACAGGAGATTCACCAGGGTATTTGAGACAAATTTCTAGGTAAGGCAGGGAAAATCAATGGCAAAAGTGAGCTTTACAATATCAAAATTCTTGTTCAGAGTTCTGACCTAAATTATGCTTGGTTTTTTTTTTTTAAATATCCTGATTGGGGGAATAGAATGGATAAATTAATCTCTAGCTAAAACTGAAAATCTTTGGGGCCGTATTTACCAATATTAATTTAAGAAAGAATGTTTAACATCCCAAAGCAGTGTTTTGAGTTTATGAGCATCAGGGGCCAAAATGGGACACAAGTGGGAAAGATGCTGCTTTACCTGAGAAGCCTTTGTGGGACTGCCAAAGGCATCTAGCTGGGTCACTACAGAAGCAGGGGGATTTTTTTGGGGGGGGAGGTGTCCTAATTCAACAAGGAAGTTCCTATTTGTTGTGCCAGACTAGGGCATCAGCAGTACCAAAACAGTACAGTGAACATGGATGTATTTTGGTCACTTTATTAAATGAGATATTAAATATTTTAAGTTTCAACTACCAAACAGCACTTTTGAATGGTGAAAACACAGATAGCATACTGTCTTACTTGAATGCTTTTCTTTAAAAACAATTTCCAGTCCATAATATATATTTTACAAAACAGCCTTATAGGAAGAAGTGACATCTTTTCTACAGTACTTTTATGATATTTAATACATAACTGAAAAAAGCCATCTAAACAGAAATGAAGGCCAAGTTTTCACAGCTGTATGATTCAGCAGCCAAAGCTGGTCAAGGAACTGAAACATTACTATACAACTGGGACAAAAACATGTACAGGATCACAATACTAAGCAAAAACGCTTTACATCCAAAGGAATAAACAGGTTACAAAATGTGGAGAATTTAGCAGGCAAAACTGT
The DNA here is from genome assembly GCA_022577455.1 of Arizona elegans. NCBI lineage: Eukaryota > Metazoa > Chordata > Lepidosauria > Squamata > Colubridae > Arizona > Arizona elegans. Next base: position 20,056,227 of record JAKOOJ010000015.1, on the reverse strand, counting down.
ATTACAAGCAACATTTTATTCATCATTTTATATAAGCCATTTCAACTAGAGAAAACATCTAAAACAAATATAAAAATGAGTTTTTGTTTACCGTCTTTAAATATTGATTAAAGCTTGATGTTATACTCAAAAGCACATTATTATGCAGCTATAATGTTGTGAGAAATATGTAAGTGGTCCAAGTCTCCAAGACATCCTCATCCACATCAGATAGCTTCTTCTTGTGGGAAAAATAATGGGATTTGAAAATGTTGCCTAAATTTCACATTAAGTCTCTAGAAATTCCCAGCTCAGAAAATGTAGGAATGTTCTGGACAGATATATTTGCTTTCAAACAATTGTCTCAGAAAGTCTGTATTTCGTTTCTTCTGAAGTAAGCATAAATTTTGGAGCATTTCCTTTCTTACCAATTTAAAGTAATGCAATAAATCAACTCCACTGGATGAAGTTAGGCTGAAGATTCGCCCCACAACGTCACTGTGGAAAAGAGAACTAAAACTAACTCACAATTATTTTTTTCTTGTGAAATAGATGTTCCAATCACCAATCAAAAAGTGTCTAGTTAAAAATAAAAATGTTCTCCAAAATCCATGCTGTCCAGATTGTAAGATTCAGGTAAGAGAAGAAAAAGGCATAGCTCCTCAAGAATCATACAGAAAGCCAAACATTTAGACTTCCAAAAATATTAGCAGTTCTCACTTTTCATGGTCTGCAGTCAATTCTTCCATCTGTACATTTTCTTCTGACTCCAGTAGCACAAACACACCTGTCATTCTATTACCATGCCCGCATTCCAGAAGTTCTTCTGTTTGAAAAACTCAGATGGATTAATGCATGAAAAAAGCTTTATGTTGTCAATACAGAAAATGGATGAGAATTCCATTTTTATGCTGAAAAGTAGCTGTTCGTGGTGTAATTAATCAGACATTCTTTTTTCCCTTTGTAAGGTTGAAATTAAAAAAAAAACAATGTTTTTTTCTCCCTCACCTTCATATTCTTAAAAGAATGAAAACTAGGAAAGAAATGTGAGATAACCAGAGATACGTATCTATAAAAGGAGGAATTATTTCACAACTCTGGCAGTGCTGCAGTTTGTGAAAGCCCCTTCCTTCATGCTCCACCAGGTCAAACTCGAGGCCGGAGCTGGGCTCCCTCCCAAGGGCTGCCGCCCTGCTTTAAGCTCCACCGAAGTCCCAGGAATTCAGCACGCTTCCTCGCTCATCCCACTGCCGGCAACAGGACGAGGCACCAGCACCAGGATAAAGGTGTCGATAGAAATGTGCTTTGCATCAGAAATCAGTGCAGGAGGAAAATACATTGATGAAGGACAAAAAGGTAGCTGGATGTTCTCCCACCGGCCCCAAAGAGGAAACGGAAGTGGCAGAAGGCTAGAGAAGACAGACTTTTCTCAGGCCGTAACTTAAGGCTGCAGACAGTTTCCAGAAAACTGTAATTCAGACACTTTAGAGCGGTAGTTTTTTAAAAATATTGCACTGTCTCTAGATCCTCTTCAGTTCCTATGCTTTATTTTTCCATCACGAATGGTAGAGAACAGACCAGGCTTCTGGGTCATCCTTGTGTGCCGTGTGGGAAGGAATACAAAAGAGTCCCATCATTTGAGGAATCAACTTTAACCAAGAACTCAGCTGTGTACATGGAGGCGTGAGGACCGAAATATACAGATCTAGGTGAGGTTCTCGGGGCTCTTCTCCTCCGACGGCTGTTTTTATGGCTACTCACAGCAAGCGTGGCAGTTGGGAGAGGAAGCCTGCAAAGCCCCCTTGGGTTACGGAAGAGGCTGTTTTCACTGAAAACAACTCAGCATCTCCTGTACTCGACACACGTAAGAAGATTCTAGCCAATGTCACCCGACAAAGATTGGGACAGGATAGCACATCGTATCAAAACAAGAGGGGAATAATAAAATAGAAGGTGTGAGTAAGGGGAGGGGAACTATTTATACAGTTGAGTTCTGTTAAGCCATTGATTCCTAAAAAAATAAAAAAAAGTTCTCTCTCTCTCTCTCTCTCTCTCTCTCTCTCTGATCTTACCAATCCTCCAAGCGGCTAGTGCAAAATCACATCGGTTTCCCTTGGGAGGGTCCTGGGTTTTTGCCACTCATGGGGGGAGGAGCTCGCTGGAGGGGCGGGGGGTGCAGAGCCCCAGCAGCAGACTGGTACATTCCTCGGAGGTCGATCTGCTGGAAGTTGGAGGGGTTCATCATCAAGCCCGGGGGGGGCTTGGCCATCATCAGGTGGCTCATGGCTGCCTGCTGAGCCTGCTGGTAGGCGAGCTGTGGGTGCTGCTGCGGGAGCTGCTGCTGCTGCTGGCTGAATTGCTGCTGCAGCCGCCGGTTCATCAGGATCCTCTGGACGCAGCTGATGAGCTGTGGGGGGAAGGCGGCTATTAGCAGGCTGGGACACACCTTCTCTTTGGGCCGGGGCACCCTGGCTGAGTGTGCCCCCCCTCTCACCAGGCAGGGAGCCCCATCAGATGAGCTAATTCTACTTTAGTGCAAAGCTACAGTAACAGAAGCACGTCTGAAAGCACGTCTGAAAGTACAAACTTCTCACCACCATTTTTAACCATCCTAATCAGGGGCGTTAAACTCAAGGCCCGCGGGCTAAATCCAGGCCAAGGGGTGCTTAGATCTGGCCCGCGGGGCCACCCTGGAAACAGTGACGGACTGGCCCGCTTTGCCTCTGCCAGTGAAAACGGGCCCCCGAGCTCCGATTCCAGCTGCAATGGCCTCCTGCAATCCTCTGGCAGCAAAAACGGAGCTCGGGAGGGCCACGTGCAGCCCTCCCAAGCTCGTTTTTCCTGGCAGAGGGTTGCAGGAGGCCGTCGCAGCCAGAAACAGAACTCGGGGGCCCATTTTCACTGACAGAGCACTTGGGATGCCACAAGCACCCTGACATGAGCGACATCGAGCAGGCCATGCCCACTCTGGCCACACTCACCCCGGCCCCCTGAAGTCAAACACAACCCTCAATGAAATCGAATTTGACACCCCTGATCTAAATCAACTAGGATGAGAAGTTTCTTCCTCTAACCCTTAAGCCACTGGGGGCTCCCGCCTCTCTTCGCTGGTTGTTTCCTAAGTAGCATTTCTTCCCCTCGTCCCTCAAGGTCATTGTCACATGACATTACACCCACCTGATCTCCCTCCACCTGATACTTGCCACACTGCCTTCACCATTGCCAACATGGCGGCATTTGCAAACTGGTGATTGAAGTGGGTGCTAGGCGATCCCTTTTCGGACCACGATTTTCTCTTGACTTGCCAGTGGCATTTATCTGAGTTGCCAGAGGAATGGGCATTCTCAAGTTTCTGTCAGCTGTCACCTTATGATTGCTGTGCTTTGCTGCTACACAGTGACCAGCTGCCATGAGCTGTGGGGAGGAGGGATGAGGAGAGGGATGCTTGGGGAATTGAAAGTAGACCCTGTACCTCCTTGAGACACTGCTCCAAAGTCTCCCAGCTGAAAGGAGGAGGGAGCCGTATACAAACGGCACTTGAACTGACCCTTATGAAAACATCTTGCATGGACTTGATTGGTTTCAGTGGGGTGGGCAGCGAGGGAGAGTTGGAGGGGGAGTAGAACTTAGGGATTTTGGCACGCAAGTCTCAGCTCTGGCCATGCAATACTCAAATACACCTGACCTCTAATACAACTATACCTTTCTCAACAAATGGAGCCAAGGATGGTTTTTATTTATGTTTTAGATTGTGGCCAGTCTGACAGTTTCACAGAATGTCTCATCAGAAATGTTCAAGGGCTATCCTGTAATCTTGCAATCCTTTAACTACTTTGCATTTGATGATGCATTACTGCCTTGAGAGGTGGCCCTTTCTAGGGGGTAAAGTCCCACTGAAGCATAGAAAAGTCTGACCCCACACAGCTCCATTGCTGCCTTATTCCATTTTACATTTCAAAGCGGTTTCTAAAGGCATGCAAGTTTCACTCCACTTAAACATACAAATTAGATTGAGTTTGAGGCATGAAAGGGGGAAAATGCAAATGCGCATTCTGATCTCTTTACATCCATCTGAAACAGAAGACCACGGCCAAAAATGGCACCGACTCCAGGCTGCAGTAAAATGTGATGCAAGGTTTACGTGCGGCTGTTTCAAAGGAGCCTTCCTGAAAAAATCCTTCCAGGAACCTGATCATATTATTACCCCGATATCAATACAGCTCGTCGAGTTTAGAGGCTAAGAACTCTAAGGGCTAGAAACGGGGAGAGCCTGAGTTCTAGTCTTGTCCTAGGCAGAAAACCATCCTCTCTCTCAGCCCTAAGGAGGAGGAGGCCACCAGGAATCCATCCAATTCCCCAAGGGAGAAGGAAAAGGGGGCCAAAGAAGTCACTCCTGACATCCCTGCACAAACCACTAAGACGGAGGGTTTTTTCCTCACCATTTGCTGCTTGGTCAAGACATCATTATAAATAGCCTCTCGGCGCTTCACATCCAGCTCTTGACCTGCCTGGCGGTTCAGAGCCAAAGCCTGGACTTGCGTCTCTGTGAGGGTGAGATTCTCCTTCCACTGCAAAAGAAAAGCATCACAGAGGCTTTCAGGGGAGTCCCCTGGCATTTCCCCCCTCGAACAGGAGTTGCCGTGAGTGAGGAGCAGAGCAAGGAAAAGCCAGTTGCAAAAGGGTCAACGCTACTGAAATTGGCTCAGGCTGGGCTTGAAGCTCACTGAGGAAACATGTATCCATTGTCCCCTGTTCTTCTACGAAGCCACCCATGTCCAGAGGAGGCTTCCTTCCACAGACAATCAATGGACCAAGAGAGCCTGATGCCATCCACAAAGAGATCGCACACAAACTGAGCATCATCTGGTCAGGAACTCCAGCACCACAGGAGAAGTTATAGCTTCACATCTGCTTTCATCATTGATGCAACTCCCAGTTGAACATACCTGAGCAAAGACTTTATTCTGGAGATTCCAAATAAATTGGTTGGTCATTATTAATGAGAATCAGTGACATTGTTGAATAACGTCTAACAGTCTACCCTCATTAACAATGATCTAATCTGGACAATTCCAAACAGTTGTCAATTGATCTCAGGGCCAAAATTTAAATCTTTCCCACCGTATAAACAACTCCTCCTTCTCCTCATTAGATTTTTATCCTGTGTTTTTATATAACATTACACTTCAAAAAAAATATGTCTGTTTTTAAAAGACCGGTTAAAAAAATCAAAGTTGCAAATATAAAAGCAGACAAAAGAAGTAGCAATTTATCACCAAAAGTTTGAACATGACACAACAATTTGAAAGAAGTATACAATTTCAGAACAAAAATGGATGATCACATTTTCTACCACACTTACTATAGAGGAAATAATGTCTTCAAGAGGTTGAATTCTTGCTCCAGTAACATTGTTCGTTGCTTCCAAAACTTTTTCCCTGCCTTGATTAATGAGGTCCTGGAAGGAATTTTGAAAGTCATCAAAACTGGTTGAGCAGTCAGAAACTGAGGTGTTCTCAAAGATAATGAATTTTTGTATCACATACTGCCCACGTGCATGTGTGCACATGCTTTTATATGTCTAAATCATGCAAACCCAGGGTCCTATTTCAAACCAGGCCATGGGGCTCCAGACAGGAAAGCAATTTACCCATCCTGGAGACAGATGTAAAAACATAAACATTTTCATCTAGGAGCAGCTTTGCTTCACTTAGCAATCCACATGGAATCAGCAGTTTTTATATTCAAACTAATTTTCCTGAAAGCAATGAAGTGCTCATGATTTGGTCTTTAATAATGCAATTCAGAAATCCACACTGTACAAAAGTGTAACGCTTTCAGTGTGAAACAACAGGAAGACTGAACAAAAGATATGAGCTATGGAATTCTTTAAAAAATGCTGTTACCTACATTTCATCAAAGGCCAGATTAAAAAAACCATGCTCATTGCAAAATGTAGAAACTTGGTGATGAGAGCATCTCCCCTCACAAGACTGTTGTGAAAGGAAGAGGACTAGTTAGGCCACCTTGAACTTCAAAATGAAAGGCAGAATATAACTCTTAACAAGTAACAAGCAAACAAACAGATCCGATACAGCCTCTGATCTTGCCACCTACCTCCAACTGCTGGTTGCTCATTGCAGACAAGGCCGCCAAGTTGAAAGGAATATATGGAGTCTGAGACGTGAAATTGGGGGGGAACATGTTTGGCCCCGCTGGTATGTTGATGCGCATTGTCAGACCCTAAAAAACCAGAATGGCACTTTTGACTATTGAAGTTATCAAAGTGATAATAGGGACTGGCATAAGAGAGTGGAATTTGGTAAACTTGTTTTGCCTGAAAATGTGTGTGCCTAGCCTAAATTCAGCTGATGGAAGTGGTATATAGTTAGCACGGGTTATCCAAACCTTGGAATTTTAAAAAAAGTATAAACAACATTTCATTAATAAACAGAACTGATTTCTCAACCTGAAAGGAGCTCCTAGATCATCATAAATGAAGAAAAACGCCATCACTCTTGATCTGGAGGAATTATACAACAAACAGATCTTTATCCTAATTTGCAAAACAAAAATGCTAATAGCATCAAAACAAAACAAAGGGCACAAACTATATAGTTGGTTTAAATGTCACCCTGCAGTTTTTAAAGACCACTTCCTGAAGCTTCCATTGCAACTATAAACTAGCACTGACGTTCTGCAACCATACCTAGCAGCATCACAGCCCTGAGAAAGAAGCCAACAGAACAGTGTGAATTAATAAAATATAGGAAAGTCTGTTCAGGGGCCAATTCCAACCTGTAGAGAAACTCGGTTGGCCTAAAAAGACCTACGCTCAAGTCCAGGAATGCAGTTATCCACAGCTGAATAGCTTAAAGCAAAACTGAGGGGATTCTGGGGTCCCCAGAACAGTTGGGGGAATAGAAGAGACCAGAACCTGCTGCTGCCACACAGGAATGCAGCGGAAGGTCCTTATCTTAACAGCTGGAAGGGGGGGGGGGAGCCAAGACAAGAATTCCTCCCAACCCAGACCCATCTCAGAAGAAGAGAAGAGCCACCTTGGAAGGGGCCCTGGAGGCATTCTAGCCCAACCCCCTGCTCAAGCAGGAAACCCTAAGCCACTTCAGAACAACCTCACCCAATCTCTTGGGGGGAGATTGTTAGCATCTTGTAGACTCTGAGAAAAATGCTTTAATTTTATTTTGTGCCTGTGAAGACAGAATAAGTGACTTGAGTTGGTATATGATTGATTGATTGATCGATTGATTGTCTGTCTGTGTGTGTCTCTCTCTGTCTCTGTCTGATATCTTGAAAGTTTCTAGGATCATAAAAACCACAGCAAAGTATAAGTTCCTCACGATGAATGGAATTCCATTGTAATTTCTTTGTTAAAGACATCCTACAGTAGAAGACTATTCCTGCTAGAAGCAATGTTTCCCTCTTTAGACAACTGAACAGACAAGGATCTATGGCTTTCAAGAAGTTGTAGAACTGCAATGCTCACAAATTTCCATGACTCTGAGGGGGCGATGCTGTCCTAAGCCATTGTTTAGACGGGTAGAGGTTCCTATCTCTGATGTAGAATACAGGCTTGGTTGTTCTGAAGTATATACTACCTAGTATTTTTGTAATGGTTTAGTGCAACCTACCTTCTTTTCAGCTTCATACTCAGCCCAAGCTGCCTTCCTTTCTTCTTCAGTCAATTCTTCTTCCTCTTTGTGGTCCAGAAGGGAATCGTGCTCATGATAACCCACTATATGTTCTTTCTGAATCTGCAGCAGTTCAGCTAGAATTGTGTCCTAGTAGAAAACAGTAGAACATAGTTATGTGCCTATGAGAGCTCACCTGGTAAAAATGTTTGTGCCTTAGCAAAGTTCCTGAAGCAGGCATAGTAATAACTGACAAAATGTTTTAAATTTAGTAGCTCATTTAATCCTGTTTGCAAAACTGATTTCAAATCAGAATTCATGATTATGTAGTTCTGAGGCTGAAAAGCGATAAACGGTGCCATTTGCACTTCCACAAATGAACCTACAGCATTCCACATATAGAAATACTTTTTAAAATGTCGAAGTAGTACTAAGTACTTTTGCTCCCTAAAATTCTACATTTTCTCTTTGACTATCTAATGCATCTCACAGCTTGAAACTATTGGAATGGTCAAATGTGAACTATGTTAGTGTGGACTGACAGAGTGTCAAGGCAGACACTCTGGGAGAGGTTTTCACTCTGTCATAGAAGGATGGATATCTACTGGGGGAAAAGCATTCACTCTATAGGAGTAAAGCTTTCTCTAGTTTGGAACTGAATGTGTCCTTCTGTCTAGAACTCTTTGTTTTCTGCTGAAGAACATTACTGATAGGCAGGCTCTTTCTGTTATGCAAAGTTAATCGCTTATTCAATCTTGGATAAGAGATCTGGGTGAAAGTCCACACAGCAATATAGCTCCCAGAGTGACTTTGGATTTCTCACCAATGTTCAGTTTCAATTGCTTCAAAGATAACAGTGAATAGATGGATGGATGTGTGTAAAAAATATTCTAATTTATGATGTGAGGGATGAGCAGCAAATAAAAAAACAGCTCCCTTTCTAAAGAACCTCAAGCACAAGCCCAGAAACATCAACACAGAGAGACAGAAAACAGGTAACAGATCCAAAGCTCACTTATATTAAACTGAGACTATATTTTGACCGACACCTTTATGTGGGTAGCACAAGCATTTACAGAAATCTTTGAAATAAAAATAGAAAGCCATCTTCCCCCAACCTACCAGGCCCCAAGATTTCCCAGAAACTCATAAAATAAGGTGGGATACAAGTCAAATCCATCAATAAACATTTTTTAAAACTGCCCATGCCGATTATGAATCGTGGAGGCTGCATTCTAGACCAATACACCTGCAGGTTGTCAAATTCAGGGGAAAGCAATATAAGAAGGTAAACTGGGATATCTAAGAGGGGAAGACATCTAGTAAAACCGAATTTGAGAATATGCCAACTGAAAAAACAGCCAGATCCAAAAGCTCAGTTAACATACGTAATAAGATCCTGTTCATAATTTGTACAACAAAATTTAACTGACTGCAGAATTCTTAAGATACACAGGTACATTAGTTCCTGTGGAAACAATACTGTTGAGCACAGTGCAATTTAATCCATGCACACCATGCCAATGTAGTCATCAAAATGTGGTTTAGATTATAGTTAACTGGTAGATCTGTATTGCTTTGTCTGAAATGCGATTTCTATTCAGTATACAGAATAGACAGAAAGGTAAAATTTCTACTTTCATGAAATCTTTGTCCAGTACTCTCATTCAGTTAAAAGTATATATTTCTGGTTAGAGACGTGAAGGCGTATTTCAAAAACAATTTTGAACAAAATACAGATAAAAAGAGATGTCAGGAACTGATCATATGAATTGTCTCCTAAAATAATCTTTCTAATAATATTATGTCCCAAAGAATTTGACAATGGACACCAATTGTGTAGAAAAACCACAAAGAATGAATGTTTCGACAGTAATAAGTGAGGTTTTGTAAAAAATCAAATTAGGGCACAACAGATGATAGTTTTTGGGGAGTTGCTTTTCCTTTCCAGATATTTCCTCTGCACAGAGATGCATGCAACCACTGCAGGGATCATCCCATGGTCACAGAGTCAACATTCAGATGCTCATCAATTGACACATATTGATGAAGGTCGCAGAGCCCCAGGGTCACGAGATCCCCTTTTGCAACCTCCTGAGAAGCAATGTCAATGGGGGAGCCAGATTCACTTAACAACCGTGTTCCCAACTTAACAAATGAAGTGATTCACTTAACAACTGTGGTAAGAAAAGTCATCAAATGGGGCAAAACTCACTTAAATGTCTCACTTAGCAATTTTCAGCTTAGTTGTGATCCTAAGTTGAGGACTACCTGTATTCATCTGTATCTCATGCCATTATCTTTACTTTTAAACGTTTTTTTAAAAAAATTAGGACTGAAATGTAAGCATTTATAGGTATTACCCCACCTTTGCACGAGGGGCTGCTGGGAGCGAGAAGCAGTGCAAGGGTTCCCATTCCCAGCCGTCCTTGAAGCGGGGAGGATTCTGCAGGAAAGCAGGGTCCTGCAAGGGAAAGACGGCTTCCCTCTTCATGTGGGCAAAAAGAACCCAGGATTCCCCACGTCTCCTTTTGTTCTCTCCGGCTGATCAGGTGGCTCGCCTACAGCAGGCTTAGTTTATGGCAATTGGAAACAGGTGATGACTTTTTGCCAACCAAGTGATCAGCTGGCTGACAAAGCTGATTCTAAAGGTTGGGCAAAAAGCAATGACTGTCTAAACTGTCTTAAGCAAGCACTCCTTTCAATAGAGACCCTCGGAATAAAGCTAAATAGCAGCATGCTGAAAGCCTAGAGTAGTATTATATTTTCACATCCTTCTCAAATTGGAGCCAACTGTTTGTACAAAGCAAAAAAAACCCCAATCCTCTGCATCAATATACGGAAGATGAGTTATTAACCAGAACTTTACCAAGTGACCAAGACAACAGGATCTTTGATGACAACAAAGAGAAGATACTATTCTTGGGCTTGCAAATTTGGCCACCGATCTAACTGGCTGTGGTCAGAAATGAACGAGATGAGTAGAGAGCCCTCCTGCTGTTCTGGTTCCCCTTTTCCAGCAAGGACAGAAGGCTTAAATCTTTTGCAAGGACAGATGCTGACTGCATAGAGGAGCTTACTTTGGGTAACATGGGCGTGTCTCTTTTCTTCTTCTTTTCTGAACTGGGATCATCCAGTAAGTCTGGTTCAAAGGTGTAGAGTTCTGTGAGTTCATTCATGGTAAAATGGCGTTCAACCTGCTGCTGATCAACCACTCGGAAAGACAGTGACTGTTTTGTTACCTGTCTATCATAGATCTTGTCTTCCATGGTTCCCTTTAAAAGAAAAACACATTAATGCTGGCCATAGTATTAGTGTTTTGCAGTGTTTGTTATTAGTTCCAGCAGGCTCATAAATTGAGAACCTCCTTCAAGAAGATTTAATCTCACTCACTCACCTAATATTGCAGTTGTTCTGATTAGATGATTAGTCTGTTCTTCAGGAGAGCATGCTTTTAAAGGCAGGTAGAAAGTTACTACACGTTCAAGATGCCAACTTCATGGATGGTGGCAGTAACAAGAATTATGCAAATGATATTATCATTTCCAGAAAACTAAAAGCAGAAATTTACCTTGAAACAGCACATGGCCAAAATCTAGAGGGTACCTGAAGACTTGCTTATGCCCTTTGAATCAACTCAGCCCCTCAAACTGGCAAACTAGAATCTATTCCCTGATATGTCGTTAGCGAACATCATTTGGCTACCAAGGAACGGACCTTATGATGATATCAAAACTGTAGATGCTTCTCTTTAACCTTTGACAGGCTCTGAAAGCATGCTAACATCAATGCAAAACCCTTCTACAGAGAAGAAGGGGCAACTGAGGGCTTCCTTTCTTCCTCCCACAGGAAAACCACCCACAGCAGAGGCCCCCAATCCGCGGCTGGTTCAGAACCAGGGAGCGGAAGCAGCAGATGAGCACGAGTGCATGCAGCTTGCATGGGACCATTCCCTCTCACCACCACCCCAGGTCCGTAAAACCGGAAAGATTGGGGACTGCCAACCTACAGAAGAGCTCCTCAGCCATATTCCACAAGAGGTGGTCACAGTATTCCCTCTTTCAGAATACAACATGATTGTACTTTATACCATTTGAAATCTTTCCCACTAGATCAGACCTAAAGATTCGTGGTATATCTCAGTGTTTCTCAGCCTTAGCGACTTTACGATGTGTGGACTTTCACGTCCTAAATTCCCCAGCCAGGAAGCTTATTTAGATTCTTATTTAAAAACTAAAATGTATCAGGGCACTCAAGAGAAATTGTCTTACTTTTTGAACTACACTCTTTAATTCAAAGAGGACAGAATACTTAGATCAGATCGGGGTTAACTATATGGGGGTGACAACTTACTGCGAACATATCCTATTGTTTTCTTTCTATCTATTTATCTGTTAGTATTAGTTTTATACTTCTGATTTGGTTGGATGACTAAATAATGTTTCTATTCTATTCAAGAGAGAAATATATAGCATCTAAGACAGTTTGAATGAGATTTGAAATAAAGATTATGCCTTTTGAAAAATAACTTTAATTAACCAACAATGAAATTAGAAAATATAACAATACATTACGCAAGTGACATCCATTCTGTAGAATGTTAAAAAATTGAACTACAACAAAAATTTGAATTCCAAATATACTTGAAAAATCAGACTTCAATTATGTGGAACAGATTCCATTCTGACTTACCTGAGCTAAAAATCGGTACACATAAACTGGTTTATTTTGCCCAAAACGATACACTCTGAAGATACTCTGAATATCGTAAGATGGGTTCCAAGAAGCATCAAAAATAATAACTCTATTTGCTGCTACTAGGTTTATCCCAAGGGATCCTGCTTTAGTAGAAATAATAAACAAACGGCCTCTGCAAAAAAAGAAAAAAGAAAAAAAAAAGAAAGTAAAATAAGGTTTATTCCACTTTGTATTCAAATCAAATAAAGATATAGTCTGCCAAAAACCAGAGAAGCATATTGAATATTCTTTAAATTTGGTGAAAAAGGAAAGGACAACGCTTTTAACAGTATGAAATAGAATTCTGAGAATCATAGGATGGACGTACTAATTACGGCTGTTGGAGATCTTCCCAGTCCGAGTCTGACCGAACACAGTTAAGAACCTATATTAGGTCTTATCTTGTGGCGATCGAAGCGGCGAAACGTGACTATTTCACTGCTCTCATTGCGTCTGCAGAGAATCGCCCAGCAGCCTTGTTCCGAGTGACCCGTTCTCTTCTTAATCAGGGAGCAAGGGAGGACCCCTTGCAGGGCAGTGCTAAGGATTTTGCTCAATTTCTACAAGACAAAATCACTCAGATCCGACGGGTTTAGACTCTGACTGGGCAGGGTCTGACGAGGAGACGGGAGCAAGCCTTGAAGGTAACATCTGGGTTGACTTTGACCCTGTATCCGTAGACAAAGTGGACAGGATTGTTGGTAGATTGGGGGCCTCCACATGTTTGTTGGATCCGTGTCCCTCCTGGCTTGTTGCGGCAACCAGAGAGGTGACTAGAGACTGGATCCAGGCGATTGTCAATGCTTCGCTGAGGGATGGGGTCTTCCCCGCCACCCTTAAGGAGCCGGTGGTTCGACCCCTTCTCAAGAAGCCTGCCCTGGATCCGACCTCCTTGAACAACTTTCGTCCCGTCTCCAACCTTTGCTTTATAGCGAAGGTTGCTGAGTCCGTGGTGGCACACCAACGTCCACAATTCCTGGAGGAAATGTATTATCCAGACCCGTACCAATTGGGCTTCAAGTGCAGACACAGCACAGAAACAACATTGGTCGCTATGGTGAATGATCTCTGGCGGGCCCGGGATGGGGGTTATTCCTCCATCCTGGTCCTACTTGACCTCTCAGCGGCTTTCGATGCCATCGACCATGGTATCCTACTGCGACATCTCCAGGGGTTGGGGGTGGGAGGGCACTGTTTTGCAGTGGTTCTCCTCCTACCTCTCGGGTCGTACGCAGTTTGTCTGGGCGGGGGGACAGAGATCCTCCCCAAAGCCCCTCACTTGGGGGATGCCTCAGGAGTCGGTTCTCTCCCCCCTTGCTCTTTAACATCTACATGAAGCCGCTGGGTGAGATAATTCACAGTTTCGGGGTGAGGTATCATCAGTATGCTGATGATACCCAGCTTTACATCTCCACCCCGGACCAACCCAGAGATGCCCTTTCTGTGATGTCTAAGTGCCTGGAAGCGGTGCAGGTCTGGATGGGTAGGAACAGGCTCAGACTCAACCCCTCCAAGACGGAGTGGCTGTGGTTGCCGGCATCTCATGGTCTAGTGGCCCCATCACTCTTGATGGGAGGGGAGTTGCTTACCCCCTCTGAAAGGGCTCACAATCTAGGCGTCCTCCTGGATTCGTGGCTGTCCTTAGTGGACCATCTGACGGCCGTGACCAGGGGGGCTTTTGCACAGGTTCGCCTGGTGTGCCAGTTATGCCCTTTCCTAGACAGGGATGCCCTCCGTACAGTCACCCAAGCTCTCGTTATCTCTCATTTGGACTACTGCAATGCCCTCTACATGGGGCTGCCCTTGGGGTGTACCCGGAGGCTCCAGCTAGTCCAGAATGCGGCCGCGCGGGTTGTTACGGGAGCTTCCCGTTACTCCCGTGTTACACCTCTCCTGCGTGAGCTGCACTAGTTACCGGTGGTCCTTCGGATCCACTTCAAGGTGCTGGTACTTACCTATAAAGCCCTACATGGCATGGGCCCGGGGTACCTGCAGGACCACCTTCTGCCTGATTCCTACCGCCCTGTGCGCTCACATAGGACTGCCCTTCTCCGGGTGCCATCGGCCAGACAATGTCAGCTGATGGCATCCAGGATGAGGGCATTCTCTGTGGGCGCACTGACTCTCTGGAATGGGTTACCCATGGGGCTCCAGACGGCCCCCGACCTCCACTCTTTCCGCCGTGACCTGAAGACATGGCTTTTCCAACGAATTTGCTGATCTGATGGGTGATTTTAATTGGGAGATTTTAATTGATTATTATTTTAGTAGCTATTTTTATTGTTTTCATCATTTTAATTTCTGTGAACCACCCCGAGTCCTTTGGGAGAAGGGCAGCATATAAGTATAAGAAATAAATAATTAAACTGCACATTCCATTTGGGCATATTTAATTTTGAGAAGAGAATATGAAGTAGTGTAAAACATTTTGAGCATGACATTCCATATTATGTTCCTTTTTCAGTGTAAAAATTTGTATGGTCTTTCCCAGTTCTACAAGTTTAAAGCGATCTGCCCTGCATCTCTTCATCTTAAGAATTACATTCCAAAGTTGGATGGAAAAAAGTTCACTCCAAATGTGTCAATAAAGACCATATAAAAAGTTTTCTGGAGCAGAAAATAGATGATATGTTCTTATTTATTCAATTCAGAAAATGTGTAATGCTATACAACGTGTCAGAAATTGGAAATATGCATGTCAAAGAAGAGGACAGATAGCAAGTCAAACTCTATAATAATCAAAACTCTTATCAGAAAATGGCTCTGGAATCCCTTTCTGAAAGAAAAGCCCAACAGCAAATGCCTTTCTTCTCATTAGGTGTGAGAGCAGCCCCAAGGCAAGGGTGGAGGAGGGACAGACAAGTATTGGCTGAGCTAAATGGGAATTTCATTTAGAGTAGTCCATAATGCATCTAGAAAGGAATCTAAGTTTCTAAGCCAGACAACAATGTTCGCTTAAAGCAGACTTTCCCAACCTTGGAGATGTTGCTCTATGTGAACTTCCATTCCCAGAATTCCACAGCCAGCACGATGAGAATTCTGGGATTGGAAGGCCACACATCTGGAAATGGCCATGGTTAGGAAATCCTGGCTTAGAAATTCACCACACTCTGAATTGTGAGCCCAAGAAGAAAACCATCTGTTTCTGCATCAACGCCTTCCCTAGTTCTATTGGGTGGGCATTGTCTTTTAACATACCCTTAGGACAGTGTTTCTCAACCTTGGAAGCTTGAAGATGGGTGGACTTCAACTCCCAGAATTCTGGGAGTTGAAGTCCACCCATTTTCAAGCTTCCAAGGTTGAGAAACACTGCCTTACAAGGTTTTGTTCCTTGATACTAAGCAGCAGACCTGCTTTGCACTCTCTACTCTCACCTTAACAAGTGACCCCTTAAGCCTTTCTCACTTTCAGCCATCAAAGAGATATCATCAGCATCTCTGAGGCAGCAATTTTAACTCCATTTCCTTTGTTTTCTAATCCAGCATGACATAGTCTGCAGGTACATTAAGCTTATTATACATTATCGACTATCCACAATGTATTGTGATGTGTACGATCAAAAACTGTCATATAATCAGTGAAGTAAAAATAGGTAGCTTTTCGCAATTCCCTTTCTGTTTCCAATCTCCACTGGATGTTAGGAATGATACTGAATGCCCCGTTTCTTCTGAACCAGCATGTACGGTGCATCTGGCAGTTCTTGTTGCAAAGACTGTTGGAATCTAGCATTGACTTATTGGCACACAAGGTAAGACGGTTGGTTAACATTTTAAACATTATTTAGCAATGCTCTTTTTGGGGCTATAGATTGATACTTTCCGATCTCTTGCCCACTGCGGTGGTCTTCATATATGCATTTCAAGTTACATAGAGCATTTAATAGCACTATTTTTTATGATTTTTAAACAGTTCTGCTGATAAGTCCTGCAGCTTCCTATTAACAATGTTTTCTGGACTTCCGGTTTGCTGTTTGTCCCCGCTGGACGCTCCTTTGGGATCGTCCCACCCACTGCCTGTAAAGAGCCGCCTTTATAGCGGAATGGCGGCTCGAAAAAACTCCGTTTCCATGAGGAAACGGAGATAGAGCAGGCTGGGGTGGGTTGAGTCCTCTGCCTAATCCCAAAAGTTTTTTTTTTACTTTTGGGACGGAGCGGAAGAGACTCCCCGTATCCCCAGCCGATGCTCCGGGCTCTGGGAGATCTCTGCTACACTTTCACCTGTAAAGGTTCATTATTTCTACTGTGGTTGATGTCACATTCAATTCCTGGGGGTTGGCTGAAAGGGAAAGTCCTTCCGTTTTCTATTACAAAGTAGCGGAATGAATACTTCTGGCCGTAATTGAGGCAAAACCTCACTCTCACTCTTGCTTTTTTTTCCTTTTTTTTTTCTTGGGGATCTGATATTGATCTTGGTTGGAAACAAGCTTTTTTTTTCTCTCTTTTCCACTAAATCTTGTCTGTGTGGGAAATGGCACCGGGACTCACACAGCTAGACAAACGGGGGGGGGGGGGGGGGGGGGAATCTCCCCCATTAATAAATTACACCAACAAGTTTTAACTCTCCAGTGTCAGAAACCTGATTTTAATATAATAGAATTTCTTCTTGAAGAGATTGTAAGAAGGGATGAGATTGTGAACCAGCAACTTGAAAAATTTAAGCAGGAAATTAAAGAAATTGGTGAACTGGTGAAATCAAAGTTTGACTTTTTGAATCGAAAGATTTTAAAAACAGCTAATGGTTTATCAGACTTTCTGATTCGGGTGGATGCAAAGACTAAATTATTAGAGTCTAAAATGAAGGAAACTGAGGAGAATTTGGATGACATGACTCAAAAAATTAAAAAGGATTTGGTAAACATTCAGGATAATAGCTCAGAAGACAAACCTAAATTGGAGGTTGACCAAAAGACTGGTAATGAAGAAAATGTGCAACAGAGGATTGAAAGAGAAGTTTTAATGATTCAATATAATTTTACAGAATATGCAATTAGACTGAGAGGTTTGCAGGAAAATAATAGAGATGACTTAAGGAAAATATCTTCTGAAATTCTGGCTGGGATTTTAAAGGTTCAACCTGATGAAGTGTATTGCAGGATTGATAGAATTTACAGAATAAACTCCTGGTTGGCAAAGCAAAGGCAATTGCCTAGAGATGTGGTGATCTATTTTACAGATAAAGAAATTAGGAATAATATTGTGCAGAACTCTTTTAATTCTACTTTGCAATTTCATGGAAGAAAGATTTGGATTTTTAAGGAGCTCCCGACTAAGATGTTAATGGAGAGGAAGAAATTTGGCTTTCTAGTGACTGAGTTAAAAAAAAGAAATATCCTATTTAGGTGGAATGCCCCAGTTGGTTTAATATTGAGACACCAAGGAGTAAGATATCAACTGAACACTGTTGAAAAAGCGGAAGAATTTTATCAAAAAAATTTAAAAATGAATTTAACATCTTTAGGCATAATATAGGATAAGCAAAAGGAGTTGGAAACAAAAAGAAAATATCAAATTACAGAGGCTGTGGTGGATAAGTTGTCTTTGGACTCTCTGGATACCCCAGCTGGACTGTCTATAAATAAGAGAGCAGTGTCATCCGACTCCAATGTGATGAACCATCAAGTCACAGACAAGTGCGCAAATCAACCAGTTGATATACAAGTGATGGAGAAGAAAGATGAGATGATAAAACTAACCCAACAAGATCAACTCACAAAGCAGAATGAAAATCGATCAGCCGATACACAATTGGTAGGCACGAAACGAGAATGGAAATTCAACCCGCAAAAGAAAAAGAAAAGAAATAGATCTCATAGAAACAGCAATTTCTAAACCAAGCAACAGTGAAGCCAGGGACTTTAAAAAATGAATGAACATCTGAAAAGATAGTGGAGGCGAACAATTGTTTAATACTATCCTGAGGATTGTGGCAGATCTCTGTAATGCCGTGATTTTGGGATGTGAAAAGAGCCTTACCTTGTTGGATTTGAATTATCTACTCTGGATTTCTTTTACTGGTGAATATATTATGATTATTTTGAGTTACAAGGCAAGAGAGTCACGCTGGGGCATGCAGAAGATCTGGTTGTTACCCATTAGGATGATGGGAATCAACAATCCTGATGAATACCACAACTATAACTATATGGATATAATTATAATGTCACTCGGGTGGTTGTTTTTACTTTTATATATATACGAGGATATCTACTACTGATGGGGGCAGAAGATGATTGAAGATTTTGAACAAACTGTTGCACCAGCATGTTATTTTACCCTATTATGGGTGATGGATTTAACGATCCAGTGGAAAGACATCAAAGAAGATATTATATGGATTATAAATTTAAAGTTATTGTCTTTTTTTTTTTATAAAATGGAATGCATATATAGATATGTGTATATTTTAGTAAACTGGGCAGTGGGTTATATTTAGAATTGTATTGCATGATTTTGTAGGAATTGAAGGGTTGAAATAGGTTAGTTTACTGATTGATTAGTCTAAGAAAAAGGATCCTTAAGTCATATATTTAGGGGAGTGGAGGAATTGGATAGAACTGAATAAACGTTAAATCTGGATGTAGGGAGAAGGCTGCTTTAAAATGTTATATTAATATATATAAAAGATTAAATGTTAAATTGTAATAATACACTATAAGTTTAGGGGAGGAGAAAAAGGGCAGATTATCGTAAAAATGGGAGTTATAAGAATAATATGCTAAGGGTCAGTATTCTGAGGAGGGAGTAAGGGAAAGGAAAGATATTATGTATGTAATTAGTTATGAAATAGCCTATTGTTGTGAAGAAGTCACAGGGGGGGATGGGTGGTGAGGGGGGGTTAGGGAAGAGGAGGGGGGAAGGGGGAAAAACTTGTATTTGAAAACTTTTTCAATAAAAAAAACAAAAAAAAAACAACAATGTTTTCTAATTTCATATTCCAGAATGTATGGCTCTGATTCAGTGGTCCAATTTAGCATCATTCTAACATATTTAGGCTGTATATGTTAAAGCACAGGCTTTAACACCTTCTGTTAATAGTAATAGGTATGGCACTTCTGTGATTTTCATATCCACAGTCTTTCATATTTGTTTATAAATCTCATTTCGATGATTGGAAAAAGAGGCAATTGATTAGACTGGCCCCAAAATCACAGGCTCCTGGCCTACAGACAAGGCTTCCTCCCACACACTTTCATTCTTACCTGATGTTGGTTACATCGTTAAACTCTTCAGCCCACTTTTTTCTTGACTGAGCAGTCGTAGAACCATCCAAACGATAATAATCAATATTTCGGAACCATTTTCCTTCACCTAGGCGTTTAAAAAGCACGGGGTTAAGTGCATTGTACAAGGAGGCAAGGGTCCATCATCATCTGACAGTTTCCCATTTCTTTTTAAAATATTACTTATGAAATTCATAAAAGTTCAAGAAAGCCTCTAACTTTTAACTGAATCTATCTGAAAGGATGCCACTGGACTCCTCCTTATTATTAGATTTGACACAATGGAGACATATAGCAGACTTTCCCCAGGTATTTCTGTTTCATGCACTCAAGAAATACATAAATGGTATGTTGTTTTCTCAGTGAAAAACTGTATTCTTGCTTTAAAATAGTATTACTTTTTTTCTGCCCCCTTAACTCCAAACCCCTATGAAATACAGAAAGAGAAGAGGCACTAGTCATTATTTAAGGTTCAAAAGCATGTTTTATTGTTCTTATAATAAATTCTTTTTTTATTATCTAACAATAATTTAGCAACTTAGTTTTGGAGGATTTCAAATAAAATACTAGTTAAGTATAAATTTTGCAGAATAAACTAAATATCTTTAAAAGTGGGGTGGGTAGGTGGAGGGAGAGATGGATTTTATCACTGCAATTTTTATTCCAGGAAATTATTTTCTGGTTTTTGTACTGATTGATCTGTACCCTGGAAATTACTTTTTCTAAATAAATTTTAAAATTTGATGCTTAATCACTGTAGACAATATTTATAACAGCTAGTTGCTCTACTTTTTAAAAATCTTGCTAGTAATATAGTCTCTGTAAGTGGCAAGAAAGATTTTAAAATATGGATGATGAGGCAAAATCTATTTTTAACAACTTTGCTTTCAAACTAAAGCAATGTAGCTATCCCTAGAAGTAGAGGTTGTGTGTTGTTATTTCAGGGAGTCCTGAATGCTCTAAGTTTTCAAGAAAACAAAAGGCCTCCCCACCCCACAGGATAGAAAGCCACTTAAACCAGAGCTATTAATCAAACAAATTAATTCCATGGTTAAATTGATCAGTATTTCTCAACCTTCTCAATTGGCTGGGAAATTCTGGGAGTCCCCCCATCTTACATCGGACACCGTTGAGAGACACTGAATTAGATTCTTCCTGAATTCAGAGATTTAAGCTATGACTTTAGAGAAACCTCACATTCTTCTCCCAAATGAGAAAATCACTACTGATCTGTGAAGAATATGGATATAGGGAGGGACTTTCGAAAAAGCACTTTCTGCTCTGAACACAGTAGGATAGGCAATTCCTTATCTCTGCCTCTGAAAAAGAAGAATGAATGGACTTGATGAAAGGACAAATAATAACTGAAGGAAAAACAGAAGATATAAATGAAGAAAAAGGAAGATAACAAGAGCCTCACAATGCTTTTCTCCCAGCTCGTGACTGGCGAAAGAGCCAGAGAAAACAGGTTTCAACCAGAAGATAAGGGCCTCGAAGACACCACTGCTCATAATGCTCTCTTATTTAACATGCCAGCTCAGAGACAGAATTTTTTCCCCTTTCCCCCCACCCGCATCTCCACTTTTTTTTAACTTCAAAGGGAGACTCTCTTCCACATTTCTGCTAGCTGGTGTGTGTGTTTTTTGGCCTTTTGTTCATCATAAACTCATCAGGCAGGTAAAAGGAGCCATCTATGCAGTTGGGCAAAAAGAACTCAAATGCCACAAATCCATGCACAAGTGCTCTCCAAGTTCTAAAAGCTGCAGAAAGGCAAGGATGGCAGAAAAAAACCCTCAAAAGTCCAAATATTAAGCCTGAGACCACAGTGGTGAGATTAGCAGAGTCTGCATCAAAGAGGAAGACTTCTGGCTGAACGGTTTCAGCAGCAGCAGCTGCCCCTGTAGATCTCGCCTTAGTCCCAAAGGACCACGAAATACTGTCTGCTTCTGCCTTCTTGCACAGAAAGACACTTTCACAAAGCAAGAGTAACGTTACCCACATAGGAAAGGAAAAAAATCAGTCTCAGAACTGACAGATAAAGGGACAAAGTACAAGGTTTAAAAGGCTCTGTGTTACACTGCGTTGTGAAAGGAATATATAAAAATGGGGAATGTGAGTGTGGAACATTCCTAGATCTCAGAGTGGGTAGTTGTTACTTACCTTTATATATTACTGGCTTTTCTTCTTCTTTGTCCCGGTTTGCTAACTCCAGAAAATCTTCTATCAAGTCAAGGGATATCAGAGATTGGCTGAACACTAAGCTGAAAATAGGAATTGGCAAAAGAGTTGTCAGTTTCCACACCTGTAATTAGCATTCTGATGTCCTGTGCTTGGTGCCATCAATTCAGTTTACAAATGGAAGGGGATATTAAAAAGCTTGTTTTGCTGGTCAGAGCAGAATGCGATGGCAATTTTAAGGAGAAAAGCCCCTGGCATTGTTGAAATTTTTCCACTTTGGGGTTCTGGACTGCAGATGTTCCATCACCTAAGAGGGGAATTTCGTGAGTTCAGGAATTGCAGGCTAACTGTTGCACTCATGTTACCTAGTAGAGCAATGAAACATCTGCAACACAAAACCAAACCCTCACGACTCCAACCACAAAACATGCCGACCCTGAGTTGCACTTATTTGCTTCCACTGCAAAAAAGAATATAGACATGGAAAGCACACAAATACGGATCGTACTTGACTTGCAACCAGTCATCTAGCAAGAGTTCAAAGTTACAACAAAAAAACCCGCCTCCCAAGTTCTGACAGCCTTTCCCTTGGGGTCACATGATGGCATTTGGGTCACTCAGCAACCAGTCCAAATTTATGGCTGCTTGTAGCATCCTGTGGTCACATGAACATGATTTATAATATTTTTGGCTAGATTTTGGCCTTCCAGTTTCTGGCAAAAGACACCCATTGTTGACAATGGGTTTGCTTAATAACAGCCACCACCTTCACTTAATGACCATCATTAAAAAGTTGTAAAATTGGGCATGATCACATGGTCCTTCGTGTGCTTAACAACCAGCACAACTTATGACCGTAAGTTTGGGCTCAATCATGGTCATAAGTCAAGGACTACCTGTATTGCAACCCGAAAATGGAAGTTTTTTTTTTTCTAATCACCAAGAATCGCTTACACTTTATCTCCAAGTTCTTCGGCCATGCGCAGGATTTCAAAGAGGAGCATCATCTTCCCCGAATGCTCCAGCACTTCCGCATCAGCATCAACCACAAAGTCCTTGTACCAATCAGGGGCGGGGCTGCCAGGGTTGGAGGAAGTACTTTTACCTTAGAGAAGTGAAAGGGGGGGGGGGGGAAAGTGTCACTTAAAAAGGCAAAGCCCCGACTCTTCTCCAAGCAGCCAAACCAACCATAAAAATACACTTTCTTAGACAAACTTATACTTTGATTATAGTATCATGGCATTATATCCCAGGAGCGCTGATCCTTAGGTTTAGGGAGAGAAGGGGAAAACACTGCTTCCTCACCAGGGAAGGTATGCAACAGAGTTGCATATATTTAAGTATTACTTTGTAAGACTCTACATAAATGTATGCCATTTGCGCAATATATTTACCATCAGGTTAAATGGACAAAGAATTACCAATCCGAGTGTATGAAGACATTCTGCTAGATACAGGCAAACTACTAATGTATTCCTTGTCCTTCAGGAGCCCGCATGGCATTTCTAGTACTGGAAAATGCTTACAGGATCCTAGAGTGGTAGCATGCAAGAGCTCTACAGACGCTTCAGGCCCTCCCTGGGCATGGCCGTGAAGGCTTTCTTCTCTAAAAGCCAAGGCCACTGAACAGGAAGAAGACGGCCCACGGCTGGAGAAGGCTGGCATATGTAAGAGCATCTACAGTCTTACAACGTCCTGTTGGATTCCAACGTTATCTTCATTTATGTCACTCCCATTCTTTAGACAGAACAGGTCTGTGGCTTTAATCTTCATTTCTTTAGTGTATTATATAGAGAACGATTTATTTTAAATACAGAACAAATTTTCCTCCTTCTGGAACATCCATTTTACTATTACAGCATTTATTTCCATGGGGATTTCTCCTTGTACTATTTTGCAGGTGTTACCACACACAGAACAAATTTGCTGAGTGCCGTATCCATTGAGGAAGTGGAACATTTAAACAAATGACCCAGCACCTTACAATAATATACTTCAAAACAAGAAAATACCCATTTACATCTTTTGGTTACTGCTTCAGATAGGAAAAAGGTCAGGAAAATGTGACCTCGCCTTCAGAGAGGCGAGGTCACATTTGCATTTTGCTAGCACCAGCGGAGAAAACTGACAATGCTGCTTTCAACTCTCCATCTAAAATTGTGTTCAAAAAGCCGCATCAAGAGAAACTGTTTCAACTCAGGCAATTTACCAATTGCGGTTTCCAAGGTGCCTTCAAGGGTTTCTTCTTTGTGCCCCATAAAAGGAGCAGGTTGCCTCATTCAAGCACCCCTGGCACCAGTTCTCCCATGCAAACTTTTGATGCCAAAAGGACTCATGTTCAAATGCAGCTTCTCACTATCTTCATGCCTCCAGTCCTTTAAAGTCCTGATGGGTGCCATTAGCCAAGTTATGTCGGCTGGCGACACCCAGGGGGCGGGCCTTCTCTGTGGGAGCCCCAGCCCTGTGGAACAAACTGCCCCCGGAAATTCGTAAGATCTCCGACCTCCGGGTGTTTCGCTGTGCACTGAAGACCCTGTTGTTCCGCCAGGCTGGGCTATCAACATAATAATTTTAAATTGGGGTATTTTAAATTTGTGGGGTTTTAAATTGAGCCAAATTTATTTAATTATTTTAAAATTTTAATCGATGTTTTGTCTTGTGTTTTTAAATAGGCTGTACACCGCCCTGAGTCCTTCTGGAGAAGGGCGGTATAGAAATAAAATTATTATTATTATTATTATTATTATTATTATTATTATTATTATTATTATTATTACTACTACTACTACTACTACTATTATTATTATTTAATCTTTAGTGAGATTCACAGTCTTTGAGGCTGGTTAATAGCTCAGCAGCTCGAGTCCTAACCAAGGACCTAGGAACTGTTAAGGTATCGTCGGAGGATGTAAGCTGTTCCAAGTAAGGTGGTTTTTTGTAGAGTCAAAATGTTCAAGTCCGGCAAATTTAGAATTTCTAAATAGCGGGGTAGCCCTTTGGGTATTGCTCCAAGGGCTCCAATTACAATCGGGACAACACACGATTTCTTTTTCCACAGTCGCTCAACTTCAATTTGCAAATCCCGGTACTTTGTGATTTTTTCTTGCTGCTTATCTTCAATCCGTCCATCACCAGGTATTGCAATTTATTTTATTTTATTTTTTATTTTATTAAATTTCTATACCGCCCTTCTCCCGAAGGACTCAGGGCGGTGAACAGCCAAAAGATAAAACACAGAAATACAAAATTTAAAATAGATTAAAACAGATTAAACAATTTGGCTAAATTTTAAAAATATCCCATAATTAAACAAATTAAAATTAGTGTTTAAAATTTAAATTTTAAAATTTTAAAAGGGAGAAGATTTAGACCAGGCCAGCTTGATGAAATAAAAACGTTTTAAGCGTGCGGCGGAAGGTGCGCAGATCCGGGATCCTCCGTATCTCCGGGGGGAGCTCATTCCAGATCGTAGGTGCCCCCACAGAGAAGGCTCTCCCCCTAGGGGCCGCCAGTCGACATTGTGTGGCCGACGGCACCCGTAGGAGCCCCTCTCTATGGGAGCGTACTGGCCGGTGGAAGGCTATTGGTGGTAGCAGGTGGTCCCGTAGATAACCAGGTCCTAAACCATGGAGCGCTTTAAAGGTGGTAACCAGAACCTTGAAGCGCACCCGGAAGACCACCGGGAGCCAGTGCAGCTCGCGCAGGAGAGGTGTTACATGGGAGCTCCACGATGCTCCCATAACCACCCGCGCGGGCCGCACTCTGTGCCAGTTGGAGCCTCCGAGTGCAATGTCAATGAACCATACTTTTTTCTTTTCAACTATTGTTATGTCAGGTGTGTTGTGGACCAAGTGCCTGTCAGTCTGAATCCTAAAGTCCCACAAGATCTTGAGTTTCTCATTCTCTAAAACTTTCTCAACCTGATGTTCCCAGTGGTTTTTGCTGTACTCAAATCCAAACTTCTGGCACAATTTCCAGTGAATGGTCTTAGCAACACGGTCATGGCGTTGTAGGTAGTCAGTTTGTGAAATTTTGCTGCACCCACTGATCAGGTGGTTGACTGTCTCATCTTTCTCATTGCAGAGGCGGCATTTGCTGTTGATGGTAACATGTTGAATTTTTGCCTTCATGCAGTTTGTGGCTAGGGCTTGTTCTTGAGCTGCCAAAATAAAGCGTTCTGTTTCTTTTTTCAGTACTCCTGATCTTAACCAGTTCCAAGTTAGTTTCTGGTCAGTTTTGCCTTCAATACTTTTCAAGTATTGGCCATGCAGAGCTTTGTGCCTCCCCATTCTTTCCCAAAAAGATGTGTTTAAACATTCACGTAAAGCATTATTAATTATGTGTATGTGTGTATTGTATATTGTGTGTGTGTGAGATATAGATATACCGTATTTTTCGGAGTATAAGATGCACTTCCCCCCCCCCCCCCAAAAGGCTGAAAATTTGAGTGTGTGTTATACTCCGAATGTAACTTTTTCAAAGCTTTTTTTCAGCCCGAGAGAGGTAATGCTTTGCCTGTTCCCTCCGACTCTCAGCTGTGCTGTAGAAGCTTTTTTTCAGCCCTAGTGAGGCACTAGCAAAAGATCCGAGCTTTGCCTGCTTTTCTTGTTGTTGCTCCCTCTCAGCAGTTTTAGAAGCTGTTTTTTATCCCAAGCAGGGGATAAAAAGCACTCACACACGCTCAAAACCAGCAAATGTATGTGCTGAAGCTGACCAGACTAAGGATGCTAGCCAGATGAGTATCTGGTAGGCAGATTTTCCCCCCCTATTTTCCTCCCCAAAAACTAAGCTGCGTCTTATACTCCGGTGCATCTTATACACTGAAAAACACGGTAGATATATAGATATATATTGCATATAATTAGTTAGTTAGTTCTTGATGCTTGTTTGCTTGCAGATGTTTCATTACCCAACTAGATGGCTGTACTGTCTACAGAAATATATGGGTTTCTTTATTAATCCATTAAAAGAAAAACAAAATAAACTAAATCTCTGTTAGAGATTAGTGAAGATAAATTTGTAATCCCCCCCCCCCCCCCGCCAATCCACAGAGCCCCTGAAATCTAACCCCAGCTCTCAAGGACCTGCAGTCCCCAGGTTAAGCACCTCCGCTAATAAACTTTCAGGGCCAGAGAAAGGAGCAGAAGCAGCACTACTGAGCACAAAACCATGATAAGCGCAGGGCAGCTGGAGTGGTGGGCTTTGTTGCCCTTGAGTGCCCACTACAAAAAGCCCTCCACATCCATTAAAAATCTTACTTACCTTCCTCTGTCTTTACAATGATGGGAGGGTTGCTGATTGGCTCTTCTACCGTTCCTTCTCCACCTCCCCGAGATCTTGAATTCCAGACTTTAATGACTTCCACGTCATTGTCACTCCCACTCCCGCTGGAACTACTGTCTTTCTTAGATTTCTTGCCCTTTGTTTTCTTCTTTCTAAAATATATATTTCAACATGAAAACTCTTCAGTCACACTCATTTTATTCCCAACTGTTTTCACATGCAATTCCAACAATAAATGGATTTACCGTTTCAGAGGAACAACTCAACTTACTTAGTATCTTCCTCAGAGCTTAAGCTCATTGACGTTTCTTCAGAATCAGAAACTATGAAGTCATCAAGACTGTCTTCATCAAAATAACCCTGAAAAATCAGGTGTTCTTATTAAGCACAGCCATCCTTGTTTCTAACTTTCAGAACACAAATTAAAACACACAGAAATAGAAAGAAGCATGGAACCAGTTGCCAAAAAACGGAACTCCCTAGAATTGTCTCACTGCAGGCAGAGCAAAGGCAGAGAGAAGTAGATTACCTTGTTTTCCTTGCTAATATAATCCAGCTGCAAACACCAAGGATGAGTCCAAATTCTGCTTAACATCTGGAAATCTTGGAAGAGTTTAGCTCCAGCTTTGCCTCTTCCACCTTCACTGCTGTTGCTGACACCTGACAATGGAGTTCAGTTACATACTTGAAACAGATTAACTGAACTGTAAGTTTAGCAAAATCAACTCACTTTTATGCAATACATCAGGAATTCACTCTCTCTTTTTCCTAGTCACTTGTAAGAGAGGGTTCTCTCAGTGCAACACTGCTATCAGAAATCAGATGATTCCAGCAACTGAATTAATATTTTTTTCCTTTCTTAAAATTGCTAAAAATTCATTATTCATCCTGTTTTACAGGTTTGACAATCTATATTATTTATAGGCATATGTCATTTGCACATGCAAACTGCATTTTATGTTAGAAATCCCATTTTAAAAAACAAATTCACAATATTTTCCCTCATATGGCCTTAATGTCTATTTCAAATAATATTTCAATAACTTTTTATATGCGATGTTAATGACAGACAACTGTCAAATGTTAACTTTTTAAGAGTAAAGTTCTATCATTCAACTTCAATGTCCCATAAAATTAAAATAGTCGAGGAAATTCAAAACCCATTAAATTTTCCAAAATTTACCGGTAAGTACATTTGATAAAGTTTTAGCTAATACTTATACTTGGCACTATATCTGTCACAGAGGAATTTGTCCAATCCCCTTTTAAAGTCACAGAAGCCAGGGTCCATCCCCATGTCTTCTGGTAATGAATTGTATAAATCAAAGATGTGTTGCTGTGTGAACTACTCCCTTTGGTCTGTTCCAATGTCTCCTCCCAATCAGCTTCGATGGATGAGCCCAGTAGGTTTGGAGAAAGGGAGAAAACTGTCCTTTCTCTGCACCAGGCACAATTGACACCTGCCTCCTCTCAAGACGTGCCCCAGCCTTTTCTCGTAGGGAAGGAAATGTTCAGGCTGTTCTCTCTTCTAGACTTTATTCAGTTCTGCTACAGACTTTGCAGCAACCAACACTCTAGTTACAAATTACCATCAAGCTGTATAAGGAGATTCTCATTCTCCCTGAATACCAAGTCAACAAGATTACCTGAAGCATTCCCTTAATCATCTTCATCAAAAAAAAAAAAAAAAATTAACCCCACACTGCAGTTCAGCTTTGCCTACTCCGTATCCACGTATCCTCTGGTTCTCCCCCCCCCTTTTACAACAATTAAGCAGTGAATTATCCTTACCTGTTAAGTGATCCAGGTAGTACTGGTACAGCTTACACTGAAGGGGAGTCATTCTAACAGCCAGGACATACTCGTGTTTTGGTGGCAGGAACTTTGTCAACGCTGTATAATCTTTCCTCTACAATTAGATCAGAAAAAGAGAAGCTAAATAGTGCTATGGTATCATTCGAGCACCAAAGTACCAACTCTGAGTCAATAAACTTTGTAACTTAAAATACAGGGAACAACTAAGATGCTTAGAAAGAAAAAAAATTAGGATTCTAAGTGCTGAGATTGTTTAACGTTCTCCTTCCTCGCACAGGAACCTCTCTATCCAGTGGAATGACCCTGTGACAGAAGTCAGGGAAATGCACTGGCTTGAGTCAGATCTAGTGCTAAGCGGAAGTACCGGAGACGGAGGCTTTGGCTTTCCATAGGGAAAAGTTTCAAAATGTTCACCTTTTTTTTTTGTTTAATTAACTTCATCGTGCCAGTGGTTATTTTAAATATAGCTTTATGACACAAGCCAACTTTATAATATAACCATAGTCTGTTTCAAGTGAACATTTGAAAGTAAGAGTAATCACAGTTTATTCAGGTGAGGACCCATAACTATACACTCTCCTGCTCTGGAGAAGGAAAGGAAAAGCTCATAGCCACACTTCAGCATTGTGCTAATATGCAACTATAGTAATGCGCCTTACACTGCCTGTCTACAACTGACATACACAATTAAGTTATCACCATTTTTTGCAAAAGATTTTTAAAAGGGGAGGGAAGGAGAAAGTAGAAACACAAATAAACAAGGAGAAAAAAAAATTAAAAGGTTAAGAGACTCCCACGTCACGGCTTGGGTGAAATGAGGGTCACAAGTCTAAAAAGATTAAAAGTTCTGCCCCAAATTATCTTCCATAGATATTATCCAGTAATTGCAGGCCACCCTGAGTGCCCGTGCCTGGTGGGGTTTACATTTTAAAATAAAAGAAAAATAATCAAATGGCTGTGGGCAAATCAAAGCTTTTAAAATATTTCCTTTCTTGTTAATCAGGAGTAATGGATTGCTTGTTAAGAGAAAGGTACAACTTCAGTTGACAGGAGAGTGTCAAAACTCTCTAAGTTTCAGTTTCAGACGTAAGGAATTTTTAAACTTTCACAATGGAGCAAAGTAACACAAATCAAAATCCACATACCTGAACACATCCAGCTAGCATCTCATACAAGATATGTGCCCGCTTTTTCATTACTCTCACATCTACTAGAGTGGAGTCAGCACACTGGCCATTCTGGATGGGGTTTATAAATCGATTTCGGAACTCCTTAACTGATCCAAGTAAATTCTCCTTGATGAAATTAACCATGCAGTGATCTGAAGAAGGGAAAATGTAACTTTTAGTTCCTTTCAGCAGAGTAATCTTGTTGCAAGTCTTTAATAAAGATGGACAAGTATATATTCACTGAGTCCTTCTCTAGTTGGGTGGTCTTAGTCCAGAAAGGTAACTTATAAATATTTAAATAAAATAAAGAAATGTTTGGAAGCAGATTCAGGCTGTTCTATGTTTTAAAAGAAAGGGACTATTAGTTCAAACTGGGGATCGGGCTAGAGCTTTGCACCCAATCTGTGCGATCATGTACCGAGTGCCTGATGCAGAGCCCTTTCCAGCACCCTGCAATTCAGTCTGCCACAGTCAGCCAGGGAAAGCCTCCTGAAGTCTGGCCGTCAAGTAACATGGATGCTGTGTTTGGACATACAAGATATTCTTTTCTAGAAGAAGCAGCAGAATTGGTGAACAACTGAGCCAGGTTTCTGACGGTTTAAAAAAAAACACGATGCAAGACAGGACTGCTGCCATCCCTGAAGACCCAGGTTTCCAGTCCTATACTTGTATGACGTTTCTTTTTTAACACAATCGTATTAAAATTGTCACCCCACATTACACAAATAACAGGGAGGGAAGAAATTCAAGGAGAGCACCAGCAAAAATATATTTAGTAAGCGGAAAGAGTGTGCATAGATTTACAATAATAAATGCAGATGTTTGTTGAATAATCAAACTGAATGAGGAGAAAACCAAGGATGCATGGAATATATTATTCCATATTAGCAGAACTATTTTATTTTCACTGAAACTGCAGACAGATATAAAACATATGTTTGGCTCCCTCTTAAAATGTACTTACATTCTATGAGATTGTTTTGCAAAGGGGTCCCTGTAAGAATTATCCTTCGCCTGGACCTGATAGAATTCATAGCTTTAGAAACAGCAGAAGCTTCATTTTTTAGGATATGTCCTTCATCACAGATAACAAAATCTGGGCCTGAAATTACAGAAGTAGCATCTCAGAGATATCTGTGAAGTATGGGACACGAATTAAATGCCGAGTCATGGAGGAGAGAAGGGTATTCATTTAATTCCAAAGGGGGCAGATGGTTTACCCGACAATTTTAACTGGTATTCACAGCCCTCCATACAATATATTTATTTGATACATGATAAAATATTCTCTGTTCATTCTTACGAAAATGTCTCACCAAGAAAATACACGCACAGGTCTTCGGAAGTAATGTTTTTCAACATTTTGTATAAAACTAGATCACAGCACCCTCTGCTGTTAACTGGAAATAAAGTCAAGTAGTTGAGTATGACATAATGACTGATTCACAGCAATATTGACAAAAGGAAGTTAGCAAGATGGCAACAATCACCATCAACTGGCCAAGCTTGCAATGAGCTTTTCTCCCTTTTGGCTGATTAAAAGCCAGCAGCGCTGGCTGGGGGATTCTGGGAGTTGAAGTCCACCCATCTTCAAGCTTCCAAGGTTAAGAAACACTGCTCTATGGCATTTAATACCATTAACTATACAATTCTTCCAGGCCAGCTTTGGGGATTGAAACGGGGGGCCCATTTTGCAGTGGTTTCCCTCCTGCCTTTATGGCCAGTACCAATCAGTGCTGGGGGACAGAGACCCAGCTGCATGCCCCTTAAACAGGAGAGGTGAGAGATATAAAAGGTGGTGCCTCAGGACTTGGATCTCTCACCTCTCCTATCTAACATCTCCATGAAACTGTTGGGTAAAGTCATTTAGTGGCATGGAGTCCAGTATCAAAGGTACGCTAATGATATTCAATGTGCATCTCTATCCAGTGCCAGGCAGAGGATGCTGTTCAGTGCTTACCCAGTGCCTGGAGACTGTAAGGACCTGGACAGGAAGGAACCGGCTGCTACTCAACCTGAGAAAGACAGAGTGGTTGGGGGCTTTTGCCCCCTCCCCCAGGTCAGGAGACATTTTCCTGGACTCCCCACTCTTGCTGGAAGAGCAAATGGCAGATGTGGGGCTGAGGTGGGTGGGGCTTTGTACAAAGTCATCTTGCATCAGTTGTGCCCATATCTGGACTGGAGCCCTTGCTTACAGCCACTCAGACATTTCCCGATTAGATTATGCAACATGCTCTACAAGGAGCCATCTTGGAAGCAGCAACTGGTCCCCAATGCAGCAGGGAGGGCAGTTCTGGGCCCTCTGCAGTTCACCTGTGCTATACTCTTGCCTCATGAGCTGCACTAGCTTCCAGTTATCTTTAAAGCACTACCGGGCACAAGATATCTGCGGGACCACCGCTCCCTGAGGGTATCTGCCCAACCCACTAGGTTCTATCAAATGTTGTCAAAGAGTGGGACCTCAGAGATGTGCTTTCTCAGTAGCACCCCGGCCCTTTGGAATAGCCCCCTCTCCCCTCTATTTGAGAACTAAAGAAGCCCCACTTTTTTAGCCTTCTTGAAAGCTGGGGATATCTGACTGTTCCCCCAAATACTGAGCTGGGAGGGGGTTGATTCGGGGGTCAGGAATGTAGGTGGTTCCAATGGTTGATAGGAAGGCTATAATGTGTTTTTCTGTTGTTTTTACTGGCTGCTCTGAGCCACTTAGAATCAGTGTGTGAGATAAAAGGCCGTGTAAATTCCTTAAATAAAACAAATAAAAAAACAGTACAAAGGGCATGCCATTTCATTAAGCCAATGTTACAAAAACAGAGAATGCAAACTATTTTCTGCAAGATTTATTAAATTTAACTGGATTCATATTTCTCTTGTGGTGTATCAATGCTTTCAGATACCCGAAGGTTTACCAAAAATAAAAATAGAAATTTGGAGAAATCTTTAGACTGGGATAGTTTGGGAGCTCCAAATATGTTCTGTTTTCAGGCTGGCTTTCAGAATTTCTCTTCTGAACTTTGCTAAAACAATTAACTAGAGCTTCTGACTTACAACAACTACCAGACACCACTTTTCTTTCTTTCTTTCTTTCTTTCTTTC
This sequence comes from Arizona elegans, assembly GCA_022577455.1. Taxonomy (NCBI): domain Eukaryota; kingdom Metazoa; phylum Chordata; class Lepidosauria; order Squamata; family Colubridae; genus Arizona; species Arizona elegans. The sequence continues at coordinate 20,023,105 of JAKOOJ010000015.1, read as the reverse complement.
TTTCTTTCTTTCTTTCTTTCTTTCTTTCTTTCTTTCTTTCTTTCTTTCTGGGGTAGATAGCATATACCACCACACATTTAATCATCTGGATTTTTAAAAATGTAAATCTGGATCTTATGCCTTAAGAAATCCAACAGAATTCCAAAGCATATCCAGCTTCACCATTCACCATTCACCAATCATCTGATCAGTCCTTCTGGTTACTGCTGTTACTTTCTCCAGTTTGAAGAGTGATTGTGCCGTAACCCGCATTTTTCCGCACATTGCTTTGCATATAGAATGGGGTACCTATCTCTACTCAAGAACATCTCCTCCTCTACATGACTTGCTTACTTGTTACAGAAGGAATGATCTGCAGTGTTTTGTCTTACCAGGATCAACCAATGATTTGTTAAATATTTCCTTCAGTTTTCTGCTCTTCACATTCCTCCCTTGTGCAAGGTTTCGATACATTTCATAGCCTATGATCATGACGCCTCCTTCATCCTGCCACCTTTGCAGCATATAGCCCCTCTCTTGGGGGCGTTTCACTGTTGCTAGTTCAGAGACCTTGGGAAAGCAACCAAATAAATGAGTTTTATTTTTTTAAGTCAACATGTAATTTGTAAATGTGGATCAAATACTCAAAGTCAAGAAGTTCATACTTCTAAACATTAATTTACTGTTCCTGAATGTAGAAATACACTCCACCTATCCATTTTACACATTAAATACCTCAAGTTTCTCATTGTCTTCTAGGCCTTCTTGCCATTTTTCAAATTCATTCATCCAGTTGAGGGCTGTGTTCAACGGACACACAACAAGGGCAGTCCTGAAATCCAGTTTGTCGCAAAGCAAAATGGTATGAAGGAAACCAACTACCTTCAAAAGGAAGGCAAGAAAATCAGCATTAGAACAAAACTGCACCCCCCCAAGGGGGGGTTCTTTTTTTTAAACAAACAAAAAAATGGGAGACAGAACATAAATTATTTTTTTAATACAAAAAAATATTTTGATATACTTAGCGTCAGTTAACCACTTTCTTCTTACATTAATTTAATAATAATTAATAAACCTCCTGAGAGGTTACACAAGGCTGGCTCCAGGCAGTAATTAATGCTTCGTTGAGAGAGGGAATCTTCCCCTCTGCCTTGAAGGAGGCGGTGGTGAGAGCCCTCCTCAAGAAGCCTTCTTGGAGCCTTCTAGTTCTCGTTAAGAACTATCGCCCAGTTTCTAACCTTCGCCTTATGACGAAGGCAGTTGACAGCGCAGTGGTGCGTCAGCTCCCAAAATTCCTGGATGAAGCGGATTACCTGGACCCGTTTCAGTCTGGCTTCAGGCCGGATCACAGCACGGAAACGGCATTGGTTGCGTTGATAGATGATCTCTGGCGTGCCCGGGATAGGGGTTACTCATCTGTCCTGGTCTTACTTGACCTCTCAGCGGCTTTTGATACCATCGACCATGGTATCTTACTGCGATGGCTAAGGGAGTTAGGAGTGGGAGGCACTGTTTTTCAGTGGTTCTCCTCCTACCTCTCGGGCCGTACGCAATTTGTGCTGGCAGGTGGGCAGAGGTCGACCCCTAGGCCCCTACCTTGTGGGGTGCCGCAGGAGTTGATTCTCTCGCCTCTCCTGTTCAACATATACATGAAGCCACTGGGTGAGATCATCCGGGGATTCGGGGTGCGGTATCATCAATATGCTGATGATACCCAACTTTTCATCTCCACCCCGCATCGCCCCAACGGTGCCTTTGATGTGATGTCCCGGTGCTTGGAGGCCGTACGGGTCTGGATGGGAATGAACAGACTTAGGCTCAACCCCGAAAAGACCGAGTGGTTGTGGTTACCGGCACCCCGTTTTGTCCATTATGTTCCATCGCTATCCCTAGGGGGGAGGTGTTGATCCCCTCAGAGAAGGTACGCAATTTGGGAGTTCTCCTAGACCCACAGCTTAGCTTGGAAGATCATTTGACTGCCGTAGCCAGGGGGACCTTTGTCCAGGTGCACCTGGTTCGCCAATTGCACCCCTTTCTGGACCGAGATGCCTTACTCACAGTTGCTCATGCCCTCATCACCTCTCGTTTGGACTACTGCAATGCACTTTACATGGGGCTGCCCTTGAGGAACACTCGGGAGACTTCAACTGGTGCACAATGCGACCACGTGGGTTGTCAAGGGGGTGCCTCGGTACTCCCATGTTACACCACTCCTTCGTGGTCTGCATTGGCTCCCAGTTGTCTTCCGAGTGCAATTCAAGGTGCTGTGATCACATTTAAAGCCCTACGTTGCCTAGGACCAGAGTACTTGCAAGACCACCTCCTGCCACCGGTAGCCTCCCATCGCCCGGTTCGCTCCCACAGAGTTGGCCTCCTCAGGATACCTTCGGCTAGACAATGTCGACTGGTGACCCCTAGGGGGAGAGCCTTCTCTGTGGGAGCCCCTACCCTCTGGAATACGTTACCCCTGGAGTTCCGGATAATTCCCAACCTTCAAACCTTCCGCCAGGCCTTGAAGACCTGGCTCTTCCAACGGGTGGGCCTGGGTTGACTCTAAACTGATTTTGTAGCTTTTTAAATTCTTAAATCTTAAATTTGAATTTGTATTCCCATGTTTAACCTTATTTATTGGATATTCTGCTTTAATTTGTCTTTTAACTTTTGTATTTTCTGTTTCTTATTGTTGTGAGCCGTCCTGAGTCCTTCGGGAGAGGGGCAGCATACAAATCCAATCAATCAATCAATCAATATCAGGCGACTGCCTAGACAAGACCCTGCAGTTTTCTTGGCAAAATTGTTCTGAAGTGGTTTGCCACTGCCTGCTACGTAGAGCTGAAACAGAGTGACTGGCCAATGGTCACCCAGCCAGCTTTGGGACTAAAGCAGGAGTAGAGTTTACAGGCTCCTAGCTCCTAGCCTCAAGCCTTAATCACGACATGAAACCGGATCTTTGTTGTGTGTCTATTATCTGCTCTTTCTCTCCTTCTTCTGTGATCCCAAACACCTCCTTCCCCCACGTTTTCAAATCAGAAAGGACTTTCAAAGGGAGTTGAAGTAAGCTCTTTGGATGTAACCGAAAGATGTTCTGACCAGCGCTGCAGAGTCAAATGTTCAAATTCAAGCCCAACCAGAATTTAACTGAGCAACCTGACAGGTGACTCTTTCAACTTACGCCACAGGGTTCTTTTGAGAACTGAATTCCAGTCCTACAGATGAAATAGCTGAATTCCTGAAGAAAGTGCAGTAAAGGTACCTAAGCTATTCATTCTTCTCTCCAGGAATTATATCTAACAGCAGTAGGAACATGCATTAGGTAACTTGGACATATTTCACCAGTTTTCACAAGACGTGATTCTCTTTTATGGGAAGAAGCTGGAGGGAGCAAGGCCCGTCCTAGCCAAGAGATCCTTAAACATACCTGCAAGGTCTTTCCCAGACCCATACAGTGAGCCAGAATGCATCCCGAGCCTGCAGATTTCTTGGTTTTTTTCAGAGATTCACAACAGCAATCCCACATAAACTGAACACCTAGAAACAATGTTTTTTAAAAGATCCTTTAAAATTTAACAGTGGACTTATTTTTGCTCTGAAGTGCAACAGCTGTAATAGAACACTGTAATCAATAGAAGGCAATATTCATAGGGTTGGGGACCTTGGTGCTTTTCTTGCAGACGTTTCATTGCCAAACTAGGTAACATAATCCCTGCACTGATGATGTTGCCTAGTTTAGTTATGAAATGTCTGCAAGAAAGTCACCAAGCTCCGAGAGCACCAAGGACCCCACAGAATGCTCTAGTGTGGCTCTAATCCGATCAATTCCAAACATAAATCTCCTAAATCCAGCATTTTAAAATAAAAATTGTCATGCCATCTTACCATCTACTTGATGAGGTTTAAGTTTTGTCACTATGCTTTGATGAACTTGCACTAATGGTTCTTTGGTTTCTTCATCTTCATCTAAAACCAGCTTAGTTGTAATGGGACATTTCAAAGGTGTATCTTCTACTTCTATTACCTGGAAAGATTTTTTGGGATGCATGCATTTAATTCAATATATTATCTGTCCTTATTGGAAGTTCAGAAATCTATTTTTCAATTATTTTTGTTTTTACTAGCTTTAAACTCTAAGTGCTATAGAATATTGCAGATACAACTCTGAGAACATACGGAATATTATTAACTTTGAAAGGATACTGCTGAACCCAAACAGCAGGCAGCATCATGCCCAATGCCTAGCACAGAGGCCTGGTTTGACACAGGGCGTGCCATGGCCAGGAGGAAAAACTTATTCAAAGCTATAAGGTAAACAAAGCCTCCTGTTCCAGAAGTTCTCAAGGGACTGTTCTGGAGGTGGCATGTGGAATTATAAAATTCTACTAAAGGCAAACGCTCAGAAAGAAAATTAAAAATAAAAGATAAAAAAAGAGTAATATAATGTAATCCTCATGTAATCCAATGGTATGAAAAGCCTTAAAAAGCTTTTAAACTCGGTAATTATCCACATGCTTTCAGCTAAATCCAGCCAGAGCTTTTCGAAATGGGGACCTTGCCTTTCATTCCAACCACAACAGTCAAGGCAATTTAGTTAAAACTACGTTCCAATAAAAGCAAAATATAAACACTAAAATATGACAGCAGGGCAAGCGTCTCAAATGAATACATCTGATAAGAGAAAATCCGGGTTCTGCATATATGTCGTTTTAAGAAAAGCTATCCTATTTCCAAACACCTTGCTAAGTACTTCTCCCATCAAAACACTTCATCATGTTCAAGAAAAAGGCTTTGAACAGCAAACTTACATAAAACAATGCACTGACTATCAGACATATTTCTATTAGAGTTCTCTTTTAGCAAGTTTTGGCTTTCCTCAACACTTGTTTAAAAATCCTGGTAATATCCCAATTAAAAAAATATAAATACTTCTCTGAGCTTCTCCCTCTCACGCTCCCTTTCTGCAATCCGTTTTCTTCTCTCCTCTTCTTCTTTCAACGCGTTTTGCGTTTCTGTTCTGAGTTTATCATCTTTAATAATCCTTCTTATTTTTTTCCTGCCTTTTCCGGGAGACTTAGAATCATCATTATCGTCATCTTCACTATTACTCTGTAAAAGTTCCAGAAAGATATATTCTTAATCATGATTTCAAATAAAACACAAAACACTCTTTCAACAAGATTAACAATATACCGTTATTGCCTTTCATTGTTTAATGATTCCAAATACTAATACTGGCTAACCAAACTGCATAATGGAACTTTTGTATTTATGGCAGACGGAGTGCAGAGGGTATCCCTTGCTTGACAGTAAGCATTTCCCGTGTGTATAAATTGAGATCCCAAGGACTAATTTCTATTTCCTTTCCATTATATCTCAACTGGATTTGGGATTTCCTATATTTCCAAATTTGGGATTTCCTATATTTCCAAATTACTGTATTATAAATCACACAGGAACAAAATAAAAGAACAATAGGTGCCAATTTTTAAATTTAATTTTAAAAATGCCATGACTGTCACACAATGAAGTGGGATTTGGTGTAATTTGGAATAATCCGTCCAATCCAAAATAAAGCTATGGAGGATGAGAATGCTAATATCAGAGGATAGGATGTAACATTTGTATGACATAAAAGCTTACTCTGAGTTTAGGACACAGAACCTCAGAACTGGAAGGGTCCCTTTAGCCACTGTGTCCAAATTTAAGCATTCATGGCTGATGTCTATGGAGATTCTCAGTCATCCAGGTCATGGTTGTCCCAAAGATGCTTTTTCAAGAGGCAACTGGACTATCTTTCTTTTTGCTTGAAAATGTTTCACTCCTCATTCAAGAAGATTCTTCAGTTCTGACTAAATGGCCCACCATTCTCCACCATTCACTCAGAGCTGAAGAAGCTTCTGGGATGAGAAGCAAAATGTCTTCAAGGAAATACCAGAGTTGCCTGGGGCGGGGGGGGGGGGGGGAAGGAAGCACATTTGGGATTTCTGACTGATAATTATTCGGTTGCCCCTTGAGTATATCTAGTGAAGGGAAGTCCATCCTCACTTAGAAAAACACAATCAGGGCATTTTTCTCTTTGATAACCTTCTTAAAAACTAAATTCCTTTATTCTATTACATGCACCCTGGCCTGACAAAGGTGAGGTTTTGGTCTCTTTTTCAAGAATGCAATTATCTCCCCATCACTCACCTTTTCTCCAAACTAAGCTGCTTGCTGCTCTTTCTCAGGTGTCTTAATTTATACTTCCCCGATCAACCTTGTTACTCTTCTCTAAGCCCGTTTCCAGTTTTATGGATCTTTTCAAAACCAGAATTGGCCACAATACTTGAGTTGGAATTGAACTAGAACATCTATCCGATATTATGATGGAATGGTATGTGGGAATGACCTTGGGGAACAGTGGAAGTCCCACAGTCAGAGGAACCCTCTGGCAACCTGGCCCATAGAAGGAATAGGGATATGGGAAACATCTCAGAAGAGACCCCTACCCATTTCTTGAGCAGTAAAAGTGATGGGGGAGAAATATTATTTTCAGATTTGCAAGATTCTATTAATATAAGCTTACAATAAAGTTGTTGTGGCCTGTCGGCCACTGGCCCCTCCAGCAGCCGAATCAGAGGAGGAGGAGGAGGCGTGGTAGTCAGGGTCAGCATCAGGGCAACCTGGGAGTTCCGAGGGGGAAGAGGGAATGGAGCTGTCAGGGAGAGAGAGACAGAGGTGGAACTTGGGCCGTCCATCAGCCCTCAGATGGAGAGTCAACAGCCCCCAGGTCTGGAGGTGGCTGAGGAGGAAGAGGAGGAACAGCTGGGTTCAGTGCCTGATGGGCGGATGCACAGAAGGCAGAGGAGAGGAGAGGAGAGCAGTGGAAATCTATGGGCCGGTTCTTGGGACGGAAGAGCCACCGCGGCTAACGAGGCCCCACCCTAGCTCTGGGGATAAAAGGCAGGGGGCGGAGATGAATAGGTGTGGCAGACAACTATTCATCTTCCGGACGGACAGACTTGTTAGCCTGCGAGAGAAACTTTTTGCTGGAGCTGCTGGCGCTCCGAATAAAGGAATCTTTTGAGTTGACTTCAGAGGGTTTATCGTGTTTGGGGAGCTGGGTCAGAACAAAAGTATATTTAGTTCATCCAGGCATGCTTCCTGTCTGCACTATCTTTGCAAGGCTGACAGTTGCCATATCAAACTTGTTTTGTTACTTTCAAAAACATCTCATTGTAGTTGGGAAGGTATTTGTAAAAGATTTTTAAAATCATGGAGATTTAAAGACAAAAATAAAACAAAAACAAAATGCTGGTCTAACCAGGCAATATTACCTTGTTGTTTTCACTAGATGAATCTTCCTGGACTTTTATGCGTCTCCTTTTCTTCTTCTGTTTGTAACTCCTCTGATTTTCTTCTAATTCTGCTTTCTTGGCGGATCTAAAAAATTGAAGGAGTACTGTTCTAAAAAGGATTATTCTTGGGAAACTGTACTGACCACTGGTTTTTTTCTTATTTTCCTCCAAGATTATATATACATTATTCCTAATCAAGTCAATCTAAACTATTTAAGAAAATATGGCTGCAGTTTTTCCCTCTTTATTTATGATCCAGGTAATTCTTGTTTCATCTGCATTAATGTTTTAGAATGAAGGAGTGCAGTTAGGAGATTTTCACACTGCATTAAGTTATACTTTAATAGTGGTTTACTGAACAGTGCTTTATTGGCTGGTTTGTGTAACTAGAATAAAGCATGATGTACAAACCATATTATAACATCCCAAGCCAGAAATGAAACATACCATACTGGTTCCATGCTTTCTGTAATGTGTGAAACCAGGCAAAAACTACAGAAGTATACTGGATGCTTATCTTTTTTTAATAAAAGAAAAAGGCAAAAATGCCAGGATTTTAGGAAACTGGATTTGTAAAAAATAAAAATAAAAAAATAAAACATGATAATTCCAAAGCATTCCAGATAGTAAATAGAGTTTTGTTTCTGTCTCTTTAAAAAGCAGCATCATAGGGGCGGGGGCAGCTGAGGGTCACAACGAAGAGACACGGACGAGTGGAGTTCTACCAAGTCCCATCTATTTCTTTCGCTTGGAGAAGCCCTACGGGGCCAAGTCACCTTGGAGGGGTGACGAAGAAAGAGGGGATGCTTTGGAAGTAGCGAGGAAAGTGCAGCCTCCTCGTTTCACTCAAAGAAAACCCCTTTATCCGGTGGAAGAGAGGACGGCCATTATGGCTGAACCGAAGCCGTGACAACTGAAACGGAAGAGAAGGAAGATCTTGCAACAGTGTGCACGATGTGGGTGAGAAATCTCTAATTTTTCCTGTGAAATTTTCCCTAACCCTCACTCCCCCCTAAGGAAAGCGGGACTCAACTAAAGTGGTGGTACGGTTTTTCCCGAACCCCAAAGAAAAGCAGCGACTAAAAATTGGGAGCGAATGTCAGACCCGGAAAAGAAAGAATGAACAGAAAATGTTAAAAACCTTAAAGGTAAGAGATAGACTGGATTGGTTTTCAGTTTAGTTTTTCAGCAAACTAAACTGTTTTAAAATATTGTATTAAACCTTATGTCAGCACTTCAAACTACATTCGTTCCAGTGCTGACATAAGGAGGAGAAGAGGGGGCAGCTGGCAAGAGGACGCTTGACTTTTCACCTACTTATTTTCCCTGAAGATAATATCCCCTAGGAGATGGGGTGGGAGGGGGAACATTCCTGGGAGCTGAAGTAGTAGATATGGGGAGAGTGATTTGGAAGATGGCCAATGAGACACAGAGAATTGGGGAACAGAAAGGGAAGGTTTGGGGTCAGGAAGTCAGTGTTGGCTTTGACATAATCGGGGACAGATTGTCGTGCTTAATAAATGAACGATTTCATCAAAGATTATCTGTTTGGAAATGCAATTTATTTGAGACGACATCGAAACTTGATACCTTACTTGTCATCTTGAAGTGAGGGATTTTGGAAAAATGATTAAAGCAAGAAAATAAAAAGAAAATAGCGCCGGGGTCATATTTGCAGCTGAACCAGAGAAAAAAAGACTAAGATCGACACCTACTGGCTGGGGACGACATTACAGAAATGAGTAAGTGATAAGTGAAGATCTGTTATGTCTAAAAGAGAAGCTGAAGACATCTGTAACTGATTATACTTGTTGTTTGGAGACAGACTGTGAGAACATTTAACTGCTAGAACCTTGAGGATTACAAATTTACAAATCTGGTGGACAGTGTGCGAGTGTGAAACAGTTTGGACTTGCTTTGAAACGAAGAAGAGAGGGCTAATAGATTATTCAACAGAGTGATCTGTGAACTGCTAGAATAATGGCTTTTTTCTTGGTATGACAGACAATTAAGAAATTGGAATTTTGAAAGACTATTGGGTAAAGCTTTAAAGTAAAGTAAAGTAAAGTTTTAAATTACTAAAATAAGGCAAAATGTCACAAGGAGAAATAAATTTATTATTAAAAGGAATATTATTGATGTCCCAAAACATGCAGGAAGAGATGACAAGGAACCACAGGGAGAGAAAACAATTGATTCGAGATATAATTGAGAGACCAGAGAGCTATGAACAAACAGCACTGAATAAAGAACAGAAATCCCAGGAAATAGAGAAGAAAACAGAACAAAAGAAAAGAAAAGACAGGGGAGAAAAACACGACAAATGATACAAAAAGATAAAAAGATAGTAAAAACATATGAAAAAGACAAAGCAAATTATACTCTAGATATCTTTCATACTTCAAGAGACCAAAATATAAAAAAGGTTATACAGAAAGACTCTCATGAAGTGAGGAAAGAATCAGGGAAAGGCTTTTTAAAGACTCAAAAGTGTGAAGAAGCGATAGAGATAGATGAATACCTAGATTAAATGCAAATGAGGCAAGAAAATACAAGGTCCCAGGGAAGGAGCGAAGGAGATGTGCCAAGAACTTAATAAGAGGGGTTTTTTTTTTTTTTGGGGGGGGGGGGGGGGGAAGAACAGACGGACGACAAACGGGCAGGAGTTGAGGGATAAATGTAGAATACCTTTTAAGCCCGGAGTTGTGTGCATGAGAACTAAGACAGAGGTAGAGCTGAGAAATGGGGAAAATATCACTACGTATATCTCTATATAACAACATTCAAGTATTAAGTAGATTAGAAACTGAAAGGTGACCATATGTGTCTATCAATAGTTAGATAATAGAAGCAAAAGATAGAAATTAAAAGGTTAAGAGAATGATTAACCAAATAATGAAAAATATTAATGTGAAGAATATTATCAATGTTACTATAATTATGATTATTACTGCTATCAGCACACTGTTCATGTAGATATTAAATTTGTTTTCTTCTAATGTAATTTCAAGAAAATGTATAGTTATATTTGAAAGAGGCGGTACCTGGAAAATACACTGTACTTTGTAGGGAAATGGAATTTTATATACTACATGGAAAAGAAAAAGATGGAAGAGAAATGGAGAGATGAAGGGAGAGAGGGGAGTGGGGTGGGGTGGAGGAGAAGAGAGGAGGGGAGAAAGGCCGAGGGAAGAGGAGAAGGAAGGAGACAGAAGAAGAGGGAAGGAGAGAGAGGAAAGGAGAGAGGGAAGTGGATGGGAGGAGAGAAGTAGGAGAAAGGGAAGGAGAGGGAAGTGGAGAAGAGGAGAGGGGAGAGGAGGAGAGGAAAAGGGAGGAGAGGGAAGTGGAGAAGAGGAGAGGGGAGAGGAGGAGAGAAGGGAAGGGAGGGAAGAAGGGAAGAGACGGAAAGAGATGGACTGTCATTTTAAAACTGAAAATGTGATGTATTATAGAGGAAAATGTATAATAAAACATTTTTTTTAAAAAAGCAGCATTATAAATCTGAATTTGGCATTCAGATTTTAATGGCTAAAGCAAGATTTTAAAAACTTGAAATAAAATTTCTAGGTTGGGAAGTGCTTTGTAGCTTTGTACAGATTTCTCCAGAGATCTTTCTGCAAAATTATTAAACACTAGCTGTGCTCCGCTACGAAACTATGTGATTGGGCTTGATAAATCTACAGTTGGAGCTTGAAAATTAATGAGTAGTTATGTTCGGCTTCTCCTCTCCCCTTCTCTCCCTCAGCCTTGCCCCACAGAAGCCTCCCCATCCTATCCCCTTCTCTCCCTCAGCCTTGCCCCACAGAAGGCTCCCCTATCCTATCCCCTGCTTGCTGCTGTGAAAGTAAAACTGAAACTGAAACTCTTCTCCTCTGCTTGTGTTTTGCATTTGGAACATATTTATTTTCGGGTGGGGAGGGGGAGTAGAACTCCTTAGCATCAGAGCGTGTTAATAATAATATAGGAAATACTAATGCTTTGATGGTCATTTCGAAAAATCCTTTCTTAGTGAGCACCTAGAAGTCAAGAGGAACATACGTGACAAATTTCAAGCTTGTAGGCTTTACAGTTCTGGAGATTTTGTGATGATGCATGAGTGGTATTTCGCTTTTATATATATAGACTAACAAAATATGACCTAGGACCGGCCATCAAAAAAATATGCTACCTCGTTCTAGGACGTTGATCATCTTCAGATTCACTCACTTCTTCACTAATTCCAGATTCATTGGCTTCTGAATTATCCGAATCCTCACTGCTCACTTTAAGATAAAACAAGTAAAAAAGTATCAAGAAACAATACATTTTCATAAACGTTAGCCCAATTAGTTACAGAAGCCCAAAGTAACAGCAATACAGCAAAAAACAATGAAAACTATATCCTATCATGTAAAAAATGCAAACCTGTCATAAAAAGCTGCCTAATAAAGCAAATGCTATTTATATAATTATATTATTTGTAAATTTGATTTGCAATAATTAAGTATGTGCCATCAATTTGTTGTTGACTCTTAGCCAACCACACAGTTTTTCTTCATAATGATCTGTCCCTAACTTGGTCTCTCAGGTCTTCTAACAGTGATGAGGAATAAACATGTAAGTAAAACAATTTAAGTGAAAAACTAGGCAAAAATTAATATACAATTGTGATCTGCATGATGATTTGAATGTAAAATTTCTAGGTTTGAAAATTACTCCAATCCAGATCAGTGTTGCAACTGTTTCTTTAATCCCAGAAGCATTCTGAATCCAATATTTCTCGTTTAAACACTTCTAGACTTCTTAGAAAAGCAATGCGAAGCTTCTGGTAAAGTGAGACAGCTCATTTCAAGTTTGACACCGAAATGCTTGCCTCTGCAATGTCCTGCAGTTTTGATATACAATGTTGCCTGGGAACTATTAGTAATAAGTGCTAATATTAATATTTTTAAAAAATATACAAATAAAATGAAAGATTGGAATTTTTGTAATGAAGATTTGTTCCCATTTTAGCCATTCAACCATGGAGTCTATCTTCCAACTCTTCCGAAGTGAAAGGTCCCAACATTTTAAATCTCTTTTCCCTTATTAAAGTCCTAGTAGCGCCTCCCTCCAATTCTGTCCCAAGAGCTAAGGTAATCTGAAACTGAGGATCCCAAGAGAAAGAGAGAAAAGTGACCACCTAACCACGAGTAAAAGAGATCTACTTTCTCAAGACAAAAGAAACTTGTCCTTGGGATGTGCTCTTAGATGCCTTATTCACACAAGGATAACAATGTAGGTGGAGAGACATGGGAGCCAACAATCAGAGAAAGCCTGGTATATCTTTGCAGACTGGCCAATTTTACAACAAAGCATTAGCTTTTGTGAGTTGCATCAGATGTGAGTTGTAGGGCATGAAATCTTGCCTGTTAATCTGAAAAGACAAGAATAACAAATCTTTTTGGTATTGTAGAGAGGCAACCAATGAATCAAACTGAATGGATGGAAATAATTAGCCTGATTCCCAATTGGCAAGAAAAATCTGCAGTAATACATTTCTTCCAAATGCCTTCTCAGAGGCATTTAAAAACAACTTATAATGTGCTCTCTACTATCTTGATCCATTAGGAGGGCTACAGAAGAAAAAAAATGTAACTTTTTATTCTATTGAAAAGAATAATTAACCTTCTAGATAAAGAGGAAAGAATTATTTGATCAGGTATGGAGAAAACCTCAGATTCTGCAATATTCCCCTTCTCTGTCCCCAACCCACTTACTCTGGCAGTTTCCACATTCTAGCCTTAGTTTGAAAGATTCCTTCTGCTTTAAAAGATGAACTTCCATAAAACTATTAGCCCACCTCCAGAATAGCCAAATTGGCATGGTCTTTAGGAGAAGCTGAACATTTCTTCAGAATATTCTGCTCACAGGTACATAAAAGAGAGAATCGCTGACTGAAAGGACTGATACTTTTAATATCCTTCTTACAGAGTTGATGATGTTTACCTAGGCTTCACGAGGAGTTTGATCCAGATTCACTTGAGGAAAAAAAAGGCTCCCTGAGCCTTGTCTAATTATAAATATGACTATTCTGTCTAAACCATTAGACAGTGTGCAAGTTGGAGCAGCCAAAATGGAATTGTCACAAGACCTGTCTGTTGCAATCTTGCTGATCAGAATTCCCTCAGGCTCTCATCAGCAAGAGAAGAAAGAAGAGGGCAAAGACTGGTTGGGGGAGGCAGGGAGAAGCAGTGGGGCTGGAGGGCAGGGAAGCCATAAGGGAGCCTGAGTGGCGCAACAGACTAAAGCACTGTTATTAACACCAGCTGTCTGCAATTACTGTAAGTTCAATTCTCACCAGGCTCAAGGTTGACTCAGCCTTCCATCCTTTCAAAGGTAGGTGAAATGAGGACCCAGACTGTGGGAGCAATAAGCTGACCATGTATAAAATATACAAAAGTATGAAGGCTATTGCTTAACGCATTGTAAGCCGCCCTGAGTCTCCTGAGAAGGGCGGCATATAAATTTAAAAAAGGGGGGGGGAGATGGGGGGGGCGGCTGCACTTGTGAATCTGGTCAGGCTGCCCAGAACCCAAATGGTGACACAGGACTATAGGGGCGCTGCAATGGCCATAACTTTGAGGACTGTCTACCGTAACTACCATTTGATCAGTGCCATTGTATCTTCAAATGGTCATTGAATGAATAGTCACTAAGCGAACAGCACCTGTAAACTATCCACTTCCCATAAGAGTGGGTTTTTTTAATGAAATAGGAAAACAAGGATAAGATTTAGTGATCAAAGAAATTGTTCTAGACATATCCAAATCCTTGGGCCATATTTAAAGCAGCTGTGAAGAAAGGAGGGGGATTTCATGATGCATCATTAACAGTAAATGTGTACTAAAATAATTAAGCCAACAGAGCTCTTGTTAGTCTGCACAGACATCAATATAAAGAGATTTAATACCTTTCCTCCTATTTCTGCGTTTAACATCTTTTGCCTCTTTAGATTTGCCCTTTTTCTCTTCCTCGGACTCTCCATCACTCATTGTTAATTTGTGTCTTAACAAACGGTGCCTGTATCTAGGTTTCTTGGCCTCTTCGGCATCTGAATCCGAGTCAAACTCATCTTCTTGTTCATTCTCTCCTGTTGCAGGAAAACAAAAAAACATTAAAAAAAAGACTTACACGCATAAATTTTCCTAGTTTGTATCAGTATCAGATTTATATTTGGAACAAGCACTGAACAAATCATTATTTTTACTAGTGTTGTTAAACAAGCAAATTACATTTAAGTGGTAAAATAGCTTTTTGGTTACCCTTTGCCAAGCACCTCTCCACCCAGTGGAATATTTGGGATCCATCCATTCGGGGAGGGATGCTCTTAAGAACTAGAAAAATGGTGCTGAGGAGAGGAGGCAACATGGAATCCAAAGACTTAATTTTGCAGACAAATAAAAATCCTCGGGGCAAAGTTTAAGTGGCATATTCAGAACCTAAGAATGCTGCTCTATCTAGTCCAGTAGTCTGGCCAAGCAACGGCACAAGGAAGCCCGCTCATTTCCAGACAGAGGGGCTTCAGAGGGAGTCCCCCACTGATTCCCATGATTTTTATGAAGTCCTCCAAGCCTTTTATGAAGCCAGCCAAGCTAATAACCACCCGTGCATCTTGGAATTAATCTAACAATGGATTTCACCATCATTTAACATTTAATGGTTGCCTGGTGGTAGCAAATAGTACGCTATTGAGGAACTGTTATAATGCACTTTGATATGAAAATGCGTTCAAATATATATATATATATTTTTCTGTCAGGTGCTTACCACTATTGTTTTTGTTTTTGGCTCGCCTTCCTTTCTTTTTCTTCCCATCATTGGATTCTTCATCAGAAGAAGCATCCTCCTCTGAGGAAAGATTGGCTTTGATTTCTTCTAAAAGCATTTTCTTGGCAATTCTTTGAAGCAAAACAAAAAAGGTGTATTCCATTGGTTCACCAATAACAACCAATAAGCAGATCAAGCATTATTAAACAAACTGAGCAACAGATGGCCATCAGCCATGGAATTTGGCCTAGAGTATCAATCTGCTTGTGGAAGCAGGAGTTGTTAAACATTTTCAAAGTCCATCAACTGATGAGTTTGCTGTACAAGTAGTCCTTGACTTACAACTGTTTGTTTCGTGACTGTTCAAAGTTACAAGGCACTGCAAAAAGTGACTTAGGGCCGTTTTCCCCAGTTATGACCACTGCAGCACTCCCATGGTCACATGATCAAAATTCAGACGCTGGTCCAACTAGCATGTATTCCTGACAGTTGCAAAGTCCCAAGGTCACTTCTAACAACCAAAGTAAATGGGGAAGGTAGATTCATTTAACAATCGTCTTAACAAATGCAGTGGTTCCTTTAACAGCTGTGGCAAGGAAGATCATAATGGGGCAAAATTCACTGAACAACTGTCTTGCTTTACAACAGAAAATTTGGGCTCAATTGTGGTCATAAGTCAAGGACCATCTATAGTTTCTGCGGCTGTTGTTTATACCACCTTTGTGCTAACTTCCATTTTCTACAGTATCATACTATCGATCTATATAGTACAGCAATTTTAGCTGAATATCAGGATCAGTCATATTTCAATAATGAAATATCATTTTAAAGAGAAAGTTTAAAAGCCAGTTTTTGAGTGCTATTTTTTAGAACTGTGCAAGATAACAAACCTTAAAGGCAGATTAAGCAGTCATATCTTGTGATTAGTGACAATTAGTGGCCCATCAACACTGCCCAAAGGAAGCCCATTAGACTGGCTTTCCTGGCTTAAGGGTTCTTGTTGACTGACAAACTCTTTTTGTTTTAATCATAGTAACGAACGCACGAATACCAGTGGCACCTCTGCAAAGGAACCTCACTTTCCCCCTCATACCAAGGCAAGCCAGGCAGTTCAAAACAATAATGATCAAGGCAAACTTTGTCCTCTCCTTCTCGTGGGCAGATACCACAGGATACAGAAAAGACCAATTGCAAAAGCCTTGAATACCAGAACCTAAAACTGTGCTGATGGGTCTAACTGGTGCAATTTAAAATAGAAGCAGGTCATCTCATTCTGAGTATGATGATAATAATGATTAATAATAGTAATAATAGTAATAATGGTTGCCTAGATACATGGAAATTTTGAACCCATCAGACCTGAATATCCTGACTTTGTAAAAAAAACCCACCTTCCTTGGAAATGCCTATATACTCAGACGTTACCTTAACAGCTCTTAGGTCCTTGGTTGGGACTTGAACTGTTAAGTTTTTACTAGTCCCAGACTGTGAATCAAATTGAAGATTATTATTATTATTATTATTATTAATAATAATAATAATAATATTTGGTTGATACCTAGGATGCTGGCAGCAACCCATGTCAACCATTAGCACCAGTCAATGGTATTTGTGATACATTTTAAATGTCCAGTTGACCGAGTTTCATGTTTAATGAATAAAAGAGATCATCATCATCATCATCGTCAATGTTTTTCAGATTCTTGGCCCACATTCAGCACAAGAACTAGTTCTCAGTGACAGAAAAGAAATTAGAGCAAACCGAGAGGGTTTGTCCCTAGTTTTCTAAGAATCTCAGACTGCTTTCAAAAATTCCCTTGGGCTTTCCTCAAGTTTCATCACACTTTTTCAGTCTGATGCACAAGTATTTTTGGACTAAAACAGATCCCAAGAGCAAGATTGGTATGTACCACTGTATTGATCCCCCTTAATAAAATCAAAAACAAGGAAAATGCTAATCTAATATAAATCTTCAGGAAGCACTTTTCTTCAATGAAATTGAATGGGAAGGAGAAATTTAACACAAAAGAAAGTTTAACTCTTTAACCATAGCCATCCTTTTCTCCAATGCTGTATCAAAAATATTTGGATTTCTCCAAAGCAATGGATTAAACTTGTCAGCAAAGTAGAACAGCAGCAGGGCATCTCTGGAGAAACTCTGCTAGCAAGAAACCAAAGGTGTTGCGACAAGGAGAAGGGCTTCAAGGGGAAGGCTTACTTACATCAACTTTGACATACTTTGGGATTTAAAAGTCACCATGCCCTAAAAAATATGCTTTTACTGATAAAGGAGAATATTTGTAGCTCAGGGTTGAAATAAGGGGACCTTGGTGCTCTCTAGCTTGGTTGTTTTCTTGCATGACCCAAACTAGGCAACATCATCAATGCTGGTCAAGTTACCCATCTGCCAAAAAACCACCAAGCTCAGAGAGCACCAAGGACCTCTGCCTGACATGCTTTTTCTCATGGTGTATTTTTGCTGTCCAAATTAACAGGTTTGAGCCTGCCGGTCTACCATGAATAACTCATACATTTTCCTCAGTTAGATCACAAGATGTACAAGTATGTTAATCAGCATGTTAAATTTTATGATGAACAACACGATAATGGTTAGAAATGATTACTTGGTATTAAGTAGGTTATCTCTGAATATTGTTTTCCCCTCCCCTCGCGCCTAAATTAGAACTGTCCATAAACATTCATTTACAGATTTTTATTTTTATTTTTTGTAGACCTGATTCCACATTTCTGGAATCCTACCACAGATTTTGACCTTGGTTTCTATGGAAAGCAAAGCCAAAGAAAAACAGAACTGTTGACAAAAGCTGAGTTTTTTTCTGTAACAATTTTAACTAAATGTGACAATTCCAATTTCTGATCAAATTGTTGTATTTAGTGTTTCCATACCTAGCTTTTACCAAAGGAACAAAGAAGCAAACCATCTCAAATTATGCTTGGGTTTCAAAACATGTCATATCAGATAGTTGGACTTCCAAAAGGAGACACATATTCTAAGTGGGGGGTTGGAGTAGATGACCTACAAGGTCCTTTTCAACTCTGTTAATCTGTTGAAGTCATAACTGATAGTAAAATGATTTGCTGTTTCAAATAAAGTCCATTTTGACTGCTGTAAAGACATAAAATGCTAATTAGCTAGGAAAGGAGATGCAGCCATGGGAATGAACTTCAGAGAAGTTGAACCCTCTATTCATTAAATCTTTATTTAGTAAACATAAATACGATTGACAAATCCTAGTGTATTACTCGGGTTTATCATCCAGCCTTCCCATACTGTGATAGAAAGAATATGCTCACAATATAAACTACTTTAAATTGCCTTTAAAAAGCAACATTATGAATTAGATCCTAAGTCTATTAATCACAACTAATACATTGGATTGTCAATCTCTAAATCTCTGATGTTTTCTGGATTCGGCCATCTTTAAATCGTTGTTCTAATAGCCAAGATGGCAGTTATCTGCAGACCCCATTACCAGAAGCGAATACTGCCTTATTTGTCTTCAACAAGATTGTTGGGTGACTTCATCAAATGTTTATTCAATTTGTAGTACTGAGGTGAGAATGGCTTTTACTCCTTTCCAATTCTACTGTATCCTGATCTACTGCAGTTTCAACTGCAAGACTAAATGCATATATATTTGCACAGTCACATGTGTAATTTCTACTTTTCCGCACCACAGGCAATTTTTGATATCAGCTCTGGGCAGGGTCTCCTGTATCCACAACTGCATGAATCAACATTGTTTATAGCAAGGGGAGGTGAGTGTTAAGCAAATTGGAAGTCCATTATGCAGAGGGTCAGAGGTAAGGGCCCCAAATCCATGTACATGTTTTCTAAGATGTCTTACCAACTGCCATACCAAGTATGTCTGCAATTACATATTTGACATACTCTGAGTATGAGAGTAAATTAAAAACATTACATACTTTAATTCAGTTTAGTTGGTATAACATGACTAAATAGTGTTAAAATTTGAAACTTCCAAGAATGATAAACTGAATATTATGAGGACAATATGAATGACAATAGCTAAATAAATTGTTTCCTATTATATCTTAGTAGAAAAAAAATGTGTTTCTTAAATTAAATGCTTGGACGAGAAACATGTTTTACAAAAATTTATTGCATCCATCAAATACTTCAAAGGCATTGTGCATGAATACACTATGAATCTCTTAATGAACAAAATAACTCCAAACATATTAAAACAGCACTATTTAAAAATTCAGACAAACCAATCATAAACAAATACACACCACAATGAAATACAGCACTGTCTGTTATATTAAGACTCACTAAAATATTGCAAATTGGCAAACTTGATTTTAACATTTTTAACAAGAGACATGTTAAAATAGTTTCTTCAGAAAAAGAAAGTTTTAAATACAACTGTCTAAGTTGTAACAATACTACAGATCTCTTAACATCTTTCTTTGGCCTGGCAGAACTGTTTCATCCATTAAAAAAGCAAAAGCAAGCAACAGTCAAATTGCAAGCCTCAGCACATTTACTTGAAAGTTTGGGGATCACAGTGCAACTCCCAATGGCAGATCTCAAGCGCAGGCAAAATCAGTTCAGCTTGCAAACGAGAGCAGGGATGGTAACCCCGGCTGCATTTTTGTGCTGCATGAGCTGCTCTTCAGGGAGAAGCAGAAGCGTCTCCATGGATGGGAGGCTTTCCGCACACAGCTCTTGGGACCCTTCTAATAGTGAAACAATGACTTAATTGCAGTTTCTTGATTCTGAAGCAAAAATGGTGCATTTCAATACATGTTAACCAACATACGTATTGGTTAAGATTACCGGTACTTGTCTATGAACACCAACTCCATGTAAGAGAGGTAGATCAATTTTATTCCTGGATAATACAGTATTCTGGGTTTTTCCCACATTAAAGCAATTCCAGAAATTTTATGAGTAAAATTAAAATTTTTGATTAAAAATATGATTGATTTACTAAGCACTGCGAATTTTTTGAAAAATCCAACTTTTGATTTTTTTATATATAATTTTTCTACTAGAAATTAATTTTTAAAACTTAACAATGAAATAATGAACTCTTCTACTTTGACTCTTTGAAAGTCTTTACAGAATTTTTGAACAATTTCCTCACCACTGTTTCTATAGCAATCCCTAAACAAATATTAAAGTCCATTTTCAAACATTTTTTAAACATTGTATATGAAAAGCAAGTAATAACCTAGAATAGCAGCATTTTATCTGTACCCAGGTCCACACTGGAGAACAAGTTAAGCGTTAAAATTCATTTCAGGTACAAAAAAATATGTTTTGTTTTCTCTAGGTAAAAACCAGTTTACTTAGTAACAAACAATTCTAAGCCCGCAAAGCCAAATGCATCTCTATCACTCCCAAAATATTCTATGGAGTTTGCTGAAACAGTCCTTGCAAAGAAACTGCTTGATAACCAACATTAGGCACAGGTGCCTTAACAAAAGCATCTTGTCAATTCTGTAACAGTGCAATCCTCTGCATATCTTCTTAGTTCAAGTTTCCCTGTGTTCACTGAGGCTTCATGCCCTGTTAAGTCACTAAAGATTGCAACCTGTTCTACTAATTAAAAAATCCCTTTTATTCTATTCTTTCCTGGTTTCTATCAGTTACAGAATTCGTGTGTTATGAAGTTTATAAGGCCTGCAAAACGGAATCCTTAATTACAGTCATATTTTAACATTAAATGTTAACGAATATACATGTATGCGCATGTTCAATTTAACATGCGACTGTAGTCTAAACAAAGCCAATAAAATTTCAAATGATTGAAGCAGGCGGAAATTCAAGTTATCATATTACTACTACCAAGAGTTGAGTTTTGAAATTATAAGAATTTGTAATTCAGGATACTAGGAAATGGATTTTTCCAAAAGCTTGTTCTACTTCTGGCTAGTTTTGACCAAGTGTTTATAAGAGCTAATTTATACTCCGGTTGAAAAGGAATTCAAGTGCCATCGAAATGCTATCCATATGGAATAACTGCTCATCTCCCATTCCCGTGGAGAGTTGTAATTATCAAATTGCTTTTTGTTTAAAGAGTTGTACAATTTACACAAAATCCACATTATACATGGAAACTTAAAATGGACAGTGCTGCATTTATAACACACCCTATGCAAGGTGTGTGTTTTAACACTTAAATCGTATTTTCTTTTCATTTCTGGATTGGGGGGTTTGTTTTCTGGCCTCTCGTTCAAGCTGGCGGGAAGCCTGTGAGCGAGTCTGTACAAGGCAGGCACTTCTGGTTTTTACAACCTGCTTGCTGCTCCGTTGCTCTCGCTTGAGCCCACGCCTAGGGTGTGTTATAATCTGTTTAAAGTCCTTACGGGTGGAATCATACCTATTCTCGGGATCATCGTCGTCATCTTCCTCTTCTTCCATTGGCACAGCTGCAGATTGATGCTCTCCTTCATCTCCTTTAGAAGAAAAAAGGCGGAAACTTATTTGGCCCAAAAGAGAAAAACTTCTTCTATCACTGCTATGAGATACTATCGCCACTATTTGGGAAAATGCCACTTCTTTCCAGATGCGTAAAGCCACCCAAATCCTATGCGCTATAGAAGAAATTCTGCATGACTCAACCTTGTGAAAAGGAAGAATTAATACACCCTACAACTATTTTTCTAAAATCAGAAAGACAAAAGGGAAATTTTTAGGGTTTGTCAAATTTTTCAACTTTCAATTTCCAAACATTAGGAGGGCTAAAAAGTTGTGACACGCCTTAGGGATTGTAAAGATAGTTTGGTTACTTTAATGTAATTTAGATGTGCTGGGTAAATAACTACATAAATATCATAATTTTTTAACATTTTGTTCGTTTCACAGGTCAGCCATGTTTCTCTTTGTGTTAAATGTTATTTTATCTGAGAGTGTTAATACTGCTGACCTCATTTCCTGTGAGTATGATAACTGATCTGCAATGGCATTTAAACAAAGACTTGGGAACATTCATGCATATCAGCAACCTAATTGGGACTGACAGAGACTTGTTGCTGTCTGATAATGCGAGACATTCTCAGATACGGTCTACTGTTAAGAGAACAAAGTAGCAATGATGCTAGAAACTACCCAGCAGCCAGTCTTGCAAGAGACATATATCCAAAAGTGCTTGAAAAATAGGAATGAGCGAACAGTTCTTTTGGGACCCCAGTTGTAAATTCACGAGTGACAATCTTAAACAAGTCAAAAACATATATCTTGGTAGAGGAAAGCTAGATGCCAAAAAGACTTTCACTGTGAAACTTGACAAACCGTTCGACATCCTCAACTGCAAGTGTCAAATTGTTCTGTGTGCCAAATTTGGCTGCCCTGCTGGCTGCAAAAAAGGAGCTCACATTAACTGTACCTGCTTCATCCAAGAAGTTTCTTGGGTGAGAAGCAAAATGACTTCAAAGAAAAGCCAGAAAGTCTAGTTTGCCTCTTGAAAAAGCACCTTTGGAATAACCATGATTTGGATGACTGAGAATCTCCACAGACATTTAGTTAGATAAGATTCATGCAGAAAAAAATTTTTTGTAGCACAAGTTGTAATTTTGAGAAGATAAATTTTATTTGGGTTACAAGGGACTTTTGTGGGGTATATGATCAGACATGGATTTAACATACCAAGCTAAACGTTGTGCAATTGCAAAAATAATAGCACATTTGAATTCTTGGTGTAAAAACACATATTTTTAGAACCCTTCACTGAAAAAAAATGGCAAAACTTAATTTTCACCCCATTAAATGACATACCCTAACATTGAGGATTAGTATCTGTAGATCTTACATTTTGGCACTTGGTCCATTCAAACATATGGCAGGGCAGTGTCCTCCTGTAGTAATTTATTTACTTAATTCATTTATTTATTTATTCTTGTATTTATATCCCGCCTTCATTATTTTCAAAATAACTCAACCCAGCGAACATATCCAACATGCTTCTCTCCTCATATTTTCCTCACAACTCTGTGAAGTGGGCTCAACTGAGTGAGTGACTGGCCCAAGGTCAATCTATTCTATAGATTAAAGCAAATGTAAATGGAATTAACACCATGTATTCCACTTTGCAAAAAGAGCACACTACAAATGTAATGAATTATCCGGCTAGAGCTACAGATCTATTCAAGACAATGCCAAGAATTCAAATGACAGACCTAGTTTCCTTGGTTACGAGTAAATTCCATGAGCAAATGTAATGATTATCATTCAATTATTGTTCTTAGTATACAATTTGACAAAGAATTCCTAATAAATTCTATCAAAAATAGACCTCCATAAAATTAGGAGTGCAATTTACTATGGCCATAATACTGCACAACATCGATACAGATGCTACATTACAAAGCGTTCTCGTTTGTAAATGCTAAATCACCTTTCTCTGGGATGAATCCCTCTCCTACAACTTCATTTAAACAATAGATCAATACCATCAATGATCATGGTTTTCAAGACATAGTGAAGGGATATTGTTAGGCCATTCCTCAGTTATCCTAGATAACTGGCCTATGATTTGCTTATGAACTCAAAGGCTTTGTAGAAAGAAAGCCAGGTTAGTCTGTGGTAGGCAAAATTCAGGATGAGTCTGGAAGCACCTTTTCCAACAAATGGGTTTCGTTAAAAAGCCTTAGCTTTCTTGCACTATCCATCTGATGAAGTGAACCGCGGCTCATGAAAACTTAGGCCTTTTAATAAAAATTTATCAGTACTATTCTGATTTTTGGCAAATTTAATGTAGAAGCAATGTAAGAACTATTAAAATCAAATTCTCATTCTACAAGCCACCCCTTGGATTTAGCTTGGAGAACTCATAGTTCCTGTTTGTACACAGGGCAAATGTTGTTTGCAGGGTGAAATTTGAAGGAGATTAGTACCAAGACACCACTTAAGTGTTGGGTGGCTAGTTGATAAGCAATTTGGCAGGAAGCGATACAATATTTAGAGATGGTCAAAGGGATTGATTGGGATCAATATTATGTTTCTTCGCCTTGTTACGGAAATCTGGGTAACTTCTCAATTTCATGGGTATAGGAAACATTTAATGAATTGAAAACATATTAAAAATTCTAGTGGTTCTAGTAAAGGCCTACTTGTGTAACAACTATGGTGAGGACATCTGCAACATAACAGCCAAAAGATTCAAATATACAAAGTCTGTCAAAGAAAAAGCAACAAGGCCAAGTAACACACAGTTGGTCTCTTGAAAGCAAGGGCTTTAAAAGTCTTCTCCAAACCCTGCCCAAAGCTCAGTGGTTATATTTTTGTGTCCAAGGGGGCTAATCCATAGCTAGGTGTTCTATTTCTCAGTAGACATACCTATGCTTCCTAGTCCCGATTCCACATAAGAAGAGGGACAAATAGAGCTTTCTTTTAAGGGTTTAGGGTCCCCTGTCCTTCATTGGGGTCTCTTGGAGTATCTTGCTACTCACAAGCTCATGATAGGTTTTAGAGGGTCTTCTGAAGAGTCTACCCCAGAATCAAAAATCCCAAATTGAAGTTAAATTTTAGATCACAAATCACTAAGAGGTTCAAAAAAAAAAAAAAAAATATGCTGCAGCCCATAAAATGTGAAAAAAGTACCAGGCACTTCTTAGTTGAATAATAAACCTGTCTCTCCCTTTCAATGTTTTTTAGAAAAAGCACAAAGGACATGAATACTTTCATTTCTCCTCTAGAGAGAGGATCCAGAGCTTCTGTCATTTCCCCCTTATAAAAGCCATCTTGCTCCAGTTAGGCCAGGCCATTTCTTAGCAACAGAGTTCCTTCCAGCTGTGGGACAAGCTTAACTTTTCCAACAATAACATTTGAGAGCATCACTAACTGAATTCTACTGTCTTAGGGCTGTGTTATGGAAAAACACTCATAAAGGAAATCCTACAGGCTCAGTATTTTTGTGGGCATCTTTTTCTTTGTTTCAACCACACTACTTCTTTATTCAAAAGGAATTCAAAATTTTAAATCAAGTGAACATGTTGATCTTTTTTAAGCCAAAGAACAGCCTAGCTCCATTTGCCAAAAGAATTAGTGGAGACAAGACCAAGAAATCTAATATTTAGATTTATCTAGATATTTAGAACAGAAACAAGGAATTTTTTAGCATGGCATAGTCCCTACGCTGTTTCAAGCTTATCACAAAGTATACCAAAAGCAATTGGAAAGCATAAGGATATAATTACACTAATTATAAAATATTAAAAGCATTTTTAAAAAGCATATGGCAAATAAAAAACATTGTTATTACTATAAAGAAAAATATATCAGATTATATCATTTTTTTCCCTAAATACCGTTAAGAGTTATTTGGAATTTAACAAAGATTTTACTTGTCACATATGTCATAAAATATGGGTAAATCGATTTGTAGCATTTTTAACTAATATGTAACAGTTGTATGTTGTTGGTACATTCTTCCTTTAGCAGTACTGTTCTTATATATAAATTAGGAGAGCAAATCATTTTTTTTTAAAAAAATGCAATGCTGGGAATGATCATCCTTTAATGTAATGTAAATCTCAATATGACCAGTGAATATTATGCTTTATTTTGGTTAAACAAACTATTAAGATAGATTGAAGCAAATGACATAATGGTTGTCTTGCTGGAGTTAAATAAGGTTAATCTAATGGGCAACAGCTGATTCTAACTGATTAGAATCTAATGGACGTTTGATACTGAAATATAAAAAGTAAGATTTCACTGATTTAAAAGCAGTTTTTGATTTGATCCCCAATCATTATTTAGGATCAAATGTGCTGCTATTCCCATTAATTGTAACTTTTCATTTGAAATACTATCAAATAAAATTAGATGAAAAAAATATGCCCATCTTATAGCAGTTCCTGTTACTTGAGAAGTTCAGCATAGCTGTTTATTAGCCCCAATACATTAAATATAATTTAAAATGTTATAATTAAAATGGGCATGTCATTATGAGTGCGCCACTTCTTTGGCTATACAAATTATGACTGAGCTTATGCACGGCAGACAGACTCTTTGTGTGTCCAATCACTTTTGACCAATAAAGAATATTCTATTCTATCTGGAGAGTGAGCTTTATATCACCATTCTGTCACTGTTTCGCAATGCGATACATATGCAACTGCATTTTCCCCTTTTTGTCATATTAAATCCTTCAGTTTCCTACTATACAATCCTAGTTTTTATTAAATAAATGCAATCCAATTTAACATGGGCTAGGAAGGCGGCTGTAATTAGCCACTGGACAAGCACCCTCCAGAAACTGGATGGAGAGCTGAGGGAAAAGCTAAATTTATACCTTTTTTTGGTTTATAATTACATTTAAATAGAATAAAGGTAACATGATTGTCTACAATCATATTTACTAATCTTCCCTTTTTCTAAGTTTAAAACTGTAATATGGTGACAGCCTTTCAAGATTGTGTAGGAGTTACTTCAAGACTTCCAGGGCTGGTCCTCCAGCTTCCAGACCTCCAACCCATGTTTTGATCCATTCAGCACCCAACTAACTTACAGAATGCGCTTCCAGAAGCTGTCTGGATGACTAGCAATTTAAATGCCTTTAAAATATACTGCTCAAAAAAATAAAGGGAACACAAGCAGAAGACATCCGAGATCTGAATGAATGAAATAGCCTTATTAAATACTTTGTTTGTTACATACAGTAGTTTATATGCTGCTCAAACAACTAAAGGGAACACACTAAAATGGGGGTGGGCATGGCAGTGTGTGACGCACCCAGCCCACAGGCCGCACATTTGACACCCCTGGTCAAAAGCCTCTTCATAACTTCTATCACATTCCTCTTTATCTTCATCATCAGTCGTCTGTCCTTCATTTTCATAAGAGATAATTACTTCATTTGTCACTTATCGAAATGTCTGGAATACTTCTCTGCTTATATTCAGTGAGCCTTTGTCTCTCATTGTCTTGCTGTTTTGCCTTTTGCCTAGTCGTTTCTGCTCGGGCACATCTGGCAAACCAATCTGGTGCGACCCAAAAGAACCAACCTTGTCTCGCTGACCTTTAACGAAAGCAAGTTCCTTCAATGATATCTTCGTCTCCTTAGGGCAGGTACAGTTAATGTGAGCTCCTTTTTTGCAGCCAGCAGGGCAGCCGAATTCGGCACACAGAATAATTTGACACTTGCAGTTGAGGATGTCAAACGGTTTGTCAAGTTTCACAGTGAAAGTCTTTTTGGCATCTAGCTTTCCTCTACCAAGATATATGTTTTTGACTTGTTTAAGATTGTCACTCGTGAATTTAAACTGGGGTCCCAAAAGAACTGTTCGCTCGTTCCTACTTTTCAAGCACTTTTGGATATATATGTCTTGCAAGATTGGCTGCTGGGTAGTTTCTAGCATCATTGCTACTTTGTTCTCTTAACAGTAGACCGTATCTGAGAATATCTCGCATTATCAGACAGCAACAAGTCTCTGTCAGTCCCAATTAGGTTGCTGATATGCGTGAATGTTCCCAAGTCTTTGTTTAAATGCCATTGCAGATCAGTTATCATACTCACAGGAAATGAGGTCAGCAGTATTAACACTCTCAGATAAAATAACATTTAATACAAAGAGAAACATGGCTGACCTGTGAAACGAACAAAATATTTAAAAGTTATATTTATACAGTTACTTACCAAGCACATCTAAATTATATTAAAGTAACCAAACTATCTTTACGATTCCCCAAGGCACGTCACGTTTGAGCATCCCTAATGTTTGGAAATTGAAAGTTGAAAAATTTGACACACCCTAGAAACGAAACAAAAATGTTAAAAAGTTATGATATTTATGTACTTACTTACCAAGCATATCTAAATTATATTAAAGTAACCAAAATATGAGGCTGACAATATCTTTACAATCCCCAAGCATGTCACAATGTTTGAGCACCCCTAAAGTTTGGAAATTGAAAGTTGGACATTTTGACATGCCCTAATAGATAGCCCTATGCTGTGGCATTTCATTGTCAACTGGTTCTGAAATTTTGCCTTAAATGTACTTGTCTCCATGTGCATGTTGTTATGTGCTTCACTTATAGAAAATCTAGCCAACTTTTCATGACAGGTAATCTTAAATTGTGATATAACTGTAAGTTTATATCTGGTTGTTTTAACTGTTCTGTGTTGCAACTATTGAATAATAATTTTATATTTTCATTGTAGCCTTGACCAATTTTGGGAACAAAGGTATTAAAAAATCTGAATCAATGTTTCTACCAATAAACTGAATCAAAAAGCTTCTCTCTATATATATGAACAAATAGGTTGAACATTTCTCATAAATAGTTATTTCATTTTCATGGATTATAAACAGTCTATAAACAGCAACACAGCTATTATTAGACTTTGCTTAAGCCAATGATCTATGAGTATTTTTCATTTTTCTTTCTCCTTTTTTATAATGGTAGATATACATCAAGGCAAAGTTTAGCAGAAACCAGAAATATTGACAGAAAAAAGCCAAAACATTCCAAGTGAATTTTCTCACCCTAGTATTCTTCCATGCACCTAAATGTACCTATCCGTGTACCTAAATTACAGCTTTCAGAGTTTCTAGTCAGCAATGTTAGTGGCTGACTGAAAATGCTGGAAACTTTACATTTAAATCAAATTTTATTTTGAACAGTTCATCCTCCTAAGGAAAAAAGGGCCTCCAAGAGGCACCTGCTTAACCATTGTACTGAATTTCTTCTTTTTAACAGTCATAACAACAAGAGAAGCAATTTAGCATAATCCAAATAACATTCTTGAAACCTAAATGCAAAGCACCCTAAAAATGAACATCTTCAATAAATTAGTAAAATGTATGGATTAGGCTCAAAAACATATAGAGATATGTTTTTTTCTCTAAAGAAATAATAAAAGTTTAGATGTAAATCATTTGCACACCTGAAGACTGAAAAAATCCCAGTTTTCTGTCCACCAACAAACTTTCTGTTACTGGCTTTATTTTCTGTTCATCGCTGCTTTCCTCGCCCGCTGAATTCAAATTTTCGTTTTCAGCTTCATCTGATGAGGATGATGTGGCAGCAGCACTGACAGATGTGTCCTTGGTTTTTTTTAACTCGCGTTTCCCTGTCTCTTTAGAGCCACCTTTGCCGTTTCCCTTCTTGGCTGTCCCTCTCTTTTTGTTCTTTTTCTCCTCATAGAAGTCTTCATCAGAAGAAGAAAGGAACTCGCCTCTCTGTTTTTTTGAATTCCTCCTTTTAGGGTTTTTCTTTTTCTCTTTAGCTTTCTCTCCCTTTTTATTTAAATTGTCTTCCAAAGGGTCACAGACCGCTTCGTTTGGGGGAGATTTCTCAGCATCTGAAACATTATCTTGGAGTTTCTTGGAAGTTCTCCCTCTTAAATTCCTTCCTGTTTTTCCTTCAAGTGTTTTTTGGTTTTTACTGCTGCTTCCAGAAGCACTGCAGCTTTCTTTTTCCGGAGAAAGCTTATCAATTTCAGAAGAGGAATCACTTTGCCTCCTTTCAGAGGCCTTTCTCTCATTTGTGCTTTTTTCTTTTTCTTTTTTGGCTTTCTTGATCTCATCTGAGGACTCGCCACTTTGTTCTTGCTTTGGGGACCGTCCTGCATCATCAGAAGATAAATCCTGTGATTTCCCCCATGGTTTGCTTTGTTTGCCTGAAGTGCTGCTGTTGTCTTTTCTCGGGGAAACATTCTGTCTTCCTTTCAATGCGCTCTCTTTGACATTTTGCCCCTGCTTTTCTTTCACAGAGGCCTCTTTACCAGATGTGTCTTCCAAAGAGCTGCCTGCCTTCTCCTTGTCTGAAATTAAAAATTCATCAACTTCACTGGGCAATTCATTTTGCTGCTTCTGGTTTGATTCTCTCGTTTCTTTTTTAGGTAATTCCTCTTCCACAGAAACGTAATTCTCTTTCTCTGGCGTTTCTTTTGTAGTTTTCTTTGTTTGCTCTGTTTTTGTTGTATTTTCTCTTTCCAATTCAGAATCATTATGAGAAGAATCTGAGCAGTTCTGGCGTTTCTTTTTAGCAGCACCCAAATCTTTATTTGAATTACCTTTCTTAGCATCAAAATCTGAACCAGAACTAGAACTTTTCCTTTTTCGTTTTCCGTTATCCTCCTTCACCATTCTCTTTAATGTATTTAGCGCCTCTTTGGATATTTCATTGCTGCTATCAGGATCTGAAGAATTCTGGCTCATCATGGCCACCTCTTGGAGCACCGCAGGCATTTCATCGGAATCCGAACTGGGGTCTCCAGCAAGCTCTTTGTTTGACGGAGGACTGCAAACGGTGCTGCTCGGAGAACTCTCCTTGTCTTTTTTCCTTTTGGACGGTGTGGTTTTTCTGCCATACTTTTCACCATACGGTTCATTGCTATCTTCCTCAGAATTAGAAGTTAAGGTATTTATGTCTGTTGGACGCCTTAAAGGTGTAGTTTTAACTCGTGGAGACCTTCTGAGATCTTCTACCTGTGAAAGGAAATCTTTTTCTGGCATGCATTCAGAACTACAATTTTCTTTTCCATCTTCTTTGTCCTCTCCCTTTTCCAGTTTTTCATCTTGATCCTCAGGTTTCACAGGAGAAGAGGAGAAAGAAACTGGTGTCAATTTTACAACCAATTCCTTCTTAACTTTGGGAGAATGTATCAACTTAGTCCCACCCTTACTATCTTTAGATTTATTTGTATTTCCTGAACCATGTTCTGTTCTGTTTACAGTACTCTGTCCACCTGCTTTCTGCACATCCATACAGGATTCAAAAATATCCTCAGGAACAGATGAGGGAACAGAAAGAATGTCCATATCTGTTGCTTCAATGTTATTAGGTTTATATTGAAGCTCTTCACTTTTGCCAGTCTTTTTATCTTTACAGTTCAATTTTTTGTTTCCCGTCCGCTCTGTTACTGGCACACTCTGATCACTGGAAGGCTCACTGACATCAATTTTAGTTTCTTTGCATTCTTTTCCTTCAGTTCTTTTCATTTCACTGTTACTCATTTTAATTTCCGTTTCTTTCTCTTTGGTATGTTTCTGTTTGAACTTAGCACCCAGAGTTTGAATCTCCAGGTTCAGACCTTCCTCCAATGCTGCATGAGCCTTTTTAATGTCATTTAACACAGACTTAAACGCCTTCAGCTGACGTATATGTACTGTTCTGTTTATTTCAGAATTTTCAGCTGCCTCCTTGAGAAACTTTATAAAACTAGCATTCATGTTAGTTGTGGTTTCAGCAAGCTTTTTTGTTTTTTTCAGCAGTACTTTTGGCACCATTAATGCTTTATAGGAATAAGTTAGAGCACCAGAATATGGATGATCTAATTTCTTTTCTTCTCCATTACAATTTGAACTATTTTTCTTTGAAGAATATTTAAGGGAATTATCATACATTTTACTTTTATCACTGTCGACTCTGATTCTCTTCTTATTTTGCTGTAATAATTGTTCCAAATTTTCAAATACACTATCACAAGCAGTGACCAAGTCCAGCAAAGGTTCTGGCTGACAAATATAGCAATGCCATTTATTATTTTCATCCATTATAGTTGACAGCTCCTTTCGTCCTAAATTGCGCAATATACATTTTTTGCAGAATGCGTTATGGCAAAAGTCACAGCAAATTAAGTTTCCACCTTCAGCACACCATCTGAAATTAAAGTTTTAACATTTTTAAAATACGTTCCCATAAACAAATGACAGAAGTTTTTCATTAATATACAACAGGACTGAGATATAAGGAGCTAGATTATTTTCAAAAGATAAGACTATCTCCATTTTCTATCACAGGAAAACAAGCCAAATTGGCATTAATCCAGATAACCTAGGGCACGGGTCAGCAACCTTAAACACTCAAAGAGCCACAAAGATCCTAACTGGAAGCCCCCGTTGGAGGTGACCGGAAGTCCGGTTCCCCCATCATAGTCTCCTCCTAGCACGGCATCCTTTTTCCTCTACCTATCCTAACTGAAAGCCCTATCAATTGGGGAGCCGACCAGCAACACGGAGCTGACCTCTGCCCTAGGGATAGCCTACAGTAATTCATGAGACTGGAAATTCAGAGCTGTTCTCAAACCATGAGTTCAATGGGACTGGTGCACTTTGTTTCACACTATAAAAACCCTGGCATCCCAAAACTCATTAACTTCCCCTCAATTGTTCTCCAGTTACTTCTATATTTTTTTTTTTTGGACTAAATGCAAGTAAAATCATACAAATTATAGAAATAAAAAGCAAGGCAAATGAGGTGAACTATTTCTCCTATTTAAAGATCAATTAACAACTTTTGTAGGAACATGTATTTGCTAACTCTAATATATCAAATCCATATAGGCATTATTAATAAACCTTTAATATTGTCAAAATCCTAGGGGAGGGGGAGGGGCATTTTCTTTCCAAAAGAAAATGAAGCAATCTACTTTCTGAACATATTAAACAATGTGAGATAACTTCCATTCAGTTTATCAGGTTTAATTAAATGATGGCAATTTTATACACTTACCTACACTGTTCATCCATTCCATCTGCATCACGGCTGATGTCATCACTCATATAATATTTGAAACAAGTCTATCAAGAAAAAGTATTTTTTTTCAGAAAGCTTAATTAAATTGCTGGGTTATATTGCTTAACAGCATTCTTGCTTATGCTTTTTTTAGGACACTCAGGTCTTTTTTTTTTATTTATTTCATCGTTGCAATCAAATATAAAACACAAATTTTGCTTCCAAGTAATTTAGACAGTAAACTAAGCAGAACTTAGCTGAAACTGAGTCAAGGTTTTTTTTTATGAAATGTATACAATGCGTCAAATTGGCCACTAGTTTAAAAAAAAAAAAGATAGTTTACATCCCCATCCTGCCATACTATACATAGTATGTACCAAAGTTATATTCCATAGACTATTTATTATTTAAAATTACATTAAATGTTTGAATTATCATTTTCCTCTAAACATTTCTTTACTCATTTGATGCATGACCTTTGAACATTCCTAAATACAGAAGACCTTGCTTAGTGACAGCTTCGAGCAACAGCTGTGTGGAAAGTTAACTCTGTGACCAATGCCCACGTTTATGACTTTCATAGCATCTCTGTGTCTCTCAGTCACATATCTGCCATTATAGTCAGTTAGTACAGTATCAAATTGTCCTATGCCTGATCCATTTTTTCTTCTCCCTCCCCCCCTTGCAATCTCTCTCTGGGCTGCTTTTCTCTGCAGTACAGCATTTCCCCAAAAAGTGCAACACAAGTTAAGAAGCTCAGCTCTGTGACTTTCATTAGCCAGCTGCTGCCTGTAACTGATAAGACTTTGTTCCTTCCTAAACAGCTTGAGGTTTGAGCCCCGAGCACACTGTGCAAATAGCCAGCAACACCGCATTGCTTTTAATGTTTGCTCCCCGTTGTGTCCCTGCTTAATTTCTTGTAATCTCTTCCTCTCCAATGATTGTAAATACAAACATTAATTCCCTTCTTGCTAATTATCTCACTGCCATACATTCAAAAGTCAAGGGAATGAGGAAAAAGCTCTAAAGCAGCGGTTCTCAACTTGGGGGTCGCGACCCCTTTGGGGGTCGAACGGCCATTTCACAGGGGTCGCCAAAGCCCTCTCTCCCCCCCACACGCCTTCACTCACCCTCACTCTCTGCTCTGTTGGATCGCCGGCCGTTCGTTTACCCCGCCCACTCCCAATCTATTGCTGCCTCCGATGACTAGAGGAAAAAAAACTGTTTAAATTCTTGCCGGGGGGGCTTCAAAGGGCCGCCCTAGAGCCAGTGGTGCAGCCGAACCGTTTCTTAAATTGCTGGCTTGCCCCGCCCCTCCGTACCACTATTTATTGCCAATAAATAGTGGTGGGCGAGGGGCGGGGGAGCCAGCAATTTAACAAACGGTTCGGTGTTTTTTTATAATTTTATTGGCCCCCGGAGCTTCAGCATAGGCTAATTAGCCCTTGCTTAGATCGGCTCCCGACCCCCAGCTGATTTGCTCTCAGCTGTTTTGCTCAGAGCTCTGCTGCTTGCTTGGAAAGAGTGCAGATTTTTTTCCCCCTACCTATACTGAAAAACGAAAAAGAAAGTAAAGCAGGCTGTTGGCTTTGCACGTTGGAAAATTAGGCAGGCAGATTTCTTTTTCCTCACCAAAAAAGGTAGGTGCAAACAACGGGAAATTTAGGGAAAAAGAGGAGATTTTAAAACACAAAAGAAAAAAAGCTCTATTTAACTAGGGAATTGTAATAATTGAGATACTATTAATTGTATATTGTGTTGAAAGCAGAAATGGTTAAGTTGTGGTTTGGAGGAATATATGGGGGAAATTATTTGGTTTATTATTATTGGTAAATATAATTAATTGATTTGTAAGAAATTGGATTGCATGGAAATAATTGGAATATTCATGTTCATATTGATTAATATACAAAAAAGGTAGTTATATGACTAATTGATTTATATTAAAATGTTGAATTCATATTAAACAACTGTAATATTACATAATTAACCAATGTGAGGATGGATATAAAAATAGATGACAATGGGAAGGGGTATAATATAGAATAGAAGGGAAAAATTGAATTTGATTAAGATTAGAGATGAGGATGAAGGGTAATATTGGTTTTTTACAAAAATAGATGAGGAATAAATATGGCAAAAAGGAAATATAGAAATTGTAAATTTAATTGAAATGACTAAACACTGTTTAAATTTATGAACCGGCCAAATACTCTGTTCAAAGAAAATACATTGTATGTTTGTATGTGTGTTTCTAATTATTGTTATTTATTCATATTTGTTCTCTTTTATTCTTTAAAGTTTAACAATTCATTCTTTATCTTAATATCTTTATATTTGTTTGGGGTTGGCTTTCTTCCCTTTCATCTTTTTTATTGTACAGCAATCTTTCTCCTCAAACCTACCACCTCTCTCTTTTCTTTCCTTCTTACTTTCTCTTCCCCCCACTCTCTTCTTCTCCTCCCTACTTCCTCTTCCTTTCTCCTTCTCCTCCTCCCTTCCTCCCTCTCTTACCCTCCCTCCTATTCTAATTTCCTTTCCCTTCCTTCATCCCTCTGTATTGCTGTATCCTTTTATGCATATGGACTACTCAGAGGGCTGAAAAAGTTATTTCTGACTGGTCCTCGCACTTTTGACCAGTCTTCGAACTTACGACTGTCCTCACATTTTACGTTTTTGCCATATCTTGTCACCATGGTGAAGAGAAGCAGTTGTGAAATGAGTGACACATTGTTAAGAATGCTACAATGGGCATAAATGATGACCAGTCATAAGTGCGAAGACCGGTCAAAAGTGCGAAATCACTTTTTTCAGCCCTCTGGGTAGTCCTTTTGTGCATATGGACTACTCAGAGGGCTGAAAAAGTTATTTTTGACTGGTCCTCGCACTTTTGACCAGTCCTCGAACTTACGACTGTCTTCACATTTTACATTTTTGTCCTATCTTGTCACCATGGTGAAGAGAAGCAGTTGTGAAATGAGTGACATGGTTGTTAAGAATGCTGCACGGGCATAAATGTGAGGATGGTCATAAGTGTGAGGACCAGTCAAAAGTGCGATGACCTGTCAGAAATGACTTTTTTCAGCCCTCTGAGTAGTCCCTATACACTTAGCCATGGCCACCCGGTCACATGACCAGCTAGCCACACCCACCCAGTCACATGATCTCCAAGCCACGCCCACAAAATAAGCCACGCCCACAGAACCGGTAGTTAAAAAAATTAGAATCCACCCCTGGTTGGGGGTCACCACAACATGAGGAACTGTATTAAAGGGTCGCGGCATTAGGAAGGTTGAGAACCACTGCTCTAAAGTTTGTCCTTTAATCTGGCTTCTTTGTGAACTGAGCTCCAGAAACATCGACCACTGTTGGGAGTCATTAGCTCTTTGTATATAAGAGTATATACAATTGGAAATTAAATTAAATTAAATTAAATTTGGCATCATATCCTTCTGACGCTGTAAACCAAAGGAAAGCTGAAGTAAAACTGTAAGCACAATCACAGTCATGTGATTTTCCACTTAGTGACTGTGTCACTTAGCGACCAACTTACTGGTCCCAATTATGGTTGATAAACAAATATTACCTGTATAGTAACTTTATCTCTGAAAAAAATTAAAATTAATAAAGCATATTATGATTGGCCTATAGGCCTTGAGTTGTGGTACACTCTGTATATTTAATAGAGTGCTGGGTCTGCATCAGTGGTGGGATTCAAATTTTTTTACTACCGGTTCTGTGGGCGTGGCTTGGTGGGCATGTGACTGGGTGGGTGTGGCCAACTTGATGTCACTCACGTCAAGAGCCTTGGTAGTACAGTAGTCTAAAGCACCCTGTTATTAAGAACAGCTGCCTGCAATTACTGCAGGTTCGAATCTCGCCAAGGCTCAAGGTTGACTCAGCCTTCCATCCTTTCTAAGGTAGTTAAATTGAGGACCCAGTTTGTGGGGGCAATAAGCTGACTTTGTATAAAAATATACAAAAGTATGAAGGCTATTGCTTAGCACACTGTAAGCCGCCCTGAGTCTCCGGAGAAGGGTGGCATATAAATCAAATTAAAAAAAGGTGGGGGGGCACCTTGCCTGGCCTCTCCTCAAAGGCCTCAACGAGATACAATTTCCCTGCCTATTTATTTACTACTACTGAACATCCAAAATACACTAATCCTACGTATATATGTTGTATGTACATATTACATAGTATAGTGTTTATATAAGCACACAAAAAATACATTATCTACTATATATACTGTATGTGTATGTACACACACACACACAGCTCTTCTAAAGCTATACACATTCAACCTCACTTACTGCATTTGGAAAAACACACCCAGAGTCCACTTTCTGCCACACTTTTAACTATAACGTCTGTATATTAGAACATTACACACGCCTTCAGATGTTCTTCCCTAGTCTGCACATACATGACTGTTAGAGCCAGGAGTGGTCATGGATTGAGTAAAATGTGGTGAAACTTACTTAACAACGCTCTTGCTTGGCAACCAAAATTTTGGGCTCATAAATCAAGGACTATCTCTGCCTTCCTCTGCATGGCAGCGTTGTCCTAGTACACTCCTTCTCCTTTCTGGCAATTTTCCTCTCTGTTAGAGGGACCAAAATAATCCAGATGATATAAGGTTTCCTGCTGGAGCAGGGGGTTGGACTAGATGGCCTCCAACAAGGTCCCTTCTAACCCTGCTATTCTATGATTCTGTAAGGATCTCCTGCTGGAGCAGGGGTTGGACTAGATGACCTCTGAGATACCTTCCAGCCCTAGATTGCTGTGCTGTTTCAAAGTATCTTCTGAAGCCACGTCTAGTGCCAGGGTTTGTGGTCCTTCCTACCTCCTCTTTTTTCTCTCGCTCTCCCTTCCTCCCTTTCTCCCTCCATTTATCTATCTATCCATCCATCCATGCAACTATATGTCATTCACTTTCCCCTCCCTCCCTCCCACCTACCCATCCTTTCTTTTGTTCTTCCTCTTTCTTTCTCTTTCTCTCTCTCTCTTCCCTTCCTCCTTCCTAAGGCTAGGAGACCCACCCGAAACAAAAACTCCTTTGGATGAAACCGGCCATTGCCATCCAGCTTATTCAACTGAAGACAGACAGACAGTCAGACACACACACACACACACACACACACACACGTGTGTCTGTGATGGTAAGCTGCAAAGTGCAAACTAACGAAAACTTTTTTTTTGCAGTGCTTGTTTTTCTCAGTCCCAAGCCTCTCCCGATGTTTTCCTCTCCTTCATCACAGCGCGGGGCTGCAAGGGGGGAAATCTTAGGCGTCTGCTAGCAAAGAGGATCCTGGGCGCTGCACTCAATGGGGAAATGAGAAAGGGAGCTGCCGGCATGAAGGAAAGGCAAAGAAAAAAAGGGGCTTCCTTCCCCCACGCTGGCTGCTCTGTTGGCTCCGGTTGTTTTGCCATTGCAGCTTCGCCACTGCAGCGGTAGCATGCCCCATCCACCATCGCCCAGGCCCCAGCTTCCCCCAAGCATTTCTTTGCCTACCTGATTTCCCCTCCGTGGCATTTTTCCATCGTGCTTCTCCCATTGTGTGCCAGAGAGGGAGAGCGCCATGTGAGATGCAGCTGAAAGGTAGGCAAGCTGGCTGGCACTCAGAGACCGTGTGGTCGAGAGAGCCAGACGGAGAGCAGCAGCAGCTATGCCGGGCAAGCAGAGATGAGGAGTGACTGGGTGGGGTATGGTGGGCAACACAGAATTTTTACTACCGGTTCGCCCGAACCGGCCAGGACTGGCTGAATCCTACCACTGGTCTGTGTGTATATGTTTGTGTGCATTACAAAAAAATGTAAGAGCATATATGTATGTTTGTGTATGCCTGTGTATGTTTGTATAAGGATAAATAGAAATATAATTCAATATTGAAGAAATGTAATCCAATTTCTATAAAGTAGTCTAGTGTTGATGATTCCACAAGGATTCCTGAAAGGAAGACCATAAAATTGGGGATGTTTCTCTGCTTGGGGGCTGCAGGATGTGACCCTTGCTGAAAATACCCACTCTTGGGCTCCTTTCCACCAAGCTTTGTGGGAAGATGGAAGGGAGCCACAATTATCTGCGAAAAACAGCCATGAAGGTATTAATGATTGACCAAAAACTCAAATGGCACTTGCAAACACAATGGCAACCAAGGCAGCTCCTCAATAGAGGTGGGACACAACAGTATTGAGGCTGGTGGTTCAGTGTGTGGCTGCTGCCCATTCCAGTGTAAAAAGGACGTTGTCTCACCTGAACGTCCATTTTCGATGTGCTGCGACTCCAATCCATGGACGGGTAGCTTCTCCTTAGTTGCTGGGCAGAACTGAGTGCTGATCTCCTTCCTGCAAACTGGCCACGCCCACGCTGTCCAATCAGCTCCAGTCTTTTCTCACGAAGGCGCCAGAACTCAAATTGTAAAAACACTCAACTGGAAAATCAACACAACTGTAACAAATCCAAACATAGCAGAAAGCCCAAGGGTGGGTATGGATTGGAGTCGCAGCACATCGAAAATGGACGTTCAGGTGAGACAACGTCCTTTTTCCACTGTGCTGCTCCTCCAATCCATGGACGGGATGTACCCAAGTTCACTGCTCAGGGAGGGGGCTGTCTGCTCTCAGAGTCCTGGGTCGTGGCCACCTGTTGCAAAACCCTGCGACTAAAGGAAGCTTCAGCAGAAGCATACGAATCGATTTTATAGTGTCGAATAAACGACGAAACTGAAGACCATGAGGCCGCCCGGCAGATATCTAGAACTGACGCCTGTGTGGCCCAAGCTGCGGAGGCGGCCGCACTCCTGGTAGAATGAGCATAAATACGTGGAGGGCGAGGTCAGTCCTGAGCGTCATAGGCGGTCGCTATGCAGGCCTTGATCCATCGAGCCAACGTGGCTGACGATACTTTCCGCCCCAAAGTTGATGGATGAAAGGACACAAACATAGCTTCGGTCTGTCTGAAGGACTGCGTTCGTCTGATATAGCGACGAAGTGCCCGACGAACGTCCAAGATATGCCATAGTGCCTCTGAGGGATGGTGCGGATTCGGACAAAAATTCGGTAGTATCACCTCCTGGGCTCTTTGCAATAGTGAATTTACCTTTGGTAAAAACGCTGGATCTAGCCTCAGCACGACCCTGTCGCTGTGGAAGGTACAGAGTTCTTTGCGTATTGACAGAGCGTTAAGTTCCGACACCCGCCGAGCGGATGTAATCGCTATCAGGAAGGCGACCTTGAGGGTCAAATTCTTAAGGGACGCCGAGGCCAAAGGTTCAAATGGCGCCACAGTAAGAGATTTAAGAACCAGAGGTAATTCCCACGACGGGTACCTATGTACCACCGGTGGAGAAATGTTAGTAGCACCATGCAGAAACTCCCGAATTCTGGGATTCAGAGAAAGTGTGCGGTGTCGTTCACAAGTTATGACCGTTGATAGAGCTGCTACCTGGCGACGTAATGTCGCTGGGGCAAGACCTTTGGTGAGACCGTCATGTAAAAAGTCCAACACGTCCGGAATATCAGGTGATGTCGGGTCCACATGGTGTGTCAGGCACCAGGATGTAAAGGCGCGCCACGAAGCCTCATAAATTCGTGTCGTGGAGGGACGCCTGGCAGATTGAATCACAGAGATGACTCCGACGGACATTCCGTCCTTCTGCAATTGGAGCCGCTCAAACGCCAGGCGGTTAAGCGGAGCCACTGCGGATCTGGGTGGACGACTACCCCTTGGATTAGCAGGTCTGTCTGGAGAGGTAACGTCCAAGGTGGAACGATGGAAAGTTCTAGCAGGTCCGCATACCAAGGTCTTCGAGGCCACAGTGGGGCTATTAGCAGCAGCTCTGCCTCCTCTCGGATCAGTTTCCGAATTAAGCGAGGGATCAATGGAATCGGGGGAAAGGCATAAAGAAGCCCGGTGGGCCACTGACAACGTATCGCATCGCTGCCCTCTGATCTTGCGCTTGGATAGCGGGAGTAGAAACGGGGTAGCTGCGCGTTCTGGGCCGTGGCAAACAGGTCCACCTGAGGGTGGCCGAACCGGCGTGTCAGTTGTTTGAAGACAGTGTGGTTCAGGCTCCACTCTGCCGGATCGATGAGTTCCCGACTGAGCCAATCTGCCTTCACGTTGGATTGTCCCGAAATGTGATCTGCCACCAGGGACGCCGTGTGGAGTTCCGCCCAGGCCAAAAGTCTTTCGGATTCCATCATCAAGACCCGGGAGCGTGTGCCCCCTTCCCGATTTATGTGTGCCTTGGTAGTGATATTGTCCATTCGGACTAACACATGTTGACCTTCGAGAGTGTCCCGAAAATGGCGAAGAGCAAGACGAACAGCCCTCAGCTCTAGCCAATTGATGCTGTTCGCCTTCTCCGCCCGAGACCACCGACCCTGAACCACCGCTTCCTGCAGGTGGGCCCCCCAGCCGTGTAGACTTGCGTCGGAAGTCAGGACCAGTCGGTTGGGCTCGAGAAAGAGACATCCCTTCTGAATTGCCGATGACCTCCACCACCGAAGGGATAGTCGAACCTGAGGGGGTAAAACAATCGGAAAACTGGAAGTGCTGCGTCCCTGTTTCTGGAAGGGAAGAATCAGCCACTGTAGGGGACGGGCATGCCTGCGAGCCCACGGCACGATGGATATGCAGGACACCATCTTCCCTAGTAGTTGAGATAGTAGCAGAAGTGGCACCTTCCTTTGATCTTGTATTTGTCTCACCATTGCCTTGAGGTCCTGAACGCGATTTGGAGACAGAAACACCTGGCCCAGTTGTGAATCGATTATCGCCCCCAAATGTTGCAGGCGGGTTGTTGGACAGAAGTGACTCTTTTGACGGTTGATGGAAAAACCGTGGGCCTGGAAAATCTGCAACACCAACTCCATGTCCCTTATTGCCTGAGCACGTGACGTCGACATGACGATAATATCGTCCAGATAGCACATCAAGCGGATTGTGTGCACCCTGACAGCCACTGCCACTACTTCCACCAGTTTGGTGAAGGTCCTGGGTGCTGTTGTCGACAGGTCCCACTGGGGGTGGAAAAGCTGGAGTCGACCCCCAATAGGACCTGACTCGGGAGCGTCACTTGCCCCTGCGAGCTTGACGGTAACTGGAGCCTCGGAAGGGGCGCTTCGACTGGGACTGGCCTCTGGAACGGTCTCGAAAGTTCTGTCTGTCTGTGTTCCTGTCTGAAGACTGGGAATATGAACGAGGAAAGAAGGGTCCGCCTGACCCTGCGTAGGCCCGAAAGGGCGGCCGCTGAGGATAAGGGGCGTATCTCCGCTCAGCTCGACGAACTGAGGACGGAAGAATCTTCCGTTTGTCCTTGTCCTCTATTAATATTGGTTCAAGAGAGGCACCAAAGAGAGATGGAGCCGAGTATGGAGCGGACGCTAACTTCCACTTGGCTCTGGCATCCGCTCTCCAATTGCGGAGCCAAAACAGACGACGATTTGTCACAGATGCAGCCATAGATCTGGAAGCAAACTTGGCCGCTGTGAGAGATGCGTTGGCCGAATATTCAGTTGCGGCCACCAACTTATTAATGTCCTGATGCAGCCATATGTCATCAGGAGGCAGTCTCTCCTGTAGTTGTCTGAGCCAGATTAGAGCGGCGCGGTTAAAAAATGAAGTTGCTGTGGCCGCCTTTATAGCCCAAGCAGCCGCCTGGTGCGCTTTCCGAAAACCAAGTTCCATCTTGCGGTCCTCCACTTTTAAACCGTCTGCCACGTCTGATGTCAGCAAAGAGGACGTAGATAAACTAGCCACCGGAGAGTCCACAGTAGGCATGGCCAGGGCATTCTCCAGTTCTTTCGCTGAGGCATAAAGTCGTTTATCTATGCCACTCGGTGAAGACAAGGAACCTGGTTGACCAAAGGCCGAGTTGATGACATTTGAGAATAACGGAGGATAAGGAATTACGTCCTGATCTGGCTTCGAGACCTGGAAAAGAGCATCATGTAGTGCTTGAGAGGTGTTATCCGACTGAATATCCGAAACACCAAACTTGGTGGTAAGCTTGGCTTTGTGTAGAAGCGATTTAAAAAGAGACGGACGGAAGAGGCTAGTAAAGACAGGTCTGTCTGGTGGAAGGCCTTCATCCTCCGAAAATTCTACGTCCTCAGGACAAATCTCGCCGGATTTGAGTTCATCCGAGGAGCCTTCCTCGGTGTGGTGAGTCGCAGGCTGCGTTGGTCTAGGTTCGGATCGAACTGGAGCCGGTGGATCAACGGAAGAGGGAGTGGGGCCCACTGCACCCTGCTGAATCCCAGCTGCCAGAATCTTGGCTAGTGCATCTGACAAGGCTGCCTGAAAATTAACCG
The DNA here is from genome assembly GCA_022577455.1 of Arizona elegans. Classification (NCBI taxonomy): domain Eukaryota; kingdom Metazoa; phylum Chordata; class Lepidosauria; order Squamata; family Colubridae; genus Arizona; species Arizona elegans. Next base: position 19,980,226 of record JAKOOJ010000015.1, on the reverse strand, counting down.
GATTGTCTGACAAGCCAGACCGAAGGCCCGCGGCCGTCAGTGTAAAGGTCGCTTCAGGTAAACGCCTCTGACTGGAACATTCCGGTACAGAATGACTTGACACATCTGGTAGGGACATCGAAACGCCCCTAGAATGGCGAAGATTAGAAGAGGTGCGCGAGTCCTGTCCGCCCGAAGATGACCCCACATGAAAGGTTCTGGACGGGCCTGCCCCATCATTCGCCACTGAAGACTGACCATGCGTTGACGACTGCTGTCGGGCCCTCTCAAATTGTTTTTCTAAAACCTGGTGTCTGCGCTGCTCTGCCCTGTTGGACCCAGGTTGTGTCTGATGCCTCCGTTGTTTGGTCTTAGCCTTTTTTGTTCGAGTCGGTTGTTGAGGACGCGGGGGAGAGCAGTCCAACTCCGAATCCGAGGAAAGTGGGACATCCGCCATCTTTGCTAGCAGGCAAACCCACAAGAGGAAGATCTAAACTATTGCCCAATAGTTCAGCGGTCTTTGGATAGAAAGCGATGACTTCAATGTGGAAAGCGCCTTCCTTATGGGAATGCTAGGCTCAGAAGACGCTGAGCTCTATTGCAAAGGCAAGGCCACTCCACGGGGCGCAGCAGACAGGACTTTCTTTCCTGAACTTTTGCCCCCTTTGAAACTGGGCCAAAGGCTCGGAAACCGCCGAGCTCAAGCCTGTGGCAAGAGAGGCCCTCAGCCGCTGGGCAGTATGCCTGAGTCACAAAATGGTCGCCTCTCTAAAATGGCGGCCGTTTATTCAAACGCGGCTATGGCGGGAATGTTAATAGGGCCCAATGTCTCTCCTAGCGCCTCGCCGCCTCCTCCTCCGAATGTGGCGGCCGTTAGAACAAACGCGGCTCTGGCGGGAAATTTGATGAGGCCCCCAGCGCTTAAGCGCCTCACAGCTGTTCGTGCTCTCGCCGGCTAAGGAACGGGCCGCAACGGTCGGTGATGGCAATCCTACCGTCCTGATGTACTCGGCGACGGCGATCAACAGCTCCACGCGGATCCGCCCTGCCGGGTCGGATCCGGAAAGATACAAGCTGAATCTAGCCGATAGGGCAGCGGCTTGGATCCCCAAGCTCGCACACGCCCACACTGCCTCCGGTCTCCGCTCACTCTCAGCGTGAGGCAAATAGCAAGATCACACGGATCCGCCCGGCCGGGTCAGATCCGGAAGGCTGCTAGCCTCGTAGGTAAACAGGGACAGCGGCTTGGCGCCCCAAGCTCGCGCGCGTCCCAGCAGCCTCGTAATTCGCTCTCTAGCACTAATCCAACTAAAAGCATAAAGGGGAAGGAGACAAAAATAAAAAAGGCAAGGAAATTAGAAGTTAAACTATGGAGCACTCAGAAATGCTAGTTCTCTCAGCAACTGAGTGAGAAAGACTGGAGCTGATTGGACAGCGTGGGCGTGGCCAGTTTGCAGGAAGGAGATCAGCACTCAGTTCTGCCCAGCAACTAAGGAGAAGCTACCCGTCCATGGATTGGAGGAGCAGCACAGTGGAAAACGACACTAGTACACTAGGGACTGCAGAGGATCCAGCATTAATGCTTTTTGTGAAGGTTCCTTCTGATCCAGTAAACGGTATCTTAGGCTGCTTACCCCATTGTTTTCCAGAAGAGTCTTGAGATGAGTTTCTCTTAAATATAGGAGGCAGTGGACAGTATCTAATAAACCTTTTGCAAGTCACTAGTTCTTGAACTGCAATATTGAATCTTGAATTACAATGTTGAGTCCTGCCCAAGTAGCTTTTTAAAAAGTAGGGATACTGCAGGGAAACTAGGAAGCCATTACCTAAGAAGTTTCTGAAAAAACTTATTTGGAAGTAAAGGCTTATTTTTTTTTTACCACCAATTTATCTGGAACCATAATGCTCTGACATTGCTAAAACATTTTGAAAACAATGGAAAATGCATTCTCCCTTTCTAGATGCATCAGGTCTCTTTTGACCAGAGATGGAAAGAACTCCAGTAACTGCCTAGATACTGCAATAACTATTGAAATTTTCTTGTTTCCAAAGTATTTTTGTCTTATTCCAAAAGTTTGAGATGATACTTTTTTATAGACCGCAGAAGACAAAAAAGTGGATTTTCAATAAATTTATCTTCAGTCTATTGGTACATTCATGAGAATGTTGGTGCATAGAGATAGATAGAAAGAGAATATATAAATATATATACCTTACATATAAGAACTTTCAATGTTGGATGTCTGTAGATAGAATCTTTTTGAAAATGATTCACCTGCTGACCACAAGCTGTACAGCTAACAATTCCATGAAGCCCTTCCTCTACCAGAGAGACAGACCGGGGGGGGGGGGGGAGAGGGGGGAGAGAAAGAGAGAATGTGTTAGAAGCTCTTCATTTTTTTCATAAAGTATTGTTTTAACACATTTTATCCAGTATAATTTGAAAAGAGATTTTTCACGTTAATGGCACAATTTTGTCATATTATCAAGCACATGTGGAAGACACTGAATGGGGGTTATTACAAGGCATGTAGAAAAATACTATTGAACAAATAAAGATAACAATTATTAGCTTCCATTTTAAGACATTTACCTACACTTAAGCTTTTATAGTTGTAATTCAGTATCATAATATGAATAAGCATTTCTAAGTAGATATCAAGTATGTATCTTTTAAATTATGATTTATAATTAATATAAATAATGAAAGGATAATTGTTATAAAAATTTACATATAAATGCTATATGACTTATAAAGACAACAGGATTAACAAGCTTTTAAGGAAGATCTCAAACTGAACAAAAATAAGTTTCAACTTCTAAGTAAAAGTGTATTTCATATTTTCAAAATAATTAATATTTATTTATCAAATTTTCAAGCCTACATACAGTTCTGATTTGCCTGATTTCCATTTGCATGGGAATTGTGCATCAGTCTCACAATTAGTTTTGTAATTCACAAAACATTTCTAATTCATCAAGTCCATACACAACTTTCTCAGGTTGCAGATTCTATACACACACTGAGCTACATTATAGGACAATAACAAAGATTTGTGGCCACTGGTTTTTCCTTTAAGTGGCAAGAGCGAAAAATTAGTGAGCAACTATGCTCAATTTGTTTTGTACATCAGATATACAGGAACTGCTTCTCCAAGAAACATTTTGCACACCATTAAAATCTTCTATATGGCATGAATAAGAAACTACATCATCCAATACACACTTCCTAACAGCAATTAGATCCCTAAAGTTCATTAAGCAGCTGATAAAATATTTCTCTTTTCTTGATAGCTTTTTCTTAACCAACACCTGATACCCTAAGTTTCTGCACACTGAGATTTCTTTTGGGGTTTAAAAGGATGCAAAATGGGAGACGATGTATCACAAAGGTGGACAGGGACAGATATTTTTTTTTATTTTGAGTTAGTTTGGAGGAGAATTGAACAATTTTTCTTTTTAGATTATTTTAGATTACTTTACCTTTTTTGTGTTCCTCTCACTCAAAATGTAAAGTATGATGCTGATTTCTAGCAGTTGTGAATGGCAGGGCAGCCAGGGCCACAGGAAAAGTGTTTGTGGTCTTCTTATATCGCTGGGCTATCAGCGCTGCCCTAACTCCCAAGTGCCAGTCAGCAACACAACTACTGTAATTCTTATTAACCTATCTTAGGTTCAGAAGGCACTGAAAACCAACATACAATACGCACAAAGTAATAACCAATGTGGAATATTTTAAAGATAGAATTTAACGTAATTCATAATGCATTACCTCCTCGCTTCTTCTGAGCTTCTGGTTTTAGTTTAGTAGAATTTCTGTTCCTAAATTCAGGTCCTTTAAAGTCATCTTTGTCTTCATTAAGTACTGGCTCTGGTTGTACAACAATAGTTCCTAAGAAAATTATAGTTAAAAAGTACAATAAAATTTATGAAATCAGAATTCCTGCGTTCAAATTTAATCATGTATTCATACAGTTATTGGGCCCTGAGGATTAGCCATTTTATCTAACCTTTGTGATTACTCCAAAACGCTATAATTCCAAAGGGTTTTTTTAAAAAATCTTCAAAAGAAGGCTTTGTCAATCCTATTTTGGCAGACTTTTTCAATTCTCCTGGTATTTTTATGGGGTGCCAATGTCTCATCTACTATCTGGGAATAATATCTAATTATTAACTGTATATGATAATATGATAGCATAAGGTGAAAAAAAAGAGCCTTGGTGGCGCAGCGGACTAAACTGCTGTTAAAGTAGCACTTAGCTGCCAGCTGCCTGCAATTACTGTGAGTTCAATTCTCACCAGGCTCAAGGTTGACTCAGCCTTCCATCCTTCTGAGGTAGGTAAAATGAGGACCCGGTTTGGGGGGGGCAATAAACTGACTTTGTATAAAATAGAACACCGCTTTGGGGGGTAGGGGGCAAAAAGCCCTACTAAGCAGGTATATACAAAGTATGAAGGCTACTGCTTAAAGCATTGTAAGCCGCCCTGAGTCTCCAGAGAAGGGCGGCATATAAACCCAACTAATAAATAATAAATAAATAAATAAATATTCCTGGGTAAACCTTTCTCCCTTTTTGTCCTGCTTTTAATGAGTTTCACTTACTTCATCTTTCGTACATGTACATTCACACCAATGCAGGGCACAAATAGTATCATCGTATCATGGTATTAGATAATGATTAGTGTTATATATTTGTGACAAAATTCTTACATTAATATATGGATTATATAGTTCACTAATAATAAATGTGATAATACATGATTAGCACATAGAGAGGTACTCAAATATAGTGCAATATACATTTATACATTAACTGCAACATCCAATGTTCCTATACTTCAGTATAGCAACATTACAGTTATAATATCATTTATTCATATATGGTCCACAGACCAAGTGACAGAATTTAAAAATACAGCACACCATTAATACATGCATTAACAGTACATATATAAAAGAAACCTTATAGTTCCTATAGACATAACCCTACACACACAATATACACCAGTTTCTGTAAGCTAAGGCTGTAAAGAAAACTTTTGCTACTGCCTTCAAAACACCTGGATATTGTATCAGGGTTCCAAATAACACACCCTATTTAATAAGAATACATCAATCCCCCACCAGGAGTGGAGTGGAGTGATCAGAGTCAAGAGATATACCGTACTTTTCGGAGTATAAGACGCACCTTTTCCCGCAAAAAAAGGTGAAAATCTGGGTGCGTCTTATACTCTGAATGTAGCCCTGCAAACGGAGATTTCAGAGGCTGAAATTTCAGATGATTGCCAATGCGAGTACAGTGGGCACTTTAAAAGGATGCTTACATGATCGATTATACTAAAGAAATCATACCAATCACTTTTTTAAAGGTATTTTAAATTCCTTTTTCAATAGTATTCAATTATCTAACTGAATGTACGCTACATGTTCCCTCTATTCAACTCTCCCACTAAACTGTTTTTTCTTATACATACCATTTAATGATTTCTACATATGGATTATCTATGCATTATCTCCCTAATAGAGGTACTTGATGATTTATCTAATTAAAGTTCTTTAGCCTTAGCTTCCCGAATAGCAGATTCTCTTTCAATTTATCAATTATGTGCCTTCAATTTGTTTGCTATTCTGATCATCTCTGGCCAGTGCCTTTCCCTCAGGCCAACCCCCCTCCCAGGCTACTGTTGTGGGAAAAATAAGTGGCAGGAGTATAGGTCAGGGATCCCCAACCCCCGGGACATGGCCCACTACCAGGCTGTGAGTTGTGTGGAACCAGGCCACAGAAGCAGCAGGAGAGCGTGCACATCCCCACTTGCACAAGCGGCTCGCATGGAACCATCCCCTCTCCCCTCCCCCCCTGTCCACAAAGCTGGAAAGGCTGGAGACCTCTGGTATAGGTAAACTTCAACTTACAATTGGTTGCTTAGCAACCATTCAAAGTTACAGCAGACCCCCCCCCCCCAAAAAAAAAAAAAAAGCTACTGATGTCTCAGTCTGAAGTTACAGGCGCTGGAATGCCTCACTTCTCTCACTCCATCCCACCACCACCACCACCAATTGGATACCCACAGGCCTGGGGCCTGCCTCCCACTCTGCTGGGTCCCCCACCTGAATCACCCAATCACTCTTGCTTACTTAATCCTGCTTGCTTAATTGGGGCATGTTTAAAAAGTGAAATGTTTTCTTTTAATTGCTCCAAAACTTTAATTTATATTATATTTGCATACAATTTGTCGTAATATACATTTAAATTAATGAACTGCTGCTACTTGAACAAGAATCTATTTTTTTTATCAGTAGCAGCCAGCAGTTTCAAAATGGAAGAGACAAGAAAGAACAGAGAAGTTTATTCAGTGACCAAGAAAATATTCTAATATTGACAGTACTTCTAAACTAACAGATTAATTACCTTTTGGCAAACTTTTCATATCAACTTCATTTTCCGAGTTTTCATTTGAAACATCTTGAATAATGGTTTCGTCTAAAGTTTGTTCTTCATCTGAGCCAACATATTTTGTTACAACTATGGGTTTTCTGAATGAGCAGCAAAGACAAATATTCATTATATCACGTGTACATATTTAACAAAATTACAGAACTTTAAAAAACTCCAATTTTGCACATTACAGCCTGAAATTATATTTTTATGCAAGAAATCTAACAGTTTATGAAGAATTTAAAAAATCAACTAAAAGAATTATAATTGATAATAATATATAATTCCACATAGTCAATCAATCAGAATAGAGGGACCTTGGAGGTCTTCTAGTCCAGCCCTCTGCTCAAGCAGGAGACCCTATACTATTTCAGACAAGTGACTGTCCAGTCTCTTCTTGAAAGCCTCCAGGGATGAAGCTCCCACAACTTCTGAAGGCAACTCCTGTTCCACTGGTTAATTGTTCTCACTGTCAGAAAATTCCTCCTGGAAAATTTCCAGGTTTCTTCTCTCCTTGATTGGTTTCCATCCATCGCTTCTTATCTTGACTTCTGATGCTTTGGAAAATAAGTTGACCCCCTCTTCTTTAGGGCAGCCCCTCAAATACTGGAATGCTTCTATCATGTCCCCCCTAGTCCTTCTTTTCTCTAGACTAGCCATATTCAGTTTCTGCAACCGTTCTTCATATATTTTAGCCTCCAGGTCTTTAATCATCTTAGTTGCTCTTCTTTGCACTTTTTCCAAAGTCTCAACATCTTTTTTGTAATGTGATAACCAAAACTGGATGAGGTCAATTCTGTGCAATTGGATTTTAGATCTGAGAATATTTGTATTCAATGGGTAAATTAATATTATGAATTATTTTTAAAAGTGCACCATAATATTTCTGTTAAATCACCTCTGAGCATAATTATCAATTCTTATAGTCAATATCCTGATTCAGAGAAGCAGGAAAATTAAAAATTTAAAAACATGCCAACTAACCTTTTGGAGCGTGATGATCCTAATGATTTGGATCTTTCAGAAGAGCTACTACCCTATATATGAAAAAATGCAAACCTCTTATACAAAATGAAAATATTATTATTCCTCTTTCTGTGCATATCATCTCAGATATTACTTTGAATGCAAATTACTTCTGTATCTCAACCCTTAAGACACCATAAAAAGTTCAGCTACAAATATTCATTATATAAAGGTATGCTTCAATTACTGGATGCATTAAAATAAATTGGAAAGGCAAAAAATATGTGTAAGTAAATATTTGCCTAATATTTAATATAATAAATAAATGTGTCTAATTTGTATGCTGGATGTTACTACAGAATCACTGTATAAAATAAGCAAAAACCGTGGGTGAAATTACTGAAAACAATCAAGCTGCTTTCAGTTACAAAGAAAAAGAATTCTGTGTCAAAATAAAACTCTCTCACAAGAATATATCAAGAAGCCAAATGTTAGCAGTCCCCGACTGGATGGGGATCTTGGTCACTAAGTGCAACGTCATGTGATCAAACCAACTTAGGAGGGCAGGTGCAGCAGTCCCTGTGGTTGTCTTTAGGCAAATCCCAGGCAGCTGCAGCATCACCGCTGATTCTGCTTATCAGAAGCTGGCAGTGAAAGTCACAAATGGTGGTCGCCGGCCTGCAAGGTGCTGCCACAGACACAACTGAGAGTTGTAAGTACCCCATATTCAGCACCATCATCATTTCAAATGGTTACTGAAAGCGTCAACATTATACAAGGAGCACTTATACCCATATTCAGCTAGAATAGTTTCGCACATCAAGTGGCTGAAAAGCCTGCCATGCTGTGAACCCACAAGAAATGTATGTTTGACGTATGGAAAGGGAGTGCCTAACGGCAGTTATGACTCCCTTGAACGTGTCTGCATACTATGCCTATCAAGACAGGATGTTCAAGACACAGACCCATTCTTAGGATACTCAAGTCCTTGGAAATTGGAAATATGTACTGCGTGTACATGAAGTATAAAACTAGAAGGTAACAATTTTGCTCTGCCAGCATAGGTGGGGCAGATCTCAAAAGAGACAGTCTTCCTGAACATGATATAGCAGTATAGTATAGTTAAAGTATTGGAATCCAAGTGGGAAGGCTGAGGTTGCAGTCCATCCTCAGCTACAGGGCCACTCACTCACTCGCTTCACTCTCTCTCAACTCAACCTACCTCACATACTTTTTGTGGTAGCAATAAAATAGGAGGAAGGAACATTACATATACCTCCTTGAACTCCTGATTTAAAGGTGGAATAGAAATGTTAAAATAAATACAATACAAAGCTGGCTTCATCCCCAGATAATAGTGGAGTGGGGTAAAAGAATTTGTATTGCATCACACCTAGAGAATGCTCAATAATGAATCTAACCCAGCCATACTGTCACTTCTGTGACATCACAGTCACAATTTAGCCAAATCAGTTGAAATATATGAAAAATGCTTGCCCACAACATGCTTAGCCCAGTTAAGAGGATTTTTTGCGGCTCAATGTGTTACACAAACCTAACCTGTTTCATTAGTCACTTGGACTGTGTGGACTAAGAAAATCTGTTAATAACTGAAGTTAATATCTTGTGTTGTGTAATCCAGTCAGTCCTCCCTAGACTGTCTCTTATCTGAATGTAGCTTCTTATTCACTGCCTTTGTCACAAATGGACTGGCTCTGAATTGCTCCTCTGGAAAACAAAAATACTAGGAAAAACAGGAAAAATAAGCTTTGCTATCCTTGCAAGTTTATTCACGAAGTTGTATTCAAATATATATAGAGATAGATATATAAATATGTAGAAATAGAGTCAGGTCCCTTATATTTCTATTGGGAGGCTGGCATTCCGGTGGGAGGATTGGAGGGATCTCTATATGAAGTTTCTGTTTCTGTTTCCTGCATCGCTGTGCTGTGGGAAGGGTTTGGTTTGCACTGCTTTAAATTGCTGATTTTTTAAGTGGGAAGATTTAGTTCCTGCCTAGATCTCTTGCTATCACAAGCCTTTCAAGAAAAGCTCCTTTTGGAACAACTTCAGTTTCAAGAGTCCTGCTTTCTTGCGAAGATTGGGAGAGGCAAGACCTTACAGAGAGAGAAAAAGAAATGCAAGCACACAAATAAAGGGGCACTTCTTTTTCTGGAGTTGGAAGCTAAACAGGATCAAGCCTAGTTAATATGTGAGGGCAACTAGACTAGACTGGGAAGTTGAAAAAACAACTCTGAACAAAAATATGGCAAACCACATACATAATGGTGCCAAACAAGCTACATGATTGTGTCCACAAAGTCATCAGTTCAAAAACAGCTTGATTGGAAAGAGACTCTGGTATACATAATGTTAGAGTACTTCAAAGTACAGAAGAATTGCTTTGGACACGTTACGATAACAATCCCTCCCTAAACTTTTCAAGGCTACCAAGTGAACCTGAAAACTGAAGGTGCAACTTTTCATATTTCAATAGTGATAAATAGGGGTACACAATGTTTAACATTTGAAATGTCCCACTTCGATCATTCAGAAGTCTTTCATGCCTAAGACAAAAATAGACAAAAAGTTGGTTTTGCATTTAAGGTGAGTTGTTTGGTACTTGGAATGGAGTGTTTAAAACTTAAAAGAAGTATTTAGGATTCAAAACAACTCAAATTCAGAGAAATTTGCACATATCTAATAAAAGTAAGATGAAAGCTGAACTATCAAATAATTTCCCATGTATTATTATATCAATACAATTACTATTTTCTATTCTTACCTCTTCCTTGTTGTTTTCCACTGGGGCTGGAATATTTCCAGGCATACTTTCACTATCTACAAGAAATATACAAACATGTCATAGCAACATTTTAAAAATTATAATAATTGTTCAAAATATTCAAGTGACCTTATATTTATGAAGCTATTCACTATTACACCATGTTGATGGGGGAGGGGGGTCAATGTATAAAGCCTTGCAGAAGAGGTAGGGGTAAGGAACACCAGAATTGCGCTACTCATCACCTAACACCCCACTAGGTGGTTTGGGGCGGGGGGGGCAGGGAATCAAAATGTAGAACAACTAACATGATTACCAATAGAAGAAAATATTTGTAACTTGGGGTTGAACTGTAGGATTCTTGATGATCTCTGAGCTTTCTTGCAGACATTTCATTACCAAACTAAGTAACATCATCAGTGCTAGAAAGGAGTGGGGTTTGCTCTTATTATTATCTGCTAATGGCTTGTGGATGTGTTCTTGGTAGTTTCTTGATTAGATTGTTGTTTACTGTTAGCATGTTTGTCTGCGTTGGTAGTTCCTTGGTTGTGGTTTTGTTTACTTCTTAAGATTGTTGGGGGAGTGTTAACCTTGGTGTTAATCTCTAGTCATACAGGTGTTGATTGCTAATGAGGTGTTTTGGTCTTTTGGGTTCCTTTTGGACTTTTTGATTGTCTCTTTTGAATGATATAGATCGGGGTGTCAAACTGGCAATGCGTAGGCCACACCCACCCCAGCTCTGCAAAGACTAAAAACGTGGTGATATGTCACGTGATGCAATCGAGTTTGACACCCGTGGTATAGATGATGTTTATCACAATGTACCTGTTGATGGTAGATCTGTCTCAGTGCCAATTCTCCAGGAATTTTCTGGAGTTTTTGGACTTGGCCTGATCTAGGACAGGGGTTTCCAACCTCCAGACTCTGGACCAGCAGCAGTCCACAGAATGCCAGCAACCGGTCTGCACAAACAAGCGAATCCCCATCTGCAAGTTACAGGCAGCACATGAACCCGTGCCCCCTCTGGTCTGTGGAAAAACCTTTCTCCATGGAACCGATCCCTGGTGCCCAAAAGGTTGGGAGCCACTGATCTAGGATGCTCACAGTTTCCCAATTGAAACTATGGTCAAGTCTGTCTATGTGTTGTGAAATTAAGAAGTTTTATGTCTTCTGCCTGATAGTTGGTGTTCATGGATGCACTCCACTAGTCTTCTAGTGGCCTAAAAACGGCCAAAAAAACCAGGCCATTTTTCAGGGCAAAAATGCCCTGAAAACAGCCCAGAATGGGACCAAAAAACAGGCATGTGCACGCCAGCCAGCTGGTCTTCGGATTTCCGGTGCTCTGGCATGCACGAAGACCAGATGGCTGGCACTCCAGTGTGCGCATGCACACGCGTTCCGGTTTGGGGACTTGGTGCTGAAAAGGTTTACCATCACTGCTCTAATACATGTTAAATTTATATTTTACCGACAAAGAAATAAAGGGAGACTAGTATAGATCTATTTCAAGCTATTTAGCTCTCGTCAGCTAGCCATACCCTTTCTGAGATTCGAACCCGGGCTACCTACATATTAGGTAGGTGTATTAACCTCTAAGCTACGGGCTGTCCTCACTTTTTCAGATATACCATTTACTCTATTTACTCTATTACATGGCATCAACCGTAGCACACAAACCAAATAAAGCTCTCCAAAACAGCCTAAATAAACCAACAGCCCCAGAAAAAACAGGAGTCATCTACAACATACAGTGTAAAGACTGTAAAAACTATAACCCTACTCCCTTCTAGTACTGATTATGGTACCTAGTTTGGTAATGAAATGTCTGCAAGAAATTCACCAAGCACAACCAGCATGATTACATTTTGTTACAATGTGATCCAAAATTTTGACTCATCTACATGCCAATACAATAACAATTTCTTGTTAGTATGAAACAAAAATATTTCCCCTTCTGTGTCATCTTCTTTTTGATATTATATGAGTTTTAAACTAGCTGCTATATTTTTAAAAAGAAAATTAAATACATTGCATATTCAGCATGGCCTTGAGAAACCAATTCCCACATGGAAGTAACCCATATTTAGATCCATACCAACCAAGTTTTTGAGATTTAAAAAGCCCCACTGCTAGAGTGTGAAATGTGTGTGTGTGTATCTTTTTTTTTACTATGGATGCTTGTATTTTTCTATATAAGGTGCCAAACCTTTAGATTTATGCTGCATAGAAATAAAAGTAATAAGAAAGTAAACAAAAAAGTAAGAAGAAATTGACATAAGCAATAGTTGAAAATAAAATTGGTAGAAAAACAATGCAGCACATTATGAAATTCAAATATAAGAAACAATGGAAATACCAGTAAAATTAGTCAAAAAATTTCCTTTTTCCCAAATAATATTATATATTGTTTTTTCAGTCATAAATATATTATGCTTATTAAAACAAGACAGCAATAACTCTGTCATGCTGTAACAGCATTTCTTAGCTATACAATTCTGTGTGATATCAGAGAATACATTTTTTAAAAAAATTGCAAATCTTAACAGCTTTAGCATGATGAGTTTTACCTATATTTTTGCTCATCGATAATCTTGGAGGAGAATTTGCATCCTCCGATTCTTCTGATGAGTGAGCCAAGAAGTCATGAAGCTTCTGCACCAATGTATTCAATTTGCTTTCACTGTTAAAAAAAGACGCACCATTGAATATATCCCTTTTGGCATTACGGAATGAAGCAAGAGCTCTATATCTCAAACAAACTAATCTGATATGCATAAAATAGGGGGAAATGGTCCCATTCAAAATGTTCTCTTGGAAATTTAGAATATTCCATGTTATGGCAAAACAAAACACAAAATGTTTCTATTGTTCTACCAAGGAACAATGGAAACTTAAGCTTTTGTTCCCATATTATTCAGTCCATGACTCCAGAAATACAATAAATGAGGTGACAGATGACATTAAATTTTACCTGTTACTGAATCTACAAAATAGTTATTTGTTACATTTAACTTTAGCCAAGGTAATGACTTTTAAAAATAAATGTTAAACAACTTCCAAACTGCAAAAATATGCTTGTTTCTATTTAACTATCACTTCCATTGCTTGCAATTAGGTTGCAGTGTTACTCTATTAGCACATATTTTTATACAACAATCAACAAATAACATTTAGCATGAATTATCACACCATTTATTTTACATACTCCTTAGTATGCAAAATAAGAAATTAGGGCTTGCATGTGAGTTACCATTCTCTATGGTAGAAGATGCAAAATAAAATGTTCCAGGTTGTCCTTATCTAAGGAATGTTTTTGTCAGCGTTCCAGAAAAAAACCCAGCTCCAAGTAAAGACTGTGAAGCAAGCATTTTCCAAGTTCTATTTACTAGAATAGGTAAACTGGCACATCTGGGAAAACCAGAATCTGAGAGGTCTGGGTTTTCCCTCAGTAAATCAAAACCCCCAAAACCATCCCCTCAGTCGATCACATGCTCCAATCACCATCCGTCCCATCTCAACTCAGCACTCCGACCACTCCTTCTCCAGATGCAGGATCGCCCTGACCTTGACTGACAGGAAGGATGCTATTATGTCTACAGACAACCCCTCTACTAAATCCCCCCTCCTACTTTCCCACACAGGTGAAGGTGGCAGCATGGAAGCTCCCGGCCTAATATGGCTTCCACAGCTGACAGATTTATTTCAAATTCAGAACCCTCAAGGTTTCCAAGCTGACAATGTTTTCTATTTTCCTAGTAGAAATGATAATTTATGCACCTACATATTTGATCAGGCACTTAATGCTTCATTTACATATTGATTTCATTTAAACACTTTGTTTAAATAATTACTTATGTAAACAATTTGTATGGTGACCCATCTTGAACACAATACTGAACAATAATAAGAGCCATAAAACCAAAAATCTGGCATCTCAGAATACAGAACAGAGTTGGACATGCCAACTTCCAAATACTCTTCAAGGGTAGCCCTATGTAGAGCATGTTACAATAATCCAAACGGGAGATGACCAAGGCATGAGAGACTGAGTGCAGAGTCCCACAATCTAGAAAACAGCACAGTTGATGCACAGTCCAAAATTGTGCAAAGGCTCTTTTAGTCACAACTGCCACCTGCTCTTTGAGCAAGAATTGTGAATCTAGGAGAACCCCTGGGGTAGGGCAACCCCATCCAGAACTAAAGAGCATAAAGCTCCACGTATACTTTTAGATATCTGTGGTAAAACCCTCTACACTTCCACTCTCAATTTTTTTTAAATCCACTCATGGAAGAAGAAACTGATACTATTGTGATCTGCAGAACATGTTCCATCCATAGAATACTCAAACTACGTATGTACCAAATGTAAATTAATCAAGTTACTAGAAAGCCACTCCATCTGGTTAGGATTAAGTCATGTTACATTTACTTTTTTTGGAACTTTTATACTGAAGCATCAACTTAAATTTGATAAATAACCAGAAATATTTACATCTGTTAGCTGACAGCACTTAAAAATTTAACATGCTGCTAGATGCTAAAATTATTAACAATACTAACAATATTAATCAATACAGTACTAACTGCTAGATGACTTCATCCACATCCAGTGACTCTCAGAAACAACTGGTTCCCCACAATTGGATAGAATGTCTGAGAAAAATATTAAATCATTGAAGACAAATTACCAAAAGATTTTTTTTTAATTTGTTGGACAATTTATTTTACCTATTTTTCAAAAAGACATAAATCCTTCATGACTTGCAGGGAAGTGGCTAGCGTATAGATTATGAAAAGTAAAATAAAATTGAAATTATAAGGAGATCTAATATTAACCGACAATGCACTCATAAAAAAGCTTTTCATCAACATTATTCCAACTTGTTTAAAGAAAATGACAATTCTCTAGAGAAAATATTTATTTGTGTATTCATTCATTCATTTCACATTTTTGACCCACCCAACTCCCTGAGACGAATATCTAAAGAAATGAAATTTACCAACGATTACCAAAGAACAGAGACAAATTATGAACAAACCTATAACAATAAGGTAAGTTTCTGAAGCTACATAAAAGAAAGATTAAACAGGAAAGATGTTTGAACTAGATGGATTATCTGGTTCTTATTATGTGTTGAGGATGAACTTTTAGAAACTTTACAATAAACTCTATCCTCAAGAAGAAAGATATCAAAGAGTTGGAAGAAGACCAATATAGCATTAATACAGGAACACGAGTTGACTTTAACAAGAAATTGTAAGCCAAAATCATTATTAAACAATCATTAGAAGTTGTTCACAATGGTTTTAAATGATAGACTGACAATTTTTGCAAGAATTTATTGATGTAGTTCATATGGATTTTTAACTAAAAGGCAGTTAAAAGACAATGTTAGAAATACTTTACACATTTTGGAATATTTGGAGCAATATAAAAAAAAATCTCATTGATTACATTGATCTTTCTTTCTTCGACAATTTGAACAGGACTTCTTTTTATTCAAGGTTTTAGAAGGTATGGATTTTGGAGAGAACTTTATAAAATGGGTAAGACCAATTTATACTACACAGAAAGCAGAAATAATTGTTAATGGAGATCTAAGAAAATCCTGTTGAACTATAAAAAGGGGACAAGATAGGGATGCCAAGTCTTGCATTTATTTTGATTACTGAATTACTGAATAGAGGTGTAAGACAAAATAAGGAGATAGGGAAAGTAAAGATTAAAAAAGAAACTTACAAGTGAAGGGCTTTTGCAGTTGACTTGGTATTGGTTCTGAAAGAGCCTTTAAAAGGAATTGAAATATTAATGGTCAAATTAAAATAATTTGGTGTAGTAGCAAGCAGGTTCCAAAATTAATAAACAGAATCAAAGATGTTACAAATATAAAAAAGATCAAACAGAATAAATGATGAATAAAATGGGTTTTAAGGTTCAGAACAACATTCAATAGGATATCAGGATATCACAAGACTTTTGACACAATTGAGCCTATGCAACCTCTTGCAACCCTTCCCTGCCCCTTCATGTGGTTCAGAGTTGCTGAGGGTTTTGAAAAGGGTTAAGAGACGTCTAGAGCACCACTAAAGGAAGATGAGGGATGACTCTAATCAAACATGATTTAGAGCTGCCATTAAGGCCTATCTCATGGCAGTAAGACAGGAAAACGGAATCCTTTTCTGTCCTTATTGCATCTGCAGGAAGTTGCTGGTGGCCCTGTTCAGGATCACCCAGTCCCCTCTCGGACCGGGGAGCTCAGACGATCATTGTCAAGATCATTCAGAAAAATTTGTTTCAGAGAAACACAGGATGGACAAAGTCACTCAAATTTGTTCCAAGCTGGAACTCTTGCATGGTGCTAATCCATATGAGATGCTTGGGGAAAGGTCTTACCCAGTCATCTGGGAACAGTTTGATCCCTTTGGATTCAATGCTGCCAGTGCAACCACCTGTCAATTAGCCCCTGGTCCCTTCTGGTTGGTGAAATTCCTCACTGCAAAGGAGATAAAGGAGGCCTTGGTTAACTCTCCCCTAAAAAAAAAATATCTTGATCCCAATGCCTGGACAATTTTCATCCAGTTTCTAACTTTCCATTCTTGGGAAGTGCAATAAGTACATTTGTTGCACTTATTTGTTAAATTTATTCGGCTATTTTAGGTGGCTTACATCTACAAAAAGGAAGAAATGAAAAGAAATGTAAATAAAACAGAAGTAAAAATAATAGAACAATAAAATAAACATTTAAAGGTAAAACAAGAATATAGTACATCAATATCATAACCAAAGCTGGACAGGTGGAGAGCAGAGAGCGAGGGAGGAGGTGAAATCTGCCGTCAATCCAGCAGCGACCTCTAGCATGGAACTCCCCCATTAGGTCCCCAGCCACCTAGCAGAGCCAGATCTTTAGGATCCTACAGGAGGGTCGGGATAGATTTTACCCTAGGTAGGAGGGCAAAGCTGCGGCAGAGAAAGCCTATTGCCTGTCAAAGAGCTCTGACTATAGGAATCTAGAAGAAGAGACTTCTCTGACAGGCTCAACCTAACAGGACGAGACAATTCATCAGGTAGCCTGGACCTATGCCGTTAAGGGCTATAAAGGTCACAAACCAACACATTCAACTACACTCAGAAGACCACCAGTAGCCAGGACAGTTCGCAGAGCAGGGATGTAATATGGATCACTCTAGGGCCCCAAAGACTGCTTGCTATTGCAGTTTGTATGAAGGCTGCAGCTGTGGAGGCGGTTAACAGTATTAAGTATCTGGGGGTGCAAGTAACTAACAATCCGACTATCTTTGTTATCTTTATTGAAGGGTGCAAAACAGCGTCTGCATTTCATGCGTTGGATGAGGACAGCATATCTCTCTCCTTCTGTCCTGGCCACTTTTATATCTCTCTCCTTCTGTCCTGGCCACTTTTTACATGATTGAGAGCGTTTAACAAATGGCATCACTGTTTGGTTTGGTGGCTGCAGTGCCTCAGATAGAAAGTCCACACAGAGAGTGGTAAGGGCAACCAAGAAGATTATAGGTCATTCAGGATACTGCTTATAAGTACTATATGCTTAGAGCTCGAAGCATTGTTAGAGTCCACACACCAATTTCACGGTCTGTTTCTGTTGCTCCCCTCTGGGAGGAGGTTTCAAAGTATTTCTAGCAGGACTACCAGATTCTGGAACAGTTTTGTTCTTTGTGCCATCCGTCTGGTAAACTCACAGATTTCATTTTTCTCATCATGTACATGTACATCTAAACTGTTGTTTCTCTGTGTCATATATTCTCTGGTTTGCACTTAGTGACCATCATAAAAACGGTTGTAAAATCGAGATGAAATTTTGGACTCAACTGTGGTTTTAAGTTGAGGACTACCTGTGTCCTAGGGTACTGTATAGTAGTGTATACTTCTACATATTATATGATTAAATTGAACAATGGCAGCTCTGGTCTCAGACAGACGTAACCTTTAACAAGCTTGATTCCTTATTTAAATACTACATAGGTTAGGAGAAAAACTTCTAAACACGTCACCCGAACATATTATTTCTAAAACTTTATACTAATTTTATAAATAAGGAGCCATTTCAGTAATTTGCAAACAATTCCATATTCATATAAGGTGATAACAATCTGTCAGAAAAGTTCTGAATTTTTAGGGAATAGCAAACTATGCAGTTTAATGTTGATACTTTGAAAAATTTAGAGCAAATGATATAGTGATTTGTAGGCATCTCGAAAACACAAATGATTATTAGAAATCAGCATGTATTGGTCAAGAACAAGTCTTTAGTCAACTTTCTCAGTAAAAATGATGTAAACATAGTATCTCAATAAATCTTTTAAAAATTACTCTTATGATATTCCTCTAAATAAGATGTATCTGTTAGAGGAATTTACATAGAACTTCAAAAGACTATATTAAAAGAATCCTCATCAATGGCTCCTCATCAAATTTGAGGGAGGTATTAAGTCAGATGCCACAAAGTTCACAACGTCCAGCACTCTACAAAATTTTCAATAATGATCCAAATGGATGGAATGTTTTACCAAATTTTTACATGATACAAAACTGGGTGAAACAGCACTTTACAAGACAGAAGCAATATTCAAAATTGTTTTAATAACATAGAAAGACAGAAAACAAAATGAATTTTGAGACACAAATGCAAAGTTCTTACCAACATACAAAATGCAGTGATATAAAGTGGAAAAAACAAAGCTTGGTGATAGTATATCTGAAAAAAATCCTGAGGTTGTCCAAACTAAACATGAATCAGCAATGCAACATGGATACTAAAAGGGTAAATGCAAGCTTAGGTTGCATTAACATAATTGTAGCTTTCAGGTCAAAAGAAAAATGTTCTATTATATTCCATCTTGATCAGATCCTGTCAGAAATACAATGTCCAGTTTTGGGAGCTACAATTTAAAAAATATTCAGTAAAACTAATGCAGTTCCAAAGAAAAGTAATCAAATTTATCAGGGATTGAAATCTGCCATGAGAAATGATTGAATAAATTCTGTTTATCCTTGGGGGGAAAATTCTGAATGCACACAACTCACCAGTTTTCAAGTACCTAAAGTGATATCAGCCAGAAGAAGTGACATCTTCCGCAAGTCAAGATGGAGGAAGATATCTGAATTTTAGAGAAAGCTTTCTAAAAAGAATTGAGCAGTGAAGTAGCAAGTTTCCTTTGCTGGATGTTTTCAGATGAAGGTGGACAGGCATCCGTTAAGGATGCTCTAATTAGTATTCCTGAACTAAGTAAAAGATTAGGTTACATGTACAAAATATTAGCTTCCAACTTTATGATCTTTTAAAAATGTCTTATTGTTAACCAAAACTTTCAGGAACAAAGGACCTTTCACAGTTCCTTAATCACTTAGGCAATTTGTATGATATTCCTTCTTTTGCACAATGCTTACTTCTTTTCTTTTTAATCACCTAAAGTCCTGCTGATGAAAGACAACTAGAAACTTGGAAGGGCAATTATTAAACCATTTGGTAATCTGTATGTTTGACCATTGAAGGGCATGGAAAAATCAATGCAAGAATACAAAAGTGTAAAAAGCTAGAAATCATCTGCATTTTCTTTACACTTTTTCAGAGTATGTAGTAATAAGAAAGCACTACTGAGCTGTTTCACAAATAAAAATGGAGACAAGGCAAGAGTCTTGTTCTTCCAAGAGAGTAAGAGTACAGTCAATATAGACTGCAGATATTTCACTGTAGATACTTCACAATGAGTGAAGGACTGTGATTAATCATGATTCATACACAAATCTCATTTGGCAATAGTCTCTTGAAAGTTTTTCCTTCATAAATTTTAAATCGGTGGTTCTGCTCATTACCATGAGATACTATATATAGGTGTATACTATACCTATAGTCATTTACCGAATAAAACATTTCAAGAAATATTCTATAGTGTCATCAAAGTGGAAGATAAATTTGTACGAAAAGGATAGTAGAACAAGGAAAACTGTTGATAGTATCAAATAAGAACTCACCAACTTGGTTCGCAGAAAAATGCAAATCAAAATATGATTAGAGGACCAGTATAATATTCAAATTTGGACCAAGAGCTAAAACAATTAAGGAGGAGCAGTCATTTTTATCCATGCTCTGCTTAACCATGGTTACTTGTGTAAACACAAATGGTTCATGGAAGTCATAATCTATGATCTACCAACCACAACTGGAGATTTCATACATCCGGAGTCAACAATATATATGAATTAACCAAGTGTGAATCCTGTCCTTGAAGAAGCACAAACCATCTCTGCTCTTAAGAAAGACAATTTAACCCCGTGTCATAAGCACTTGACTATGTTCACACAACAGTCTAATCCAGCATTTATCAGATTTGGAGGCTTGAAGATGGGCGGAGTTCAATCCCCAGAATTTTGGGAGTTGTGGTTCACACATCTGGAAGCTGCCAAGGTTGACAAACACTGGTCTTGTTTGCAGTCAATCAAACCACAATTTTCTGAATTTTCACACACACACACAAACACACACACCCGAGATGGATCTACAGCAGGGGTGGGCAAATGTGGCCCGTTTACAACCTGTGGACTTCAGCTCCCAGAATTCCGGGAATTCTGGGAGCTGAAGTCCACAGGTTGTAAACGGGCCACATTTGCCCATCCCTGATCTACAGAACAGACTAAAGCACAACTAAAGCTGTCTTTACCCAAAGGACAAACCACACAAAGAGCCTGGTGGCACAGTGGACTAAACTACTGTTAAAGTAGTATTTAGCTGCCAGCTTCCTGCAATTACTGCGAGTTCAAATCTCACCAGGCTCAAGGTTGACTCAGCCTTCCATCCTTTCAAGGTAGGTAAAATGAGGACCCGGATTGTGGGGGCAATAAGCTGACTTTGTATAAAAAAGAACACCGCTTAGGGGGGGGCCGAAAGCCCTACTAAGCAGGTATATACAAAAGTATGAAGGCTATTGCTTAACGCATTGTAAGCCGCCCTGAGTGAGACTCTGGAGAAGGACGGCATATAAAGGAAACTAATAAATAAATAATAGATAATAAACAGGCGCGACCACCAAGACGTTGGGGCCGATTCCATCCCCGCACTCCCCATTCTCCAACCCTAACCTTGTGCTTTGAGGTGGCCTAATACTAGGCTAATCAATAAAGCTACCTTGCAATCCCCATCTCTCTCTATAAGCCTCTATTTCAGTGTTTCTCAACCTTGGAAGCTTGAAGATGGGTGGACTTCAATTCCCAGAATCCCCCAGCCAGCGCTGCTGGCTGGGGGATTCTGAGAGTTGAAGTCCACCCATCTTCAAGCTACGAAGGTTGAGAAACACTGCTCTATATATAGGAGAAACGAAATGCCGGGATTCTGCTCAGAAGTCGCCGCAAACGCACCGGGCACCGGAGCGCGGAAAGCTCCTTCCCTCTCCCCAAAGGAGCGCACCTGTGCAGCCCTCCATCCTTCCCGGTCACCGCGGAAAGCGCCGGAGGGAGGCATTGGGGGGGGGGAGGCGGCAGAGACCCCGCCCCCAAGCGGGGAGGGCAACCGCCGGGGGGCGCCCACGAGCCCAGGCAGGCCCGTCCCGCCCCCACTGGGCATGCGCAGAGGCGGGAAGCTCGCGGGAGCGGGGGGCGAGGGCCCGTCCCCCAACCTTATCGTCTTCAGCACCCCCGGATAACCCGCCGCGCAGCGTTCCCGCCAGAGGAGGCTGCGGCGCTTAGGAAGGCGAGCGGCGAGAGTAGCAGCGTCGGGGTTTTTTCCCGCCGCCGCCGCCGCCTTTCTCCGCCCCTCACCCGGCTGATCGGCCTCGTTGGGAAAAGCACGCGGAGCCGGCTGCCGTTCCCACCGCCTACCTCGCGGGCTCTGCGGTCATGTCTCCGTCGCTGTCCCTCGCGGCCGGGCCGGGGGCGGCCAGCTTCAAGCGCTGAGGGGAAACAAAGCCGTTGGCGCCACCAACCCCGCCACCGTCGCCACTGCCGCCATCTTGTCGGCGAAAAGAGGAGGAAAGGCCCCGCCTCTCCCCCGCCTTCCCTTTTTCACTCCGCGTCCCGCCATTGGCTCTCGGGGACTGGCATCTTTTTTTCCATTGGGCGGCTCACGTCGGCGCTGTTACTAGGGCGGTTGGCGTCATCGCTCCTCTCTACCGCTTCCGATTGGCTGCTAGGGCGGCTGTCGTCGGTTGGCGTCACGCCGCATGACGTCACTGAAGCGGAGACGGGCTTGCAGGGGCTCCCGAGCGCTCAAAGGCCTTCAGGCAAAAACTCTTTGTGCCTCGTTCAAGGCAGGCAAGAGGCAGTTTTGAGGTCACACCTGCAACAATCTGATTGTGTTGCCCGCCTACTTTGACAGAGCTTAATGCATCAGTTCTTCCCACTTATTTCAAAACACATTGTATCTTGCTCCCCACAGAGAGGGCGCGCAACTTGGGTGTCCTCCTGGATTCACGGCTATCTTTAGAAGATCATTTGATGGCTGTGGCCAGGGGTGCCTTTTATCAGGTTCGCCTGATCCGCCAGTTGCGTCCCTTTCTGGATCAGGACGCCTTGCGCACGGTCACTCATACCCTAGTTACCTCCCGTATGGACTACTGTAATGCTCTCTACATGGGGCTCCCCTTGAAAAGCAACCGGAGGCTCCAACTGGTCCAGAACGTAGCCGCGCGGGTGATTATGGGCGCAGCTCGTTACGCCCATGTAACACCTCTCCTACGCGAGCTGCACTGGCTCCCGGTGGTCTTCCGGGTGCGATTCAAGGTGTTAGTTATCACCTTTAAAGCGCTCCATGGCTTAGGACCTGGGTACCTACGAGACCGTCTTTTGCCACCAATAGCCTCCCACCGACCAGTTCGTTCTCACAGGGAGGGACTACTCAGGGTGCCATCAGTCAAATTATGCCGACTGGCGACTCCCAGGGGGAGGCCCTTCTCTGTGAGGGCTCCAACCCTTTGGAATGAACTGCCCCCGGAGATACGGAATATCCCTGATCTCCGTGCTTTCCACCGTGCCCTCAAAACCCTGATGTTCCAACAGGTGGGGCTAAACATATGAACATGTGAATGAATTTTTTAAATGTTATCTAATTCTGGGTTTTATTTAATTGACCAAACTAAGTAATAATTTTAATTAGCAATTTTATGATGTTTGTGTGTCTATATTTTTCTTGACTGTACACCGCCTTGAGTCCTACGGGAGAAAGGCGGTATAGAAATATAATAAATAAATAAATAAATAAATAGTATAACTTTATGAAAACTTTTTTACATTTAACATTTTTATGGTTGAGAAAACATTCTACCTCCACTGTCACAACTTGGGAAGTTGTGGGAGCTTCATCACCGGAGGCTTTCAAGAAGAGACTGGATTGCCATCTGTCAGAAATGGTGTAGGGCAGTGATGACTAACCTTCTTGCCGTTGCGTGCCAAAAGTGCAGGGGGCGCAGGGGAAGGGGGCGCACGGGCAGGCCCACATCTATAATTCAATGCGTGCCCCCCCACACATGTGTGCATGACCCCCTGCACTTTCCCTGCTTTTGGCACACGATGGCACGGTGGGCATGGTAGGCCCGTTTTTTGCCCTCCCCAGGCTCCAGAGGCCTTCTTGGAGCCTGGGGAGGGCAAAAGTGGCCTTCCCCACCACTCCAGAGGCCCTTTGGAGGCCGGAAACGGCCCATGTCCCAACTTCCAGTGGGACCGTCTCTTGCCTCTGGAGGGCCTCAGGTGGGGGTGGGGAAGCCCGTTTTTGCCCTCCCCAGGCTCCAAGAAAGCCTCTGGAGCCTGAGGAGAGCGAAAAACGGGCCTTCCAGTCCCACCAGAAGTCAGCAAATGGGCCATTTACAGCCTCCAGAGGGCCTCCAGGGTGTGGGGAAGGCCATTTTCACCCTCCCCAGGCTCCTAGAAAGCCTCTGGCTTTCTGGCATGTGCGCCGGAGCTGAGCTAGGACAACGCTTACGTGCCCACCAATATGGCTCTGCATGCCACCTGTGGCACTCGTGCCATAGGTTCGCCATCATGGGTGTAGGGTCTCCTGCTAGGGCGGCGGGTTGGACTAGATGACCTAGAAGGTTCCTTCCAACTTCAAGATATCTTCTTGTGACATTAATGATCCCTCTACCAAATCATCTGGTTTTGACCTGCCTGGCTATAACTGGACGAAATTGAACAGAATTAGGTCTGGTACTGGAAGAAGTGCCTCTGCCCTGTATCAGTAGGGATGGAAAATTTCCCCTGGTTGCGATTGGGATGCTGATAGGCAAACTATTAAACGTACTGTGCAAGATTGCCCAGTGCATGTGTTCTCTGGTTCCCTAGATCTGCATGAAGCAACGCCAGAGGCCAGTGCCCGGATGGCTGAATTGCACATCCAGTCATATGGCCTCTGCCATATTCTCATACAAGTTTTAACTTGTAATTACGTGGACTGGGTATATATGCTGACTTCTCCTCTGTCGTGTTCTCATCATATGCGAAATAATAACTTAACAAAACCAAAATTGGCTGAATTCTGTCATTAATCTCTAAATTGTAGTTTATGGTCAACACAGTCAAAAGAATCATAATAGCCTTTATTTCTGTGTCACCATAGTTAGTAATTATAATTATTGTAATCTGACAATCATAGTTTATAGTTTAGTGCAACATGTTCTGGAGCCAAAAGATATGTAACAATAAGTCAAAGTAAAACTAAAATGAATGATATTCAAAATACTTATATCAAGATGATGAAGGTATTTTAAAGGGAATATATACATTGGCACCCTCACATCTAACCAATTCCTGGTCATTTTCTTAGACAAATCATTAATGTTTCCTTGGCAACAATAGCTTTCTCTTAGAAACAGTCAATTGCAATATTATTCTAACGAATTGTTTCATTGGAGTAGGTGTTACTGATAAATTAGTGTTCAGGATTTGTCAGAGATTCTCAGTCATCCAGGTCACAGGTGTCCCAAAGGTGCTTTTTCAAGAGGCAACTGGACTTTGGTTTTCTTTGAAGACGTTTCACTTCTCATCCAAGAAGCTTCTTCAGTTCTGACTGGATAGTGGGGAATGGAACTCCTTGCAGACAGCTGGTCATTTGCATCCTTTTAGTGAGTACTGCTAATGGTTTCTGTAGTCTGCAGTTTTTCTGTAGTCTGCAGTTTTTCTGGAAATCTGGTGTGGGATTATGAACGGATTTCCAGAAAACCTACAGGAACCATCTGCACCACTCAGGTGACCCTCCAAGTGGCCTCAACAACTCTCTGAAAGGATGCAAAGGACCAGCTGTCTGCAAGGAATATAAATCCTTCCATTCCCCAACCTCTAGTCAGAGCTGAAGAAGTTTCTTGGATGAGAAGCAAAATGTCTTCAAAGAAAAACAAGAAAGTCCAGTTGCCTCCTCAAAAAGCACTGTTGGGTTCAGGATTTGACAACAGGTTTTGAACAGAGGGGAAATTAATTATTTAGTTAATTAAATATAAGTAAATGTTGAGGCCATCTGACTCCAAAATGGCTCCAGGTGGATTTAAAGGAACAAGAAATGTGGTTGTGTGTAATGGTGAAGGGGAGACTGACTTCTAGTCCCACCTTAGGCACAAAAGCTGGCTGACTTTGGACCAATCACCAGAAAAGGATTTCAAGTCTGGCCTTAGGCATGAAAGCTTGCTGGGTGACCTTGGCCGGTCACTTTCTCTCTCAACTCAGCCCAGCCCAGCCTACTTCAGAGTTGTGGGGAAAATAGGAGGAAGTGTCCACTGCTTTGAGTTATTTATAAAGTAATAAAATAAAATCTAAATTAAAAAATATAGTAAGAAAACCAACTAGAATTCAGAGGCCTTGTTTTTCCAACAGTAGTTGTGGAACCTAATTGCAGAACCGCTCTCCAAAAAAACCAAATTGAAA
Organism: Arizona elegans; assembly: GCA_022577455.1. NCBI lineage: Eukaryota > Metazoa > Chordata > Lepidosauria > Squamata > Colubridae > Arizona > Arizona elegans. The sequence continues at coordinate 19,954,185 of JAKOOJ010000015.1, read as the reverse complement.
AGAATCCTTTTGTTTTGAATGGGACTTCAAAGGGACAATTCCACATTTTAGTACTATTTTTGTTGCTGTGTTTAAATATTGTTGTACTCCATCTGCAACGGGCCACCCCAACGATGCCCTTGAAGTGATGTCCTGGTGCCTGGAGGCCGTGCGGATCTGGATGGGGAGAAACAGACTCAGGCTCAACCCGTCCAAGACCGAGTGGCTGTGGTTTCCAGCGTCCCGATATAGTCAGTTGGTGCCATCACTGACTATTGGGGGTGAGTCGTTGGCCCGCATGGAGACGGCTCGCAACTTGGGTGTCCTCCTTGACTCATGGCTGTCTTTAGAAGAACATCTGATGGCTGTGGCCAGGAGGACTTTCTATCAGGTTCACCTGATTTGCCAGTTGTGTCCCTTCCTGGATCGGGACTCCTTATGCACGGTTACTCACGCCCTCGTCACTTCCCACCTGGACTACTGCAATGCTCTCTACATGGGGCTCCCCTTGAGGAGCACCCGGAGGCTCCAGCTGGTCCTGAATGCGGCCGCGTGGGTGGTTATGGGAGCGACATGGCGTTCCCAAGTAACACCTCTCCTGCGCGAGCTGCATTGGCTCCCGGTGGTCTTCCAGGTGCGCTTCAAGGTATTGGTTACCATCTTTAGAGCGTTCCATGGCTCAGGACCTGGATATCTACGAGACCGCCTGCTGCCACCGGTAGCCTCTCACCGGCCAGTACGTTCTCACAGAGAGGGGCTCCTCAGGGTGCCATCGGTCAAAGTGTCGACTGGCGGCCCCCAGGGGGAAAGCCACCTGCCTTTTGGAACGAGCTCCCCCCGGAGATACGGAGGATCCCGGATTTATGCACCTTCTGCTGCACCCTCAAGACTTTATTTCAACAAGCTGGGCTGGCTTAACTCTTTTTAATTGTTTAATTTTGTTTTTATAAACAGGGGTATTTTAATTAGTATGGGCCAAATTTATTTAATAAGTTTTAAATTGTTTTTTAAATTTTATATTATATGTGTTTTATCTTGGCTGTTCACCGCCCTGAGTCCTTCGGGAGTAGGGCGGTATATAAATCTAAATAAACTGAAACTGAAACTACAACAGTATGCAGAACATGAAATTTATTAATTTCAACAATCCAACAGATAGACCAATCTATATTTAAAAAAGACGTTGTATCAACTGACAATCTATTGTGTTTTTATTATCTTTCTGAAGAAGACCTTCCAAATATATGGGGAATCTGTAAATATTCTTGGAAATAAGGCTTGACACAATGCACCAATTTTGTAATTAAAACCATCTAAATCAGAGTTCCCCAATGTTTCCAGCTTTGCAAATTGGGGGGGGGAGAGGGGATGGTGTTATACGAGCTGCTGGCAAGCATGCACGCACACACACGCAGCCCCACTTGCACGAGAGGCGTGCCTATGCGCCTGCCAGTCCCGCAAATGAAGCATACTCAGCCACTGCTCACACAAGGATGTGTGGACACACACTTGCCAGCCGTTTCCATGGGCTGGTTGCAATCCCCTCACAGCCCACAGGTTGGGGACCCCTGATTTAAATGAATGGAATCTCAATGGTGCCAATATTGAAGGTGATTTGAGGGCACCTTCACATCAGCTGACTGAAAGGCAGGTGGTCAGCTACCACCACCCCCTCCACAATGGAGGGGGAAACGCTGTGCAGGAGAACATCTCTGTGTTGTGGGAAATGCCTATTAATCTATTAGAATCAATAAGGCCTAAGTGGGAAAAGCAGGCCCTAAAGAGCTACACGAACCAAAGTTTTAGACAGAAAGATTTCAAAGTGTTTCAGAACTAATTGTAATCCTGCTGAGCCTTTGCTGTGAAATGTGATTTTGCAAAGTACGTAGTTTTGAAATATATTTGGACGTAGAAGGACGAAACTACGAGAAATAAGGAACTGAAAGTAGCCGATGGATAGAAGTTTGAGATGAACACGGGTATTTGTGGAGACTGTCAGTAAGCAAGAGCAAGGAAGTAAGTTCTGAATTGAGTGCAGAAAAGCATAAAAAGAAGGTCTTGGGATGAGTTCAGGGCCACTGGCCAGAACTACTCCTTGTTGGACCTAGCTATTGTCTCTGGACCTCATTGTAAGTTGGGTTATGATGGCTGTTCATGTTCCAAATTGCTCATGAAATAAACCTCTGAATCTTAAAGTCAGAATTGTTTATTGTACTGCTGTCTTCTGTTTCTTTTATTGGGATATTTTTAAGACAGTGTAGTGAGGTTTTCCAGATGCAGTCAAGTTCCCAAAAAAAATGCTGATTCAGGCTAAGAAATTATTTATTGAAAGCTGACAAATATCCATAATAGTCATTTCAATATCCATGCTACAACTTAGATGCTCTCAATCATATAAAAATGCATTTTTCAAACATTGTTGGATTCAAATACTGAAAAATAGTATAATGGTGTTAAGGCACTTGGAAAGTAATTGAATACAGGAAACCTGTGTAAGAGAAAACTGAACAGCCGAGTAGTAACTACTTCAAGAAATATCTTTTTCTTGATCTTCCACAGCCCTTATTACCCCCTGCCCAAAAGAAACCGATGCTACTAAATCCAGGATGGGGTCTTCTTCCTATGGAGAATCTGGGCCTTAGCACAAAAACCAAGCAGGACACAGAGAAGAAGGGAGAACTATTTAAATGGCACCCAGCGATTACAGACTCCGCTTCTTTTGTGATTCTTTCCTTTCCTTTCCAAAAGGTCTTGAAAGGAAAAAAGAAGTCCATTGGCTAGTATGTCTCCATTGCCATAGTTAGACAAGGTGGCACGTTTAATATCTAGTCATGATTCCGAATGAGAAATATTTCAATCTAAGTAGGTTATCCCCCCATCAGCTACTTTTCCAATGAGGCCATTCTTTGATTTTGGCACAAATGCCAGGATTATATACATAGCACCTACACAAGAGATAAAGAGGAGATTCTGCTTTTGGGTTTCTTCCTCCCAATTGCTCAATTATGAAAATAATTTTAAGAATGCCAGTGATCTCTTTTGGGAACATAGCGGAGGACTAGATATTTAGTCCAACCCACCACAGACAATGCCCATTACCAAAGCTGAGCAGGGGGCCGTGTTTGGTAAAGATCAGCACAAGAATAGAACTTGACTGCAGAGCTCAATCTACATGGGGATGTAGATCTCAACACTGTCCACGTTTGATGGGAAGGGCAGCATATAATTCTAGGAAGTTCAGTTCAGTTCAGCAGCAGCAGGAGACCAAGTAAATGGAAATGGTCTCACACATGGCAACATCATTCATTTCTCTTCAAAGAAAAGAGCCAAGGAGGCCACTTTATTAAATGCTTAGGAGGTTCAACCATTATTTCTCCCTTCATGTTTTATCTGTTGGTTCTACTCTTTAGGCGAAAGCAAATCACCTATTGCACAGAACCAAAACACCAAAATTGGACTCTCTTCCCCTATCAAGAGATAACATGCCTAGGTCTTGCAAGAGTAAGAAATCTTGCCGAGAAATAAAATCCTTGCAGGTGCTGGAAAAACAGCCACGATGGGAGCTTACCTATTAAAGGACCATCCTTGTCTGAAAAAGCCCATCAACCCAGATGAGCCACTTCTGAAGATCTTGCAGCGTGCAGAACTGCGAACGGAAAACGCCTGTACACATGCAAGGCCTAAAGAGATGCGCCGAGTTAAGCTTTTGGAACTGTGGCCTTTTTAAGACTCCCTTGTTTTTAAGACAAGAAGCGACCCCTTAGCCTCAGGTAAATGGGAAAGAGTCACGTGTTGTAATAGGCATCCTGACGTTAAAGGGTTTGTCTTGCCAAGGCACCAGGGATCTTTGGTTAGGTGTGCAAGGATTTCATTCACTTCAAAGAGAGGTAGCACCATCTGGATCTTGGACGCCAGGGCTCCACTTTGGCGAATTGCAACACAGCAGGTTCTTAATTCATCAGAAAGCTGAAAGGAAATACATATACATATATATCTATATCTATATATCTGTCTGGATGCACCTGGATCATTATCCCATTTTAAAAAGTGATTCCTTCCTAATCCTAATGACACCAAGCGAAAACCAATGTATTTTGCAGCCATCACTTGAAAGGAGGATAAAAACACACCAAATGAAAAGATGCTGAACAAAAGAGAGCAGGGAGCAGGAAGTACGACATGGCTGTTCAGTGAGTGGGGTTCTCTATCTGTATTAAGATCTTCGGGTAATCCAAACTGCCCATACTGGGTGTGCCCTAAACTGTGGAGTTGGCGGCTGCGTTTCATAATTCTATTAAGAATCTATTCCTTGGAGCAGAGCAATTTGTAAGATAGGAGACACACTTACCTGTATGGGTAGCCATGATATTTGGATCTAAATACTGAGAGGAGCCAGCTGAAGAACACCACCACAAGGCCAACGCCAGCCACGCACATTACTGCGGAAGAGAAAAGAAGCCCTTCACGTCACCCGGAAACTATCGTCAGACTGAGCCGTAAAGAGCAGGGGCCAGCAAAGGGGAAGGGGCATTTTGCAAAATGTGGAGGCCGCCGCTGCCTCGATGCATTTACCTAACAAACAACTTCCTGCGGGCCCTACAGGAGGCAGCAGCTCCAGCAGCAGGAGGAGAGGTACCCCAAAGCTACCCTACCCTTCTAACGACTGGCACCACTTGGTTCAGCAGTGCTCTGGGAAGGCAAGTCTGTGAGAAAAACGGCAGGAACACTACAAAAGGGCCTCTCAATCCTCTAATCGAGAGGGATGGCGGACATACTTTATGCTGGCAATGGACTCATCCCAAGAAATGCTGAGCAGCTGTTTAAACACTCCCTCTCTTCCCCACCTGCGTCTAGCCATGTCACCCAACAGAAGCATTTTGCTGTCCGTTCTGATACTTACCTTTTCTCTTCCCCACTTCCAAGTCAGACGTAGCGGCTTCATAAAGAAGCACAATCCCCAGAGTGACACCTGCATCTGTGAGAAGGCAGGTTAAGGCCACAGCCATGGACAGAAAGAAGCCTTTCAGCTTTGAGAGAGATCCCATCTTACATAATTATGGCAAACATTCAGATTTCTACACTTTTACAGGCACGGTTGACAAAACATCTGCCCAAAGTTTAGTGTGTCATTTGAACATAACATAGAATGAGAATTCCAACTAGGGTGCAGAGTTAGGTTTACAGATATTCTTCACTTATCGACCACAACTGGGACTGGCTACTCAATCACTAAACACCACAGTTGTTAAGTGAAAAATCATGTGGCTGCAATGGGTTTATAACCTGGTTTCCTCTTTGGGTGTTAAGTGAATCACAATTATTAAGTAAGGCATCACATTATTGCAATTTGCAAATTTGCCTTCTCCATTAACTTGGATTGTCAGACGCTGGCTAGGAAGTGTGCAAAAGGCGATCTTATGATACAACGGTTGTAAACGCAAGGCCTACTTGCAAATATGTTTTTTACACCACTATAACTTCAATTGGATGGTATAAACGAGGCAGTCAATAAGCAAGGTCTACTTGAAGTAACTCCAGGTAGCAATGTTACATTTACAACATTGAGACCAGTTGCAACTAGAACAGAATAAGCCACCTTCAGACAAATGTGTTTACCTCTTACCTGCTCCTACAGATAGAATATTTTATTGGGCCAAGTGGGATTAGAAACACTAGGAATTTGTCTCCAGTACAGGAGCTCTCAGCGTACACACAAAGTGACAGAGTAATCATCATCATCATCATCATCATCATCATAATACCAATAAGAGAGGGATAAGGATAATACTACTACAACCCTACGATATGTGTAAGTATCTTTAGACATAAGACACTGCTGTGGGAATTAGGTGTTGAGCAGAGTGATGGCACGAAAGAAACTGTCCCTATACTTAATTGTTTTGGCCTGCATTACCCTGAAAAAGTGTCCAGGATGTGAGGGGTCTGTAGATTCGTCCTAGTGATCTCCTGCCAGGATTGGTAGGCGTAAATTTGCAGCACATTCTCCCCCAGCCCAACACAGGCCATTTCCTGAATTGTAAAACCATCACACAGCAGTACAAGGCTGGAAAAACAATATTTCTGATTGTACTTTCGCATATCCCACTTATCCTCAAGGATACTAAACAGTAAAACAATATGCGTTTCAGCAACAAATTGTGCTTGGCTGCTCCCATGGATGTAGTTCTGGAAAATAAAGAGATCAAACACATGAAATTACTTCGGTGGGACAAAGCTCAGAACCTTCATTTGCATGTGAGCAGAAACCCCCATCAGTTCTTTAGCAAGCGAAGCTCAGCTCAGAACAATCTGATGGCAACTTCTGGCAATTAATGCTCTACGACCCCTCCCCCACTACCTCCCACTGAACTTGGAAATTTCCCAGCAGATGAGGGCTTGGAGCCAAGGAAAAGGATCTCCGGTTCCAAGGGAAAAATAACTCACCATTTGACCTGTGTGAGGATTCTTATGAGCGTATGGTGGCCCTCTGATGTGATTCCACATCTGGCCTGATGTCATAGCCAGAACAAAGCACTAAAAAACAAGAGTGAATCAGCTGCCATGCGTGTGCCACCAACAAACCTACTAAAGGAATGTGGCCTACATATTAACTAACCTCAAAAAGGGCTTTTTTCACACTTTCAGTTATTTCAAATGTTTATTCTTACGATAAACCTTAAAATTGGCATTTATAAACTCTTCAGACGTTATTTACACAATAGTATAATTTAATCAGGTATAATTTATATCTTATCAATAATAAATTTATTCTCAAAGGAACCAGAGAGGTCTAAAATGTTGATTTCAGATCTGCCCGATTCCTGCAAAAATAATTCCCAAGCAGAAACACAGAAACCTTCTTTCCTCCAGGTGTCCCTTTTTAAAAAGGGGGGAAAAGAATGCCCGCTGCAGCTTCTTCAGGACAATTCATGCTGCTGCGTGCCTGTGTGACTGAGTAGAGCAAGGAGGCAAAAGGGGTCTTTTAAAGGTCAGATTGCTTACCAAAGCAGCAAAGGCCCAGCCTGTCTTGTTATAGAGAAAATCTAGGTTGCTTCTTCTTAAATAGACGAGGCCACCAATGACAGCCAGCAGCAGCCCCAACATCAAAGGTCCAGCATAGTTTGGTGGTCTTATCACTCGGATCTGTGAGAAAGGCAGGCTGCAATTGTCATCTCGAGTCATTATTTCACTGCCATCAATGAGATGTAACTTTTCAGCACTGGGGTCACTAAAATGCTATCTGACTTGGATGTCTCCCACATGGCTTCTAAAATGATTTATTGAAAGGGAGCACATCGAATTCTTGGACATGGGCGGGGGGGGGGGGGCTCGGCCAGGTATGACATTGGATGACTGATCCGCAATATAAAGAACATTTTAAAACAAAGATTATGTTGTGCCTTGTTTATTAATATATGTCTTTGTACCTTTTGAGGGACAGGGCAGAATTAATTAAAAGGAGTAATAAATAGTATAATTCCAACAATGAAAATAGCTGCCGCTTATGTCACTGCTCTCCTAATGTGATGATGGAGGAGAATCTGTACAAAGCAGGTTTCCAGCAGTGTCTTCAGATCAATTTTTCCCCCAAAGAAAAAGTTATACTAAGAAAACTAATAAAATTTTTAAAGTATTAGAAATGATCCACAGAGAAAAATGCTGATTAACTTCTAAAGTTAGATATTCAAGCCACTTTTAATTACTACTACAATAAGTAACTTGATTCTTAAAATATATCCAAGCAATTTTACAAAAAAATGTTCATTCAAAAAGCAAATATTCTAAGGAGGTTCAATTATTAATCAGTGGGATGAGTATTGAATTGCATCACTGCACATGGTAGCACAGTCCTGAGTTGTAAGAAAAATACTAAACCCATAATAAAAAGATCAGTTTTATTTATTTATTTATTTATTATTGAATTTCTATACCGCCCTTCTCCCTGAGGACTCAGGGCGGTGTACAGCCAAAACTAAATAAACATGCAGGAGAAATATTAAAAAACAATTAAAAGATATATAAATTTGGCCCAATTAAAACTCATTACCAATTAAAACGTTTAAAACATTTAAAACAGTTAAAAATTTCATCTTAAGCCAGCCCGGCTTGTTTAAATAAATGGGTTTTAAGGACACGACGGAAGGCACTGAGGTCCTGGATTCTCCTTATCTCTGGGGGGAGCTGATTCCAGAGGGTAGGTGCCCCCACAGAGAAGGCTCTCCCCCTGGGGGTCACCAGCCTACACTGTCTGGCTGATGGCACCCCGAGGAGGCCCTCTCTGTGGGAGCGCACGGGTCGATGGGAGGTCGTCGGTAGCAGCAGGCGGTCTCGAAGATAGCTAGGCCCTATGCCATGGAGCGCTTTGAAGGTGATAACCAGCACCTTGAAGCGCACCCAGAAGACCACCGGGAGCCAGTGCAGATCACGCAGGAGCGGTGTTACATGGGAGCGCCATGCTGCTCCCGTCACTACCCGCGCTGCTGCGTTCTGGACCAGCTGGAGCCTCCGGGTGCTCCTCAAGGGGAGCCCCATGTAGAGAGTGTTGCAGTAGTCAAGGCAAGAGGTGACGAGGGCGTGAGTGACTGCACAGGGAATCCCGATCAAGAAAGAGCCGCAACTGGCGAATCAGGCGAACCTGACAAAAGGTCCCCCTGGTTACAGCCGTCAGATGTTCCTCCAAGGACAGCTGCATATCCAGGAGGACTCCCAGATTGCGAGCCCTCTCTGTGGGGGCCAATGATTCGCCCCCAATAGTCAGTGATGGAGTCAACTGACTATATCGGGATGCCGGGAGCCACAGCCACTCAGTCTTGGAAGGGTTGAGCTTGAGCCTGTTCTTCCCCATCCAGACCCGTACAGCCTCCAGGCACTGGGACATCACTTCTAGGGCATCGTTGTGGTGGCCTGGGGTGGAGATGTACAGCTGGGTGTCATCAGCGTACTGATGATATCTCACCCCAAAGCCACGGATGATCTCGCCCAGCGGCTTCACATAAATGTTGAACAGAAGGGGCAAGAGGACCGATCCTGCGGCACTCCACAAATGAGAGGCCTCGAGGTCGACCTCTGCCCCCCTGCCAACACAAACTGCAACTGGTCGGAAAGAAAGGAGGAGAAACACCGCAACACGGTGCCTCCCACCCCCAACTCTTCCAGCCGGTGCAGCAGGATACCATGGTCGATGGTATCAAAAACCGCTGAGAGGTCTAACAGGACCAGAACAGAGGAACAACCCCTGTCCCGAGCCCTCCAGAGATCATCAACCAACGCGACCAATGCCATCTCCGTGCTGTGCCCAGACCTGAAACTCAACTGGAACGGATCTAGATAAGATGTTTCCTCCAGGAATTGCAGAAACTGTCGTGCGACCACACTCTCAACAACCTTCGCCATAAAGCGAAGGTTGGAGACAGGATGATAGTTGGCCAATATTGCCGGATCCAGGGACGGCTTCTTGAGGAGAGGCCTCACCACCGCCTCTTTCAAGGCGGTGGGGAAGTAACCCTCACTCAACGAAGCGTTGATAACACCCTGGAGCCAGCCTCGTGTAACCTCCCGGAAAGCCAGTACCAACCAGGAGGGACATGGGTCCAGTAAACATGTGGCTGCACTAAGTCTCCCCAAAATCCTGTCCACATCATCAGGAGTCACAGCATCAAACTCCTCCCAGATAACATTCTCAAGACTATTCCTCGTCACCCTGCCGATCTACCCAGTCAGAGTCCAAATCCCCCCGGATCTGAGTGATTTTGTCATACAGTTATTGTCCGAAATCCTCCGCCCTGCCTTCCAAGGGATCCTCCCGCACTCCCGGATGAAGCAGGGAGCGGGTAACCCTGAACAGGGCGGCCGGACGATTCCCTGATGACGCAATAGAGGTGGAAAAGTAATTAAACTTTGCCGTCTTTATCGCCACTAGGTAGGCCTTAATATGCGACGTTACCCGTGTTCGATCAGATTCAGCGAGACTGGCCCTCCAACCGCTCTCCAGGCGTCTTTTCCAGCGCTTCATTTCCCTCAGCTCCTCAGTGAACCAAGGAGCCACGCGGGATCGGCACCGGGTCAGAGGCCGCAAAGGCACGACTCGGTCCAAGGCCCCACCAGCCGCCCGATCCCAGGCGGCTACCAGCTCCTCGGCCGAGTCATGTGCTAGAACCTCAGGAAAACTTTGCCATGATAACTTTGGCAGTAGCTGAGCACATCTGAAAACTAGCAAACTCCAGAAGTGTTGTTGTTTTTTAAGTATCTGTTCCCTCAACCACTCTACATTTCCACTTTGGGAATTAAAAAATAATTGTTTTCAATTGGTTCATGCAAACTATATGGGTTCATTCATGTATCCAGTTAGATGGTTTTATTAAACAAGTTTTATTGAATAAGCTACAATGATTGCGTTTGCCCAAAAAGTGAGGACAAATTGTGGTCCCAATATTCTAAGACATAATGTGTTGCTTAGTTTTGGCTTGTGGTATTGTACTGAATCCAGCAGATAAGATGGAAGTTGGTTCCACTTCCGACCAACTAATTGTCAGAACCCACATTAGAGCAGCCTCTTTCTTAAGGAGTCTGTATACTCTCTGAAGCTGAAGGAGATGCCCAGGAGTTCAGCAGTGGTCCCTCAAAACAACAATGGGATAAGAAACCGTCCCTTTGGGCAGTCAGAGCTAAAAGCATCACATCAGAGGCAAAGTCTGGTGTTTACTTACGTTCACATCTGTTCGATCAGCCACCCAGCGGGCAAGCTGTTCAGCGGCAAAACCTCGTACTTGCAGCTCATAAGTGTCTCCTCTTTTTGGCTTCCCTTTTGGTGGGAAATTAATGAAGGTTGGAGCAGAATTCATGTTGAGCTTTATTTTTCAGCAAAATATACAAAAATATGTCATTGAAAACCTAGTCTCTAATGCCAAACTTTAAATCCCTGCTGTCAGAAAAACCCCGATTCTCAGCTTATGGGAGCATTATTTAGTTTATAACTGATAATATTAGCTCCTCTGCCGTTAGGCTATACAGGTTGTCTATTTAAACCATTCGCTTTGGTTTTTGCGATAGCTGCAGCGTCTTGGGACTGGGTGATTTTTGAGACCTTCCCAGCAGGCCTCAGACAAGCAAAGTCAACCGGGGAAGTTAGATTCACTTAACAACTGTGGCAAAAAAAGGTTTAAAAATTGGGCCTGGCTCACTTAACACTTGCCTTGCTTAGCAGCCGAAATTGTGGTCTCAACTGGGGTTGTGAGTGAAGGAATGCCTGTACAAGGATGGGGAAAGCCTTTTGTCCACAGGAGAACCTGCAGCTACTCTAGACCAGCGATTCTCAACCTGGGCACAACGTGGGTGCTGCAGAACCCTTCGCTTCACCTCTTCCAGAGAAACCCTCTCCACCTTGGCAACTTTTCAGATGCTGCCTGGGAAAGTCTGGGAACTGCAGTTCACACATCTTAAAATTGCTAAGGTGGAAAAGCACTGAGATAAAATAAATAAAATATGTTTAATGAAGATAAAGAATATTTAAGGACTTATTTTTTGAATATATATAATTCAGATTGTTTTCTAAATACCTTGAGATTTTTTTCAAAATAAAAGTAATATTATCTTTTGCTATCCTTTGTCATACAAAAACCCCTATAAGCAATTCCTATAAGCTCACTGCTTTAAAATCACCAGAAACTCCTCACCATCTGAAATACATCAGCACCTTCATCGAAATCCACCATGGCAAAAAAGATCCTGTTGGTAAATGCACTTGAGAATCGCCAGGAGTTTGCCAGAATCTGGTACTCCTCATCAGCTTGTCTGTCAGAAATGAAATGAAGTATTAGTGAAGAAAGATCAGATTTAAAGAAAGTAAGCCCAGTAACGGACATTGGGATCAGGGCCACAAGCCCTGCACCAGCATTAGCCATTGTCAGCAAGTGTGTTGCTTGCCTCATTTGGATCCCCCAAAGCTTTAGATTAGCACCAAGAGCCCTTCCAAAATTTGCCAACAAATATATGTAAGGAAATGTATAGAAATCCACCTAACTGTACTTATTTAGTTCATATTTATATTTAATTTAAAACTGAATTTAATCAAATTTAGCTTTTTTTCCCCACCACTGTCTCTATCCTGGACCTGATTGCAGCTTGAAATGTGACTGCCAAAATACTCAAAGGCCAGATGTGACTTTAGATTCTATAAAGGTGGTACTTTGCTGTTTGGTGAAACTCAAAATTAGGCACCATTTAGATTTCACTCAAAAAAAATGAAGCTCTTGCAGCTCCTTATGTTGGGTTCCTCAAACTCGTGCCACATCTGTGAATATACTTGCACTCATGCACACAGGAGAACAAATGTGCTTCAGGCCTGAGAAGCTAAAATTTAATTTCAGGATGGCGTGGAAAGAATTGTTACTGCCTTCTATATGTTCGTATCAAGGTCAGTGATGGCTCCTGAATATCTGTGCCTTCACTTCCCTGTTTAGTGTAAAAACAACACATCCAGTCATAGTAATCTTGACTGCTAAACCACCTTATACATGCTACAACTATTCCCTCATAACATAATTCCACCCAGAACTGCTACATCAATTTACACACTATAAGCTGCAATAATGGATGAGTTTAAAATTCTCTCCTTTAAAAGTGGGATAATGGGGGACTTCCGGGTTTGACTGCCACCGGCGAAGACGGTCGCTTTTGAACGGCCGCCAGCCCCGCCGCCTGTAGAGCCGCCCCGAGTGAGGGAAGCGGCTTGAAAACTCCAGAATCCTGAGGATTTGAGGAGAAGAGCAAAGCAAGAAGCAGGTTGAGCCCCCGTGAACCCCCAGAAGTTTGCTACTGCGGAGGAAACGGGTGTGGCTCCCTTTTAACTTGCGGAGACTCCGGACGGCGTGGGACGACTCTGCTCGTCAGAGCAAGCCGGCTGCAGCAAACATTTAAACTGATGGGAAGATAACTTTGTTATAAAACAACCTCAACCCCCAAACCAAGAAACTGCAAGTATTTCTTCTCTTTTGAACTTTTGATTTGGGGAAAAGCTAGAGCGAGAGGAAACGGCTTGAAAAAAATGGCGCCGTTCCAGCGTTAACGAGCTGAAAGGGAGAGTGATTGCGCAGAACTATTTTAACAAGCTACATTGTAGCAGTGCCTGTTGCAAGCGAACGGAGAAGAGTGGAAAAGAAAAGAAAAATAAATTTGAGCTTGTCTCAATCTATTTAATTCTGGGGGACTTTTTCAAAGGATATTGTGGAGGTGCAAAGGAAAGGAAAAAAAAAAGATTTTCTTCTTTCAGAAAAGTTAATTTACGTGGCAAAATGGCTTCAAAGAAAGAGGAAGGAAAGGTGGCAGGGGAGGGATCTCCCACCCACAAACCAGAACAGCAGCCCCCTCCCAGTCAGCAGAGGGAGGGAAAGGACTTTGATGTGCAAAGTTTAAAAGATTTTATTACCCAGGCTTTGGATGAAAAATTTCAAAAATCACAAAAGGAAATGAAGAGGGAAATTAATTAATTTAAAGAGGCAATGAAAGAAAATTATGATAAGGTGTCAGATAAATTGTCAAATGTGGTTTCTGACTTGGCAGAATCCATTACTAAAGTGGACTCCAAACTGGAAGAATTTAAATCAGAAGTCAATGTCAAAATGAAGGATGCTGATATTAAAATTGCAGATGTGGATAACAAAGTGGAGAGAGTCGAAAACGAAATCACAATGATACAGTTCCGATCCATGGAATTTGCTATTAGGCTTCGAGGAATTAAAGAGAATGATAGGCAAGATCTGAGACAGATTTGTTCTGATGCCTTGGCTGTATTGCTAAAAATTGATCCAGCAGATGTGGTCTATAAAATAGATAAAATTTACAGAGTGAATTCATGGGTTGCTAGACAAAGAAAATTGCCCAGAGATGTGGTGATATACTTTACTGATAGAAGAATAAGAAATGATATTTTGCAAAGATCCTTTCTTTCCTCTGTGCAAGTGGAGGGAGCTCAAATTGGAATTTATAAGGAATTACCACCTAAGATGTTAAAAGATCGAAAAGAGTACAGGTTCTTAGTGAATGAATTGCAAAAGCAAGAAATACCATTTCGGTGGGATGCCCCAACTGGTATAATTTTGAAATATAATGGAGAGAGACATCGATTGAATACTTTTCAGAAGGCGGAATATTTTTATTATAATATCCTTAAAGAAAGATCATCATCCCCATGTACATCTACATTGTTGGAGATAAAATGTGATAAAGAAAAGCAATCTCAGCACGAGAGGGCACAACAGTCTAAGCAGATGGAACCAGTGGAAATGCAGGGTGCTGCACAGGGAGGAGGCCTTTTGGAGGAATCATTGTCAGAACCTTCCCCGATTCTGTCAACTGGTGCTGTTTTGGATGAAGCTGGGATGCCTGAAGTTAAAGACCAGCGTATAACTCGTGCAATTTCCAAGCAGATAAAAGAAAAACGTGAAGCCATGGGAGGAGCTAGGCCGAAGACTTCAGAAGAAGTTAGGCAAAGCAGCTCATCGCTTCAGAAAGGTCAAGATGACAATTAGGCTCTTATCTTGGAATGTTAATGGACTAAATTCACCACAAAAAAGGAAGAAATTATTTACATATTTGAGACAATTTAATAATGACATAATTTGTTTACAAGAAACTCATATTCGAACTCAAGATCATAAATATTTGATAAATTCTAAATTAGGAACACACTTTATAGCTTCAACCTCGGAAAAAAAGAATGGTGTGGTTATTTATGTGAATAAAAGACTGTCCGCTAAAATTATAGAAGCAGATGAAGATGGTAGGTTTGTTGCAATTGAATTGCACACAGCAAATGGCCAAATTCTTTTGATTGGAATTTATGCTCCGAACCAACAACAGGATCATTTTTATAAGACTCTACATAATAAAATATTGCAATGGGACTATAGATCTATTCTAATAATGGGAGACTGGAATGGAGTAATTGATTCTAAATTAGATAAAAAAAGTTTGGCGAAATCAAGGATCAGACTGCCACAGACTTTTTTTGATATGAAAGAAGATTTGGAATTAAAGGATATCTGGAGAATATATAACCCAAAAGAACTGGACTATACTTTTTTCTCTGACAGACACAGATCTTTCTCCAGGATTGACTTTATCTTGTTATCAGATGATTTACTTATTAAAACAAAAAGAACAAAGATATTTCCAAGAACTTTAACTGATCATAGCTCTGTATGGATAGAAATCGAGATGGGAAAGTCTGAGAGAAGGTCATGGAGACTAAATGAAAATTTGTTCAGACATGAAAAAAATATAATAGAACTTAAAAAATAGATGAAAGAATTTTTTGAAATGAATTTGAATAAGGGTACCCCAATTGAAATAGTATGGGACGCGAGCAAAGCTTATATGAGAGGGGTACTTATTCATATGAACTTCAAACATAAACAGAATCGACAAAGGAAAAGACTTGAATTGGAAGCAGAAATAAAGAATAAGGAACAGTTACTTATTAAAAACCCAACAGATGAAAGAATACGTGGTGCTATAAAACTTTTGAAAGATCAGTATCAAATGCTTTTGGCGGAACAAGTTGCAACAAATCTACAATATGCGAAGCATAATACGTTTTGTAATGCTAACAAACCGGGGAGATGGTTGGCTTATACCTTAAGGAAAAAGCAGAGTATACGGACTATTGAGAGTATTGACATTGGGGGGAAAGAAATTTTCCAACAAAAACTGATTAAAGAAGTCTTTGTAGATTACTACGTTAAATTATATGCTAAAGATGACATACAGAATGGACTTATAGAAAAATATCTAGAAGAGAAAAGAGTCTCAAAAATTACTAGCCAACAAAAAGAAAGAATGAATTACCCTATAACAGTTGAGGAAATAATTGCAGCAATTAAACAATTGAAAACAGCTAAAGCTCCTGGAACAGATGGATTGACAGCAGTGTATTATAAAACTTTACAAGCAGAAATGATGGAACAACTTAGAGACTTATTTTGTAATATACAACAAGGGGGTAAAATACCCCCATCATGGAAATCAGCATATATTACTTTGATACCAAAAGAACAAGCAGGTCCTAAAAAACCGGAAAATTATAGACCAATATCTCTTCTAAATAATGACTATAAAATTTATGCAAAAGTATTAGCCAACAGATTGATGCCAGTAATTCAAGAGGTGATTAATGACGACCAAGCTGGGTTTATAGAGGGTAGATACATGAAGGATAATGTAAGGCAAGTTATAGATTTACTGGAATATCTTGAGAAGAATAAACAGATCTCTGCAGTGCTGGTTTTTTTGGATGCGGAGAAGGCCTTTGATAGAGTGGATTGGAATTTTCTACTAAAGACTTTAAAAAAAATGGGATTTGGAGACCAATTTATACAGGCGGTTTCAGCAATCTACCAAGAGCAAAAGGCACAGATTATTATTAATGGAAGTCTGACATCAGAGTTTAAAATCGAAAAAGGAACAAGACAGGGATGTCCGTTGTCCCCATTGTTGTTTATTTTAACACTAGAAGTCTTGCTAAATACAATAAGGGACTCTAATATCTTGAAAGGTATAATGATAAGGCAAGAGGATTACAGAATAAAGGCATTTGCAGATGATCTGGTCGTTACCCTAACACAGCCAATGGAATCAATAATCCAGATGAAGGACATTATACAAGACTATGGTAAAGTTTCAGGTTTTAGTCTGAACCAGAAAAAAACTAAGATGATAGTCAAAAATATGACACAAGATCGTAAACATGAGCTTGAAAGGAGGGCAGGTTTTGAGATTGTACCAAAGGTAAAATATCTAGGAGTTCAGGTTGCAGAATCAAATATGAAATTGTTTCAAAATAATTATGAGGTGTTGTGGCGAGAGGTGCAAAAAGACATGGAGACTTGGAAAAAACTGCAGCTGTCTTTACTTGGAAGAATAGCAGCAGTTAAGATGAACATTTTGCCAAGATTTCTTTTTTTGTTTCAAATGATTCCGGTGCTTAAAAATGATAAACAACTAAAAGTATGGCAAACTGGAGTGAACAAGTTTGTCTGGAACGAGAAAAAACCAAGAGTAAAATTGAAAATTATGCAAGATGTTCCAGAAAGGGGAGGTCTTAAACTTCCAAACCTACAGTTATATTATGATGCAGCAGCTTTGACTCAAGCAAGTGATTGGTTTGGAAGGAAAAAGACTGGAATACTAAACGCAGAAAGTTTTGATTTGGAATTTGGATGGCATGCTTATTTATTTTATGACAGCAAAGTGGATAAAGTATTTAAAAGCCATATACTTAGAGACTCTTTGTTGAGAGTTTGGAAGAAGCACCGACTCAAATGGGATTATAAAATACCGCTATGGCTGGATCTTGGTCATATTTTGTGGAATACAAATATAACGTCACTCGGGGGGTTTTTATACAAAGAGGTTCTTTTTACAGATGCGGGCAGATGGCAGCTGAAGACATTACAGACACTGTTGGCTGAAGGGATTAATTTAACTTGGTTACAATATAATCAATTGCAATTGAGATGGAAAGAGGACCAAAGAACTGGTATTATGTTGCATGAGGAAGAATTGGTTAGACATATAAAAGAGAAAGGTCCAATGCATATTAAAAGGCTTTATAATGTTTTGTTAGAAAGGGATTCGGAAACTGAATTAGTTAAAGATTGTATGATTAAGTGGGCACAAAATTTTGAAGAACCAGTGATGTTGGAAACATGGGAAAAAATTTGGGTTCAGAATGTTAAATTTACACAGTCGCAGAATTTGAGGGAAAATTTTTACAAAATGTTTTATAGATGGCATTTAGATCCAAAGAAATTGTCGTGTATGTACCCTAATGTTCAGCCAAAATGTTGGAGGTGTGATTGTTTAGATGCTACATATTATCATATTTGGTGGACTTGTAAGAAAGTTAAGGCTTTTTGGATAAAAATTTGGTGGGTCATGCAGAATGTTTTAAAGAAAAAAATCCAATTTTCTCCACAATTGCTTTTATTGGGTATAGTTGAGGGTTTTACAGTGGATGAAATAAAGTTGATTTTGTATATGATTACAGCAGCGAGATTGTTGATAGGTAAATATTGGAAAAATGAAGCTCTGCCCACCGTAGAAGAATGGATTTTGAAGATGGCCAGCTTTGCGGAGATGGCGAAGATTTCAGCATACTTAAAAGATCGCTCACAAGAGACTTATGAATGTGGATGGAAAAAGTGGGTAGATTATGTGCAGAACAAATACCAAACTAAGAAGTATCAAATAGCTTTTCATTGATAGTATTAATATTAAGATAGAAATAGTCGAACTATGTGAAGATGAAAAATGACATGGGGGTCGGGAGGGTTCAAGGTTTTTGTATAGGGGATAATGATATTCTATGGAAGTCCGGGGGGGAGGGGAGGGTCAGGGGGGGTTGGGAGGGGGGGTTGGGGAGTTTGGGGAGGGTTAGGGGGGGGTGAAAATGTAATTGTAAAACTTTTACAATAAAAAATAAAAAAATAAAAAAAAAATAAAAGTGGGATAATGGAAGAGTAATAGTTGCTTGATAGGCATTCACACCATCAAAGTCTAAGTACCCTGTGTCTTTCCGAACAAAGACATACTGTGAGTCCCAATCTGTATTCCTATTCTTTGTCAGTGATCAGATGTGCAGGTGGCCCTCGACTTACAACCAGTGAAACATTACAAACAATGGTCACTTAATGACCATTCAAACTTGGAACTTGAAGATTACTTACTACCAGTCCTCAAAGTTATGACGGTCACTTCATTCTCACAGCTGTGGGATTGCACTTCAGGCTTAGCAACTAGATCACATTTAGGACCACTGACAGTGTCCCTCGGTCATGTGATTGCATTTTGTAACAGTTTTTTTTTTGTTTTGTTGGGGAAATGCCCATTGAATAAAATAGGCTAGTACTTACAACCAGGTGCTCTGCTTAACAACCAGGTTGAGTCACTTAATGACTATTGCATAAATGATTGTAAACCTGAGACTGGTCATGTGGTGATATGATTAACAACCGCAATGAGTTCTGGTCCCATAGGTGATTGTAAGCCAAGGACTGCCTGTAGTTACCTCCAATCTCTGTTGTGCTATTTAAAAGTTTGGTTGACCATCTCTGATACTTTGTGTTCTTAACAGCAGACCAGTGACTCATTCTAACTTGCTACTTTTAACAAAACAATTGTTGGATCCTCTCCAAGTAGTTGAAGTGTCAGTTTTCCCCAACTGATCAGTTAAACATGAACTAAACCAGGAGTCTCCAATCTTGGCAACTTGAAGACTTGTGGAGTTCAATTCCCAGAATTCCTCAGCCAACTTTGCTGGCTGAGGAACTCTGGGAGTTGAAGTTCACAAGTCTTCAAGTTGCCAAGGTTGGAGACCCCTGAACTAAACATTAGTTTCTAAAATCACTGGCTTTTGGGAACTTTAGGAACTTATACTAATTTGTTCCAAGAAATGCTGTTCATAACCTGCAATTATAGCAGGTTCAGCGTAATATTCATCCCCATACATGAGCCCTTTTTAGAGGAATATTTCCAAATTACCACTTCGCAAATGGCTATTTTATCAACTTCTAACAAGCATAATCCCAGCACAAAAATTCTTAAAATGCACTAATGAGTATACTCTTCTGGTAATATGGTGGATTTCTGAATAACTGATATTCTTACTTGCACACAACGCATTGTCTGTGAGGCTGAAGAGCAGTGAACATTACTATCACAGAGTAATTTCTTGGTGGTGCCTTTATCAGACGTCGAAATTTGTCCCCATTCAGTCGAATAACTGATCTTTTGCTAGTCCATTCAATCAACTGGCTCACTTTTTCGGAAAGCACCATCTAGGTTAGAAATAAATTCTGCAACGTTAAATGCATGCCATCTTTCAGGCACCTAAATGGTCAACAGCTTAAATGTTAATTCATTCCACTTAAATACACACCAGGGCTCATCGTGAGCAGTGCCGGCTCCCACTAATTTACCATGATGTGGTAAATCCATAAATACTACAGGATTACATGATTCTCTCTCTTCACATGAAATGCCACAATTTCCACCCTCTTTTTCCTCTTTCACCTTTCATTGTCAAGTTGAAAGAAGCCCAACACCACACGAATGTTCACATCAATTATTTTTGCACACTACACCTACATGAAAACAAAGGCCTGCAAATTAAAAAGAATAAACCCAGGCAAGAAACTGGGATTGGAGGTGGGGAGGGCTGCAAGTTCTAGACCTGCCTTAGGTAAAACCAGCTGGGTGACTTTTGGAACAGGTTCTCTCTCAGCCTGACCCACCTTGCGGAATTGTGGTTGTGGAGAAAATAGGTGGAAGGAGGAGTATTAGTTACATTCATAGCATTGAGTTGTTTATAAAAAAAATAAAGTATTAGCTATGTTCCTCACATTGAGTTGTTTATAACAATAAAAAAGGCGGAATTTAAAAAGAAAACATAGTCTAACCACACTGTTGCATTTATGCATCGCTTTTCCTACCCTGGCATACCATCCATCTTCCTCTTTTTTCCCCCCTCAGCAACCACCCTCCGAAGTGGATTTGGCCGAGATCAACAACAAGGATGCCAGATACGCATTGTGCAAAGACAGCCACGTCTTGTCCCAAAGGTGCATTTTCAGGAGGCAACTGGACTTTCTTGTGTTTTCTTTTGAAGACGTTTCGCTTCTCATCCAAGAAGCTTCTTCAGCTCTTGACAGGATAGTGGGGAATGGAAGGATTTATGTTCCTTGCAGACAGCTGGTCATTTGCATCCTTTTAGAGCAGTGTTTCTCAATCTTGGAAGCTTGAAAATGGGTGGACCTCAACTCCCAGAATCCCCCAGCCATCTTCAAGCTACCAAGGTTGAGAAACACTCTTTTAGAGGGTGGTTTTATTTATTTATTTATATTTATTTTTATATGCCACCCTTCTCTGGAGACTCAAGGCGGCTTACAATGCGTTAAGCAATAGCCTTCATACTTTTGTATATTTTATACAAAGTCAGCCCACACAAACCGGGTCCTCATTTTACCCATCTTAGAAAGGATGGAAGGCTGAGTCAACCTTGAGCCTGGTGAGAATTGAACTCGCAGTAATTGCAGGCAGCTGGATGTTAAATGCTGCCTTAGTAGGAGGCATTAGCCTCCCAGGCCACTCAGGCTCAATTTGAAGCACTTGTGAGGTTTATCTGTGTCCTCAGGGTCACCTGAATGATGCAAATGGTTCCTGTAGTCTGCAATTTTTTCCTCTGGAAATCCATTCCTGTTCCCCCACCATTCCAAAGGTCTTCATCCCAAACTGTATAGATCCAAAATTCTGTAGAGATTCTCAAGCCGTCCAGGTGATGGTTGTCCCAAAGGTGCTTTTTTTTCAGGAGGCCCTTCTGGACTTTTCTCGTTTTTTTCTTTGAAGGCTGCAAGGAATATAAACCCTTCCCTTCCCTTCCCCCCCCGCCCCCCACCATCCAGTCAAGAGCTGAAGAAGCTTCTTGGATGAGAGGCGAAACGTCTCCAAAAGAAAAAAGCAGAAAGTCCAGAAGGGCCTCTTGGAAAAGCCTCTTTGGGACAAGATGTGGCCTGGAGGACTGGCCATCGCCATAGACCTGCAGCCACCTCTTCCCTCCCAGGAGACGGAGGCCCTTGGAGGATTTTCCCTTGAACGTATCGCATCCCGATGGGGGCGCATTCAAGGCGGCCCCAAAGCCGTTCTAAGTCTGGATGGTAGCCAGAAGGGCTCCCTGGTGCAGGGTGGGGGGGCAATGGGGCTCTTTTACCACCTGTGGACTTCAACTCCCAGAATTCTGGGAGTTGAAGTCCATAGGTGGTAAAAGAGCCCCATTGCCCCCCCGCTGCGGCCCTGGTGCAGCCTCTGCGGGGCCCCGGCCAAGAAAGGGCCGAACTCCGCCTGGGAGACGGACGAGGCTGCTGACGGAGACCGGGCTGCCCTGTGAGGCCTCAGCCCAGGCCGCCAGTGCGCTTCTTCCCGCGGAGAGACGCCAAGAGCGGCCGGCTCTGAGGCGAAACGCGCCACAGCCGCCGGCCTCCCCCTCCTCCCCACTCCTTTGCGCATGCTCCCTGCCCAGGGACGGTCCTGCTGCTCGGCTGGATGACCTCGGGTTACACCCGAGCCCGCGGCTGCCTTGCCGCTCACCTCCTTTTTCTTCTGCCCCTCCACTCCGGAGCCGCCCCAGCCGACCAGCAGCCCCAGCCCGCCCAGCATCAAGGCCCGCAGGAGCAGCAGCCGCGGCGCCGCCATGGCCGCCAGAACTGAGGAGAGAGAGAAAGAAGGCCGACGCCGGCAGCCCGGCCCCCCATTGGTCAGACGGGCAGTCGGGCCAACTTCTGATTGGTTGAGCTGCCACTCCGCGGTCCGCCATTGGTCCGTTGCGCTTCCGGTTCCGTTCAAGCCCCGACCTTCCGCCTTTAGGGTGAAAGAAAGCGCTCTCCGACCAATGAGAAGGGGGCGATCTGGTGCGATGTGATTGGAGGGCGGAGGCGGAGCTGCCGTCCAAATCGATCTGGCCCCGCCTACAGCTCTTGCAGGGGGGGGGAGGAAGAATGCAAGTACAGGTAGTCCTCGATTTACGACCACAGCTGAGCCCAACGCTTCTCTCGCTAAGCGCAACATTCGCTGACTGAGCTTTGCCCTATTTCACGAACTTTCTTGGCGCAGTTGTTAAGTGAGTCACTGCAGTTATTGTGTTAGGAACATGGTTGTTAAGTGAATCTGGCTTCCCCATTGTCTTTCTTTGTCAGAAGATTGCAAAAGGGGATCACGTGACCCCAGGATATTGCGACCGTCGTAAATATGAGTCAGTTGCCAAGTTTTCCGAATTTTGATCATGTGATTTCGGTGATGCTGTGACAGACGTAAATATGAAAATGGTCATTAGTCCCTTTTTTCAGTGCGATTGTAACTTTGAACGGTCACTAAACGAACTGTTGTAAATTGAGGACTCCCTCTCCTGGCTGAGGAAGATGGGTCCTGCTTTGAGGTGTTCAAGAGTCCATTCAGAGGCTTGATCGGAACGGTTACCGTAGAGAACCTCCATAGACAGCCATCTCCAACCTTGGCAACTTTAAGACTTGTGGACTTCACTTGTTGTGGATTTAATAAGACAAACACAACTTTTGGGTTAATCAGAGACAAATTTTATATATTGCGCAATTGGTTCAAAGCTCTGTACATGAAGCGTTGAACAAAGACAGAAATTAGGTACAATGGTTTTATACCCTTCTAGACAAAGGATTCTGTTAACTCAGCAATTCATATGGTCATATACATTTATCATTTTTAATTGACATTTCCTAATTACAGAGTTTCTTTGCAAAACAGTTATAATTCTTTTTGTAGATTACTGAAGCATAGACTCAAATCATCTTCTGACGATAGACAACTTTTAACTCAATGTGGATCCCCTTGACCTAACTAACCTTTAAGCTGTATGTCATTAGAATGTTCCTTTCTTCTGACAACTTAGAGGCCTCCTAGAGGAACCAAAAGGATTTTGGCTGAGTTTGTACTTTTTCCAACCGGATGCATTGCTTTTTAGAATAGAGTGAATAGAAAGTTATCCAGTGGTCATCTATCAGAGCCCGCTTCATTTACATTAAGCTGACGGAGGAATTCTGGGAGTTGAAGTCCACAAGTCTTAAAGTTGCCAAGGTTGGAGATGGCTGCCATAGACAAGGGTGACGGTTGGGCCAAAGGGCTCTATTAAAACGGAGGGAAGAATGGGCGGCCAGTCCTTTCACGGGGCTGTCCGTGGGAGCAAATTGTTCCTCCTGAGCAAGATGGTGGAGCGGCTGGCAGGACAGGCGGCAGGGCCTGGCGGGGCCCTTCTGTGCCCGCTGACTCGCCTGGCCTTCCCTGCGGGGCGGGCAGAGGCACCGGATGAGTAGGGCCTGCCCAGTGCTGGTGGAGTTGGACGAGCACACAGGCATGGCGGTGGTGTGGCTGCAGCAGCCACCGGTAAATGGGCTCTGCCCGGCGCTGCAGAAGCTGGAAGACTGCAGGGCCTGTCTTGCCCTCGTCCTCACCTCGGCCAGGCCCGGGATCATCTCGACCGGGCTGGACATCACGGAGAGCATCTGGGCGAGTTCTGGAGAGTCCTGCAGCAGCTCTGGATCCTCCTCTACAGCAGCCGCCTGGTCACCATGGCCGCCGTCAACAATTCCAGCTGCGCAGGAGGCTGCCTCATGGCCTTGTCATGTGACTACCGGATCATGGCTGACAATCCAAAGTACTACATTGGTCTGAATGAGACAAAACTGGGCATAGTGGCCCCTTTCTGGTTGAAGGACTCTTTGCTGAACACTGTTGGCCACAGGGCCACTGAGTGCTCTCTCCAGCTGGGACTCCTCTATTCTCCACAAGAAGCCCTCAAAATTGGCCTGGTGGATGAGTTGGTGCCTGAAGAAAAGATCCTAGCCAGAGCTGCAGAAGCCATGGCCCAGTGGCTGACCATTCCAGATCACGCCCGACAGCTCTCCAAGTCCATCCTACGGAAGCAAGCTCTCGACCACCTGCTGATGCATCATGAGGCTGACATCCAGGACTTTGTGCACTTTATTTCCAGGGATGCTATTCAGAAGTCTCTCCAGAAGTACACGGAGATGTTGAAACAGAAGAAGGCCTGAGGGGGTGGGGTGCGGGGTGAGCCTTTCCCCTTGTCAGAGCTTGAGAGCTCTCCCTGGCAGCCTCGCAGTTGCCCCAGTCTGTCCTCAGTAGACTGAACGTGTGGTACTTTAATGGCCTTTGCCTAGTTTGTTGCTGGGCTCAGTTGGTGGCTAGACAGGTTAGAAATGGTTGTGGGAAGGCAGCTAAATCACCCGGAGCTGCTTAGCTTATGGTCTTCCTAGGAAACAGGCAGAATGCGAGTTGTCAATAAATCCTTACAGTAGAGAGAAAAATAAACAAGAAATAAATAAATAAATAAATAAAATAGAGCTAAGAATAAAACTTTCCATCAGCCTTGATCATTTTCCAAAATGAAGGTCTCAGGTTGGAATTAGGGAAATTTGTTTAAAGGAATTGCCAAGGCAGAAAGTTTACTCCCTTAATCATAACACTATAAAAATTGTATTTGTGTATTGTTGGTTCCTGTAGCTGCTGAGACCCTTTTGCTGAAGAATAAATGTTCCTTCAACTGCCTCTCCTGTCTGGTTCTGATTGGCATTTGCACCAGGCTAAACTGGGTTTGCTAACAACAAAAATACAATGAAATATGAACAATCTATCTATTACTAAAATTCTCGTTCCCATAATTTTTATTTGGGTGAACAGTACAATATAGCAATGTAATAATTTTTGAACCAATGTAACTCAGATGGGCTAACTTACGCAATGTGTCTTAAGTCTGGGATCCATGAATCGCAAAGGAGTGAAATTTGACAAATTTTATAAAATGCTTTATGACATAAAAATTATAATAACATTAGAAGTTCTGCTATGGTTGAAGAGACTGAGGAATCTATTCAGAAAATATCTCTGAAAGGGTAATCTACCAGATCATGTGTTATCTAATTGTATATTTCAAATGATGAGGTGAAAATAAACTCCATAAATATTAAAACTTTTTAACGTGCTTTCGAAATTCTTTTTAAAATGCCTTTGCTACTAAAATTACAATTTTGTGTAAATCCAGTCAAATAAATAACCATTGGGATTAGCATCATTCCATCGCTGAATTTTAACAAAGTGATCTTATATATCATCAGGATATTCTTCTGTGTTTAAAGAGCCATAGCCCAATCCCATATAAGTGAATAATGGATGCAGAATAATAAACCATAAAGAATTACATGAGAACATGGTCCACTGGATTCCAGTCAAAAGCTGTCCAACTGAGATGAAGGAGACACAATGTGGCTGGATGTTAACAACTACATGAACCTTTATGATCTGAACCATGGCTTACCGAACTAAGACATTTATCCAACTTTTGAACTCTTTTCCATTCCCGTTATGCTGGAGAGTAGCTTGCAAATCAGCCAAAGATAGCTCAGATGGGACCTAGAAGACCTGCCTTTTCTGCTGTAACCCCACAGAACATCATTCCCACCCACCCCGCCCCAGGTGAGACTGGCCCCATCCCAGTTAACCTTCCTGAAAGCCTGGAAACTTGTGGATCCCATGGGTAGCCCTTGCACTTAAAGTTATATACCGCTTTACAGCCCTCTCTAAGCGGTTTAGAGAGTCAGCGTATTGCCCCCAACAATCTGGATTCTCATTTTACCAACGCTGGAAGGCTGAGACAACCATGAGCCGCTCAGAATCTAATTCCTGCAGTGAGCAGTGAATTATTAGACCTGCAGTATTGCATTCTAACCACTGTGCCACCACAGCTCTAGATTATAGGGTTTGTTGTGTGTGTGTGTGTTTTAAGCATCATTATATAGGCAGTCTTTGACTTACAACTGTAACGGAGCCTGCCCATTACAATTGTAAGTCATATCGGTGATATATTGGGTCTGTCATGTGACTCACCCAATTTTAAAGCATTTTTTGTGACAGTGGTCAAGCAAATGCTGCAATCTTAAGTACAAACATTGCGGTCATTAAGCAAGCACCATGGTCCTTAAACAAGTTCATTATTCACTATGGCACAATTTTACTGAAATCCAGAAGTGCCTGTTTTTGGCAAAACTGTCAAAATTTATTTATTTATTTATTTATTTATTTATTTATTTATTTATTTATTTATTTATTTATTTATTATATTTCTATACCGCCTTTCTCCCGTAGGACTCAAGGTGGTGTACAGTCAAGAAAAATATAGACACACAAACATCATAAAATTGCTAATTAAAATTATTACTTAGTTTGGTCAATTAAATAAAACCCAGAATTAGATAACATTTAAAAAATTCATTCACATGTTCATAGGTTTAGCCCCGCCTGTTGGAACATCAGGGTCTTGAGGGCATGGCGGAAAGCACGGAGATCAGGGATATTCCGTATCTCCGGGGGCAGTTCATTCCAAAGGGTTGGAGCCCTCACAGAGAAGGCCCTCCCCCTGGGAGTCACCAGTCGACATAATTGTCAGGTATAAATGCTCTGCCCGTGACAGGGATCAGCTATAACTCAGTAGTGCAAGGGTTAACCCAGACACCCACCTTGTCAACTCCTCCCATAGACCCCTCCTTACCTGAATCCCCGCCCACGCTCCTCCATTTTCCAGATCCTAATGTAACCAAGTGATGACATGATGAACCTGCAAATAAAAGAGAGATATTTTACTTGATGACTCAAGTCTCTTTATTGGGTCTGATCCACCAATCCTCGTAACAAAATGGTAGCAGAGGATGGTTGGTAAGACCCAGAGATCCCAAGCCACAAGACAAGGACCCATAACTACCTGCAGAATGACGACACCCCCGAAGCAACGGGAAAGCAACCCATCGGACTCTCCAGGGAAGGCAGGTATATCAACCAACCCCGAAGCCACCGTGACGGAAGGAAGGGGGGAGATCGAGAAAGAAAAAAGGGCCCACCACTGTGATCAAGAAGAAGAGAAGCTGTGACTCGACGTCCTGCAGCTATTGAAAGAGCGAGCCGGCGACAAGAACCTCCTTGCCGACCTGCGGAGCTTCATAATCGACCGTGAGGTGGCAAGGAGCGAAGAAGGCTCGGACTCCGAACTCGAGGAGCTGGACTCGGTGAGTGGATCGCCCAAAAGGGCACTTCCAACGGCCACCGAGCCCCAAAGCCTCGCTCTAAATTTGAAGCGGCGGCCATCTTTGTCCACGTGGTCGGACAAGATGGCCGACCCCCAACCAATCAGCAAACAGAGTTCAAAATGGCTGGCGCACGAAAAATGCCGGACCATGAGCCATGATGAAAGTGACCGGGGAGAGGGGACCGAATCCGACTCCGACCCCTGGTACACCCCCAGCGAGCGGCAAGTGGGTAGGGCCATGAAGACCCTTGCCGCGGCCTTCGGCCCAGGCCTCAAAATCACAAAAGAAAAGCCGGAGAGGCCAAAACAAAAGGGAAGACGAGGAGAGGGGCAACGAAGCATCCACCCGAGAGCCACCGACGCCCGTGACAGCTCGCCAGCCCACCTTCGCACGCCAGGGACACCGCGCCTCCGATCACCTAGGCCGCACACCCCGGACCGCATGGATTGGGGCAGCTACTTACAGCCATCGCCGGAGCCCCAGCACCGCCAGGATCTTCATTCCGGAGAAGCAGCTGCTGGACGACGCCTTCTGGAGCACACCTGGACCCCCAAGGCCGAAGCCGAGGCCTACCCGACCGGCAGAGACCTCTACAGCGGAGCCGCAATGAACAGGTCCTTCCACAGCGACGGCGGAGCTGAAATGGACTTCGTGCATGCGCTCTTCCGCCTAGAGGAAGAAAAAAGAAAAAAATTACAAAGCGGGACTTTTAAACTACCGCCAAGCGTTCCCATGCCTTACTGCTGCTATAGGCACATAAGGAACCACGGACAGCAGCCAGCAGTAAGTAATTTTACTAGTAGTGCTGGGAACTTACCTGTTGACTTTCCCAAGTTGAGGATGGATGGGGGTAATATCCTAGAGTGGTCACAGCAGCTCCAGGTGGTATTCCTAAAGGAAAATATGTCTCATTTTATTAATGACCCCCCAGAGAGACCATGGACTTTAGAGCTGGATTGTATGCACCATAGGGCATTCTACCTTTTGATTGCCAGCATATCCCCCACAATTTACCACTGTATAGGCCATAACCTCACAGTATCAGAAATTATAGGAAAAATGTTTGGGTTATTTTACAGTGAGAGTGTGTCCACCACCACCCAAATTTCCAAAGACTTCTTTTCTGCCAGGCTTAAACCAGGGACCCCCATGAGTGAGCACCTAGTGTCCTTGAGCGGTACCAGAGCAGAGCTACACCTTAGGGGGGAAGTCATTTCCGACCAGATCATGAAAAGCGTGATAATCAACTCTCTAGATCACTCATGGAATAACTTCTTGACACACTTAGACACCGTTAGTCTAGGAATGCTATCCGTGGAGAAGCTATCCAACAAGCTTATCGCGGAAGATAATCTGAGGAGGAGCCGCCCCGGCCCTCCCAGAGAGCATAAGAGTGAGAAGAGAGTAGTCTTCCAAGAGAAACAACACAACACGCCCGAGTGCTACATCTGCGGGTCGAGGGGACACATCAAAAGGGACTGCCCCAAGAACTATAGGGAGAGAGGCAGGCCAGAGCATAGGTACAGACAACCTGAAAGACACACATCCGAAGAAAAGTATAGGCGTAGAGACTCGCCCATTCCCAGGGATAAGAGGGGGAACAGAGACAGCTCACGTGACAGCAGGACAGGGTCCCTATATGGGATAGGGGAGCACACACACACCACACACCAAGACAAAGACACCAGCTCATGGCTCCTGGACTCGGGAGCCTCCAACCACACCACCTACAACCAGAAACTACTCTCATCATTCAAGAGGGAGGACTTTTCGATCAAAGTTGCGGACCAAAACCAGGTTAGGGTAACGGGCAAAGAGACAGTTACGTTACCAGGCGTAGGGAAAATAGAGTGGGTACTGCTAGTCCTGGAGATACCCCACAACATCCTGGCCGCAATAAAGCTTAGCAAGGAATCAGGGGTTGAGGTGACCTTCACAAAAGGCAATGTCAAAGTTAGCAAGGGTGGGAAAGATGTAGGAAGAGTAACCGTTAACCAAGGGTTACCTTACATAACTTTCTATGAGGATAACACCCACAGCGTAAACACCAGTTCGGAGAACGCAGAGGACACTGACCAAGACAGGACTGAGGGGGAACAGGTAGACGGGGGAGAGATAGATAGAGATGATAACACGACACAAGAAACACAACACAACAAACACACCCAAAAGAGGCCCTCAATAGGCAAACCAATGCATGACGACTGTGCCCATCTGCTGCACCGGAAGCTAGGACACGCCAGTTTTCCCGTGGTACAGAAAATGGCCAATTGTACCGAGGGTGTCAAAATAAAAAACTGTGAAAACTACCTTGAGTGCTCGGTGTGCAAGTGTTCAAAACTAAAGGTAAAACCCAGACCCAAGAAGTCGTTACGTGCCGCCAAACAAATATTCGACTTAGTACACATGGACCTGGTAGGGCCCCTAAGGCCATCCATAAATTACAAGAAAAGATACTTCCTCACTATAGTGGATGACTATAGTCGATATGGCTTCGTCTACACCTTAAGAAAAAAGGATGAGGCCTTCCAAAAATTCAAAGAGTTTTATAAAAGAATAGAAACCCAGAACAACAAACAAATCAAACAAATCATGACCGACAGAGGGTCTGAGTTCCTATCTAAGGACTTCTCCCATTGGCTCAGGTCCAAAGGCGTGATTCACTTTACGTCGTCCCCGTTTTCCGCCTTTCAGAACGGGGTCGTAGAACGACGGAACTCCACGCTGCAAACGATGGTCAGGTGCGCCTTAGAGGACGCGGGCATTGGTCAACACTTCTGGTCTGAAGCCCTGGTCTACTCCAACTACACACTTAATAGAACGTGGTCCAGTGTGGTAGACAAAACACCATACGAGATCATGTATAACAAGAAGCCACAGATAGCACACCTTCATGTGTTCAGTGTAACTGCTGATGTACACATACCCAAGCAGTTGCGCAAGTAAGGGGATAAGGTATCCAGAAGGCTGAGGTTTATGGGATACGAGCCAGGAACCAAGGGCTTCAGGTTTGTGGACAGCAATAATAGGTTTGTGGTCTCTAGAACAGCGGCATTCCATGAGCAAGCCAACTGGTCCAGAATACACCTAAACGAGGTACCCACCAAGCGAGAGGGTAGTCCGATTGAGCAAGCTCAAAACAAAAGCGAGACAGTGAATGGACAGGAAGAGAGCAGGCCCAAGCCCAATCTCCAAGGTGTTAGGGTTGAGGGATGGAAAGAGAATCATCCCAAGATAAATATAGGCTCACTGACTCAAAGAGAGGCCAAACACCTGCATGACACTGAACAGACAGTAGGCAGACCGGTCAGGTCAACCAGAAACCAACTACCGAGAAGGTTAAATGATTACGTGATGCACGTGCACACAAGTCACGTTACACCAAACTCCTACGAAGAGGTATTGAGACTACCCCAGGAGGAGAGGGCAAAGTGGGAGCTAGCCATGGCCAAAGAACTAGACAGCCTGAGGAAGCTAGAGGTCTACACCCCAACCAAAGTCCCAGAGGGCAAGAGCGCAATAGGTACCCGATGGATCTTCAAGGTCAAGAACTTGGAAGGTGGCCAAAGCCTATACAAAGCAAGGTTAGTTGCTCAGGGGTTTGCTCAAAGGTTTCCAGAGGACTACACTGACACATATTCACCCACCGTAAGGACAGAGAGCGTCAAAAGCGCCTTGGTCATTGCATCCCTGCTAGGGCTGGAGGTGCACCAGTTTGACGTGCAGACCGCCTACCTGCACGCCAACCTAGATAAAGAAATATACATCAGAGCGCCCCACAGCAAAGAAACCAGCAGGGGGGACACCTGGTTACTCCACAAGAGCCTGTACGGGCTAAAGCAATCGGGCAAACGCTGGTACGAATGCCTGGTAGAGGCCCTGAAGTCTATGGGATTCACGGCGACCATAGCTGACAACTGTTTCTTCACCAAGAAAGAGGGGGACTCACCAGAATACATCCTAGTTTACGTGGATGACATACTATATATCAGCAAACACGAAGGAAACAGCGACACCTTCGCCAGCAGACTGGGCGAACACTTCACCCTAAAATACCTTGGGAGGATAAATCGGTACCTGGGGGTACAGGTCAACCAAACATCAAAAGGTTTCCAACTATCACAGAAAGAGAAAATAGAAGAATTACTCCATAAGTGCAACATGGCAGACGCCAAGGGATGCGATTCACCCATGCAGACGGACTTTCTAAAAAACATGCATGAAGAATCACCCGGATTTGAAGACAACACACTGTACAGGTCAATCATAGGCTCCCTCCTATATATCGCTAACTGGACAAGACCGGACATTGCTCTTTCAGTTAATTTACTGTCCAGACACGTAAGCAAACCCACCACGTACCACTGGGACGCGGTGAAAAGAGTGCTAAGATATCTCAAACAAAGTGCCAATATATGCCTAACCCTAGAACCTGAAAAATCCGACGAACCCATTCTCTCCTGCTACGCCGATGCTGACTGGGCCGGGGATGCCAAAGGCCAGAAAAGCACGTCTGGATACATATTCTACCTAAATAACAGTCCGGTGCATTGGTACACAGGTAAACAGATTTTGGTGGCAACCTCGACTACTGAAGCTGAATACATATGCCTCTCCAAAGCCGCCAACAACCTCATCTGGTTCGACGACCTGCTCGCCAGCGTGTGGAGAGAACCAGCCTATCCAATAAATATCTATGAAGATAACAAAGCCGCCATAGAGATATCTATGTCCGACGCTGTAGGGCAAAGGTCAAGGCACATAGACATAAAGTATAAGCACGTTAGACAGCTCTCCAGAATCGGTTTCATAAAGGCCATACACTGCGATACAGAAGAACAGACCGCAGACATACTCACAAAACCCCTACAGGGCAAACAACACTCATACTTAGTTTCCAAGCTCCACATCCACCCCAGGGTACCAATCAGTCAGTCAGGCCTACAGACACGGGTCAGGCATTTAGAGGGGGATTTGTCAGGTATAAATGCTCTGCCCGTGACAGGGATCAGCTATAACTCAGTAGTGCAAGGGTTAACCCAGACACCCACCTTGTCAACTCCTCCCATAGACCCCTCCTTACCTGAATCTCCGCCCACAGGTATAAAAGGTGGGCACGCTCCTCCATTTTCCAGATCCTAATGTAACCAAGTGATGACATGATGAACCTGCAAATAAAAGAGAGATATTTTACTTGATGACTCAAGTCTCTTTATTGGGTCTGATCCACCAATCCTCGTAACAATAATTTGACATAAAATGCAGTTGGATGACCATGGAATTCTGCAAACAGCCATAAATGTGCTCAAAGTGGACTCCACTATCAGAACTTTGGATCCTAGGCTTTTTCAAGTAGGTCATAACTTTGAACAATAAGAACTTTGAACAAACAAGTAATTGTGAGAGAGACCTGGGAGTCCCAGCGGATGATCACTTGAATATGAGCCAGCTGTGTGCAGCCACCGCCAAAAAAAGCTAATATAATCCTGAGTTGTATAAACAGGCGTAGAATCAAAATCACATGAAGTATGAGTGCCGCTTTATAAAGCCTTGGTAAAGACCACATCTGGAATACTGCATCCAGTTTTGGTCTCCACATTACAAAAAAGGTGTTGAGACTTTGGAAAAAGTTCAGAGAAAGTCAACTAAGACGATCAAAGGCCTGGAGACTAAAACATAGGAAAAACAGTTGCAGGATTTAGGTTTGGCTAGAAGAAGAATTGGGGAGGGGGGGACATGATAGCAGTATTCCAGTATTTGAGGGGCTGCCACAAAGAAGAGGGGGTCCATTTATTCTCCAAAGCACCAGATAAATAAAAGCAGAACAACTGTGGCGAAAGAAAGCAAAGATAGGACCAAATGAGATGCTGAGACTTTGGAAAGAATTCAGAGAAGAGCAACTAGGATGATTAAGGGCCTGGAGAGAAAAACTCGAAGAACAGTTGTAAGAATTGGGTTTGTCTAGTCTAGTGAAAGGAAGGTTTAGAAATGCCGTGATGGCAGTCTTCCAATATTTGAGGAACTGCCACAAAGAAGAGGGGGTCGACTTATTTTCCATAGTGTTATGGAAGAAAGGATATAAGAGACATCCCTTTGGGTTAGCCAGAGTCAGTTTATTGCACAATAGGTTCAGAGTGGTATGCATACCAAAAAATCTGAACACTTTATGATTCTGAGACCCCAGTTTTATACATTTTCAAACAAAGGATTCTGTTAACTCAGCCGTTTATATGGTCATATACATTTGTTATATTTAATTGACATTTCCTAATTACTAAAGTTTTATATTATTCTTTGCCAAACAATCATAATTCTTCTGTAAATTACTGGAGCATAGATTCAAATTATCTTCTGTTGATAAACGACTTATAGCTCATGTGGATACCCTTGACCTAACCAACCTTTAAGCTGTATGTCATTAGAATGTTCCTTTCTTCTGACAACTTGGAGGCCTCCTAAAAGTATCAAAAGGATTTTGGCTGAGTTTGTAATTTTTCCAACCGGATGCATTTTCTGCTTTTTAGAATAGAGTGAATAGAAAGTTATCCAGTGGTCATCTATCAGATCCCTTCATTTATATTAATAGCAGGCTGTTTGCAAGAGAACAAAATTATTTGGGAGCATAAAGAAGGTGCAAATGGGGATACAGAGGCTAGAAATAAATATAGGGCAGGGAGTCTCTGGGGGTGTGGGGTCTGCGTGTGCCCCTGATATTTAATTTGGTGAACGTGTAACTCCAGCGGGGAAAATATTTGAATTAACTTTTCTTACATTTGCAGATCTCTTTCTTCGTTGTATGAGTCAAGCTGGGACAACTCATTTTGTGGGTTCAAGGAAATTTGTGTAAAGAACTCGGCCTGGTTTGCTGTTCTTTGTGCAGGTTCATCTATTTATTTAGCCTGGTTGTTAACTTACCATGGGAAGAAGTGGATTCCTGATCTTTGCAACATGGTACTTTGCTACTTTCGGTTATTTGTTATTCCTGTCAGTGATCAAAAGGAGGCTCAGAAGTTATGGAATGATGGGACCAAACAACATTCCTGGGTCAGCCAGAGACAGTTTATTGTGCAGTTTCAGAACCAGATTTGTATCTGCAATTCTGAACAAAGAAGAGCTCTGATACAA
The DNA here is from genome assembly GCA_022577455.1 of Arizona elegans. Lineage (NCBI taxonomy): Eukaryota > Metazoa > Chordata > Lepidosauria > Squamata > Colubridae > Arizona > Arizona elegans. The sequence goes on along the minus strand of JAKOOJ010000015.1, from coordinate 19,919,413 downwards.
GTGCTTTTATACATCTCCAAGACAAAGGATTTTGCAAGCACAGCAGCTTTCCAAATATGGTTAACATATATTTGTTAGGTGATGATTGATACTTTCATCAGTTTTCTATATTACTAAATTCATACATTAATTTCTAATACATGAGATCATCTTAGCTAAACATCCTTTATTAATTTTGTGATTGCTGATGTGTAGATTCATGGCTGCTTTTGGATAATGAGTAACTTTTTGTTTCAGATGGATGTCTTTGCATCCTTGACATAGGCCCCTCAGAAGATATATATTACCAAGAATGGAATTTAGCTGACAGTGTAATTTCTAAACAAGCACATTTCTTTCTTATAATAATGTGAATAAAGAGGGTCCTTCAGTGTTCATATAGCTGACCCTGTACTATTCCTATATCATTCACATTACAGACCTATTTTATCAATGGTTAGATAAAAAAAAATATGGAAATGAAATATGGTAGAGACTTTCACAATACAAGAATTATAGAACTATGTGAAATATAACATATAGGTGTATTACTATTGGATAGATTCAGGAGGATGAAAGGAATGTTATAATAAAAATTAACTCAAATCTTAGAATACTTTGAATGATGAAGGAAGAAAAAGTCATAGTTAAATAAATGATTGAGGATAACAATAGATAGATAGATATTAGGTCAATGATATGAGAATCCAGGTAAATTGTAAGCTATGAACTGGGTGAATGATGCACAAAAGCCTTGTAACCAACCAACAACGCTGTTTGCAATTGAAGATGGTTTTATGTATGTTTGTTTAAAAATAATATATATATATATATATATATATATATATATATATATATATATATATATATATATATATATATATATATATATATATATATATATATATATATATATATATATATATATATTAAAAAAAGGAGGGTGGGAGACAGGATGGAAGCAAAGTTGTTTTTATATCTCTTTGCAATGCAGGGCTGGCATTCGGTGAGAAGGGCGGGCTGCAACTGCATCCCTTTGCCGGCTAAATGAGGGCTACAGCAACCGAGGGGCTCAGGAGAGAAGCCCCCGCGGTCTCTGGGGGCGCCTGCCTGTCTTTCCGGCTGCAAGAGAGGCTCTTGCTCTCCCTGCCCCCGGGGGTGGGGGGGTGGGGGGGAGGTCCCGGTGCGGGAGGGGCAGAGGCCCCGCCCTCCCGAGGCTTTCTTGCCATTTGCCGCAGCTAAACGTTTGCAAAGGCGACCCCCCCCCTCCCCAAAAAAACGAAGCTTGTCAGAAGTGGGATTCGAACCCACGCCTCCATTCGGAGACCAGAAAGCCCCGCCCTCTCCGGGAAGGCTCTTCGCCTTGAGTCTGGCGCCTTAGACCACTCGGCCATCCTGACAGCACGGAATAAAAAGCGCTCGCGGAGGCCCTTCAAGGCTCTGGCGGAGCTGCGCGGCGGAAGGACACCGCACCAGCGAGAGAGTCATACGACTATCGTGAGACGAGGCGGACAACCGGGACCGAAACGTGCCCCGGTCGGAGCCTCCTCACTCGGCGCGCTCGCTCCCCTTTACGATTGCCGCGTCCCACTCCCCCATTTTCTCTCTTCCCCCTCCCCAAACTACATCTCCCAGGGTGCAGCGCTTCTCGGCGGGCGCAGGAGTGTGACGTCCAAGCCAGCGGCCATTTTGTTTCCCTCTTGCCCGGCGAGGTGACAGGAGAAGCGGGGAGACGCGGCGCGATGTTCCCTCTGGCGCGGAGAGCTTTGGGCCTTTCGGGTGAGTCTGCTGCCCCGGAGCCCCCCGGCACGCCTGGTGGAGGTGGAATGGGGGGGGGGAAGGGGATGCTCCTCAGTGAGGACTACAGGCAGCCCTCGGCTTACAACGCTGAGAGAAGCGACCCGGGACCGCCTTAACGGCCCCCAAGGTCACGTGATCCGCGTTCGGCCGCTGGGCGAGCGTCCCGGGGGGGTCACGTGACCCCCCTTTGGCGACCACCTGAGGAGCAGAGTCCGTGGGGAGGCCGATTCGCTTAACAGCCGGGTTGCTAACTGATCAGCTGCAGTGATTCACTTAACAACCGTGGCAGGAAAGATGGTAAAATGGGACGCCCTCTTAAATGCCTCACTTAGCGACATGAACGCTGGGCCAGAGCGTGGTCGTAACTCGGGGACTGCCGGGCGGGGCCTCCTGCAGGGAAAGCGGAGGGCGCTTTGACCTTCCCCGTCGATCTGCCGGCCCTCCCTCCCTTCGCCGTTCGCCTTTCCTGCCGCCCGAAGGGGAGCAGCAGGAGAGGCCCAGCGCCATGGGGGAAGATGGGCGAAGGAGGACCCAGCGCCAGGGAGGAGCTCCCCGCCCCGCTGAGGGGCTCCGGCTGGGCCCTGGGGAGCTGCTTCCGCAGGGGGCAGAGCAGGGCAGGGACGCTTCAGGGCACTGTCGCCCACATACATACATACATACATACATACATACACCCCACGTAGGACCCGTTGCAGTAGTCAAGCTGCAAGGTGACTAGGCCATGAGTGAGTGGCTGAAGGCAACCCCTCCCCTATCTAGGAGAAGATGCAACCGGTGCTCCAGATGGAGTTGGGCAAGTAGGAGCTGCCAGTCCAGGAAGCTACACCCATCCCCATCCCCCAGGTTACATACCAACTTTGAAAGGAGAAGTATTACCCCATGTGGAATATCCCCAGATCTGGACCTTCAGGTCACTGTGGTGCTTCAGCCTGCAGATACTCCTAAACCCCTTCTCACCACAGCTCAGCCCATTGCACGGCACAAAAAGGCACAGAGCTTTCAATTCAAGAAGACCTGGGCACCCCCTCTCCCTTCCCTGGCACCTGCTGCTTAGGAAGCAGTCCATGCCCCAAATGGATGCCAGGCTGAGGCTGAGAAGCTGGACTGTTGGTCTTTCCTCCTGGAATTGCTAACCACAAAAATCAAGCGTTTCTTTTCTTCCAAGACAGCACAGGGATTTTCCACTGAAATGTTTAATAAAAATAGGTTTGCATAATTATGCATGTTAAGGGTTCATGCACAAATGTTGTGAAGGTGCCTGTGACAGTAGGAACTCAGCTAACCTTAGGTCTGATTATAAATGTTGAACTCCGCTTCAAAATTAGAAAATATAAAAAGCAACTGGCCTCAGTTAAAAAGTGCCAGAGAAGGAGGACGGTGGCCCAGTCCCGGCATGATTGCCATTAATGGAAATTCAGAGCTTAGTATATTCTGCAGCAAAAGAAGGATAACAATAATGCATGCTTTATATCAGTTTGCCTGGTTGATCGGTAAACTGGTGTTTCAACCGAGAGGGCTTTATATTCCAGCCCGTGGCATTCAACATACGGTGACGAGACAGGCTCACCGCAAACTTGAACCTGATTTCCATGACAAGTATGGCAACCTCGTTCTCCTTTCTGGGGTGGCGTTTGGTATTGGCACTTGGACCTATGTAAGTATTTGGCAGACTGCCCTGCGGCCAGGGCAGCAATCAGAACTCTACCCTTCTTCCTTCAGTTGCTGGGTTTGCCTGTTAAAGTGGGCTTTCTGGGGTCAGTCTGGGCACTTGGGCTGCCTTACCAACTGTGGGTAAATGTATTGTGTGAAGAGAATTGCTGCAATGATTATGGTTTTATTTCTGATCACCCTTGCAGGCTTGCCTTCAGCTTCCACTTGTATGGAATTTCTCTCCAGTTGGCCGACTTACTCCAAAAGAATGGAGAGAAGACTAGATGTGACTTTGTGCCCCCTCTGGGAATGGGGAAGTAATCTGAGTTGTATTTGTGCCACCCTTATCTGGCACTCTTCTGTGCTACTTGTGATATAATAAAAGTATTAAAAATAAATAATATGGGATCATAACGTCGTATAAACTCTTGTAACGCAGAACTGATAGTCAAGTAAGCTGGGTTTTTGTCAGGATGTTACAAGACGTGCATGCATTATCCCGACATCTGTGATGGAATGTATTTCAGGTTCCCAGGAGGGAGGGGAGCAAGAAACAACTCAGTTCAGATGGCTTGTGTGAAAGAAAGAGGGTGAAGACAGCCAATAGTTCTGAGAGGAAGTGCTTTATGAGGAGGTAGCATGCTTTAGTTTGCAAGATTTTTGAGGTAAGAACAATAAAAAAATCTGCTTGGAAGAATCAGAATGTGTCTTTTTGGTTTTTAGAACCTGACGACATTTCCCAAAAGACTGAATGGAAAGCCGACCTAAGAAAAGATTACAAATGCGTTTTGATTAGTGCGATTAATTCCACAAAAGATTCACGCTATTTGGATTTTCACTATTTGAAGTAATATTTCTATGGAAAATAAGGTAATAGTTTCAGCTTGATGGAAATAGACAATTAAAACTTTTAACCATATATTTTTATTTTAACAAAACACACTATTACCGTAAAAGAGGATAAACCCATATCCAAAGCATATCTGTTTTCCCGTTTTCTCAAAAGGAGCCTTGTCTTTGCTGAGCCTTCCTCACCTGGAACTGTTTGCACAAACAACTGCAGGTGTTTTGTCTCAACTGCCCATGTTGCCAGCCTTGCACTAACTGAATTTTGATTCAACACAGCATTTTGGACCATTAGAGGCAGTTTGTTCTAGTGGTTAAGGTATCCAGCATCAGGCCTCTCCCAGATTGGATGTTCAGGAAAGAAAGACCTTTGACTCCATTTGTAGTGAAAGGTATAACTTCTACTGAAGCCAAGAGGTTACGGCGTAGCAAAGCCAGATCTGAATATACCTGCGTAAACCCGTTGCTTTTCCCTTCTCTCCTCCCCCTGGTACTTTTGTAAATGTCCAATGGGGTTCAAACTAGGTGTTTTGGTAACAGTCCTAACATTTGGCATCTTTGATGGGTATCATGCCCCCAGATACAATTTTTGTATATACTACTGTTCTCTGGCCCCATTGAGTGGCCGGGGCCAAATACCAATCTGTATTGTTTGGAGCTTACCCAATCCTCCAAATACCTTCAGATTTGACTTATGTTCCGTTGCTACAAAATGGTGCTGTACACACACACACACACACACACACACACACACACATATATATATCAGATGACCTCAGCAATTCTAAGGGAGAGGCTAGCAATGGGATGTTATATTCCGAACTTAGATCACTGCCAAGTTCCCAGAAGCCTCATCGGAAACTGCAGTCACATCACTAGACGGCCATATCAGTGAAAAGGCAATGGCAGCTCACCTAATGCTACCACCTCAAAACTCAAATAGTAGTATTGGTTGATAGCAGGCAGGGACTGTCATGCCCCCAGATATAATTTGTGTATATACTGCTGTTCTCTGGCCCCATCTACTGGCTGGGGCCAAATACTAATCTGTATTGTTTGTAAACTGACCTGGCGGTTTAAGGGTCATCTACCCATAAACCCTCAGTCCCAAAACAAGTGCATCCTGGGAAGCCAGGCTCTATTTCCTTTAGCATTTGGAAGGATACAGAAGCCCCAGAAAGAATTCAGCCTAATCTGTGGCACAAAAATCCACATTCCATACACACAGCATCACTGATGAGATTTAGATTTATCTGTATTTGTTCATTGTTATTCTCACCAGCAACTCAACACTGCTTATTTTGTATTTGAGTTCTTATTGAACGTATTTCTATTTTTCCCAGTTTCACACATCCTGTTCCTTTAATAAAGCATCCAGATCTACGCATATGGTCTGCTTTATTAGAGGAGAGGGGGCTTTAGCTGCATGCCAAGCTGCCCACAGAGTAACTGTGTAGTGAGGAAAGAACTGTGGGTATTTGCATTCCGTTCTCACGCTTGGGTCCTTGGATCTGCCAAGCTCTGTTCTGGGCTGGCAACTCTAGTCCCTGTCATCCCCCATATCCTCTTACTCTCTCCTCCCCCCTCCCTTTATGTCAGGATGCCATCGAAGTGAAGCAGGGCTGAAGCAAAGCAACTAGACACCTGCCTTAGCAGTGGTGGGTTTCAACCGGGGTTACCAACGGTTCGCTTCGCGCACACACTTTGCGAACTTGCGCTTCTCGCAAGCACATTGAATTTCAGGACAGCTGAAGCAGGGTAATCCACTCTATCATACCTATCATCTACTCACAGGGTTGTTGTGGGAAAAATAGGAGGAAGGAGTATTACGTTCACAACTCTGAATTATTTATAAAAAATAATAAAAGTGGGATAAAATAAACAATTTGACTTTTCAAATGGTCTTGAAAAGCAGCCCCACAAAACAATTTTTCTTTCCTTACCATTGACTCGAGACCAAGCAGAAGATATTTATACAGATTTTGACTGATAAGAAATAGCATGTTCCATAAAATTGGGAGTCTGGTACCACTTTTTCTAAGAAAACAGACCTTAGCTTTTAATGGTAAGGTTCGTGTCTTTTAATAAGATTTGTGAAAAATGCTGCCCTTATTGCCCCTATGAGCTCTGCCTACATGGGCTCAGGAGTCGACCCTGGGGAATCTGAGCAATTTGGAGCATCATTCTGCTGGAACTAAGATTGGCCCCTCCCTCCTCACCTTTCAAAAGGGCCCGAAGGCTTGGCAGTGCCATCCTGACCCAGCTACATTATTAGCACATTGGATTTCACTCATGCAGATTATTTTTTAAATAGTTTGATAATCACAGACCCAATGGAAACTTATTGGTTTTAATGTGTTCCCATTGTGTGTGATATAAATTTTGTTACATTTTTGTTTTTGAACTTTTCGAGCCTGCCTGATCTATGTTTCATGGGAAAATTAAGGTTAGGTTTCCATGAATTCGGAAAGCAAAATGGACATTGCCAATGCATTCAGAGCACAAGGGTATGGTTAGGAGGCTACATTTTTTTGAGACTGCTTTTTCCATGTTTCCTGGCAAAATACATGGGGAAATCCCAGTGAGGGAAAATTCACTTAGGGTTAGGTTTCCATGAATTTGGAGAGCAAAATGGACATTGCCAATGGATTCAAAGCCCATGGATGTGTTTAGGATGGTGCATACTTTTTGAGCCTTATCTATATTTCCTGGTAAAATACACGGGAAAATCCTCTTGGTGGAAAATCCAGAGGATTAGGGTCCATGGAGTCTGAATGGGGTGAAATGCTCCCGGTTTGGACCAGATCACCTTATCCGGTAGCAATGACGGTGGGTGGTTTGGAGAACCGGTAGCAAAAATCCCTCCTCCCTCCCCCCGCCCATGCCCAGCTGAGCCGTGCGATCATCAAGAGGCTTTTTTTTTACTCTAAAAGCATTAAAAGCAATGGTTTTAAAAGTAAAAAAAGATTTTGTGCCCAGCTGATCACCCCCCTCACGCTGTTCTACTTATCGCATGCCTCCTTTTGGCGTGCACTGTGGCGTGCACTCACATTAGGTGTGTAGTGTGCACTACGCAGCCAGCGAACTGATAGTAAACCGGTTCAGATTTCACCATGGTCTGAATCCATTGGCGATGTTCATTTTGCTCTCCAAAATCATGGAGACCTAATCCTAACCTAAGTGGAGTTTATTCCCAATAGGATTTTCCCATTTATTTTCCCATGAAGTGTAGATAAGGTAGGCTCGAAAAATATGCAGCCTCCTAACCATCCCTTTGCCTCTGAATGCATTGGCAGCGTCCATTTTGCTCTCTGAGTTAATGAAAACCTAATCCTAAACCGATTTTCCAGCAATGGATTTTCCATTGAGGGCAGGCTCAAAAAGTATGGACCCTCCTAGTCATACTCCGAATCTATTGGTGATGTCAGTTTTGCTTTCCGAATTCATGGAGACCTAACCCTATGTGGAGTTTACCCCAATGGGATTTTCCCATGTATTTTAGTAGGACACGTAGATAAGGCAGGATCTAAAACAGCGGTTCCCAATCTTTTTTTGGCCATGCCCCACCTAAGCATTTCTAAAATCCTGATGCTCCCCACCCCAGCTGACATATAATTCTTACTATTCAAAAAATGAACTTTTGTTTAAACAAGGTTCCAAATTGCCCCCATTAAAAATCAAATGGGCCCCACGTTGGGACCACTGCTCTAAACATATGCACGCTCCTAACCATACCCAAGGGCTCCGGATGCATGGGCAATGTCCATTTTGCTGTCCGAATTCACAGTGACCTAACTCTTAATTCAGTGTTTCTCAACCTTGGAAGCTTGAAGATGGGTGGACTTCAACTCCCAGAATCCCCCAGCCAGCGCTGGGGGATTCATTAGTCCATTAATTCTAAATGGATTTTCTGCCAATGGGATTTTCCCACGTATTTTCCCATAAAACATAGATAAGGCAGGCTCGAAAAGTATGCACCTTCCTGGGCTCCAGATCCATTGCCAATTGTCCTTTTCCTGGACAGTTTTGATTCTTGTCTTCCTTGGTTTCCATTGTTTCATCTCCCAAAACTCCTCAGCAAAGTCAAGATGAAAGCGATCTTGATGAGGGCCCAGGTGTTTTTGATATCAGATGGCGAGCATGGCAGATGTTTCCCTCAAGGGCCCGAGGGAGGCTCTGTGAGCATTTGGAAATGCTGGATTCCCTCATTCCGTTTTGCATCCTGGAGTGCTAAAGCAGCGTTTCTCACACTCGGGGGCCTTTAAGATACCATATTTTTCGGACTATAAGATGCACCTTAATTTTTGGGGAGGAAAAGAAGAAAAGGAGAATTCTGCCTCTGACTATCAGCATCAGGACCAGCGGCGTCCTCACTTCCATGTGGGTTTTGATAAGGAGCAGCACAGGCCTCTTTATCCCTTTAAAGCAGTGTTTCTCAACCTTGGCTGCTGGACGATGTGTGGACTTCAACTCCCAGAATTCCCCAGCCAGCTCTGCAGAGCTGGCTGGGGAATTCTGGGAGTTGAAGTCCACACATCGTCCAGCAGCCAAGGTTGAGAAACACTGCTTTAAAATAAACTCTGTCACTCTATGCGCATTTAACCGGAGTGGGTGAGGGATGGTTTTCATGGGGGAAGAAGAGCCTTCCCACCCATAGCCGTAGGCAGCAAGGCAGCGCTTCAGTCCTCCTGGACGCTGCCGTCTCGTACAGACGGTGCCCGGCTTGCCTGCAAGCCCCCTGCGCCTCTGCTGGCTCCTATTCCAGCGATCGCCCACTAGGCCTCCCAAGCCCCCCTCACAGTTCCTGTTTTTGAGGCAGGTCTCGCCTAATCGGTATTTCTTCTGCCTTTGGTTTTTTCCCCCACCCCTGCCTAAACGCAAAGCTTTGCTTTTCTCTACGTGGAAATCCATTTTGTCGGATGGGGCCCATTGCTCAAGTTTGAATTATCCCCTCTGGGCTTTTTTTCCCCCTCACGATTAAAACACGCTTCCCGCCAAAAACTCCAGCGAGGTTGCAACAGATCGCATGGGGGGGGAGGGCTCCTTTACGTCATTGGCTGGCCTTGAGCCCAGAAGGTGGGGCCAACTTGGTGTATCACGTGATGTCAGCTCAACGCCACGACGACCACGTTGGAGCGGGTGGGAGAGAGACACGCCCACCAGCCTTTCCCGGGCAGCCAAAGCCCGGGAAATTAAAGTAGCCCCGCCCCGCCTATATCTTGTGTCACGTGATCCAGGCCACCCGACTGCTTTCCCCCCGTCCACGTGACGCCGCTCCCTTCCGCTGGCCTTGCAGGGCGGCGTGTAGAGCGTAGCAACCGTCGCGCGGGAGGGCGTGGCCGAGCCGGCGGCTGCGGGGCGGGGCGGGGCGGGGCAGGGCAGGAGGGAGAGGTCCGGCGGCGGCGGCGGTGGTGCGCGCGGGATGGGCCGCGGCTGAGGTACGGCGCCTGAGGGAGCGAGACCTCCCCCGCCTCCCAAGACTCTTCCCTTCGGGCCCCCTTGGCCCCGAGATCGGCGGGAAGCTGAGAGGGAGGAGTGGGGGGGGCAAAGGAACCTCTCGCGGGGGCTTTGTAAGGGGGGGAGGGGGAGGGAGGGCTTCTCTCGAAGAAGACGGCGGATTTGGGGGGGGCTCGGGGGTCCCGGTGACGGAAGAGAAAAGCGCTCCCCTCCTCCCTCCCTCCATTTCTCTCTCTCGCTCGCTCTCTCTCTCTCTCGCTCTCTTTCAGATGAGGGGACTGCAACTCCCAGAATTCCCCACGCGGGCTGCGGAGCCTGGGACTTGCAGTCCACCCGCCTCCACGTTGTCTGGGCCACAGGGGTCTCCAACCTTGGCCACTTTTAAGACTTGTGGACTTCAACTCCCAGAATTCCTCAGTCAGCTTTGCTTTGCTTTGTTGGCTGAGGAATTCTGGGAGTTGAAGTCCACAAGTCTTAAAGTGGCCAAGACCCCTGGCTTGGGACGTTTTTTCTCTCTTGGGGCTTTGCGTCTCTGCTTTCCCGCCTTCTCCTTCCAAGGGGCAAATTGCGGAGGGTCTTTTCAACAGGAGCCTGAGATGGGAAGAAAGGGAATTCCTCCCGCCTTGCCTGGGGTTGCTTTCCCAGTCCTGCCCTGAGCTCCTTTTGCGGCTCCCCTCATGGGGCATTGCTCATTGCGGCAGCTCTTCACCTTCCTTCTGTTTCCTAAACATCTTCCTTGCTTTGCTTGACATGTCGCTTCCTTCCTTCCACGTTTCCTTTTTCAGACTCTGTGGATGCAGCAATATGTAAGGAAAATGCTTTGAACTAAAAGAAGCACACGTTTAATTTAGGAAGCCAATCTGCATTCGTGTGCAATGGAAGACAGAGGAAACATCTTTTTTCTTTCTTTATGCTGGCATGAAGAAAAACACTGAAGGAGCTTTTTACTTCTTTTTTTTTTTTGGATGAAATATTGCATCATATTTGAGGCTGAATCCTGCTCTGCAAAAACAGGGCGGAAGTTATTAAAGTTAATTAGAGGATAATCTTTTTTATTTTAAGGGCATTTCTAGATTATATTGTCTGTCGCAAAACAATTAGGTAGGTAGTCCTACACGTCTTAAAGTTGCTAAAGTTAAGAGACCCTGAACTTGGCTATCTCCTCCAATAGCCCCACTCCATGGAGAAAGCAATTACCGTAATTCTTCCTTTGATTCCAGCTCTCAGTTTCTTGGACGGGTGCTCCTGGGGCCTGTTTACATTGAATGCCACCTCTGAATCCATGTCAGATCAATTCAGACTGGGAGACTGCTGCCTGCCTTTGGCCCTGAGGTTATGCTGGGGCTGGGCTGGGAATCTCAAGGATCCCCCTCCCAGATGGTAGAATCCAGGTAGAGGTCTAAAATGGTTAAATGGCCTTGCCAAGCGAAGGGCAGGAGGCAGAGGCAGAATGTCTTCTCTGCTTATTATCGTTTCCCTGTCAGAAAAATACTTTTGTATTAAAAAATCCAACCTTTTCAATCTTTACTTGTTTTAAAATAGTTTTACTTCCGTGATTTTGTTTATTGTGCTTTTATGGTTTTAAAGACTTTCCTTTCTCCTTTTCTTAAATCATCTTAAATTATAAATTGGATTATAAAAGCTGTAAATAGTGTGGTACAGTTGGAAATTAGGTTAAATACCTGGTTTTCTTTACATTTATGGGGAAAGGGAATTAGTTGTTGGTTTAGCTGGAAATAAGACTTACCTATGTTTTTCTACGTGCACCTGTTGTTTGTAGGGTATTTCTTGTGTGAATCATAAACAAGTAATGGGATTTGCAGTGTAATGTGTAATGCATTTTTACAAAATCTTAGCAAAAAGTTGAAATGCCAATGCACTTATTTGGAATTCAGAGTCCTTGAAAGTTGCTGCTGTTGAATGTTTTACTTGATTTTCATCTATGCAATATTGCAAGGAGAAATACAGCCTGTTTCAGCTATAGACTCATGTCTCAATCAATCAATCAGAATAGAGGTGGAAGGGATTTTGGAGGTCGTCTAGTTCAGCAATCCCCAATCTTTGCCGCTTGGTGGCCCGGCTGAAGGAGGGGGGAGAGAGAAACTGGGATGTGCAAGTGGCAAGCTGGTGCACATGCGTGCAAGTGCCTACCAACCCACTGCTCATACAAGTTGAGCTCTTCTAGGATGTTGGGTGCTACTGCCAGCTTTGTATCATCTGCAAATTTGATGAGTTCCCCTTCTATTCCCTCATTCAAGTCATTTATGAAGATATTGAAGAGTATTGGGCCTAAGATGGAACCTTGGGGTACCCCACTATTTCCTTCCTTCCATGTGGATGATTAAGGACTACTTGTTGAGTGTGGTTTGTCAGCCAGTAAAAAATCCATCTGGTGGTGTTGCTGTATATCCCACATTTTTCTAGTTTACCAAAAGTAGATTGTGGTCTACTTTGTCAAATGCCTTGCTGAAGTCTTAAGTATTCTATGTCCACAGCATTTTTCTAGTCTACTAATTTAGTCACTTTGTCAAAGAATGAAGTAAGATTGGTTTGGCATGATCTGTTTTTAACAAACCTGTGCTGACTGCTAGTTATAACTTTGTTTCTAGATATTCACAGATCTGTTTTTTGATTATTTCTTTCAGTGTTTTTTCAGGTATTGATTAATCTGTAGTTTCCTGGGTCTCTGTTTTTCTCTTTTTTGAAGTTGGGAACCACATCGGCGGCTCTGATCCTCTAGTGCAGGGGTGTCAAACTCAAGGCCCAGGGGCCGGATCTGGCCTGCAAGGTGCTTAGATCTGGGCTGCCAGGCTGCCCTGGAAACAGCGAAGGACCAGCCCATGGTGCCTCTGCCAGTGCAAATGGGACTCAGTAGGGCCGTGGGCGGCCCTTCAGAGCTCCGTTTTCCCTGGCAGAGGATTGCAGGAAGCTGTCGCAGCTGAAAACAGAGCTCGGGAGCGTGATTTCACTGGCAGAAGTGCTCAGGTCACCATAGGTATCCCGACATAAGTGACATCGAGCTGGCCACACCCACCCCAGCCCCCCAAGGTCAAACACAACCTTGATGCGGCCCTGAATGAAATCTAGTTTGATACCCCTGCTCTAGTGGTTCCCGGTGCTCCAGGATTTTTGAAAGATATGGTACAATGGTTCTGAGATGACATCTGCCAGCTCTTTCAGAACTCTGGGATATAATCTGTCAGGTCCCAGTGATTTATATTCATCAAGATCAGACAGGTGTTCTCTTAAATTTTCTTGCTTATTTTTATTTTTATTTCTAGTCTGTCTTCCACAATTAGGTTTTTAGTAAGTTGGGCTCTTTTTGCGTGAAGAGTGATGCAAAGAATGAATTAAGCAGCAGCTCTGTTTTCTCTCTGCCACCTGCTTCTTCCTTGCCATCTTCTCTCTTTAGTGGACTGTCATGTATACATATTTCTTTCATATATGCATATCCTTTCGGCTTTGAACTCAATCTATTCATAACAAAGCAAGCTGTAAATCTAATTGATACTGGCATCATTTAACTCCTTTACACTTGCTTTAAGTGGTTTGTGTTTGAAGAGAAAATCTTTGTACGTATACTTATGTTACTAAATGCATATATTTATTGAGCCTGACCAGCTCAAGTTGGACTCAGCCTTCCAAGGTTATTAAATCAAGCTTCAACGGCCTGTTTTCACAATCTTGTTGAAAATCGGAAAAGAGAGTACATTCATATACATTCATTTTGTAGTGTGGGAGACCAACAGAGAGAAGGGGTGGGTCTGCAAAGAAGTTGGATGGATTCCCCTCAGGGGAGTCGGTCTCCTGCAGCCAAGCTCTGCAGGGCTTTAGAGATGGTAGCCCAGGCCCTTGGAGCCGACTCAGAAACCTATTGGTAGCTAGGGCCATGGCCCCAGAATGGGCATAATCATTCTCTCATTGCGACTGCTGCATTTTGTACCACTGCAGCTTCCAGGTTGTCTGCGAAGGCGGCTTCAGAGGCAGAGGGTGTTCCAGGTAGCGAAGGTTGTGGTGATGAGGATGCGTGTCAGTCACTGTCCTTGGGGCTTCCTAGTCCATCTGGGGCCACACCTGGCACCTGAGTTGCATTTTGTCTTTTTATAATTATTGTCTCTTTATACTTGGTTAGCTGCTGAGAGTCTTGAGATTGCATCTGCAAAGACCTATGAGAAATAAATGAAATAGCTGCCATAAAGTGGGCAAAGACTCCTGTTCTAGGAGGAGCTGTTAATCCAGGAGGACCCCCAAGGCAGCCACATTTCAAGAGGTGCCTTCAACCAAGGAGAGTGCAATGGCCTCTTGCCCTCAAGTAAGGCAGCATTAACTACCTCCTAAATCAAAGCATCAATTCCCCCTCCATGTTTTTCTAATCCAAGATTGGCGGGGGTGGGGTGGGGTGGGGTCTTCACCATATTCATGGCTAGTGTCTCACTTGTTTGTTTTTTTCTTTTCTGGATCTTGTTTTTCTGTATGTCCTTCCTTAGTATTCATGCATGGTAGCAAGCATGGGGTGATTTTGACATATTAATTTTGGGAACCCCTTAAGGAATATCGGATGTTGGCATAATAGATCATTGACTTTTGTTAATATTTCTTCCTCTCCTCCATATTAGCAGGGACAAATGTCTGGGAAGGGACTCTATCTTCCATCTGTCCCTGCAGCTGCCCATGGCAAAAGTACTGCTGGCCCCAGTATGAAAGAAATGAGCATTTCCCCCCCCCACCCTGCCTTTCGTTCACTCAAAACCTTAGAAAGTGTAGCTAAAAAGGCTGTGATGTGCTCAACCCCGTGTTCTCTAATGCTTTCCCCTCCTTGCTTCCACCTGCACATCTTTCTTGCTACAACCACAAATGTGGGGAGTGTAATGTTGAACTTTATATTAACAGGCGTCCTGCATTGTTCATCATCAGTATGGCTCGTATCTGACTTGTAGAAAAAATAAAAGTTGTAAATGTTATTTCTCCCATACTTGTGAAGCCACGAAAGCTCGTTTTCTGTGGTAATACATTCACCAAACCTCTTGCTCTGAAAAAGTGTTTTGTCTAATTCTGTTTGTGCAACAATAGCAAACACACAGCCAAATGCGCAAAGAGTAGATGGCAACTGATGTCAGGAGGGCTTTTGCACAATACGGTTGTGCCCACTGCTAGATTGGGAAGTCATTCAAAAAAATTATTCATGCCCCAGTGGCATTGGGGGGGGGCACACCACAGTACCCTCATGTGCCACCACTGCTCTGCAACCTGCATTGGTTACCAGTTGGCTTCTGGGCACAATTCAAGATATTAGTTACCACCTATGAAGCCCTTGGCAGCACAGGGCCTGGTTATTCAAGAGGCCGTTTATTTCCTATGGTTTCTGCCGGCCCAGGAGAATTAGGTAGAATGAGCCTGAATGGACCAGGAGGTCCATTCAAATGATCTAATCTTTTGGGACCTAAGAAGTCGGCTTTCTCCATTTCCAGACTTGTCCTTTGGTACTGCAGGCCCCCAGAGATCCGGACAACTTTTGCCTGATATCAGGCAGGAAACCTGGCTTTATTCCCAGGCCTGGAATTAAGGGGTCCTAATTGTTTATTTCTTTAAAAAATTTACATGGTCACCCATTTTAGGCAATTCTGGGCAGTATATAACAATAAAACCAATAACAAACAACAGTAAAATCTGCAGAAGATGAGGTTTTGTTATAAAGTAAGTTGAATATGATTCTAGGATGACAGCAAAACAGGAAATAAAGCAGGGGGTCATCGCTGGAATATTATTTGACCAGGTCTAAATTGAAGAAATTCTGATTTATTCCCTGTGTTATTTGATTAGATTTGACTCTGTGGTGAAAATTGTAATCTCTTTTCTCCCGAGCGTTCTGAAAATATGTGCACAGTTCCTAGTTAAGTTTAGTGAATTATGTATAATTACATTGTGCCTAACCTTTCTCAAGTCATGGAAATACTTGAACCATTCTTATAATTTTATCTCTAGCCTGCCTTTGTTTTTATCAGCTCCCCAGTCCTTTTAAACTTTTTGAAAAGGAGCCTGGCTCTGTCTAGAGCGATGTTTCTAAACCTTTACAACTTTACGGTGTGCTGTCTTTAGCTCCCAGGAACCTGGCTGGGGAATTCTGGGAGTCAAAGGCCAACGTCTTAAGCCAACGGGAAGGGGAATTCTTGAAGTCCACCCATATTAAAGCTGCCAAGAAGTTTCTCTCCAGTGCAACTGAAAACAAAAGATTTGGTGCTGCGTTGCCAGTTGGAGAAAATGTACAAGTAATCCTCCACATATGCCCAAAATTTCCAGTGTAAAGCGAGATGGTTGTAAAGTGAGTTTTGCCCTATTTTATGACCTTTCTTGCCAAAGTTGTTAAGTGAGTCACTGCAGTTGCTAAGTTAGTAACATGGTTGTAAAGTGAACCTGGCTTCTCCATTGACTTTGCTTGTCAGAAGGTCACAAAAGGCGATCACGTGACCCCAGGACACTGTGACCGTCATAAATACACGCCAGTTAGCAAAAGCCTCCAAATTTTGATCGTGTGACCACAGGGATGTGGCAATGGTTGTAAGTATGAAAACCCGTCACTGGTCACTTTTTTCAGTGCTGTTATAACTTCGAGCAATCACTAAATGAATGGTTGTAAGTCAAAGACTGTCTAGAGCAGCGGTCACCAACTGGTGGTCCACGAGAAAATTTTGGTGGTCCACAGAAAAATTATTTGCATTTTTTATATTGCACTAAATCAGGGGTCCTCAAACTACGGCCCCTGGGCCGGATATGTGCAATGAATGCTTGTGTTACTGCAGAGAGTCTCCCCCTTTGGGGTCTTTTTGTGCGGCTCGGAGGGGGGCAGAAATTCCAATTTGAGGTCTGCTTCAGCCTCTTGGTGCTGGGCTTTGGGCGAAGGCTGGAGGGAAGCACCGCTGATGGCTAAGAGCCAGAGGGCCTTGTTCCACTGGGACTGTATCATGGCCTGGAACTGGCTGACCATCTCAGCCTGCTGAGCCTCTAGGCACTGTTACCTGGCGTTGCACTCCCGCAGGTCTTCCCTCTGCTTGGAAAGCCTATGCTGGTAGTCCTCAGTAAGGTGCTTCTGCTGAGCCTCCTCCTTGGTCAGATCCAATTTGAACTGAGCTGTTTTGCCAAGTCTTTCTCGTGGTGGCTGCTTAGCTCCAACAACTGCTTCCTCTTGGGGCCCTAAGGAGCCTAGGTGGGCAGGTGAAGAGTGGCTGGGAGGGGAGGGGTGAATAGAGCTCAGCGAGGCACCCTCGACGTGAGTGACATCAAGTTGGCCACACCCACCCAGTCGGTCATTAGTCAGATCATATTAGTGGTACACAGGATTTAAAATTATGAGTTTAGTGGTCCCTGAGGTCCGAAAGGTTGGTGACCCCTGATCTATACGACTTCCATTTCCCACTTCAGACGGGCAGAAGAACCTATCCCAATAGTGTTTCTTCCAACCATCTCCTGAAAGCAGTTTATTTACAGGGCGGTCCTCATTTTAGCCGAGCATTTTATGGACCAGATCTGAGATAATGCTTAATGAGAGGTAGTTGCAACCAACCCCTGAAGTTCCAGCTGTCGCAGCACCACTGTCTTCGTGATCGTTTGGCAATCAGCCCAGGTATCCAACTGTCGCAGCATCTCACAGTGACGTGATCGTGATTAACAGGCTTCACTGCCAGCCTCCCACAAGCATCATCAGGGAGGGAGTCGGAAGTCAGGCGAGGTCTTTGCTTAATGACCTGTACGGTCCTCACTTCACAATGGCAACAGCGACTGCTATCGCTCAGTGGCGTGGTCATAGGACATCAGTCTTTATGACCACATCACGTAATGCCTGCCCAATTAGTTTCATTTAAGCGAGAGCTACTGGCTGTATTAGATTTATATCCACTTTTCATTTCATCCCTCCCTCTGCTTCTTGAAGAATCCTCCTTGGCTGGGCCAAAAGAGGGTTCTGAGCAGAGCCAGTCCAGCATGTCAGCCCTAACACCTCACTCTCCTTCTTTTGAATAGAACAGTGTTTCTCAACCTTGGCCGCTGGACGATGTGTGGATGTCAACTCCCAGAATTCCCCAGCCAGCAGAGCTGGGAGGAATTCTGGGAGTTGACGTCCACACATCGTCCAGCGGCCAAGGTTTAGAAACACTGGAATAGAACATGGGCAAGCCACATCCAGCCATGGTGCATTTTACCTGGACTTTCCCCCCCACTTAGGTTTATTTACATGGAAACTTCCTTTGTTAAAGCTTCACTTGCACCTGCTACTTAATTGCCGTGTAAAATTCTAAATCTTTAATTGCTTTAAAAATGCGTTTAAAACTTTTAGAGTCATTGTTATGCAATAACAGATGCTTTTGTACTCAGTAAACTGTAAACAGCAGGTGAAGGGGAAACACTTAAAAAACCTTGTCTTTGTGGTTAACTGTGAAAAATTAACATTGAAAGACACAGACAATTATTTAGACCATTATTGAGATGGCTAATCCAGAATAGGAATCACTTCTCTTCTGCTATAATTTCTGTGTTCTGTGGGAGAGTTTGGGGTATAGTACTAACACCCAAGCTAATTTTAGAAACCAGCCATAGATTAGTAGGAAACTTGATTCCAGTAATTTTATAACGTACCCCGTACTATTAAATATCAAGTTAATTTCCATTCCTTATTTACTGAATCAGAGCCCTATTTGGGGGTTTGGAGAGAACACCTCTTGATGCTCCTGCCTACTTTTTGTGATAGCAAAAGGAAAGTTGGGGTATCTTTATCTGCTTCTTGATGGAGAGGTATGAAAGCGTGCCCTAATACCACATTCACATTCGGCTATGGCTCTGCTTTTATTCAATCCAGATTGTGACTTCCAATGAGTTGGTTCCTAAGGTGGTTTGCAGTGAATTATACCCAGACACACCCAGACAGATATGCACCTCAAGTGCACTCTATGTTATCTAGGATCCTTCATTGTTTGGTTGATCAATAAGCATGGAGTAGGCCTGCCTTCAGTTCTGCAGATTACAGGGAACTCTACTAAGCAAAAGATAGATAAAAATCTGTGCACATTCTGGGTGATCGAGTACTGTCACTTTGAGCATGAATGTAAAGAAGGATTTAGTCAAATGGAGTAATTGCATATTCCGCTTTTGTTATTTGGGTCACTCCTCTGAAGGGTTTCCACATACCAATGAAAATAAACTTGTCAGCCTTGTATCTCTTCCTGTTGCTTCTTTGGAGCAACCCGGGTTACTTCTCATTAGCATTTGTAATGCTTTGCTTTTGGAAATAGATGATGTGGTTTACCTTCCCCTCGCCACACCCTTTGTTTTGCTCATTTATATATTCATTTCTGCTCTGCTCTGCCTCTTTCTGTGCTCCAAGCAGATCAAGGCAACCAACGCCCCCTTTCCTTTTCCTTTTCCAATTGCCCCGTGAATCAAGCCAGGGAAAGAATTGATGCCTGGCCTAATATCTGGTCTCCATTGTTCCTGGAGGTTTTCTTGTAGGTGTTCTGTCATTTCCGTATAAATGGGGCATCTGATTTGTGCCCCTGTTTGATTTGTGCCATTATCTTTTTCTTTCTAATTTTCAGGAATGCAAAAGGATAAAAGAATGGATCCACCATCAGGGGCCAGATCAATTGTTGTTCAGGTGGAGGGAATGACATGCAGTTCTTGCGTGCAGACAATTGAGCAGCATATTGGGAAACTAAATGGAGTTCATGTCATTAAAGTAAGTGATTTTGCCTTTATTACAGATCAGAGGCTAGATGGGACCCAGTAGCGGAGGACTGCTTTCCCACGCAGCTTAGCAGAATAATCTTGACAGGTTTTAGATTCAGGATTCTTAAGAGGGGGCTGGGGGAGGACGTGCAATTCAGAGAGCCTGAATTTGGTTATCTTCCATATAATTGGCAGTAAATCAATCCATGATACTAGCCAAAGGCAGAAGAAAGAAACTGCAATATTTTAAAATGATTACATTTGTGTAATTAGATTACAGGGGGGCTTCTAGCTTTTGTTTTGCCTATGGCAAATGGAAAATTTGCTGTTAATTCAATGGACTTTGCAGTAATGTCCATTTGCCCTTTTAGAAATTGAAGCAGCAGGATATGTTGAATGTCTGCTGAAAAACAAATCAGATTTTAGGTATTATGAGAAAGTTCCTGACATCAGTAAATCTGTGATGGGTAAAAGTTCAGAGAAGAAGTTCCTTCTACTTGTTGTAATCTTGGTATCTCAGCAGAATCCTGACTGTTTTGCCAAAGAACCGGGGCCCAAGTTCCTACTTATCTGTGCTGCATATTTTACAAAAGTAAAGAGGCTGAGAGGAATAGAGGTGCTTGTTCCGCTAGAAGAGGCTCTCAGGGAGAGCATATCAGTTTTAATCCCAGCCAGGCATTCCACCCAGGAGAGGAAGAGGGAGAGGCTTTTACTATGGCTGGGATGGAGAAATCACTGGTGTGACAGGAACCTTGAGGTGTTAAATGGAAATTTTTGGTCTGTTGGGATTTATAGCTCAGTAATCCAGCAATTAGAGTCTAAACTTAGCTTGGGAAAGCCTGTATCCTGTTGAACTTCCCTCATGGAACCTAGCCTACAGCTTGTATGTGTGCCTTGGCGTGTGTTATTCCCTTGCAGTATCTATGGCAAAAAAAAAAAAAAAACATTTAAGTTTCTAAAATATTCTGAAATTACCAAATGTCTCAAGAGGCAAGAGTTTGGGTGAGAATGCCACGTGTTCTGAGATTTGTCAACAGATTGAGGTCCTTTGAACAACGTTTTGATTTTGGTATCCAGACCGCCTGCCACACCATCCTGGTACCCCTGTGGTCTCCAGACTACAGGTTGGGAACTGTGGTTCTCTGCTTAAGATTCAAACCGTCAAAGTCTCTCTTGCTATGGGTTAATGGGAGAAAAGCAGAGTAATAATAAGGTTGTTTTGGGAGGAGCCCTGCAAGAGAAGCTACGCAGGGCTTTGATTAGCCCACTCCCTGGCCCAGTTTCTTTTGCCTTTGGACACTTGGCATGGGACCCATCCTGAGCTTTCCACCTGAGGGGAATCCTTCACTCAGCTGCCCCAGATTCCAGAATAATAAGTCAAGCTATTTAGGGTAGCTCCTTTAGTTTCTCCTGTGGGCTTGATCATTTCCCTTTTCTGTTTTTGCACGTACAGTATATTTCTGACTTGCCATTCCATCCTGACAGTGTTTAGTTCTTTAATTCTGGTGTGTTTGTAACTTTTTATTAAAATATGAACATACTTAACATTAAACTTATCATTAACATACTAACATTAAACTACATCGCAGTTTGTGTCAGGCATGAAAAATCAGGTCCACACTTGAAGGTTCAATTAAACTGATGCCTAGGGATATTCTCAACTAAGTTAGCCCCTGTTTGGAGTAGATAAGGGTCAACAGAATTCAAGTGGGGGGGGGGGAGAGAGAGTTTGGACTTAATCCATTTGTGGCTACATCGAGATTCCTGGCTATCTCTCTTTAACTCCGTCCCCAGATTCTGCCACTCCTTCCCTTAAAATTCACTTTCCTTTTTTGGGTGTGAAATTTCAAAGTCCGTTTTCCTAGTTAAATACCCACCAGTTATATGCCACAGAATACTTTTAAAAATTGAGGCGCGGGGGTTTGCTCTATTCATCCTAGCCTATAGCCCTATACACAGCCCACCACAAGTCAGTGTAGCATTAACTGTAACGTCATGTTCCACATCAGCCAGCTACTTAACTTTCTGGGCATGACAGTTGAAGATTAGGCTAATCTTTATCTGTCATTACTGTACTGTACATAGATTGTAATGTATACTTAAGACGCTGTAGAAAGTTCATGTGAGAAATGTATCCTGTATTATTGTGTGAGAGATTTCTGAAATCGTTTTGCCGCTTTTATTGTGGCTCACCCTGTAGCTAGCCGTCTTGTCTTACAAATAAATCCGAGTTAATTTATGGTTTCATAGGTACCACCTTACACTTCCTTCTCAGGTGAGAGAAATTGCCATTCAGGGTGTCAGAGTAATAAGCCAAAGCTCCTTGACATGTTAATGCCAGTTTAAGACCATCTTAATCTTGCTTGGCTCAGTTGCCTTTTCTCTTTCTCTGCAAGGTTTCTCTGGATGAGAAGAACGCAACCATTGTTTACAACCCCAAAGAGCAAATCCCAGAGTCACTCCAGGAAGCTATTGAAGACATGGGGTTTGATGCTGTTCTTGGCGATACCAACCCTCAGACCGTTCCACATGACACTACTTTTCTTACAATTCCCACCCAGGCAACTCTGACCTCCGAACAGATTCGTACCGACCTCCTAAAGATCAAAGGCATTCTGGATGTGAAAATCTCTTCTGATAAAACAACTCTAGTTGTAACCTTTATCTCTTCTATTCTAAATAGCAAACAGATTAATCAAATAGTACCGGGATTAAATTTGGACAATGCAATGCAAGATAAAAATCAAGGAACATGTGAAGATGTAAGTTTAAACCAAATAAATGACGTGGTGCTAAGAATGAAAATAGAAGGGATGACCTGCCATTCCTGTACGAGCACCATTGAAGGAAAAATTGGCAAATTGCAAGGGGTCAAGCGAATTAAAGGTAATTAAAAATAGAGCACTTTGAGAGCTTTTGTCCTTTTAAACCGCTTTCATCAATTCTCCAGTATAACCTGAATAGGCAAGTTAACTTCCAAGAGGTACAAAATATGGATGACAATTCTGTTCATGGAGAAATCCACCTGTAGGTCCTTTGTAAAGCCACCATTCAGAAAGCTATAGTATTTCTAAAAGGTAACATCCAACCTTTTGTATTCTCAAACAGAACCTACGCTGAGACCATACAGATTTGAAATAATTTTCCCTCTTATTCTAGTGAATCACCAGGACTAGCAAGAACAGAGGGGATGGGGGTTCTTTCAAAACTGGAAGAAGTAGGCAGAGACTCATCCAGCCTTCATGGCATGATGTAACTGCTCCAGATCCTGGCACTTCCACTCCAAAAGCTAAATTCCACCTCTTTGCTCTGTGATTCGTTTCTGTTGCCTGCTGTCACAGCAGTGATATAGTCTGCAAGTTCCTCCAGACTCTTTTAGCTGAACAAAAGGATGCTTTCCAGGTAAAGCTGTGCAAAACACTCCATGACTGAATAGTCTAACCCCAAAATTGCCTGTGTCACGTACTCTGGAAGTTACCTATTTGAAAGGCCTTTCAGAACCCTCACACATACTTCTGGACTGCTTGGAAGTATCAGCATTCAAACTGTTCCAGCTGGCTTTAGGTGGTCCATGCCTAAACTGCAACCAAGCTTTTTCAACCGTGTTCAGAATGAAACAGCTGTTGTGCTTTTTTCCAGGCATGGAATGAACAAGGGTAGCAAAAGCCCCAAAGAGATTCATTCTCAACTCTTGCAACTTTAAGATGTGAGGACTTCAACTCCAGAATCCCCAGCTCGCCATTCTGGCTGGGAAATTCTGTGAATTGAAATCCCCCCTCACGCCCGCCTTAAAGGGGCCACGGTTAAGAAGCACTGCCCAAGGATATCGGTGATGGCTATGGAGAGAGAGGAGCAGAGGAGGAGCAGAAAAGGGCTGGCTGGCTGGCTGGTTGGTGGGAGGTGACATGCTGAGAGCTGCTGAGGGGAGGAAAGGTGGGGGGAGGAACAGGCGTCACTTCATGCTTCTACTCAGAACCACCCACTCCCAGAAAACAGCAGCCTCGGCTAAGTTTTGAGTCCCCTGATTTCCAGCTCCTCAAGTTAACTAGACCATTAACCTACAGAAAGGCTTTAAATGGATAAATATTTTACGGAATACCAAGAGAAAATCACGCCAACCCTTTCCCATTTATCTTGCAGTTTCCCTGGATAATCAGGAAGCCATGGTCGCTTACCAGCCTCACATCATTACATCAGAAGAAATAAAGAAGCAAATAGAAGCGGCAGGATTCAGCGCCTCCGTAAAGAAAATGCCTAAACCACTCCAGCTCGGTTCTATTGACATAGAGCGGCTCAAAAGCAGCCAAACCAAACACTCGGAAAGGACCCCGCAGGAAAGTTCAGAAGGCAAGCTGGATGGGAAGACCACCACCTTCCGCGTGGATGGCATGCACTGCAATTCATGTGTGTTCAATATTCAGAGCAGCCTCTTGGCACTTCCTTCGGTGACCAGCGTGACGGTGTCTCTGCAAGAGAAGTCGGCCGTCGTCCAGTACAACCCCAGCCTCATCAGCCTTAGTGCGCTCAGAAGGGCGATTGAAGCCGTCTCCCCGGGGACATTCAAGGTTTGTGTTTTGGACGCACACGAAAAGGCCGAGCGCCTGGACAACTCCAGATCTCCATCGAAGTCTTCTCTTCCGGCAGCTGTTCACAGCATCGGGCCTCATCCCCTGATGCTGGTGACCGTCATCCGCATCGAAGGAATGACTTGCCACTCATGCGTGCAGTCAATTGAGGGGCTCATTTCACAAAAACCTGGTGTGAAGTCAGTCTCTGTGTCGTTGCGGGACCGTAGTGGGACTATTGAATATGACCCAACACTGACCTCTCCAGCCGATTTAAAAAACTCAATTGAAGACATGGGCTTTGACGCATCCATAGCTGGTAAGTTATTCCTTAGACTCCAGGCAGACTTGAGAGGACAACCATAGCCTTTTGTTTTGGAGAAAGATTTCTTGGAGGGGGTGTATTATGCAGGATAATGTGCTAATTTCCTTAACGGGACTGGTTTGGGGGGGGGTGTTGCAGTGAAAGCACATGAGTTCTGCTTCAGGGTGAGCAATAGACCGAAGGGGTTGGTGGGTGAGCAAGGGGAGAGGCGATGGCTGCTCCCCTCCAATCCTGGGTTTCCAGGCCAATCAGTCCATCCTGAAGCTCATCTAGCCAATGGCAGAATCATTCCAGGAAGGATTGGTGCCTACTGTAAATACGTTAGTGCTTTGCTTTTTACTTTTTTTGTTTTGTTTTGTGGAGAATGGGGGATTCCAGATTGTTTTCACAACTTTTGTAACGATCCCCCTGCGGGAGTAATCCTGCACTGCTAGAGAAGGTCCTACAGCATAGTGTTGCACTGACTGCGCCCAATTCATGTAACCGGCATTTTCCTTAAAATGGATTTAAAGATCAACCTTACATATTACAATTTCTGAGCATCAAGTGGCTGTTTCTTTTCCTTTTGAGCAGCCAGTTTGTTATCTTAGTCCACTGTAGGGAAATCACTCTTGGTGCTGTTAAGGGAGGCCAGATGGGAAAGGCGCAGGTTCAGGCAGAGTAGATTAATAGAGACCACTTTGGTGGGAAGATAACAGCGTTCTGGGAGTCTTGGCGTACAGCCATCCTGGCCACATGACCACAGAAATGTTGTCTTCGGACAGCGTTGGCTCCCTCAGCCAAGAAATGGAGATGAGTACCGAGCCCTAGAGTCAGACACGACTGACAGGAAAACATTTACCTGTACTGTATTGCAAGGGGCACGATGGCTCAGTGGTCAAAGATACTGAGATTGTCAGCTGGAAAACTGACAGCCCAGGTTCGAGATCCGAGCTCTGCACGATGGAATGAGCTCCCATTACTTGCCCTAGCTCCTGCCCACCTAGCAGTTTGAAAGCATGCAAATGCGAATAGATTAATAGGTACCACTTTGGTGGGAAGGTAACAGCGTTCCAAGTGCCTTGGCTTATAGTCATGCTGGCCACATGACCGTGGCAATATTTTTGGACAATGTTGGCTCCCTGGGCTAGGAAACGGAGGTGAGCACCACTGCTAGAGTTGGACACTACTGGACAAGGGAAACCTTTATCTACAGTATTAGTTTTACTTTTTAATAAAGAGAAAAATTCCTTACAAACTAAAGGCAGGTGGGGCAGGGAGATTAAGCACCCAGAAAGATCAGCATATCTATTGCTGTCATGAGAAAGCAGATGGTTGAAGAGCTGGAACGTTGTTTTCTGATGACATTTTTCTGCTGCCAGTGCCACCAAGCCCAGAGCCCGTGGTGCTAATCACTCAGCCGTCCCAGGAGAGGCTGGCTAGAACGCAAGACAGCAAGCTGCCCAAAACAGTCGCTCATCCCAACCTGTCGCCAGTTCCGAACAGATCGGGTTTGAAGGCACCATCCAAATGCTACATTCAGATCACTGGCATGACCTGCGCTTCCTGTGTGGCAAACATTGAGAGGAACCTGAAGAGAGAAGATGGTAAGAAACCCTCCCGTAAGGCTGATTAACGTTTGCGGTCACAGAATTTATGACTGATGACCAGATCTCAGGTAAAGGCAGAAGGAGAGCTATTCTGATTTGAGCTCCTGCTAAAGGATGAGGCAGGGGCCCATGTGGTTCAAGGAGAGGGAGTGTCCCCCCCCCCCCCATTCAGGTTTTGACTTTTGGTCTTTGGGTGGTGGACCTTACCTGAGTAGCCTCACAACACCTCTGGACCTGAGCCATGAGATGTCAGTTTTACACTGATGAAAATAGCAGTATGATGTGTTTATTCAGGACACTTGATTGTACAGCATACCGATTATGTTTTCCCCTAAATGTTGCTAAATATGATTCCCTCTTTCTAGGAATATGCTCTGTGCTCGTTGCCCTGATGGCTGGGAAGGCTGAAGTGAGATACGACCCTTCCGTCATCCAGCCCCCAACGGTAGCCGAGAGGATTAGAGAACTGGGGTTTGGTGCTCTGGTGCTGGAGGATTATGATGAAGGAGATGGCATCTTGGAACTGGTTGTAAGCAGATTGTTTCACTATCAACACTTATGCATCTGGCAGTTTTTTTATACCACGTATGAAAAAGATGGAAGCCCTTGGGTAACTGCAGTGTATCAGGCCTTCTGAAAAATGTGGAACTCCTGCTGTTGTTACTAAGTGAGACCACACTGAGGTGGCAGAACGAGCCCTCCAACTCCACCTTCACTTCTTGCTCCTCATATTAAGGAGGACATGTCCTTGAATATAGCGATCATTCCCCTTAAAATTATAACTAAAAACCATTTCATTTTGCTGTCATATCTATTTTTGCCTGTGTACCAAAAAGTTTGAGAATGTTTCTGTTGCTGTTTCCAAGTTTCTTGTCTTAGTGGGATTCCCCCTCCCCCCCACTTTCCTCAAACAGAAGTGTGCTTCTGTATATTTTCATTTGTTTGCTTTTTTCTCAGTGTCCATATCAGTTTTTCCCCCGTTGGTCAGGAAGGCAAAGAGTGCACTTCACAGGATAGGGCTGTATGCAGGCTGGGAAACACAATTGCTAACTGACAGAATGGGTGGATGTTGAAATATGGAGCAAACAGCAGACTTTCCCAACTCCCCTAGAGTTTTGCTCTTTGATGGACTGTTAAAAACCTTAATCATATCGATTTATCTGTGCCTTGTTTCTATTCTGCAGGAGTAGAAGGAATGGTTTGTTTGTTTCCCACCTTTATTATTTTACAAACAATTCAAGGCAGCGAACATATCCCACATACTTTCCTCCTCCTATTGTCCTCGCAACAACCACCCTGGGAAGTGAATTAGACTGAGAGAGTGTGGCTGGCCCAAGTCACCCAAATGGCTTTCATGGCTAAGGCAGGACTAGAACCCACAGTCTCCTGGTTCCTAACCTGGTGCCTAAACTGCTAAACCAGGGGTCAGCAATCCGTGGCTCTGGAGCCGCATGTGGCTCTTTCATCCCTCTGGTGCGGCTTCCTGGTGCCGGTTGGCTCCACAATTGAAAGGGCTTTCGGTTAGGACAAGTAGAGGAAAAAGGATGCCGCACTAGGAGGAGACTCTATGGTGGGGGAACCAGACTTCCGGTCGGCTCCAGAATTGAATGGTGGGCTTCTGGTTAGGACCTCTGTGGCTCCTTGAGTGTTTAAGGTTGCCGACCCCTGTGCTAAACCAACTGGCTCTGTTTACCCGTTTGAACAATTACAGAAGCATAACAAAAGCAATGATAAGCTAGCACAAATCTTGAGCTAGGATTAGAGGTTTATTTAGGGGATTCTACCACCTTTCATCATGTTATGCAGGCAGAATTATTCTTTAAGAAACAATATTCTGCAAACAAAGTTTTTTTCCCCCCCTCACAGGTAAGAGGGATGACTTGTGCCTCGTGTGTTCATAAAATAGAATCTACCCTTATGAAAACAAAAGGGGTTTTGTACAGCTCAGTGGCTCTTGCAACCAACAAAGCCCACGTTAAGTACGATCTGGAGATCATTGGCCCTCGAGATATTATACAGATTATACAGGTAAGGTTTTTTGCCAATACGGTTTCTCTTTTTGTTAGCTTGCTATTTCATTTTATTTCATTTCATTTCATTTTATTTTTTAGATTATTTTTTCCATAAAAGTCATTGTAACTAAGTAGAGGAAACTGTGAAAGAAGAGGCTGAATATGGAAGTTGGTTTGAAGTTGGCATTTTCTGATCCCACTATGATAGAGATAACAAAATGCTAGGTTTAAGACTGAAACTTAGATTCTCTCAGTTTAGTTTATGCTCTTATTCTCCCACCCCCACCCTTATATTTTCTTATTTCTTATTTGTTTGTTTAGGCTCTAAGCTGTTGCCAGTGTTCTGTTGTAGAAAGTTATCACCCTCTCCTAGAAGAATGAAATATTTTGAGGAATATTTTAAAAAGGCAATTATTACATTTCCCAAAGGGAGAAATGGAGAAACGTGGTTTTTTAGAGGCAGAAAGCAACCCCCACTTTCCTTAATAGCCCACAGCTGATGTCAGTACTTAAGAGATAAAGAGCTTATTGAAAACTAGATAGCTCTATTCATAGGCAAAGCAAATACTGCAGGCAGAAATCCATTCAAGACAGAATATTTTGAAACTCCCTGCAGCAAAGCCTGCATGATAGGATTAGCCCTCACTCAAGATCCAAAACAGGACAACAGCCATTAAGCCACAATAGGAGTTGCCCAACCCCAACACCCTTTCGGAGCACAAGCCCCTTCATTGCATCATCTCAGAGCAGTCCAAACTTCAACCAAAACTTGGGAGCTCAGACACAAACACCACCTAGGATTTGTCTTTCCTCTTTGCCTATAGAGCCAGCTATGACCCCTACATGACCCCATAGGAATCTGGCAGCAGCCAGTAGAATACATGTTCTTGCACAGTGCAAAGCTCAAAGAAGATATAAAACCCCCCACTCTCAACTCCCTGTGGTCAGCTGCCCAGAACCACAAACCCATCTGGTTCTGCTTCACCAATAAACCATCTTTCCAATCAGCCTCCGTGTTTCCAGTGTCTTTCTCCCACCTTGGAACTGAACCAGAGGGATATTTCTTCCCAAGCTATCGTCATTAATTTATATCCTTCATTCTAAAGTGACTTGTTTTTGGGCAATGGTGGTTGTTAAATAATATGCAGAAATGTCTAAACTTGTAAAACAATTCTGGCAAAGAGTTGGTTTCCCTTTGCTGGTAGTATATGTTACTGATTTTTAGCTGTGATCGGTGTGGAAATGAACATATTCACATTATGTCTCTTTCCAGAATCTAGGATTTAACGCTACGTTGGTAAAGAAAGACCGATCTGCTAGCCACTTAGACCACAAGCAGGAAATAAGGCAGTAAGTCCTTTTTTGTGTTTATTTGTAGCTTTGCATATGTTTCCTGGAACATGGTTCCCCCCTCCCCCCCCCCATAACTATATACTGTCTTTGAAGTTGTACCTAACTTCTTAAGTTATGATGGTTTATTGAATATTACCTTGTCCACTTATTACTTAGGTGGAAACGGTCCTTCCTTGTAAGCCTCATTTTCTGCATCCCTGTAATGGGGCTCATGATTTACATGATGGTGATGGACAGCCACATGTCGGCCATGTACAAGGCTTCTAACTTGACTCAAGAAGAAATAGAAGCTCACCACCCATCAATGTTCCTGGAGCAGCAGATTCTTCCCGGGCTGTCAATTATGAATTTGCTCTCCTTTTTATTGTGTGTTCCTGTTCAGGCAAGTAGAAAGAGATGGCAGTCCTCATGTCATGCCCCAACTCCTTTTAGGGCTAGGGTTAAGGATTAATTGCGGTCCTTAATCTTGAAACACTGACAAAGTCTCTTTGGGAGAGGAAAATTCAGAGTACCTCTTTAGTGCTTAGGTAGAGCATGTGATTGTGTGGATTGTCACCAGAAAGTGCCAAGTGTACAATAGGCATCTTTAAGTTAACATTTGACTCTACTCTTTCACTGCTCCCTCCCTAGAAGTTTCCCTAGAGGCAAACTTCATTTGTTAAAATAGTTTTCCTTTTCTATTCTTTTGGAAAAAAAGTCAAGAGTAATGTTTTTATCTTGACATTTCGAGCATCTCTGTTTTAAGTTTTTGTTATTGTCAGTATCATTTTCCCTTGACATACAGTGGGAGATTTTGCTTCCTGGTGAAAAACCTCTAGCACCACTAAACAAAATGCATTTCACAATTGTTCTGAATTTTCTTCTGAAACCGAACATTTGTTGGGGGGCAGGTAAAGGAAAGGATGGAAGAAGCAAGGAGAAGATGGAAAATAAGGGTGGCTCTGTTAAATTTTGCCAGTGAGGCAGAGCAGCCGCACAAGAAGAGGTTCCCCTAGAACTCCCTAATTGCTCTGTCGTGTGGCTCTTGGGAACCTGCTGCCTGCCTGCCAAGTCCAGGGAAGATGGGAGGTGTCTTCTTGAGATGCCCATGCCAAGAGGGAAGCACCTGGGCATTTTCTCCCGAAATTTAGCAATGAGCGAGCATTTTGCTCCCTGTTCTCTGTGTTTCAGTGTAAATGTGCTACTGACATTTGCTCTTCTTACAGTTCTTCGGAGGCTGGCACTTCTACATTCAAGCCTACAAAGCACTGAAGCATAAAACAGCCAATATGGACGTGCTGATTGTTCTGGCCACAACCATCGCCTTCGTCTACTCCTTTGTAGTTCTTCTGGTTGCAATGGCCGAGCAGGCAGTGGCCAATCCTGTGACTTTCTTTGACACACCTCCAATGCTCTTCGTCTTCATTGCGTTGGGGCGCTGGTTGGAGCACGTGGCTAAGGTCAGGGCAAAAGAGCTTTTCCTCTGGTTCAGGTGGTGGTGGAGGGAAACAATGCTTTCAAATTACCTGCCATGTTCGGTGCTTACCTGTGCTTTGGGTATTATTAAAATTTGGGTGTTATTACAAACATGTGTTTCAACTGAAGAGAATATATGTAACAATAATATAGTATTACACACACACACACACACACACACACACACACATACACAAAATGCTAAAGCTCACAAAGCTGGCTGCCTCCCTCTCCTGCACCCTTTCTGCCTTGAAGAAGGCCTGGAAGGAGCTCAGTGGCTTTTGTGTGCATTCAAATGACTCCCAATTGGGCTTCCATCAAGCAGGAAGTGAAGGAAAACAAGGGAGGTGAGGGATCAGGCCATCTCCCTGGGTGCCACCTTCTAGGAACTTCAGCCCTCAAATTTGCTCAAGCTGGAGGCCTGCAGCTTAATGAAAGTTTTTTTTTATCTACTAGTGGCTGGCATTAAAGGCACAGGTAAAGGTTCCCCTCGCACATGTGTGCCAGTCATTCCCAACTCCAGGGGGCGGTGCTCATCTCCGTTTCAAAGCCGAAGAGCCAGCGCTGTCCGAAGACGTCTCCGTGGTCATGTGGCGGGCATGACTCAACGCTAAAGGCGCACGGAACGCTCTTACCTTCCCACCAAAGGGGGTCCCTATTTTTCTACTTGCATTTTTTACCTGCTTTCGAACTGCTAGGTTGGCAGAAGCTGGGACGAATAACAGGAGCTCACCCCATTACGTGGAACTAGGGATTCAAACCGCCGAACTGCCGACTTTTCAATCGACAAGCTCAGCGTCTTATTTCAAACAAATGTCACACTCCTAAAAACAAATGCTGATGAAAGGAGAGATTATGCTTTCCGTGGAACTTAGATTTTCTCTTTCCTTGCTAGTTTGTGAGGAAACTCTTGTGGTTAAAGACTTTGTGCTTAACCTATGATTTTGATGCTTGCAATGCATTTCTATGGTGCTTTGAACGTAAAACACTTTTTAATCTTTTTTAGGGTAAAACATCGGAGGCCCTTGCGAAGCTAATTTCACTACAAGCAACAGAAGCAACTATTGTTATTTTGGGTGCAGATAATATCCTCATGAGGTATTTCCAGTTCTGTGGTGGCTTTTTAATTAAATATTTATATGCTGCAGTGCTTCATCCCCTGTAATTTCCTTGTAGTCTTTACATTTGTATTGCACCACTGCAGGTAACATTCTGCCTATGCTGTTCAGTGAAATTATAAATATTTGTAAATGAGAGAAGAGTAGCAACCTGACTTGAATTTCATATAAACTCCCCAAAACATAATTTCAGCTGGGGATTTCTTTACATTACTCTAGCCTCCTGCAGATGAAGAAGACTTTGGACAGGAATTTAAAAGAAAAGGGAGTTCTGTTGTGCAGGATTTAACAATCTGAACTGCTACATAACTTCCATCGCTGAGTCTTGACTGTTCTGATTTCTCTGCAGCGAAGAGCAAGTGGATGTTGAGCTAGTTCAGCGGGGTGACATCGTGAAGGTGGTCCCAGGCGGCAAGTTTCCCGTGGATGGCCGAGTGGTTGAAGGACACTCGATGGTAGACGAATCACTTATCACAGGCAAGCTGGAATGGGTTTTCATGGGCCCAAGACTCCGGGCTGGGGAGAGGGAAATTGTCAAAGAGTGGCCTCTATTTTGTTTTGTTTCTGATCTATATAGGTGAAGCGATGCCCGTGATGAAAAAACCTGGAAGTTCAGTCATAGCAGGTTCGATTAATCAGAATGGATCCCTGTTGATCTCGGCAACCCATGTTGGGTCTGACACTACCCTCTGCCAGATCGTAAAGCTTGTGGAAGAAGCTCAGACATCAAAGGTATTCAGACGAACATCTTTAGGTTTCTCTCCTGTCTAATGGCCGTGATTCTAGACAGCAAGTAGGTAGCTTAAAGTTATTTGCAGTATATGGCTATGTAACATGCCAAACTGGTCTATGCAGTGAGATTTCAGCAAAATTCTGTGTCTCCTTTTTTTTTTTTTTGGCCCTGCCAATAATTATAGCCTCAGCAAAGGATGAGTTAAATACCCTTTCTCACTAAAAATCATGTATGTTATTTATTACAAATCTGCAGGCTAAAACCCAAACCAGCTCAGCCTCAAAAAAGACTTCTAGAATTAATGTTGCTTCTTTTTCTCTCTCTCTTTCCCTTGCTTTAGGCACCAATTCAGCAGTTCGCTGACAAACTGAGTGGCTATTTTGTTCCTTTCATTGTTGGTGTTTCTGTGATTACACTTCTTGCTTGGATTGTGATTGGCTTTGTCAATTTTCAAGTGGTAGAAACCTATTTTCTTGTAAGTTTCTTTCCTTTCGTTTTTAATTTTTGTAAAGCAATGACCTGCAAAATCTAATTAACCAAAAGATTTCCTTTTTTGCTATTGTTCATATTCTCTATATTATGTATGATAGATTAATTTGAATTTAAATAGCCAAAAAAAAAAAGGAAATATGATTCAGATTCATTGCTTCATAGAGTGGTGTTTTTAAAATGTTGCTTTGCCTGCATTACTTACATTTACATTTTTGCTGATTTTTGCCCAATATTTAAATGTGATTTATGATTATCTTCTAAATGCTGATAATCGCTAATAAAGATCCCTGAAGATGTGGCTGGAAAACACCACGCTTAAAAGGAGTCAAGAAGAAAATGATCTGTGCTTGCACAAAGAAACTCTTATTGTATAGGTCTCAGAGCGGGAAAGGGCCCTTTTGACCATCAGTTGATCACCTGCTTAATGAAGAATAAATTGTATACAGAGGCAATGCAAGCTCACACTTTCTGTGATATATTTTAATGCTGGATCACAATGTTTAGCTGTATTCATGGTGATTATTGATATGCTTACTATTGTACCCTCCTTTATGCAGCCTTTGGAAGTTGCAGCAGGAAGTTGAAATGTATTCCTTGAATG
Organism: Arizona elegans; assembly: GCA_022577455.1. NCBI lineage: Eukaryota > Metazoa > Chordata > Lepidosauria > Squamata > Colubridae > Arizona > Arizona elegans. The sequence goes on along the minus strand of JAKOOJ010000015.1, from coordinate 19,885,727 downwards.
TTTCTCTTTGCTGACATTCGGTGTCTGACTCTAGTCTGATAATTTAGTGGCCACAATTGGCCTATGAGGCCAAATTGGTCCTCGTAGGCCTTTGCTGTAGGGGAGGTAGCAGAGTCCTGAAAGTCTTATCAGAATTTTCCTCTGCCACATCTTCTACTAGACAAAATCAAGGCAGAGTTATTTTGAGTTTGTTTCCCACACTTTCCTCTTTCTGTGTTGCTGTTACTTCTCCCTTTACTGTTTCATAACCTTCTACCCCCTCCCCATGACAAGAACTGCATTTTTTCACACATACACAGAGGATATGTAAAATCAAGACATTAGAGTCACACTTCACACAAATCTGTGGTCAATTGAATAAATTACAGTTGGCTGGGTTAATGCAAAATGCTAAACTATACACCCTATTTTATATGCCACAACTGATGAGTTCCCATATTACATTACTTTGAAGCCAAAGAAACCACAATTAAGGCAGCACGTGACCTCATCAAACTGTGACTTTCTTTAAAATAAGTGCCCATCCAGTCGTCTCTCTGTGTGCCAACAGGGCTATAATAAGAGCATTTCCAAAGCAGAGGTCGTGATCCGCTTTGCTTTTCAAGCCTCCATCACCGTGCTGTGTATTGCCTGCCCTTGTTCCTTGGGATTAGCAACTCCAACTGCTGTGATGGTGGGAACTGGCGTAGGAGCCCAAAATGGCATCTTGATCAAAGGCGGAGAACCGCTGGAGATGGCACACAAGGTGAGAAAATGGAATGTCCTTTTTGGTTGAGTGGCAGAGGCAAAAAGATCTCACATCTTACCTTTGTCCAAGAATGTTACGAATCCTCCCCACAGACTATTTGCTGTTGTTTACAACTCTAAAATTCTGTGGATATTCTGTGGGTGTTTTGCAGGTAAAAGTTGTGATGTTTGATAAAACAGGAACCATCACCCATGGAACTCCAGTGGTGATGCAGATGAAGATGCTAGTGGAGAGTAACCGGATACCACGCAAGAAAGTCTTGGCACTGGTGGGAACAGCGGAGAGCCACAGTGAGCACCCTTTAGGAGCAGCAATCACAAAATACTGCAAACAGGTAGAAGAGCAGATCGTGGAACGTAGAATCCTAGGGATGGAAGGGAACTCGGGGGTCTTCTGGGCCAACCCCCTGCTTAAGGCAGGAGAGCTGATACCATCTCGGTCGAATGGCTGCCCAGTCTGTTTTGGAAAACCTCCAGTGATGGAACCTTCACAACTCTGGGAGTCAAGTCTTCTATTCGTTCATTGTTCTCACTGTCAGCAAATTTTTCCTTAGTTCTAGGTTGAATCTCTCTTTAATGGTCTTCCACCCATTCCTTCTTGTCCTGCCCTCCAGTCCTTTGGAGAACAGGTCACCCCCTTTGTCTCTGTCAGAAGCCCCTCAAGTCCTGGAAGACAGTTATGCCCCACCTAATCCTTCCCTTTGCCGCTAGAGATACCTACCTAGGTCCTCAAGCATTTGTCATACGATTTAGCCGTCAGATCCTTTATCTCTTTTGTTGGGTCTGTTTCTTTGGAACAATTGATTATTTATTTATAAGAAATTTTCCATGGCCATCCAACTCACTTTCAGTGACATGGGTAGCGTACAGAGATAAAAGCCCAATATAAAAAACAATAAAAAGCAATCCTCCCCCCCCTCCAAAAAAAAAAAATCTGGCAACAATAATCAGTCAATCAAACAAACCCCTTGAGGGCTCCATCCCACTCTGGGTTCCTCAAGCCCATTGGCAAAATCAGGGCTTCAAAAGAGTGTCAAAGTTGGGAGCAGTTTAATCTCTGCAGGGATGAGAGTCATGGCCCCATCAGAGCCCAGTTCAGAGGAGAAGGAGGGGCAGTTGGAACTAAGAGGCATCTGTCGGGGATGGCCCGAATCCCTTGGCATATCTAGAGAGGCTGGGGAGTGAGGATGATGCTGTCCCAGGCCCCTTAGGCATTGGGGGAGGTGGTCGACTGGATGGAGAGCTACCTGCCCTCAAAGACACAGGAGGATCGGCTGCTGACTGGCAGTGCTGCTGAGGGGCAGCAGATCCCCTCTGAGGAGGAACAGCTGCCTCCCCTGGCACAGAGAGCAGAGCGTAGGCAAGCCCAGATAAGGGCTGCAAGACTGCTGGGAAGGAGGTTGCCCCAACCCTTCTCACAAGGAGAAGGAGAAGCCGCGGGGAGTTAGTCTTGGCCGGGCACAAATGTTTGTTTTGCTTACACTAATTCTTCATAACCCCTTGATACTTTGAGATTTCAGGCTCTTACTTGTATCTTTCTTCCCAACATGGAAGATGAGAAAGGGATAATAATCAGTGGGGTTGATGAATTGCGTAAGCCTTTTGGTTACATATTTGCACCCGGGAGGCAACTCTTGATGTAGATTGTCCGGTCTACAGATTGCTGATTCTCTTCCTCTGAGAAGTGAGTCACCAATCAGCCCCACATTCTTTTTTCTCTTTGGGGAACTCGGTGGACTCTTCCTCTTTGTGACTGTCTGAGCCACTTTTCTTCCTATTCCGGAGCACTTGATGAAGAGCTGACTGCCGCTGTCTGTGTCTTTTCTTCCAGGGGAGGATATGAAATTGCTCGACTCCAGTGGTGCAGACAGTCTTCTTGAGGGTTTTTTTTTTTTGTCCTCTGAATGACATGATGCCATTGGTCTTCCTTTAGGGTTTCATTTTTCCTTGTAGTTGTTTCTTCTTTGCTGCATTTAGTTTGAATACAGTTTCCGAATAATTCTTCAATCTCACAGATGAAAGTAAGAGTGGCTAGACATGCCTTTTAAATCAGTGGTCCCCAACCTTTGTGGCTTGGCAGTCTGGCTGGGGTGGTGGTGGTAGTAGAGAGGAGAACTGGGCCGCACGAGCAACGGGCTGGCGTGCACGTGTGGGAGTGCCTACCAGTCTGCACTCACACAAGTTGAGCTGTGCGCGCTCCAGCCAGCCATTTGCATGGCCTAATTCGGCCTGGGGGTTGGGGACCCCTTCTCTAAACCTTCCACTATCTCCTTTAGCAATCCAACGAGTTTGCTACTAAAGTATTCATATACTTGGGGCATATAATTCAAAATTGCCTGCAGATGTCCCTCTTGGAGGTCTTCATTCCTCATGTCCTCCAGATTTGGGAAGACTTATTATTGCTTCAAGCACTCCTATATTTTATTCCCACATCTTACATTGGAGCTGTGGTGGTGCAGTGGTTAGAATGCAGTATTGCGGGCTAATTCTGCTGACTGCCAACTGTTGGCAGTTCGAGCCTCACCAGCTCAAGGTTGACTCAGCCTTCCATCCTTCTGAGGTGGGTAAAATGAGGGCCCAGATTTTGGGGGGCAAGAGGCTGACTCTGTAAACCACCTAGAGAAGGCTGTAAAGCCCTGTGAAGCAGTATATAAGTCTTAAGTGCTATTGCTAGTGCTCTTGGGATCTGGATGTGGAACTCTTGTTTCAGATGATGGTCCTGGTTTTGCCCAGGTGAGCTTATTGTTATGTGGCCCTTTGTTTCTCTAGGAATTGGATGCAGATATCCTTGGGACGTGCACTGATTTCCAGGTGGTGCCCGGCTGTGGTATTAGCTGTAAAGTTACCAATATTGAAGCCTTACTCCGTAGCAAGAGTGAAACTGTGGAAGAGACCAATGTCAGGAACGCTGCCCTAGTGAGCATGGAGGAGAAGGCTGAGCCCCTCATGCAGCCAGCTTTGATCATCAGTGAGCAGGTGCCAGGTGAGTCCACGTGTGACATGTGTGTCTGGTAAATGGGAGCTTGTGTTCCTGGCAAGGATTTGGCTTCTGGAGAGAGGAGGGGGCCCAAAAACCAACAAGTTCCATTTTCTGGATTGGCCTTGTAAGACAACTGTGAGGTAAGGCTTCCTCATTCATTCTGTGTTAATTCACAGCCAAACCCAACCATGTGAATAAAATGTTCCTTTGTTGCCCCAACTGGAAGCTGCCTAGAGGGCAAGGATTTACATTGCTTCAGAGATTCTGCTTTCCAGTTGGCACATGGACAGTACATTATGATGCCCATGAAATAGACTGCTTTATGTAATTGGAGTACAAGAGTTGAAGGGATCCTTTTGTGTGTGTGTGGTGGTGGTGGGGGGGGGGGGGGGTTTGACAGTCCAATTTGAAGACCCAGAAAGCAAAGGACAGTTGGGCAGGATTATCTTGTAGCTTTCCCTGGGCTTTACTGGCCCACATGTTCTGAGAATGGGATTTGCTTTGGGCTTCATTTTCCAATTCTCATGCAGAAGAAGATTACTCCTAGGCAGAACTGAAAGTAAGGTGTGTTCATTCCTGTGGCAAAGGGGAGAAATGCACAATCCCCAGGCCCACGGGGGCTCTTTTTTTGAATTTTAAATGATGATCCAGGCCAGGGGTCACCAACCTTTCGGACCTGAGGGACCACTAAATTCATAATTTTAAATCCCGCAGACCACTAATATGATCTGCCTAATGACCGGCTGGGTGGGCATGGCTAGGTGGTCATGTGACTGGGTGGATGTGGCTAAATCAATGTCACTCATGTTGAGGGGCGCCTCGCCAGCCTCTACTCACCCCTCTCCTGCCAGCCACTCCTTGCCTTCCCACCAGGGCTCTTTAGGGCCCCAACAGAAAGCAATTGTTGGAGCTAGGCAGCCACCACAAGAAAGAGTTGGCAAAACAGCTGGCTCAGTTCAAATTGGATCTGACCGAGAAGGAGGCTCAGCAGAACCACCTCACTGAGGACTAGGAGCATAGGCTTTCCAAGCAGAGGGAAGACCTGTGGGAGTGCAAGACCAGGTACCGGCGCCTGGAGGCTCAGCGAGCTGAGATGGTCAGCCAGTTCCAGGCCATGATGCAGTCCCAGTGGAACGAGGCCCTCCGGCTCTTCGCCACCAGCGGCCCTTCCCTCCAGCCTTCGCCCAAAGCCCCACACCAGGAGGCCAAAGCAGACCTCCAAGTCGGAATTTCTGCCCCCCTGCGACCCACACACAAAGACCCTGAAGGGGGAGACTCTCTGCAGCAACACAAACATTCATTGCAGGCATCCGGCCCAGGGGCTGTAGTTTGAGGACCCCGATTTAGTGCAATATTAAAAATGCAAATAATTTTTCCGCGGACCACCAAAATTTTCTCATGGACCACCAGTTGGTGACCGCTGATCCAGGCTATTGTCTTCCTTACCACCTTTCTAAGACTAGTTTATTCTGTGACTGTTGAAGCAAATGCGGTTGGCTTTGCAGAATGGGATGTTCAGTAGCTTCCAGGGGCTTTCATTTCATTCTGCAGATGGGAGGGGCAGCTGCTTTTTCTGGGAGACAGGGAAGTTCACATACATGGAAACGTAATTAGGCATAAGATAGCATCAGTCCAACCAGAGACACATTGATTTTTGTTTTTATTCACTGGCTTTAAGCATATTTATGGACAATCATGTGCTCAGGTAGTTCTGGTCTCATTCATTCCTTAGCGAGAAAGGAATAAAGATTCTTAAAAACTTGCCATTCGTGAGCAGGGCCATTTATTATTTAATAAATATCAGTAGGAGTTTGGTAGCATCTTTTCCAATTAACATATTATTTAAAAAGCAGAAACTTTTGTGAGCTGCAGCTTCCTTGATTAGATAGAATAATTAGACTAATGTACGGGTTAAATGATGATGAGATAGGGAGTAGAAAGGAAGAAAATGGTTCAGTGATGAAGATTCAGGATGCATGTGAGACTTTATCAATTAACTATTGTATAAAGAGATTTCCTAAGAGAGTGCAGTGTACATGAGTTCAGCAATCTCTCCCTCAATTATTTTATTAATGCTTCTTCCCCCACCCCCCAATAATGGGGTCTTTGAGCTCTGCTATGGGGTGTCCTGAGAGATTGAAATGGCCCGATGCTACTTTGTCCTTGTTTTGAAACCTTGTTTTGATGACTATTATTCCTTTTGTGCATCTGTTGTGAGGTATACCTTATGAACATCAGTAGTACCTGTGAGGCAAATCTAGGGGTCCTCATGGTCCACCCCTGTATGGGAGCCGGCGGTGTGCTACAGTTTTCCAAAAGAGCCAATGCAGTCTTAGATTAACAGAAGGACAGCATCAAGATCACAAGAAGTGAGAGTACTTCTGCATACTGCGCTAGTAAGGCCACACCTGGCACACTGCAGCCAGTTCTGGCCACCACAATGCAAAAAAGATTCTGAGACCCGAGAAAGAGTGCAGAGAAGAGCAACAAAGAGGATTAGGGGCCTGGAGGCTACACTGTACCATGGGTAGCTAAGGGGACTAGGTATGTTTTGCCTGATGATTTATCCTCCAAAGCATCTGAGGACACAACAAAAAGCTGCGGTGGAAGCTACTCAGAAAGGGTTCCAACCTGGAACTGAGGGGAATCTCCCTAACAGGGAGGACCGCTAGTCAATGGAACCGATTGCCTTCCAGGCTTGTAGGAGCGCCAATATTGGACAGCCATTAGTCCAGGATGGAAAAAGGACTGATTCTAAATCCCATATCTTTGAATAACGTTCATTAGCCTGAAAGGGTGCAACATACTTCAGATTTTTGGCTGCCCTTCACGAACACTGTTCTTAGTGTTAAATTGATCCTCTTTTTTGGATAATGGAAGTTTTCCTTTCAGACATATGGACGTCGCACAAATATTCTGTCCTCATTGGAAACCGAGAGTGGATGTCTAGGAATGGCCTTCTTCTCAGAAGTGATATTGACGAAGCCATGACGGAGCATGAACGCCGAGGCCGCACAGCAGTTCTTATAGCTGTGGATGGTAAGTTTGAGGATCGGGATATTCAGTATTTTAGTTGGAAAAGGTCGAAAGGACATGTAACCGGATGTGTTGAAACAGTTGGGCAGGATAGAAATGTTCATTGATTTTATTGACAAAATTATTATTGCCAAAGATGCACCTCATAACAATTCTAAATAATGAATAAAACTCCAGAGAATTTCTGAATGTCTATTTAGGTGTGTTTATTGCATTTACAATAAACATAAATGCACAATCATTTGGCAGTCTAAACTTAGTTAACCATTGTCATTGACTATTTCTCTCTTAATTACTGCAAATATATACTATCCAATAGTCTTGCCTTCAAATATTCAACAAAGTTGTTTCAATACCAGGTGGTCAGCAAATAAATTTAATAAATAAATAAGTAAATTTATTCTTACTAAACTCTTTTAGAAATAATAAAATATTCTGTTTGTTTCATTGGAATTTCAATCATATGTTGGCCTAAATTGAATGCCACAATGAACCAGGGTTAAGCTTAGCTTGGATTCTTGCTTCCATTTGCTTAAACAAATGTCGGTTTATTCTCTGTGAAGGTGTGTCATGATGCGCAAATTGCACCCTCCCTAGACATATACACTAACATTTCCCGTGAATGTATATTTCTAAAGACTGATTTTATGGATGTGTGATTTTTCACATTTTTCCTGCAATAAAAAGCTGAAATAATTATTAAGTTTGACACATTTATTTTGCCTAAAAATGAGAAATCTTCGCCCCTCTTGATTCTTCACTGCTGCCCCTGTCTCAGCCCATTTGTGGATCTGTACCTTGTTTCAGTATTTACAATTGCAAAAAGAGTGAAGTAACCCTTGAGCATCTTGACTGGTTCTGGGGCCGGAAGCAAGGCTAACCAAGACTTTTTTCTCTCTTAATCCTAACCACATATTTGACTTTAAGTAATTTTGGTTCCTGGAAATCCTTCATATCCTTCATATAACTGCAAATCATTCATATAAATGCAACAAGATATATTTTTAAAATTTATGATCTTCCAATGCACCTTTGTTACTACTTTGTCAGGCCATTGTCTGTAGTCAGTGTGATCTTATAGCAACTAACCAAGTGGACAATTTTTGTACTCTTTAAGCTTATAGGCTGCCTGACTCAAAAATTGTGGCTAGATCATAGCAATCAACACACTGATTGTTTTATTGTAATTTACCAATATAAGATAAAAACACGACTAAGTCAGTTTAGGCAGGAACATAATGGAAAAGTAGGTCTTTTTTGGAGGCATCACGGGAACATGTTTGTCTCCTAGGGGAGTTGTGTGGCCTGGTAGCCATTGCTGACACCGTGAAGCCCGAAGCGGATCTTGCTGTGCGGACTCTGAAGGGGATGGGTTTGGAGGTGGTTCTGATGACGGGGGACAATGGCAAAACCGCCAGGTCGATTGCTTCTCAGGTAAGCTCTTGGATTCCTGAGGGTTCCCTGGACGCCTCCAAGGCTTCACCATGCAGTCGGTTTATGGCATATTTTCATTTAACGTATCTTGCGTGCCCTCACTGGTGACTGGAGATAGGCCTTGGGAAGACCAGAGCCTCTTGAAAGGGGACCTTGGCTCAACCTGATTCTGGAGCCCGGTGCTGCCCCGGAGTCCGTCCTTCGGGGTTTTTCAGCCTTCTCTCTTTTGCTTTTAGGTTGGCATCACAAAAGTATTTGCGGAGGTGCTCCCCTCCCACAAAGTTGCCAAAGTGAGGCAACTGCAGGAAGAAGGGAAACGGGTGGCTATGGTGGGCGATGGCATCAATGATTCCCCAGCCCTGGCCATGGCTAATGTTGGCATTGCCATCGGCACAGGCACAGATGTGGCTATAGAAGCAGCTGACGTGGTTTTGATCAGGGTAAGTTGTGCGGTGGAGGGGAAGACTCTGCCATCGATTTGTGCATTTCCTTTCTGGAATTGAGAGGAAAAGCTACGGGGGAATCCGAGGGGCTTTAACTCAAGCTCTGCTTGGTGGAAGGGGCCCAGTAGGACTCCTTCAGGGAAGGGGCGTTATGGGTTGTCCAGCCTGCCCCCTACGTTCTTTGATCATATGTGCACTTTCTAAAATGGTCCAATGGTGTTGAGTTAGCTGAGGTCCAGAAAGGGATGCAGCTTCATTAAGTTACCAGGAATCTAAAGCGTTGATTGATAGAATTAATCCTGTTAAGTAATTTCTGAAACAACATATTTTGCAGAATGATTTGCTGGATGTGGTGGCAAGCATAGATTTATCACGGAAAACTGTTAGAAGGATACGGATCAACTTTGTCTTTGCTCTCATATACAATCTTATTGGTATTCCTGTCGCAGCAGGTATGTAACATTTCTGGGTGTTGAACTGCTGCGTGGTGTCCTCCACAAAAGGTCTCTAAATTTATGTGCACAGAGCTAATTGGTAAAGCAAAAAGCTGCAGGAAATGATACCGGAGAAAAGAAGCATTAAAAGGACATCAAATTCCAGAGTTTCCTCCCATTTTGCTTCAGTTAGTTTAGGGAGAGAAAGGAGGAATTCTTGAGTTTAGTCAGACATAATAAATTTGGGGTAAGAAATTTCTTTTGTGCAAGTGGCTTCCTAAATCCCCTCTTTTCAATTTGGGTTCTAGTTTCTCTCCTACCTCTCCCACCCCCACCCCTACCCCTGGTGTAACCCCAGTGACAGGAAGTAGTTGTGAAAATGCTTCCCGTCCGTGTCTTTGAGTTTCGGCACTCCTTTGAACTCTGGCATGCTTGGCCCTAGGTGTCTTCCTGCCGATTGGTTTGGTTCTGCAGCCTTGGATGGGCTCTGCAGCGATGGCGGCCTCCTCTGTGTCCGTTGTGTTGTCTTCTCTGCTGCTAAAACTGTGAGTAGCTCTGCAGGCAGGAGGGGAGGAGCACCACCAGGTGCCTTGTGCAGGAGAGAGAGAGGGTGAGGGGTTCCTTTTTTGGGGATCTCTGTGAGCGAAAGGCCACCCAGGGCCTGGCCTTTCACTAAATGAGGAGGAGAAGCCAGGATCTTTGTAGTTGCTGGCCTTCCTCGTGGGCCACATCCTGTCGTGAGAGGGCTGGATGTGGAGGATGGGGAAGTTGCTCTCTGGATGGGCGCTGGTGGGTGGATGAAAGTGGAGCTTTAGGAGGAGCTGAATGCAAAACCACGCAAAGCAGCCTCGGATCAGAAGAGGCCTTCTCCTGGGGGCGGGGGGGGGAACCATGCTCCCTTCACAGTGCTCTGGGCAAGGAAGGTTTGTAATAATGTCATATTAAACAAAAGGTTTAGTAAACAATATGCTTAAAGCAGGTAGGAAAATGTTTTGAGGCTACAAAGCCATAGCCAGAGAAAGTGCCAGAAAGGTCAGCCTCACACATGGGACTCCCGGGACTGAAAGGTCTGGCTCTGCAGTCCCTGGCTCGAGTTTTCATGAAACCACCCACCAATCTGGCCTGTGTTCCCCTTTAGTTATAAGAAGCCCACCTGCGAGAAGTATGAGCGCCATGCCCGCACCCAGGTGAGGTGCAAGAGTGCGTCAGAAATCAGTGTCCATATTGGGATCGACGATGTTGGACCAGGGTCTCCGAAACTGAGCCTCATGGACCGAATTATCCACTACAGCCAAGCCTCCATCAGCTCCCTCTTCTCCGACAAGCACTCCCTCAGCAACATTGCCCTGAGCGAGCCCGACAAGCATTCGCTTCTGGTTGGGGATTCCCGGGAGGAAGACGACACGACCGTCTGAAGAGGTGGAGCAGGGCCAAGGGGTCGACTCCCCCCAGGGAGATCAGCGTGTTCTACACTGTTTTGCCCCTCTTAGCAGCCAGAACGGGACAAAAGATTCCAAAATGGAGCAGAACCCGGAGCTACAATACTGAGTTGCTTTTCAAGTTGATTTCTTGGGGAAGAAGCCAAAATAAGGGTATCTTCTGGCTGCTACCAGCAGGTCTTGATGTTATTTCCCCATTTGCCAAAGAAACGTGCCTTCCTTCTACTCCACCCAAGCAGAGGCATTCTCAGGAAAGGCCACGTCTGGAGCTGGGAAAGAGAAAAAGCAGAGCGGTCCTTCTTGGCCAACCCCGGACTGGGCCCTCCTCCTCCTGAGGGCCCTGGTCCTCCGTCTCGTCTGTCCCACCCTCACTTGTAGCTTGTGAGGAATGCCGGAACAGACTCTGATGGTCAGCAGGAATCAAAGCTGTGCCACCCCTTTACACTCCTCAAGTTTCTCCCCTTCTTGTTTTGTGTGGGAGTCCAGCAAAACCAGCTCTTCCTTTTTCCTCTGAACATCATCCAGACCCCTAAAGACCTGAGATTGCCACTTGCCTCCCTGTTGTGCTCATGGGTTTCTATCATGTTAGCTGAGAGGGTCCAGAGGCAGGGGGCTCTTGCACCCTCCTCCCTCCAACAGCTGCCTTCAAAGGACAAGATATGGCTTGATTGCGAACAGCTGCCTGGAGAACAAAATGGGCCTTGCAGATGCCTTGTTGCTTTCCTAATTTTGAATTAGTGAGAATTGCAAGAATTAGCCCTGAAAGATCAGGGCTTTTTACCTGATGGTGGACTTGTCTTCATTTAAAGTGGTGAGATACACCTATCAGGATCAAAGTTCATGAAAAAAACGGTTTACTTAATTTTCAGTTCAGTTTAAGTCACCCAATTTAGGCATTTTAATACCCCTTTGGAATACCCAGCTGGAGAAACAGCGCCCAAGCCACAGCTTTTCAAAATCCTTCCTCCTCTTTTAGCCCTCTGGGAGTGGCCTCTGGAAAAGGGGGGGGGGGGGGGCTCAGAAAATGGCAGGGATTGTGCTGACAATACACAAAGAAAGAACTGCAAACTTCTTCATAGATTAGTGAAAATCCACTTCCAGGGCTGCCTTGCACTATTTATTTATCTTTCCTGGGAGTTGCACACAAAAACCATCCTCCGTGCTCCGTTGCATCCACTAAGGACTCCAAGAGAGGATGGGAAGGAAGATTGTGTCCAGGGAGAATTAGACATTTCCTCCCTTCCCGAGCCTGCTGGAAGCGAGTTTTCGCTATCCAGGCCCTGCTTCTGCTCTTAGCTGATCAGGTTGTTAGGAAATGGGGCTCCTGCCTGGCTTACCCCTGCCCAAGGGGGCCCTGTCCGGATGGCTGTGGATTGTGGCTCCCGATATCCGCAGCTTTTCTCCTCCTCCTTGCTGGCCAAACCCTCAGAGCGAGAGGGGCCCATGACAGGAGAAGCCCTCAGCTGGCCCAGGCTGTGGGGGAAGAGCAGCATGGATGCTTTTGGGACGGAACAAAGTTTGGGCTTTTTAAATGTATATTAAAAATCCTGTTCACGGAGCGGGGCATGTTGTTATATATTAATGTAAGTAGTAATATGCCTCAACATAGTCAGGTAAATAGTATGACATAGTATGAAAACTGCAAATTCACCTGGTGAATTGAATTCCGTCGTTTCATCCCTTTTTTTCTCAATCTCTCTTCTCCTCCAGTTCTCTGCCATCTTGGCATGCCTTGGTAAGGCGGTTATTGGTTATTCCTGTTTGTGAATAAGGTTTTATACTTGACTTTGTTTCAAAGAACCAAAAGTTGCTTCTTTGCTTTGAATGTGCAATGCTCATCCCAAAATGTAAAGTCCCTTTCCTGCCTCAAGCACACCTGTTTATCAGGATTCTTAAATGATCAGATGTCAGCCAAACAGCTTCAAAAGCAGATTTTAGAACAAGCTTTGCATTTCCTTTATATGTATTTATTTTGGTTATTTGCTTCTGCTAGCTCCATGTATTTGAAACATGTTTTTCTGATTTATTTAAATTATTAGACAAAGTGTATATGCAGCCATATATGCAAGTCAGGATTTCCTTCCCATTTTCTATCTGGCTTTTAAAAAGTCCCTTCTCTTTCCCTTCCCAGCTGGTGTCCACTTCTTTTAAAATACTGCGCATCCGTATCTCCCTTTGGTCTCCACCTGTAGGCATTTCAGGCAGGACCTTTTTTTAAAAAAAAAATTTAATGCTGAAAAAGTGCTTCAGGGAGGCCGGGGTTAGTGATGGCGCTTTTAATGTCCTTTAGCCTCTTAGATCTTCCAAGACAGCCTCCAGCCTCTTAAAATGCACTGGATTTGCTTCCCATCGTTCCTGGTTCCTGACATCGTCATCTGGCCTCATCCAGCAGCATGGCTGGTTTTAATGCAAGCTGCAGTCCAAGCATTTTTGCAGACTCCCCAAGTCACATAAGGGGGGATGCTTCCAGAGCAAACTTCTCACTCCAGCCATCATTCAGACCAAAATTTTGGTCATAAGTAATGACAGTCGTAAATTGAGGCACCCATATGACCTAACCCACTTTTTCACTTGTTTTTAAAGCAATGATTGAGGGAGTCACATGGTTGTTAAATGAATCCATTCTCCTGAATGGACATTTTCCCAAAAAACATTGCAAATTGCAGTCACATGACCATCAGGCACTTCAGCCAGTTGGTTGCCAAGCACCCAAAATGAAGTCATTTGACTGGGTGGGTGGGTGGGGTGTCTGACATTTTATGACAGCTGGTAGTGCTTTACAGTTGTAAGTCTTACTGGTCACAAGCCAAGGATTACCTGTATATCTTATGCAAACATACTTCAGTGCATCCAAAATTAAAATAATGCAGAATTGGTTTTATTGTATTTATGATGGGGATTTCTGAAGATTTTTATGTCTGTTCTGCATATTCCATGGTGGCAGACATTTTACCTGCTGCTGCTCCTCCCAGTCTTGTTAAGGAGGCCCATCGGAGACAGACACCGTTGGCCAAACGTTTTGGGTAAATTGAGAAAACAGCCAAGAGTCGTTCTTCAGAGCCCTTGTGGTGATCAGAATTATCCTTCACAAATGAAGGCAAATGCCTTTCCCTTTTTCTCCACTTTGAAAAATTAACTGCGTGGGGTTGTTTTCTAAAAAAGCTAGAACTGTTTTTGCCTCTTTGCTTCCTGCAGTCAAAAGCTGAAGTCCCAGATCTGCTGATTCCATTTTCAGGAACCAGTCCAAGGTCATTGAAAGAAAGCTAAAAAGAACTTTAAGCAATCGTGTGCAATATTAGTTTATGTGGAGCATATGTCATGGTCTTCTCAAGAATGTGCCTTCACTTCTATAAATGTTATTATGCTGGAACATTAAATGATGTGTTAAATTTTTCTTTTAATGATACTTTCTGCTTAGAAAAATATATTGTAGCTAAATATTCTCTTCCGTCAGAATTATTTATTGCATTCTTGAACATCGTCTCCTTTCATAAAATAAAGGAGGATTGAAAATCAGAGTGTCCAGTGATCTGCCCACCCAAGCTCCTGGTTGAAGTACTTCCATAGTCATTTTAACCCCCTTCTTTCTGGTTATATCTCGAGCAGCTCTGAACAATTCTGCCTCTTCTCCATTACAGCCCTTCAGGTTATCAGGAGCCACGGTGGCTCAGTGGTTAGAGTACAGTACTGCAGGCTACTTCTGCTGACTGCGGCTGCCTGCAATTTGGCAGTTTGAATCTCACCAGGCTCAAGGTTGACTCGGCCTTCCATCCTTCTGAGGTGGGTAAAATGAGGACCCAGATTGTTGGGGAAAAGAGGCTGACTCTGTAAACCGCTTAGACGGGGCTGTAAAAGTACCGTGAAGTGGTATATAAGTCTAAGTGCTATCATGTCTCCCCAAAGTATTAAGAAAAGATTGAGCATGTCCAATGCCTCCGACTTGTGGAGGGCCACAAATTCTCCACCAGAAAGACACACACACACACCCAAATGTCCTAATAGGCTTCTTATCTCTTGTAAAGAGACCCAACAATGCAGAAATATTGCTCAAGAAAAGAAACATCAATATTTCAGGTTTCTGGCCATCTTTATCAAAATCAGCTCATACCTATAGATGGCCCTTGGTGAACAATAGTAATTGGTACAGGAACTTCATTGTTAAGTGATGCGATCATAAAGTTCAGGGTCACACAACTGCGCCAACTTACAACAATCATTCCAGTTGCAGTTATTAGGTGACTCCCTTGCAGTCATTAGGCAAGACGTCTCATGATTCCCATGTGTGACTTCCCAGCATTTTGCAGGCATAATGGACACACAGAGGAGGATTGGAACTTTGCTGTTTTCAACCTGCCATAATGTAGGCCCAGGTATGGGTCATCCTGAGTGGAGACCCTGTTCGCTGCTAGCGTTGCTCCAGGTGCTTCATCTCCTTCCCCATGGATGGCGGAAGGCCCCTTGGTGGGAGCTTAGCAGAACAGCTCCCAAAATGTGCCGCTGGGTAGAGTAAATTGAGCAGGAACGAATCCATGTACTCAGAAGACGGTCACCTTACAAGCTGCCCTTCCCCCTTCTGGTGCCATACAGAGGAGTTAAAAATGCAAAGCCACCAGCAGAGACATTTCCTAGAAGATGAGAAAGTGAAACCTAACAGCGCCTCCTTTTTTATGCACACGCCTGATCAATATAGAGTTGCCTGACAACTCTAAAGAGTGAACTCACTGTTTGCTTAAGATGTGGTCTCAGAATTACAGAATACAGAATAACTGAGTTGGAAGGGACCTTGGAGGTCTTCTAGTCCAGCCCCCTGTCCAAGCAGCAAGCACTATATCATTCCGGACAAATGACTGTCCGATCTCGTTTATTATTTTTTTATTAGCAGTAACTGGCTAACTTTGTGTGTGCTGGGAAGCCAAGCATTGTTAAAGGCAACAGAAGGGGAGGTATAGGACACCACACCACTCTCTGGTTTACAACGCAGTCCTTTCAGTTGTCCCAAAAAAGTTCCACGCCCCTTTGCGCTCTGATGACCTTGAGGGTATAGATAAGTCCCCAAGTGGCCTCAACCTCTCTCAGAAAGCTAATGACTGACATTCAGAGTGCTACCAACCAGATGACTGCAAAGAATATACATCCTTTTATTTCCCATCATTTAGTCAGAACTGAAGAAGCTTCTTGGGTGAGAAGCAAAAGATTTTCAAGGAAAAACAAGGAAGTCCAGTTGCCTTTTGAAAAGCACCTTTCAGACAGGCGTGGTTAGGATTTGGGTCCCACCAGGACATCCCTGGGAGAAAAGGCTGCACCAGGAAGTGAAAGGACATTCCAGAAGAAGACAATAGCCAAAGATCTGTGTAGCCTTGTCATAAAGTCCGTATGGAGTTGTCCATTTATCTCGACTTGACTTAGGAACAAGAAGTTCATACCCAGAATTGGATAAAATTGCTGAAGAGAGAATTTTGCAACCCTGGAATTGCAGCATGCGGAGCAGAAGGTCCCACTTCCTGTTTCAACCACCAGGAGTAGAATGACAACAGCAAAGAGCAAAGCTATTTTCACAGAGGAAATCCCGAATGAGGCTGATGCAAAGAACTCATGTGTACACCCTATTGAAACAAGATATCTTAAATCAGTTTGTCCTTGTGTAGTCAAGCTCACTAAGTTGCCTTGAGTTGAATTCAGTGCCTAAGAGACATCCATGCATCATGCTGCCTGCCGCCTTCTGGGATATTTGTGGTGCTAGTCACCATTGGAACTTCTGCCTTTCCAGAGAAGGCAGGTGGTGCAGGAATCCAGCATCAAAGAGCTGGGGAATAGCCCAGTAAACAATACTCGTGTGTAAATGTTCAAATAATAGCAAAGAGCGAGAGAAACCAATATTCTAAAATGTGCTCTTAACCATATAAAAGGATCTATACAATCCTAGCAGCTACATTTTTACAAAGTGTGAAGCTTGGTTAGTTTCCAACAATGTGCAAACCTGATCTCTTTGCAAACTTAGTCCTTAGTCCTTAGTCCTGTGGTGCAGGCGGCATAATCAGATTTGCCGTGAAGCGTATTTGGGATCTCCTGAGGCAGAAGTGGGGAAGACATACAGGAAGCCAGGAAATGGATTCATTAAAGAACCTTGATAACATTTTGAGTGAACACTTAGACTTCCTTACATATCCTCTTGGTTCCCGCAGGTAGTCATTGTTTGCTTATGTATCAAAAAGCCACAACGACATTTTTCAAAGCCCCAAAGCATAGCAAGAGAGGTAAGAAATCACACATGTGGCTTGGGACTGTCTGTGTGTAGAGCCAGCCCTCATCCTTTCCCTTCCCTTGGTAGTCCAGCCTTCTGCTCTCCCAAAAGGCAGAGCCTGCCTCCAGAAGGCCCATAAGGGCAGGACGGAATTAACGTAAGAAGGACGGAAAGGCAGATTGCCTCTAGAAAGTCTTGGTTGCCACTCTACTAACCCACTCTTAAAACTAGCCAGATTAGATGGTGTGTGGATGAATGCCAGGCTTTCTTCCTTTCATCTAGCCTGACTCTCCCTACCCCCAATTTGGCTTGATTGCATGATCCCATGTCAAGAAGGAAAAACCAAATTTATTTCTACTGACTGGCATAACTTTATAGCCATTTGTGAAATTTCCATTGGCTTTTTCTTCTAATCCCCAAATCCCCCAGGGCATTTCCACCCACTTAGTTGTCCTGATGACCTCTTTTTCCTCTTCAATGTAGATTCAGACTCAATGCAAAGTTCCACATCTTTTTGCATTGCTTATTTGCACGCGGGCATTATATACATTTCTACTATGCGATTTGCCTTTCGGCAGAAGCAAAATTATGGAAACACAGGAGATAAAGGAAAGTGAATGTAGCTGAATATCACTAGACATAGTATTTCTTCCAATCATCGAATCACAAAAGTCACAGCGCTGGAAGAGACCTTGGAGGTTTTCTAGTCTAACCTCCTGCTCAAGGCATGAACATTATTCCATCCCACTCAAATGGTGGTCCAGTTTATTCTTGAAAATCTCCAGCAACGAAGCACCCACAACTGCAGGAGGAAAGCTGCTCCATGGGTTAGTTGTTCTCACTGTCAGGAAATTTCTTCTCAGCTCCAGATTGGATCCTTTTAAACAAGCTTCCAATCCCTTACTTCCACCATGCTCAGATATCACTTCGTAATTTGTCTTTTGACCTTTAAATTTCTCACTTCTTTCTTTCTTTCTTTCTTTCTTTTGGAAGATCTCCCACTCCACACAACCACATCCCTATCTTGACCATTTGTTCTTCATAAATTCTTTGTATGCCTAACCAGCTCAAACTGCCTTTTTCATATATTCACCCATTTTTGCATACAATCCACATTAACTGATCACCCATTTATTCTTGACCTTATTTCTTTTGATTTAATACATACTGTACCTATCTTAGTTTCCCCATTTGTATTCAACTTAATTTTATGTTTCTCCTGACGTATCCAAATCTCACACGTGCATCTAAAAGGGCAGAAGCTCTGATGCCAAATCATTTTTCTCACAAGAAATCTTCATTCCTCACAGCAGATATAGTAACCACTAACTTTCTGCCACAATTTGTATATCTCAAAAAGTCTTCGTAAGTTTCTCCATCTTCAACAGACATTCATGAAACTACACAGGTTAATCTAATTTTTCAGTATTTAAGTTTACTTAATTTTCCCCTCAGCTTCCGTCTTTGATAATTTCATTTTCCAATTCATGCACTTTATTCCATCATATAATGCAACATTTGCTGCAAATCAGCCAAAACCACGACACAACCTGCATTCCAAAACATGGTACAAAGTATGAAATGTGAGCAGCAGTATTTTTGGCTCGCAAAACAGGCTTCAGCTGATAGATCCTAGCTTGCATAGAATAGCATGAGTGTCTTGAGGTAAAACTAGACTTTGATTGTATCTAGTGCCATGCAGGTTTGACCAGGGCTGGTAACTTCAATCTACACTTTCTCCTACTAAAAATTATTTGAAAGCATTAAAGATAATGCACGATGCATTTATGCAAGTATTATTGTATTGGCATTTTAATGTTCTATTTTTATTTAAAAAACCACTTTTTGTAGAATTTTCTCTTTTTACAGTAACCTTGCACTTAGTCCAGTTTTCTTTCCCTTATCAACTACCATAAACCTTGATCCACACTGCACTGCTTAGTTCATGCACTACTAGGTTTTTTTTTTTTTTAACCTCCCTTCAATTTTGTCCGATGCTTGAAGATGCCGGGACAAGTCTGCAGTTTTCTTGGCAATATTGTTTAGAGTGGTTCGCCATTGTCTCCTTCCTAGGGCAGAGAAAAAGTGACTGGCCTAAGAGCATCCTGCTGGCTTTGTGTCGAAGGTGGATCTAGAATTCAGAGTTTCTTGGTGTGGTAACTTCTGCCTTTACTGCTTAGTTCACAAAGATGTACTAACTGTGTAATACTGGTATAATTTTGTTCTATGAATCAAGCCATTATAGATTATAAACAAACTCCAAGCACTGATGAACAGTTTTCCTGTTCTGCATGAATGTTATTGATCAATTCCTTAATGATAAAGCAACATTTCCCCATTAGAAGGCACTAGGGTTGCCAGGTCTGCTTCCAAAAAATAGCAGACAAGCGGGGGGGGGGGGAGAGTTAAGTAATAAAAAAAAAATACAATTAAATTATATATTTTCTTACAAACATTTTAACATGTATTAAAATAATCACTTCAAAACTTTACTTAAAATTCAAAACATCAAATATATTATAATAATATGTAAAATATTAAATTACATTTTACTTTGCTGTCGTGTGTATTTTTTATTTGACTGCGCAGCTTTGATCAATTCTTTGTGTTTAAGGAATAATTCTTTAATTTCCGTACAGTTCCATGCAAAAGTAGCTTCCCAGTCTTTGGTGTATTTGCACACTCCTCTCTTTCATTTTAAAGAATTAGAAATCTTGCCGCTGTCACTCTCATCACTCGACGCCATTTTAGGTCAGTCGACACAAGCTACAATACATTTTAAAAATGTGAACTGTACATAATTTTATAATATATTTTTATTTTAATCTCATCATTAATTTTTTTGGAGAATCGAGTTCAATGGATATTCGATCTTTGTCTCATTCTAACTTATGAAAAAAAAGACAAAACGCGATTCTCCTATCCATATTCTCTTAGACTGTACAGCTTTAGATTACATACCATTTCATCATAAAGCTTTTGAATAAAAAAAATGTCCACTATTTTGTGAAAAAAAATAGTGAACATAATGTGAAAAAGCGGACTGTCTGCTCAAATAGTGGACACCTGGCAACCCTACGAATGGTTTAATAAATCAACACCAAAAAACATTTAAAACAAGGAATTCTTTCTTTTTGAAGTGCTGTATCAAAGAGCAAACAATAGAAAGCAGGAAAGCAAGCAGAGAAAAGCTCAAAGCAGATTAAAGATGTCTATTTGTACTGAACGATTTAATTTTGCTATCTCAGAGGTAATGGGACACAAATCAAAGTCTTTTACTCCTTAATTCAGAGTTTAAGTTAGACTTCAATCACCTGCAGTGGTGCATGGTTAGTACTGCAGGCTACTTCTGCTGATCACCGGCTGCCTGCAATTTCTCACTGCTCAAGGTTGACTCAGCCTTCCATCCTTCCGAGGTGAGTAAAATGAGGACCCAAATTGTTGGGGGCAAGAAGCTGACTCTGTAAACCGCTTAGAGAGGACTGTAAACCTCTGGGAAGCGGTATATCAGCCTAAGTGCTATTGCTATCCAGTTGCCTGGCATGCTTCAAAATAATTTTATTTCAGTGGCTTTGTATCATTTTCAGGAATTGGGTCTGTTTGCATAGCAAAGTAGCTAACATGGTTAATAGTTTGATTTGGCAGCTTAGGGGAACATTCCATGTGAAGTGAAAATGCTAAGGCCCTTGTATGCAGGCTGGTTTTGCAAAATGGACTTCATGTGAATGATAGGAATGATTTGTTTGGCATAGCAATTGTGTTTTGCTGAAATTTTGTGCACTGTGTTAACCCAGCCAATCTGAAGATTGTTCCAACTTATCTATTTAGTTTTTTCTCAGAATAGCACCAATATTGAATAACACCAATATTGCTAATACTTTTCCACTCAAAGGTATAGGAAGTGCAACCTGGAGTTTCCTTGCAAGCAAGAACTGGATGTTTTGGGAAATGACATCTCCGTGCACCAGAAAGCTTGCTGGTTTGAGGAAAGCCATTCCATCTTGTATCACTTGCACATAACAATTTATCCAATGTTATTAAACACTTACTATTCACATAGCTGAATTTCTTAAAGGAGCAGAACACAGTTTGTCAGAGACCAGGTTAATGCATCATGAAATTATAGTATGGTTTAGTTTCTATACTGTGTCTTGTGAGCTCAGCTATTATGCTTTTTAAACAATTGCACTGAGCCATAAAAAAGTACAAGTCCAGCCAACTGTGGCTTAATGAAGAAAATATTATTTACAATGATTTGGAAACCTCTTAAGTTTTCCCTTCTAAAATGATACATTCCAAGTTAATATACTGTATACTGATAAAGGGGCAATCACGATTTCAACGCAGTCAGTTCCTCTGAAGTGGTTTCTTCTCTGCTTGAAGATAGTCTCACATTTAGGTCGCAGGATACTTGCAAGACTGAGAGTAGGACCGACTCACTTTATTCCACAGGTGGCAAGTAAGGCTCTTGCTGGTGTAGTCAACACCACTTAATGGTCCAGTCCATCCAGACTTCCCAGTAAACAAACAGGGAAGGGAGAAGACTGAAAGAAGTGTTTCGGTGGCTTAAGAATACGTGAGGCTCATTTAGGCCAAACTCCTGGCCTCATGCAGTGTGGTGGCACCAAAGGAACTAAAATAGCCTCCATGGGCATGAATCCTATTGAACTTGATAGGATCCGGACTGTTAGGGTCTGCCTGCATTTGAGAATTGATGACAGCTATCATCTCTGGAAGAACAGACTCAATTTAAATGAGGGAGGGAGGGATCAGTGATGGTGGCTGGCCTTCTGAACGCCTCTTTTGGAAACAGGATTGTCTAGTAACTACTCAATTTAGCAGCAGTTACTTTACTCTTGGGAATGAAGCGCTCTTTCCTGTTAAATCTGTTTAATTCTACGAATGACCAAGTTTGCACATCATGAGTCATATTTTGTGTGTGTACCCAAATCATTGTGGATTGTTAACTATGGTTTATGAACAGTATACTGTGCAAGCCTATCTAATGATTTTTTTCCCCAATAGATCATTATTATCCAAACCAAAATTTAACATAACTTGCAAAGTGCAACAATTCAGCCACTTCTGAATCTTTGATGCAAGATTAGTATTGGGTGGTGTTTTTCCAGTTGAGAGAAGGGGGGGGGTCTCCTCAGTCAGAACTTTGGCAGAGAACAGATATTACCACTTCACCTGGATACAAGGGGGTGAATTCAACTATCCACTGCCAGAAAATTGTGCCATTCTCCACGGCCTTGGTCCAAATAGGGGTGAGGGGACATGTGCAGCTGATACTAAGATTGGAAGGACCTTAATCAGATTCTCCTCCTTTGCTGTCAAAACAGCCACCTGGAGCTTAGCAAGGGAGAGCCTCCCTGCTACAGGCATGCACTGCTCGCTAAGAGTAAACTGCTAGAATGTCCTTTATGCTTTGCCTAAAGGCAGACTCACAAAAGAGGGCAACACACATGGAGCATGCCAACCAACCATGGCAGGGGCGTGGAGGCGGGGGGGGGGGGGGGCTTAGCCTGGATCATACAGATTGGCACCGTTCCTAACTTGATGTTGCCCTAGTATGGTTGGGACGGCAGCTCTTGCTCCCAATGCATCTGAAAGGCAGGAAATAGGCGAAACTACCCAGAACACCAGAGGGTGTTTTTGTCTGGCTACTTAACTGCTAGGAAGGAAAAAAAAAACAAAAAAAGCATTTTCTGAAAGAGAGATTTTTCTTCATACTGTAAATATAGTAGAGTTACAATTATCATGAGAACTACATTCTAGACATTGACACACATTCCTACACAGGTACAGAGGAAATACATGGTTGCACCAAGCAAAAACCAAAACCAAAACCAAAATAAAAGACATTCAACAGCCACATCTCCACATGTTCATGAGCAAAGAAATTGGCATTTCCCAAACAACTCTGCATTCTGGCACCTCCAGGCTCACAGGACTGTTTCTCGTTGGATAAAAACTGCAGGGGGAAAAACTATATAGCTTTCCATTACACAACTTTGTATATCCTTGTTTCTATTACCCAAGTTCATGTTAAACTCTTAGGCTAAAGTTTGGTTGCTGCCCAAACCCAAGGTGAGTTGGCTCATTTCCACCAGAAATGATGGGTGCACCCCAACTCCTTCAAGGATCCTGTATGATCCACCATCTGGATTCTCCTACCAGGTAAAGCAAAATGTCCCCAGAAGAAAAGGCACAGCTATATGACCTCTAGGCTTCCTGATTGCAAGGAAAAGATTGCGGCTTGTATGAGCAAAGCAAAAGCTCAGTTTTCTTAAAACACAGCAAATGTCGGATGCTTAAGGCACTTCTCAGGAGGAAGCGGGTGTGTTTCAAATGCTAACAGAGTTGTGCAAGCTGTCATGGCCTTCTCCAATTTAATATTCTGCGAATACTGCAAAAAAAGACATCTGCTAATTTAAGGAGAATTACCTCCCCTCACCCATTCCACTCTAATGTAAATGCAGAAATGTGGGGTACTTAGCAGGACATGACCCCCTTCCCCCTTTCTGACTACTTGAGGGGATGCCAAGAAAAGCACCTAATGCAACAGGCCGGCTCTTAAAAGGATCCTTCTCAAGGAGAAGAGTCAAAGGACGTTTGGCTTAAACCAGATGTGCGAAGATTACAAAACTTGCTCTTCGCTTTATAGTGAAGTCCCCCAATTTAATATACATCAATCTGGGATCTATCTGGACAGTGATTATCATGTAAATAAATGTACTTCTACTAGAAACTAAATGTAATCATACAATGTACTTCTGCGGTGTTGATTACCCCAATGTACAAAATTTACTAACTTTCCAAAGTATACCTATGTGGCTGGAAGTATGGGCCGGGGAACAGAAAACCCTGAATTTTAATATCTATTTTTATTTTATTTTATTGTGCGGAAAGGAGCATTTCAGAAAATGACAACTGTTTTTGAACCACCTTTTATTATTTCTGAAAATACTGTCCCTGCTGTAAATATTGCCTCGAGTAAGGCACTAAATCATAATATACAAGGATTCAGAGATACAGTCAAACCATTTGGGAATGAAAAAGTGGAAAATGGAGCATAAAAAAGAAAAAAAGAGAGAGGCCGGATTTCATAAAGAATCCCTTCTTCCGTGTCCAGAGAGGGCCTCAAACCCTCCATCGAGCCCGTCTGGTGGAATGACGTGGCTTCCTCCAGACTGAACAGGATCCGTGCAGAAGAGGCTCCTCTCAGGCTTCCTCATCCGAAACTGGACACTGGATATTATTCCTTATCATGATACATGAAAATGACACCCCCTAAAACTCATCAGACAAGACAGGAACATTAAAGAAAAAAAAATCTAAGTGCAGGCACATTGTGAAAGTCTTTTTGTCTGGATTTTTTTCTCCAGTTCTGGAATGTTTCACAAAAATGGGACATTCATTTTAGAAGGAAAACATGGGAGAGAAAGTTTCCTTCCACCTCTTGGAGGCTCAAAGGTTTTGAGGAAATAAGAAACTTTGGGAAATTTAATACTCAAAACACGGCAGCACCATTGCCCGTCTCCTGCCAAAATGGTGGACCTGGGCTTGGAAAGGCATTGTGGGTATCCAGAGAGCTAACAAATTTCTCTTAAATACAAACTTTTTTAAAAAATATTGTAATTTTAAAAATGTAGTGCATTTAAGACCTTGGTTTATTTTCATCCAGCTGCTACCAGATCCAGTAATTAAAAAAAAAAAAAGGTAAGGAAAACAATTCTTAATCTAGTTTAATAATTTTGGAACAAATTATAAGTTAAGCTGTTCATAACTTTGAGAGTAAATTATATACACAAATAACAAAAAAAGGTTCCTTTATGAGACAGTTAACTGTAATTTCTATCTTAAAAAAGTATCTGAAGAAATTTTTCTTGCTATGTCTTTAGCATGTTCTTTTCAGATAAGATACTCCACCATTTCGGCATCTTTGAGGTCCTGCCCCAAATTCTGAGGTGGGTTTTTCCTTTCTAGGGTGCTGGAATGGAAAATGGAGCCATCTGCAGGTAAGAGGAGAAGAAGAAGGCAAAGTGTCACCATGATTAAACGTAAAATGGATGGTGAGAAAAATAATCTTGAAATCAATGGGCAAAACATTCATCATTTAACCTTTTTAACATGAATGTCTTTGTGTGCCTTTCTCTGTGTTTGGGCCTGACTTCAGGCAGTTTTGGGCTGCAGGACCCAGCAGAGGAGGAGGAGACACTGGCCGTGTCCAGTGCTGGAGACCCAACTGAGAGTAACATCCCTCCGTACCTGATTTGTCTGCCCCATAGGCCAGATTCACCATTGGGAGTCTCCCTGGCGTGGGGGGCGCAGGGGAGGAGGCAGGGGCCTTGCTCTGCTCACTGCCCCGGTCCGTCTGAGTACTGCAGTCCCGGCTGCCCGTTTTGGAGTGCACCGAGAGCAGCGGCGTGGAGGGAAGAACCGGTGAAGGGGTGGAAGGGATGGACTCCGAGCGGCCTTCTGTTCCCAGCAGAACACCTGGCAGGGAAGAGGGGCAGGTGGTTACTTGGAGGTTGGCTCTGCCATGGGCCGGGGCCTGGCTGCTAACTCTGCCCATTCAACCCTCCAGGGAAGCCACTTTATCAAGCAAGTGTATGCAGGATTGAGAAAGGAAGAAGGTTTGCACCTGCTGGTTGTGTAAATCACAACCTGCAAGCAGAGCTGAATTGCACATCAGCAACCTATAAGGAGTCAGGCAGCCATCAATCGAGCTTTAAGCCTCATTTTTATCCTCATAGTCTGTCAATTTATCCTTAACTTTCCAGATGCCACTGCCAGAAGCCACTTTCAAAATGTAAATCTTGCAAATAGCATCATTAAAAACATTATGGGGAATAGAAAAAAGATCAGTAGCAATACAGGTTAAGTTACAGATTACACCGCTCTCCATGTAATTATATACATAGATTCCTTCTCCTTTTAGGCTTTTTTACTTGATTAACAAAAAATAGATGTTTATTGGAAAAAATTAAGTATGTATAAATTTGGAACAATTTACTCAATCTACAAGGAACAAAATTTTGTAATTTGTGGCCAATAAAAGCAGGTAGATCTTCCCTTCGGCTGCCAGAGGTGCCCATGTCCAGATGACAGATCTGAGTCCCTGTGAGGGTGGTATAACATTTCATAGCAAATCATGATAATGGAAGTTAGAAACTAAAAATTTCCTTAATGTTTTCAGCACATTTTTTTGTGTGTTTGGTGATTTTAATCAAATATTACTTATGCTCCAAGATCAAACCTATTAAGAGATTGATCTTTAAATAATAAAGCAGTGAAGGTACTGGCATTCAGCTGTGAGAGTTAAAAGGCCTGTAAAAATCATTTCCTTTTTTGTTAAAAATAACTCTTCTGCTTCTCCGGTTAACCTTTCCTCAATAAAATGCAAAGCACTCCCTGTGTAACTCTTGCAATTTTGACTTATGGATGACTTTTTTCCCTTTGGCTTCTCTATTCAAAGGGGAGGAAAGAGTCACCTAAGCTGCCTTTCCAGCTCTTCTCCTCCCGCTTGTCTTCCAGGATGGGGGTGCTGCTGAGTGTGGAGGAGTGGGAGAGCAAGCCAGAGCCAGCGTTGGAGATGGAGATGAGGGACTTGGCTGGCCGCATGGAAGACAGCTGGTCGGTCTTGCTGGCCTCCTTCCGGGACCGCTGCTGAAGGACCTTGATCATGGCGTCCTTCTCAATGATCTGAGCGTGAAGAGTCTTGATTCTGAGGCGGGAGAAAAGAACAATCTCTTCATTTCAGTCACCCCCGTTTTTCAGGCTATACAAGCTCTCCCAAGGATTCAGAAAATTGGATCTATCAGCTAGTTGGCCAGAAGCCTGCCTCCCTGCGGTACTCTAGAGCTCCAGGCCTGCTTCTCTCGATCAGGAAAGCTGCAGATTCAGACGTCAACATCCAAAGAGTGGAAAGACGATGTGGAAGGCCCTGAATAGGCTGCACTGGTATGTAACCAACGGGACCTTCCAAAGAAGCCCTGCCAGGCCACATTAGCCTCAACCCAACAGTCCCAAGAGAGGAATTTAAATCACTCTAGGAAAAACATCAAAAAGGGGAATACCGAAACTAAGCATGAATTCCACCTACAAAAGCCAGAGATGGATTGTCCCCCTCCTCCCACAACCTCCTATTTGCAAACTGAAAGGCCCCGGATCCCTGTCAGAATGGAGAACCGACACTGGTAATGTAGTAGTTAAGGAGCAGAAATGTCCAAGATCTCCTTCCTCCTCTTCCTGATTTCTTCATTGCTTTGCTTTATCTTTGGGGGGGAAATGCTAGAATGTGGGTTGCCAACATATTTTCCTGGCACAGGAATTCTGCCTTTCACCGTCTGAGTATTAAAAACAGGCAGGAGAACAAGAGTTCTTGATCATTCATGTACGCAATGAAGGGGTACCATAGAGAGGAATGCAGGACAAGCTCCCCCTTTTGAATGCCCTCGGAAAACAGGGCGCCTCCAAAGAGCCTCTTCACGGGGCTCAACAGCTAGACAGGGTCATTGCAAGCCTGGGGCTGCCCTAAACCATGAACGACTTCCTAGGTCAATGCAATCATCTTAACTGCACTTGATAAGCAACTGGCCACTGATGTAGATCTTTCAGTCCTGGAATCCTATGCTCTTTCTACCTTACGCTAGTTAGTTACTTTACTTTGTGTCAACTCCAACTTGGCCACTTTTCAAGAGTAGCCCAGGCAGAACATCCTGTGGTGGAATGTAGTCTGGATTCCCCAGGAGGGAGGGAGGGGCTGCATCCCAGAGGACCAAGAGACGGTTTAGATCTGTGATGGCGAACCTATCGCATGCGTGCCAGAGGTGGCACGCAGCACCCTCTCTGATGGCACACAAGCTGTTGTTCCAGTTTAGCTCCGCTGTGCATCTCGGCTGGTCTTCAGGTCTCTGCTGCGCCTGCGTGTGTGTGTGTGTGTGTGGGAGGGGGGTGGGCTAGGTGCATGCATGGGGGCTATGCGTGCATTACATTTTGGGTGTTTGCGTGTGTGCTTTGGGCAGCCAGTCTGGAAAAGGTTAGCCATCACTGGTTTAGTTCAGTTGGGAGGAAGAGGGTCAACACAGCCGCCCCCCCTCCCAAAGTTCACAGAATACCTCTTTAATGAGGCAAGACTTCTGTCTCTGGGTGAGGAACAGTAAAAGAAACTCTCTGTACCTTTCTTGGTTTTGGGAGCCTGAGACTCCCTGAGCAGTCAAGACCTTCATGGATTTCTGGGCAATTCAAGAGTTCTGGATTTCAGAGTCGCAGCCCATGCAGAGCAGAAAAACGAAGCAACTGCCCTTACCTGCCCTCCATGTCCAGGCACCTCCGGTTAGCCAGAAGAATCTCCTCCTCTTCCTTCTGGATGCGAGCTTCCAGGGAAGTGTCATAGCTGGTGTTGGGCGAAGGGCTGATTACAGTGGTGTCCCTGCAAACAGTATTGGATGGGGAGTCAGGGATCCCTGCTTGGCTTTTAGACACAGAAGCTTCCCACTTACCAGGCAAGAAGGAACCCAACTTGTTCCATCATCAGCAAATAGGCAAAATGCAGCTGGCTGAATTAGGCCATTTCACATTGGAGAGCAGGGGAAAATAAGATAATCCAATTTCCCCTGCAAAAGAAATCCCCATATACAGAACCAAAATAGTTTATTAGATTCTGAGATGCAAGAAAATATGTGTGTCTTTAGTTTAAAGAGGATGTATGTGGCAAGGTATTTGGGTGATTATTATAAGTGATAATAATCGGGTGATTATTATAAGGGAGCTTCCCCAACATGTAAGGGTGACATAGATTTTCTAAACAAGCTAAAAATATATATTTTTTTTGATGGTTTGAGGCCGCAAACAATCTTCCAGACAAGAAGGCTGTTGTTCCCCTTCTTGATAAACAGGCACTCAGGTTTGATAAAACTGTCGTTCAGAAGATCCTATGGAAAGTCAACACTCAGAAATCTGTGGGTCCTGATAATATCCCTGGCGAGGACTTAAGGAGTGTGCTGACCGGCTGGCCACTGTTCTCACAGACATCTTCAAGCTCTCATTGCATCAGGCCATGGTTCCATCATGTTTTGAGACTGCAATCACTGTACTAGTGCTCAAAAAAACTATATTCATATGCCTTAATGGTTACCGTCCAGAGATTGGTAAAGGACTATACGGTTTATGCCTTCCTCATTTGACTCCTTAGAGCAGAAGTCTTCAAACTTGGCAGCTTTAAGACTTGTGGACTTCAACTCCCAGAATTCTCCAGCCAGCTGGCTGGAGAATTCGGGACTTGAAGTCCACAAGTCTTAAAGCTGTCAAGTTTGAAGATCTCTGCCTTACAGTTTGCCGATTGGAAGAACTGCTCTATAGATGATGCCTTTTTTTGAAAAAAATGAATGAGGATATATATGTTTGAAAGGGGATATAAATTGGAGTCAGCATAGTAAGTTATAGAAGTGGGAAGGAAGAACTTTGGTACCGTTTTTCGGAATATAAGATGCACCTTTCCCCCCCCCCCAAAAAAAGGTTGAAAATCTGGGTGCGTCTTATACACCCAGCTTCTCAAATGGAGGTTTCAGAGGCTGAAAAAAGCATCAGAAAAAAAGCTTCAGAAAAAAAGCCCCCAAACAGAGCTTCAGAGGCTTTTTTTTCTGAAGCTCTGTTTCAGAGGCTTTCAGAGGCAGAAAAAGAAGTTTTTTCTGAAGCGGAGTTTCAGAAGTTTCAGAGGCAGGAAAAAAAGCAAAAAAAAGCAAGGCTCACAACCAAGGAACCTGTTGCTAAAATTCACCTCTGGGAACAGCTGAGTGGGGGTATTCTGGGAGGCCGATCCACCTGCCAATCAGCTTTTTTCTTATTTTCCTCCCCAAAAATTAAGATTATACTCCGAAAAATACGGTAAATACTTTTGCAATTACATGGTCAAAATATATCATATTAATTGGAAACTGGATCTTCCCCAACTACCAATATTCCTTACTTCTCTTTGGGTTTGATCTGCCAGGATGAAATTGGAAGAGTTGTTTGTTATGTGAGCATATTTGTGAGCAAGCTGCACATTTCTCCTGTCAGATTTTATATGATTCTTTTGCAAAGTTGTCTCAATGTTTGTGTGTGTGTGTGCACTCTTACCGGTGAGCAGCCACGGTGGCTGCCGCATCCAGTGCGAACTGACGCATGACACTTTCTTCCAGATACTTCTGCTCCCACTTTGTCATATCCGCCTCCAGAGCCAGAATCCGCTCTTCCTTTTCACGCAAGAGCTCCATCAGGGCCCCAGCGTTGTACTCGGAGGAGGCGTTGGCCATCTGAGAGTTTCCCTGGCGCTGGCAGGAAAAGGCAACAGAACAAGTCCACTGAGAAGTGTGCAGAACGGCAACAAATGTGGTGGGGCTCCTTAGCTAGTCAAGGTGGGGAGAGGGACACGCGAATGATGCTGGACTGGGGGGCCTCCAAGGTCCCTTCCAGACTTATGATTCCAGCAGTCTTCCTTGAGCAGTGAGTGAGCAGTTTGCTCTCTCCCTTTGGCTAGAAAGTTAAATCCCTCACTTTCTCCAAGGTGGGGATGGCCACAGGATGTCCCAGGTGGCAACTCTCTCACAACAGTCCAAATCCAACCCCTGCCTGGTGACAACACCTAAACGGATGTCACATGTCAAGGCAGGAACAATATTCCTACTTAGGGACCATCCACACAGCATCTGTCACACCCCAGATAAAGCCAAATGAAGCAATCACCGTGAAATGAATGAATGAAAAAGGGACCTCAATGTTGCAAGGGATTTTGAAATCATGGGAGCGTTTCATTCTTTTGCATTTTGGAGATGAGATCGCAGGAAGTTCAAAAATATTTGATTATCCTGCAAGTGGTAGAATTATTTTAAAACTGTAAACATTTTAACTTTGGTTGCACATGGCACATGAATTTGGCAACCCCTCCTATTAAAGTAAAACATCCAGACTGGCTTCCTGGTAGAATCATGAGGTTTTCTTAGCACCATTTAAAAGTGGGTTGCCTTTGCCTTCTCTGTCTTTTCTTAAATGTCCTACTCCAGTCAAGAACCCAGAGCATTGCTGGTGCTCTTCCATCCATGTCCAGCCCCGTTGAGCTTTCTGGGGAAAGCCACAATTATCTCCAGACCTGGCACTTTCAACTACAGCCTCTGCCTGAAAAAGAGCCCTTGACCCATCAACTCCTGCCCTCGGGGTCCCCGGACTGGACTAACGTAACATGCCTTACATTCACATTTTTTCCCTACCGGTTCTGTGGGCGTGGCTTGGTGGTGGTGGTGGGTCCTGTGACTGAGTGGGTGTGGCCAACTTGATGTCACTCATGCCCACGCCCATTGAGTCACATGACCCCCCCCCTCCCAAGCCACACCAACAGAACCTGGTAGGAAAAAATGTGTGTATGAGCAGGAGAAGGGCTCATAGTGAATTCTGTGGCAGAGAGAAGCTGAACTTTTCTCCCTCCATTCACAGCAGAGCTGCTGCTTCCTTTATGGTCCCACCCCCACAAGCCCCCTCCCTCCCAGGGGTCAAAGCACCTTAAAGGGACAGGCAGCTCTGCTGTGAATGGAGGGAGAGAAGTTCGGATTCTCTCTGCTGCATTTAACGTTGAATTCTGTAGAATATCAAGTGGCCGGAAGAGGTGAGCGGCGAGCAGG
Organism: Arizona elegans; assembly: GCA_022577455.1. NCBI lineage: Eukaryota > Metazoa > Chordata > Lepidosauria > Squamata > Colubridae > Arizona > Arizona elegans. The sequence continues at coordinate 19,854,310 of JAKOOJ010000015.1, read as the reverse complement.
GGCGAGGCCAACCAGGGGTAATTTTTACCGGTTCAGCAAACTGATTCAAATCGTCCCTACCAGTTCGCCTGAGCCGGTCTGATCCGGTTGAATTTCACCCCTGATGGGTTGCCTTTGAAGAAGCTTCGGTTGGTGCAAAATGCAGCAGGGAAGGCAGTTAGATGTGTCCCTAGAACTGAGCATGTGACGCCTCTGCTCCACAAGCTGCAGGGTTGCCAAGCAGCTTCTGGGTCCAGTTTGAAGTACTGATACTGACCCTGGAAGCCCTTCAAGGCATGGGGTCAGTTTATTTGAGGGAGCATCTCTCTCCAGGTCTATCAGATCTGGCAGAGAGAGTCAGCCAGGGAATGGCATCGGAGGTTCCAGGAGACGTGCCTTCTCTGGGGTGGCGTCTTCCTTATGGAACATCCTTTCCCCTGAAATCAGATTCCTCCCCTCCCTTTTGACATTATGGAAGGATGGAGCTCAGGAGCTGGCCATGTGATCAGGCCTGGGGGTGCCTAGTGAACCGGAGACATGCTCAGACAGGCTCTGTTTGGGGGAGGTGGCCGCTTATGGTCCTGTCTTTGACTAGGACACTGCAGATTAGTTTATATCATTTATTTCTTAATGTAGATTGTTACATTTTAAAAATATTTTTATATTTGCGGCTTTATCCTATTGTGTGACCACCGAGAGTCGCTTTGGGTGAAATGGGTGGCTCCATCCATTTGATTAATAAACAAATACTTCTGCATATCCTTTTCGGATGGAAAAGCAGAAGTTGTGGAGCTGCCTTTACCTGCTGCATGCGGAGCGATTCGAGTTCTCTTTCCAGCCGAGTCCTGAGCCGATGCTCGAGCTGCTCCCGCTTCTCACAAGCAGCCTGTAACTGAACCAGCGCCTGCTGCATCTTCTCCACCTTCTCCACGTACACCTGCTTCTTCTTCAGCTGTAGCGAAGGAGGGAGACAAACAAAGAGTAAAAGTTCGGTCGCCCCATCAACTGGGCTGGTTGTCTCAGACTGAGGACAGAGCTGGAGCATGGAATCTGGATGGTCCATGTTGATCCCTGGCCTCGCCAGTTAAGCCTGCAAAAAAAAAGAGCTCCAAGTGATGCCCACTTTTGTTGCCAATCACACATCACAAAACAATCGGTCAGGTTCCAAAAACCGAGAGAGACACAGGATTCTTCTAAGCAGGCTTTTTAAAATTGTTCCTCGCCTTCCGGCAGAATCGTGCCAATCTAAAGCAAACTACTGGTACCATGAAGCGCAGGGAGGAGGCACTGCCTTCAGCCTCTTTCTCCGACACAGACTATCTAAATCAGTGTTTCTCAACCTTGGCAACTTTGAAGATGTGTGGACTTCAACTCCCAGAATTCCCCAGCCAGCAGTTGCTGGCTGGGGAATTCTGGGAGTTGAAGTTCACACATCTTCAAAGTTGCCAAGGTTGAGAAACACTGATCTAAATGCTGCTGTCTGTTGCTCCTTTGGAATGCATCCCTTCCCTCCTGGAAATCCAGACTACATTCTAACACCAAGGGTACTTTGAGAGTCTTTCTAATTTATTTTAATAGACAGTGACAGACACCAATGAGACAACTAAAAAAAAGAAAGCTATTCAACAAACAAGATCATTAAAATGCATATTTGAGCACAACATACTATATCCCAAGAAATATTGACCTTAATAAACTTAGATGAGGAACATTATGCAACATGAACATGTTGCTACCGGTTCTGTGGGCGTGGCTTGGTAGGCGTGGCTTCATGTGACTGGGTGGGCGCGGCCAACCTTTTTTTTTTTAAAAAAAAAACTTTTTAAAACTTTTTTTACTACTGGTTCGGGCGAATAGGTAGTAAAAAATTGCTTTAAAAAAGTAAAAAAAAAAAAAAACTTCCCACAATCACAGCTGTGCCACATGATTGTCAGAACCTTTTTTTTAAAAAAAAAATTAAAGCATTTTTTACTACTTATTCACCCGAACCAGTAGTAAAAAAGTGCTTTAAAAAAGTAAAAAAAGAGGTTCTGATGGTTACGCAGCTCAGCTGATTGACAATCAGCTGTGCCATGCGATCATTGGAACCTTTTTTTTTTACTTTTTTAAAGCATTTTCTTACTACCGGTTTGTCCGAACCGAACCGAACCAGTAGCCTTTCACTTCTGCATACAGCGTTACCCTCCAAGGAGAGAGCACCACCGTTTGCTCATTAAAACCCTAGAAAATTACTCCCTAACCAAAATGCAGGGCTCAAGAAAGCAGTTTAAAAATAACCCAGCAATTTCTGTCATTATGGATGCACAACCCTTTCTCAACTGGGCCCCCCCCATCCATATTGGTCCATGGAAAGTTTTCTGGAAGCTGCCTAGAATTATGCAATCTGCACCTGATGCACTGGGGGGAAGGGGGGAGAAGGGGAGGGCCGGGGCTCATCTCTGGGTGGCAGACACAGGGACACAAAACAAGACCTGAAGCGTCACATGCCTTGACCAAGAACCGCCTGTCCAGGGCAGAGTTATGCTCTTACCGTCTTGGGGTCACTTCCAGCCACTCTGAGCAATTCAGCTACCCAGAATTGGAAGCTCCAACCCATCCCAACCTAGTAAAGGAGACGGCAAACTATAGGTAGTCCTCAACTTACAACCATTTGTTTGGTGACTGTTCACAGTTACAACTGGGTTGAAAAAAAGTGACTTGAGACTGGTCCTCGTACTTACGACTGTCGCCTCGTCCCCACAGTAACGTGATCAAAATATGGAAGCTTGGCAACAGGCATGTACTTATGACAGATGGAGAACTGGTTGTCATTTGCAACCTTCCCGGTCGGCTTCTGACAAAAACGTCAACGGGAGAAGCTGGCTTTGCTTAACAACTTTAGTGATTCACTTAACAACCCTGGGAAAAAAAGGTCATAAAATGGGATGTGATCCACTCAACAACTGCCTTGCTTAGCAATGGATATTCTGCTCCCAACTGTGGCCGTAGGTCATCCTGTATTCCTTGTAGGTGCCAAATCACGTCAGGCACTCACGATGCCTGAAATCAAAGTACATTTCTGCAAAATGATCTAGATTTGTGCCAGCTTGTGCCAAATGTGAGACTGGCCTCTCACATTTAAATTCAGGCTTTTAATTTGAGATCTTGTGAGATTTTAGAAGACAGCTATTGAACCTCACAGCAGATTTCTGGCCCAAACAGTTAGGGTTAGGGTTGGGGAAGGAATCCTCTCATTAAAATTAGCACAGCTGTGACACCTTTTTCCAGGCTCCAAAGAAGAAGGGCAGCTGCTTGCCTGAGTCCCACCGCATGTCTTCCAAATCAGTTGGGAGCCAGGGAGGCCCATGAAATGATAAGGGAGGAGACACCCCTGAGCACAAGATGGCTGAGTTCCGCTCTGAGATGTTGACATCCAAAGTTAAGCAATACAAGAGAGCCCGGTTTGCTTTTAAAAGGGGCCTGGAAAAGGTTAGGGAAGCTGAGGAGAGCCAAGAAAGAAAGGAAAGCCCAAGTTACAGGATCGAAGGAAGCCCGAGGCCTCCCGCTGGCCTCTCTGCCGAAAAACAGCTTAGGTAAGCACATCTTCCTCACCAAATGGAGTCAAACATTCTCAACAGTTACCGACTCAGAAAAATAAAAATAAATAAACAAGCTTTGACCAAACTTTCTATCACAGCTTAATACCTGCTATGAGTTTAACCAGAGGTTCCTTTTTTGTTTTCAATTTGTCTGGCAGTTTAGGATTACGCGGCAAATCCAACACAGGGATGATGGTTTTAACATTTGGTCGGACTGAGTCCGGCTGCTGAACCTTTTCTCTTCCCCTTCTTGGGGCACAGCACGATGGAGGTTGGTTCTCATTCACAGAGAAGCTTTCACATTGGTTGCCAGGAAGAAGGGAAACTGGTGCCTTCCCCTCTGGCAGAGTTTCCATGCAAAAAGCTCTTCCGTGCGGGATGGCATCTCATCAGCCTGAGATGAAAGCAGGACAGTTGTCTCCCTTCCAAGCCTTCTCCTTCTCTAAGAAGCTGTGAACAGCCCCGTCTTTTCTCCCAAAATAAAGTGAGCTGTTAATGGCTACAGCAGTCGAGCCCTGCAGGATCTCTCTCCCACGGAAAACCTGGCATATTCTGCAACTACACTGAAATATGGGATGAACTTTGCCAAAATCGTCATGGATACAGCTGAGTGATGGAAACAGCCGCTCAAATCTGGGCTCTTCTATGTCCGAGATTCTCAATAAAGAACAATCACATGTAAGGGAAGAGCAGACAGGTCACTCAAAAGAGAATCCTCACCAGCTGCCAGTCCTGCTCTTGGTATTGCAGTGGCCTGGCCTCCAATCTGAGGACTCCGCTCTTTAAGGGAAGCTCAGTACAGAACAGAACCTGCTTAGCCAGCAGAAAATTCTGGGAGGCTGTGGGCCATAAAACAAGGAAGCTAAGTGCGTTGCCTACTTTTCTTTTACAGATGCAAGCTAACAGATTCTGGGAGAAGAATGGCAAACTGATTCATGTTGCGAAGATCAAGGAACCAGCGACTAGGAACATCTCTGAATGAAGAGAGGACAAGAGATGCCCTACATGGGCTCCGGAGGGCTGCTTCTTATGAGGAGACAGTGGTTTTTCCACCAGTTTGAATGATAGGAAATGACGGCTTCAGCCATCTCGCTTACAACCATGGCAGAACTCTTTAAAGGCATCAGACTCAGCAATCTCGCTTTCTAATCACTTTCGAGAATTGCCTTTTAAGCATCTTAAAGCTACTAAAGAGTTCTTCAGAATGACAGGTCTTCATCAGGGGAATTTATCTTCTACTCTGAACAGAAAAAAGATCAATTATATATTAAGGAACATAAAGAATTTGGAATATCAGCTCCTAAACCGAAGATATTAGGGACTTGGAGAACGGAGACCGTTCCTTTCGTCCCTAACACGCTGACGTCACCGCCGGAAGTCAGAATAAACAGCAAAAAGCTGAATGAGATTTTGATCTAAGAAAGTTATAAATGGATTCAGAGTCCAAATAAATTAGGAATATTGATAGCTACTATAAGATTTTGGAATATAAAAAATAAAGAGTTTCCTGTGGGGAACAGACTTATTTTGGCTAGCCTGACTACTGCAAGTCATAACAAAAATAAATGATGATTTTAGAACAGGACACTAGAAGGGACTAAACATTTTAAGCAGAAGAAAAAAAAAATACAAGCCTGCGCTTGATGCCAGTCAATATTTGGACTTATAAAACGACACAAAATGTCGTAACATCAAAAACAATCTTTTAAATACGAACTTTGAATAATGGGACCAGAAATTGGTAACTTATAATATCAACACTGTCAGTAATGATGTCTGCTTCTATCAACAAACTAGATCTAAAATACATTAACGGAGGAATGACAGACGTGGAAGGAATTTTATCTGGCAAGACAGACCGAGAAAATACCAAAGCTATAAATGAAAGGCCAAGAGAAGGGTGCTTTATAGGTAGACCTTGACTTACGACCACAATTGAGCCCAACATTTCTATTGCAAAGCAAGGCAGTTGAGTGAGTTTTGCCCTATTTAAGTCTTTTCTTGCCCTAGATGTTAAGTGAATCACTGCAGCTATTAAATTAATAATAAGGTTGTTAAGTGAGTCAGGTGTCCTCCACTGTCTTGTCGGAAGGTTGCAAAAGCTGATGATCACATGACCCTGGGACACGGCAACTGTCACAGAAACATGCCAACTGACAAGCGTCTGAATTTTGATCACATGACCATGGGGAGGTAAAAGGTTCATAAGTAAGAAAAATAGTCATAAGTCACTTTTTTCAGTGCCATTGTAACTCTAAACAGTCGTTAAATAATGGTTGGAAGTCAAAGACCTTCTACTAGATATACAAAAGAAACTGACTGAAGTTTTAAAAGTAAACGGAAAATACAAATGATAAGCCAAGAGAATGACCTGCAAAATGTGTTCTTATTAGATGTAGATGTACAACAGAGACTTTGTTGAAGAAATCCGTGCAATGGGATAAAGAAGAATTGAGGAGAAATTAAATCCCACAACAATATTTTAATGAATTGAAGGTTAAGATTGGTAGAAGTGAAAGCAAGGAATACCAAGTTGGTTTATGTGATCAAGATAAAATAAAATATGTTATTCTTGGCTATTCTTTTTGGACTGTCTGTTGGTACCAGGACTGCAAAGATGATGCTTTATGAAAAGATAAATTTTTGTAACCTTAGAGGGGGTGAAGAGTCAGCAAGCTAAACATTTTAAGTATCTTATAAATGAGGCAGGCAGAAAGGAACAAGCAGCATTTTTCACTGTTTAAAGAAGTGGGAACTGCTTTTGTGCTCCTTTTTCTTAAATCACCCACACAAGTACGGTGATCTTGCAAAACAAGAGTACAGAAGACATCAACCAGGAATGAGAAGTGCAGGACAATCCAAAGGTTAGAAACACTACAAGGGAACGAAAGCTGAATGAAAGGCAGAGAAACAGTACAGAAATAGCATTTGGAAATTCTGAGTTACCGGTAGTATAACAAGACTCCTTTGTAGTAGGGGTAAGTATCGTGTACTAGCGAAAGTCCAACCTGTTACTGCCTTAAGCAACCACTGAGAGCTTCGCTGCTATCCACAGACCTCTCAAATGTCTGGAGGTCTGGCAAATGAAGTTTGTAGCCTTCATGGCAGTAAAATAGAAATATCTAGGACTGCAGGATACATACATGTTTGCGGGGGAACTAAACTCATACAGGATCTTACTAGAACCCGATGTTTGCAATTTATTCCTCTCCAGTCTGCTTTAAAGTCAGTCCTGGGACTCCACCAGATATTAGATCACCAGCGTGTCTCTATTAGTAATGGTACTTTAAATTACAGACATAGATTTCTGCACCAAGTGGGTCTCTCTTCAGCAAAGAAAACTCATGAGGATTCTCATGCAAGATTTCAGAGGAGTAAGCCAATACTTTCAGCTAAACCTTTTTTCTAATGAAAATTGTTCTTTTGTGCCAAAAAAACCTTTATGGGACTGCCAAGGAGGAGCAAGAGAAATCACAGAACGCCAAGAAAACAGGCATAGAAGACTTGCAACAGCTCATTACTAGGAGACAACAATATAGTCCCTATCACCTGAAAATTGGATCTTTCTAGGTTCATCGGCCCTGCACTTTCTGCAGCCAAGAATCTGGAAAATGTTCCCATTCTTAAAATGGAAAAACAGTACTAAATTATTTTATGGTTTTGGGGAAAGCAAAGTACTTCCTACAAAATTTTTTTCTTCCTTACTGAACTGGGTTTCAGGTATGCTCCACTATCATTTGCTCTTAGAAACAGGATTAAGGATTCAGTCAAAACACAACATACTCAAATAATGTCCAAGAGCAAAATGGAAAGACTTACTTCTTCCTCCAGCTTCACCACCTTGGCCTGTGCATTGTTCAAGGCCTGGTCCCGGATCTCAATGTGCCTCCGTTGCTCCTCATTAGTTGAGCGAACCCCTGCTAGCTCCACTTCCAGTTTCTCCTTTTCCCTCTGGGTTTCTTTATCTGGGCAGGTAAAGTAGAAAGGGGGGGGGAACATGGCTTTGAGAGTTGCTGGGGGGCAGAGATCAAAGGGTGAGCTATTAGCTTTGCGGATGAAGGGAAACGTGTTTCAAGCACATTTTTCAAAGAATTACGAGGACATTCCTATTGTCACAGGACGGCATGAATTCTATTTTCTCCAATTATGTTTCAGAAGTTAAGCAGTAGTAAACAAAGGATGTGTGTGTGTGTGTGATTGTTGTTGTGGCTTGCCAGCCATCAGTGGAACTGGTGGCAGACTCAGAGGATGAGGGGGTTGGGGAGGAACTTGGGCCAGTCCTGGAGCCTGGGGAAGGCTCTGATAGATGCTCTGCGTCGGAAGCAGAGATAGAGCCAAGGCTGCCCGATAGTTCCCAACTGCCTTCAGAGTCAGAGATAAGTGGGGAAGAAGAACAGCTGGGGCCTGTTCCAGATGCACGTATGCGCAGAGCTGTCAGGAGAGGAGAACAACCAAGGAACAGGGGCCGACTTGGGAAGAAAGGCACACATGGATGCTGAATGGCTGGGGAACAGATAGAAGCAAACGGGGAGTGGTGGTTGCAGGAGACAACCGTTCGTCTTTCTTTCGGAAGATTTGCTTATCGTGGTTGGTTCCTCAGAGACTTCTTGACGGGAATTAATTTACAGCTTTGTGACTGGAAGCTGGCAATTATCCAAGGACTGATACGGTCTGTTATTGCAATTAAGCCTTGGAAGGATTATCGCATGGCATTTTCTGTGTGGGAATGCCATGAATTCACATTAGTTAAATAAAGGAGGGTTTTTCGGGACAAGGAGTCTGTTTCTTGGTCCTGCTAAGGCTGGGTCAGAACAGTTGTGTATGTTTGCACATGGCACATATGTATGATTTGGGAAATCTCTTATTTCAGGAAATCCTGTTTGCCAGAATCTGCAAGGAGGATACAAAAACCAGAATTCTTTCTTTCTGATGCTATCCAGCAGCTGATGATAGAGTGTCCCTGATGCTCTATTTTCCATGAAACTCTCATAGCTGCCTGTCAACTTGCAAAGCTTTCAAGTTGCCATGAGCAGGAGGGAGGGAGAACTGATAGAGCTGATTGATTTCCCTAACTGAAGCTGCATTCCATAGATTCTTTCTTATCACAATCGGTAGGCGTGTGTTGGGTTTCACAGCCAGCCAATGTGGTTAATTGGAGAATGTGATTTAATTGGAGAATGTGGCCAGGGCGGAGGGGAGAGACAGGGTCATAGGGGAACGTAAATCTACGTGGGATTAGTTCTAACTGCATCCGAATATTGCCGAAATGGTGCTCCTAATAAATGACTGTATTTCTTTTGAAGTTTGGCTCATGGCTCATGAATTAATTAGGGCATCTTTCGGAAACTTCAGACTGCCATTGCTAACTTTGCCACCAAGACCTGAGAACCACAGAACTGCCGGTAAGAGTCTCTGGTTGCATCCTGGCAGAAATGGAAGATTACCTGGTTTAGTTCTAGACAGAAATGGAAGATTACCTGGTTTAGTTCTTTAGTTCAATTCTGCTTCCAATATCTGGCATAAATTAACAGCTTTTCAACATTATTTCAACATTATAGGGAAGAGCAAAGCAAAGTCTGTTGGGAGAGCCTTTGTCCTAATACCAGACAGAGATAACTGCTAAAGGACGAAATGGTTCATGCTGTTTGTGTCCCCAGAATCCATGGAGCTATCTTTGGCCCTCATTATGAAGACATCATGCAGCTGGAACATCTGTCCCACCAGAACCGGCCCACCATCCCAAGGGATGAAATTGCTGCTTCAGACAATAGAAGAGAGATTCCTGCTGCTTCCCAGTTATCGTGGTAGTAAGGTAGGCCACTTTGGGGAACGGCTTGCCGTTCCCATTGTTGTCTGCCAGTCCACTGGGTCATCAGAGAGAAGCACTGAGAAGTAATGTGGGATTTGCTTGCACAATGACCTCGAGTCATTGTGCAGCACCCTTCAGAGTTATGCCCTTTTAGCCAGGCAGGCAGAGATGGTGGGACAGCAGAACTACCAGGGAAGGGAAGCAGAGGGTCGTCGGGACACACACAGAGGCTTCTCGTGGGCAGATCCCTTGTGCTAGCATGGTCGGGGAACAGTGAAGGTCCCTCCAAAAAACAAGGCAAGTCCCTTTCTTAGTTTTGGTAAGATGCTAACCCATTAGCAACTCTTTCCATGTACTCTGCAGGGTGGAGCTGCCGGGACGGTGGCTTAGCTCGCCAAATCCCACAGCATTCATGCAGGAGACTGAAGTCCTTCCATTCATAGAATTCTAGTTTCCACTGTCATCAATCTGCGTCCCCAGACACAGATTAATTAAATTTAATTAAATGTACTCAGTATTGCTCCCCACAATTTAGAGACTCCCTGCTTCTGCAAGTTAAAAGTTACTGTTTTGTACTCAATATTGAGTGGCACCCCTGGCCCCTGGTTGTACATCTCTGGATGAAGACTTCTAGATGAATCAAAGCCATCCTTCATATTCAATGAACCACTAGCCAACCTGTGACCTGTGATGGGCCATCCTTTGAGAGAGGTTTCCTCCCCAGATTCCTCAACGTCTTCAACAAGGGCAGAACTTCTAAAGTACTGGAAAAAGTTCTTCAAAATGCAGGGAGATATTCAGAGATGTCTCTGCTTTGAAAGTCGCCCCTGCTGAGCTATATCTAGCATCAGCAAAGGAAGCGTTTTATGACATTTCATGTCATTTTGAGGTTGAAAATGTTTTGCCCGGTTAAAGATTAACAGACACAGGGGTTTCAGCTGAATATGGACCGTTCCAAAACAATGGTCTGGCCCAACAGGTGAGCCTCAGCATGAGGCAGGGGGAAAACAAATTGGGTCCAAACACCCGGTGTTTCCCCCACATGCCTGGCCTTCCCCTCCAGGCAGCTGAAAATAAGCAACCACACAGCAGAGCAAAAATGGCAGCTGAAATGTCTAAGGAGGAGCTCTTTTCCTCGCAAGAGACCGAGACTGGTTGTTCTTGGCTCTCTCCAACTTCTCCTGGGAATTTCTCAAGCCTACTTTCTTCTGCTTTAGGCACTTTGCAAAACTATTAACCACCGTTCTTGGTACAGGAAATGTGATGGACTCACTTTGTGCAAAGAGCTGGGAGATGGTTTTCCTGTTATCCTCAGTGCCTTCAAATTCTTTCTCTGCAAGTTGCTTATTGGCCGTATCCATACGATCTGCAGAGAAAGAAGAAACGCAGAGGTCATGGGACTGTTAGGGCTGAACAGTTAACTGTCAAAGAGTCTATCCCACATGTATCCTGCCACCTTGCACGACTGTCTAGTGAGGCGGGCTGGACTGAGAGAAAGAAAATTACTGCAGCCCAAGGCACCCAGTGAACTTCCATGGCTGAAGATGAGTTGGAACATGGGCGTTCCTGGTTGCCCTGGATCTTGCTAATCCATAACTCAATGGCTCTATGGAAAGCTATCCCAGCAGTTAACCTTTCTTGCCATTCAACAGAGGAGACACTATTTCACCATCTAATCTTTATTAAAAGCTGCAAGTTCAGGCAAAACTGTAAAAAATAAGCCATGGCACCCAAATAGGCACGTCTGAGGATACAGGGCATTCAGAAAGTAATCAGTAATCTCTTAGCGCTTGTTCCTCACAGTCTGAGAGTCCTTCAGGTGCTTTTTTGCAAACTCCAGGCGGGCTTTGATGTGTTTTGCACTGAGAGGTTTCTGTCTAAATAGCCCAGATGGGTGGAGGCTGCAGTGATGGTTGTCCTTCTGGAACTCTGTCCCATCTCCACCCAAGATCTCTGGAGCTCAGTCACAGTGACCTTCGGGTTCTTGGTCATTTCTCTTACTAAGGCCTTTCTCCCCCGATCAATCAGTTTGACCGGGTGACCAGTCCTTGGAAGAGTCCTGGTTGCAACAAACTTCTTCCATTTGAGAATTATGGAGGCCACTGTGCTCTTAGGAACTTTCAGCAGCAGAAATTTTATTGTAGCCTTCCTTCCCCAGATCTGTGCCTTGCAATGATCCTGCCTCTGAGCTCTGCAGGCAGTTCCTTTGACCTCATGGCTTTTGCTCTGCTACAGTACGCACTGCACTGTCAGCTGTGAGGCCTTCTGAAGAGGTTTAATTTACCACAGGTGGCCTCCAATTAAGGTGTAGAAACATCTCAGCAATGATCAAGAGAAATGGGAGGCATCAGAGTTTCTAAATACTTATGCCAATGTGATATTTCAGTTTTTTCTTTTTAATCATTTACAGACATTTCTAAAATTCTGCTTTCACTTTGTCATTATGGGGTACTGAATGTAGAACAATGAGAAAAAAAACAAATTTCAACAACTGTAGAATCAGGCTGCAGCACAACAAAATTGACAAAAGTGAAGAGGGACTGAATACTTTCTGAATGTACACAATAACTAGCAGCCATGTTCCATAAAAGAGGCCATGTGCTCCTAGCTGTAGTGTGGCCTACCTACTGTCTAAGCTACACTGCACCCTATGGAGCCTAAGCTGCCTAAAGGTAGGAAGGAATCCCTTGCCCACCTCCAGGTGGGTCGAATTTGCAGTTGAGGACTTGTGTGTGCCTTGTCTGCATGGAAAATGGAGGCTGGAATGGCCTCACTTCCCTTCTCTTTGCTACCAGTGCTTTGTAACAAGAAGTGCCGAGACAGGAAAGAGAAAGTATGTAATAATCCCCGAAGACTTCCTTGTGAAGGGAACATGCTGCACCTATTTTGGCTAGCAGGGGTCAGTGTTGCTAAACTTTACCTAATTGCAAAACCCATTACTGTCTCAAAGGCAGACTGCCTTGAATGCAGCTGTAGCGGAGAGAACGTAACCCTGTCTTGGCCAGAGCTGCAAATGCTCCGGGGACACAACGCTGGTCCTAGTCCAGAATCTTTACTAACGATGTAACCTCAGCTGGCTCACACCCCAGACCCACGGTGTCAGCACACAGGGTGACTCATCTCCGAATCCTTTAAGGCAGGGGTCTCCAACCTTGGCAACTTTAAGACTTGTGGACTTCAACTCCCAGAATTCCTCAGCCAGCTTTGCTGGCTGAGGAATTCTGGGAGTTGAAGTCCACAAGTCTTAAAGTTGCCAAGGTTGGAGACCCCTGCTTTAAGGGATGGCTGCTGCATTCCATTCCAGACTATCCCAAAAGGCCCAGCCTTGTATTTTGCTCCCGTGGTGGTGACCGAAATTCTCTGGGCAGTCCCTGAAGGGGATGGAAGGGCAAAAGAAGCAGCAAGTCCTTCCTTCTCTCTGGTAGGGAAGGCAGCCATCTTGGCAAATGGCTTCTGGCAGACTTCGCTTCTCCCATGGATCCTTCCCACCCCCTTTCAGTGAGTCTTTGACCTTTGCTGCCCAACGAGACACCAAACGTCATAGCTGGCATCCTCTGTGCAAGAGGCATCACCCCATTCCCTCCGCCACATCAGAGCTAATTCTGCATCAGACCTGCATCTTAGATACCAGGGGTCGGCAACCTTAAACACTCAAAGAGCCACAAAGGTCCTAACCAGAAACTGCCATTCAATTCTGGAGCCAACCGGAAGTGAAGTTTCCCCATCATAGTCTCCTCCTAGCACGGCATCCTTTTTCCTCTACTTGTCCTAACCGAAAGCCCTATCAATTGTGGAGCTGCCCAGCAACAGGGAGCCGCAGCAGAGGGATGAGAGAGCTACATGTGGCTCCAGAGCTGCAGGTTGCTGACCCCTGTTATGTAACCACTACACTGGGCACAAAATCCTGGAGTGGACTTGCACCCCTCTTTCCCTTGAAATTTAGAACATAGAATAATAGAGTTGGACGGAACCTTGGAGGTTTTGTAGCCCAACTCCCCACTCAAGGCAAGAGACCTTATACCATCCTGGTCAACCGGTTGTCCAATCTATTTCTGAAAACCTCCAGTGATGGAGCATCCACAAGTCTGGGAGGCAAGCATTGATTAATTGTTCTCACTATAAGGAATTTGCTCCTTAGTTCCAGGTTGGGTTTCTCTTTAATGAGCTTCCACCTATTACTTCTTGTCCTGCCCTCAGGTGCTTACAGCTGTATTATAAAACCGGAAAGGGGGGCGAGGAGGAGGCTAAACACACCTCTTTCCAGAAGAACCAGGCAGACCCCGTTCCCAACTGAGAACTCTATCTAGCTCTTTAGCAACATGTGAATAGAGATGCAATCATCCAGGCCAAAAGTTTCTTAAAAGGTTAAATCATAGCAACTGGACCGAAGTTTATTAAAACTGAGACGTTTCGTTACTCATCCAAGTAGTGTCTTCAGTCAACATGAAAATTTGGGTAGGAAGAGAGTCAGATAGTCATTGGAAAGGACCAATTCTTGCCATACAAATTTTCATTTTGATCGAAGAAGTTTCTTGGATGAGTAATGAAACATTTCAGTTTTAATAAACTTTGGTGCTTGATTTAATCTTTTAAGATACTTTTGGTCTGGATCAGAGGTGGGTTTCAGCAGGTTCTGACCAGTTCTGGAGAACCGGTAGTGGAAATTTTGAGTTGTTCGGAGAACCGGTAGTAAAAATTCTGACTGGCCCTGCCCCCATCTATTCTCATATATTATTCCAGTCCCAGTTGATTGGGAGGAAATGGGGATTTTGCAGTAACCTTCCCCTGGATTTATTTATTGGTTCGACTTATATGCCGCCCTTTTCCGGAGACTCAGGGCGGTTTACAATGTGTTAAGCAAGAGCCTTCATACCTTTGTATATACCTGCTTACTAGGGCTTTTGCCCCCCCCCGCCCCAAAGCGGTGTTCTTTTTTATACAGTCAGTTTATTGCCCCCACAAACCAGGTTCTCATTTTACCTACCCAGTAATTGCAGGCAGCTGGTGCTACTTAACAGCACTTTAGTCTGCTGCGCCACTAAGGCTCTTGGGGAGGGAATGGAGATTTTACAGTATCCTTCCCCTTCCACGCCCACCAAGCCACACCCACAGAACTGATAATAAAAAAATTGGAAACCCACCACTGGTCTGGATGATTGAATTTCCATTTATATGTTGCTTTTCATTTTGGGAGAAATCTCCTGCAATCCTTATGGCAAGAGGTGGTTCTTTCCAATGACTATCTGATTCTCCGCCTACCCAAATTTTCATTTTGACTGAAGAAGTTACTTGGATGAGTAACGAAAACGTCTCAGTTTTAATAAACTTTGGCCCAGTTGCCATGCTTTAACATTTTCAGATAGCTTATTAGCAATGTACTCGCACAAATGGGTAGCCAGTGTAGGATTTGGTCAAGCACACTCAGGAAGCAGTGCTGGTGAAGATGCTCAGGGACCTTCCCTGAAGTTTGGAGGATGGACGGCCCTCTTTGTCAAGGGAGGCAATGGAGTCTGGATGCCCTGGCTGATTGGATGTAGGCTCAGTCCAGACAAGGGGCCGGTAATGTTGATCCCTGGGAAAACTCAGTCAGAATGGAGGGCACAACCCAGATCTGGATAGAACCAGATGAAGTTTCCTTGGTATCCTTTTTCTTTGCAGCTTGGAGGTGGGTCTGGAAACAGGGCTACTCTGGAGGGGTCTGGCAGCTCTGGCTGGAGAAGACGGAGCTAGCTACAGGTTTTAAGCACCTCTCTAAAGTAATGGGATGTAACTCTGGGCGGCCCACAAACGGGCAGGAGTTAGGAATTAAAACCAGTGCAAAACGCAGCATCCCAATTCAGTTGTTCCACACGTCTTTCATCGACCTGGCTGATTTGTTTTCAGGTTTTTATACGGAGCTTTGGGACTTACTTATAAAGGCCTAAATGGTTTGGGATCATGATAGCTGAAAACCTGCATCGGCCCATGTGAATAGCTTGCTCATAGCTTAAGGTCTGTCTTGGGGGTCCTTTCATGGGAGGTTGAGACTTCTCTTTTCTAAATGTTCATACTGCCCCTTTCCTTGTTAAACTCAGGCAGGTTGTCTTGACCCTTTGCAGAGCAGAATAACTATAAGTGATAGTAATTCTAAAAACAAATGATTGCTATCCTCTTCCCCTGTGCCACATTAATAAAAATGGTTTTGAACTTTTAAATTCTTTGGGGACAATTTTGGGGCTACAAACTCAGTCAACTGAGACTGAACCCAGCAACACAGATTGAACTTTGTAACTGGGCAGGAAACTATTCCCTCCCCTCCCCCCCAACCCAAATTATGAGACTGCATGTTCACAATATGAAGATATACAGGGATTTTACAAAGGGAGAAAAAGTGAGGTGCATAGTGTTTTCTGGGTTTTTCTTTTAGGAGCCACAGAATTATAACCCTGATCTTAAAATCACTCGGCAGCAATAAGGAGAACTTTAAGTTAGTTTTACCTCTGAGATCCCGATTAAAATCATGAAGTCTACGGATTTCACATTCCAGCTTGTTTCTCATGGTCTTTTCCAGAGACTCCCTCTTGGAAGAAGACTTCTCCAGATTTTTATAGGCCTCTGAAACTTGTTGGATTTCTGTTTCTAGCTATAACAAATAATTAAACGAGAATAAAAAAAATATTCAGCAGGGTGTTCCAATATTCAACTCTGAATCCCACCAGCTCTGTGCAAAACTCCGAGAAGGGTGGGTGGTTTGGAGAGTGGGAAGAGGAAGCCCTGAAGCCTGGCAGCTGAGCAGCAGAAAGAGTCCCTTTCATCTGGCACCCGATGCCATTGGCCCTGACGTGGGCAGCCAAACTCCAGGATGTCTGCAGGGGAAGCCAGCTGGGAGCCAACGCACAAAAGTCACACGACGTGCATCAACACACCCTGGACTGCGCCTCCCTTGCAATCTTCCAAGGAATTGCGAATCGACCTGAGGGACATTTCAACACCTTGACAAAATCTTGATTGGAAGGTTTGAACATAGGAAGTTTATCCTTTGCGCTAAGATATTATTCATTTCAAACACGCTGAACAAGCACAATGGCTGGGCTGGCATATCGTGCTAAGTAAGAACCAGACCGACTGCATTATGGCTTGGCATAATATACGAACTCAGCCCTTGCCCCAAACCAGAGGCTCACTATCTCTGAATGGGCTGGTGTAGTTTCCCCTCAACCGAGGCCCGATTTTCATCCCCTGCGATTCCCAGAAAACATCTGCCAGCAGCCTGGATCAAAAGGATGGGAGTCAAAAGTTAAGGGAGGGTTGGGAAAGCCCCGCCTGCAGCCGAGGAGCCAGGGGTCTCTCCTCAGCCCCAGGCTTTCTGGACACCAAGGCCGGCCTTCTGGCACTGAGCGTCCCCTTCTCCCAAGGTGCGTCTCTTCAAGCGGCCCAAAATTAGACACAGTACAGGTAGTCCTCAGGTTACGTCCACAATTGAGCCCAACATTTATGCGGCTAAGGGAGACGTCTGTTAAGTGAATTTTGCCTCATTTTGCCACCTTTCTTGCCACAGTTGTTAAGTTAGTGAACATGATTGTTAAATGAATCTGGCTTCCCTCTTGACGTTGCTTGTCAGAAGGACACGGCAACCATCATAAATACGAAATAGTACCCAAGCAGGGTGGATAAAAATCAATGATTTTTTTTAAAAAATAAAAAAAATCAGATTTTTTTTTATTTAAATCAGATTTTTTTTATTTTTATCGAATTTATTTTAATAAAAAACTTTTGGGGTAAAAATCTATCATAAGAGTTTTCTATTTAAGATACATAAATAATTTAGTTTATTCAGCATGAAATGGAGCTTAGTAATGTAGCATGAGGCTGTATATTCTGCAACACTGGGACTATCGGTGAGTCAACAGTGGGTCAAAGGAGTAGCAGAGATGACAGTTGCTCTTTAAAAATTATGATTTAAATCGAGTTGATTTAAATCAAGCCTTTTTACTAGTGATTTAAATCATGATTTAAATCGTGATTTAAATCAACTCGATTTAAATCAAATCCACCCTGTTCCCAAGCATCTGAATTTTGATCACATGACTATGAGGATGCTGTAATGGTCCCAAGTATGAAAAACGGTCATAACTTTGAACCGTCACTAAATGAACTGTCTTAAGTTGAGGACTACCTGCATGCAGATTAAATCAGGACGTGAAGATGGGGGGAATGCTGTGCAGAGGGCTGATTTGCAACAGCGCTGGCTTCTCCCACCAACCATCCTTGCGACTGTCCAAAGGGAAGGAAGGAGAGGGAAGAAAAACAGCTTTTTCCTACCTTTTGCAACCTTGCCACTTTCTCGTAGCATCCATCCAGCTCTTGCCGCAGAGACTTGTTCTCCTCGGAGAGGATCTCCACCATTTGCTGGGCCCTGGAAACAATGACATAGGGGTCCACCGGCATTTGCTGGTAGGGAGAAGGGGCCGGGGGGGGCCTGGGCAGGGCCGAGTAAGAGTCCGCTTGCTGCTGTCCAGTGAGAGGCTGGCAGAATCGGTACAGGTCACTCTGGTGAATCTGGTTGGGCAAAAAGAGCGGCTGCGTCCGGGGCAGAGAGAAGGGGTCTCCTTGGCTAGGGGTCAGAGGTGGCTGATGCTGAGACGGAGACAGCCTGGAAGGGGGCAGTGACTGCAACAGCGTCAGGGACCCCAAAGAGGTCAGGGAAGAGGTCGGGCTGTGGTGGTGGGGAGGTCGTTGCTGGAATGGCAGTTGAATCTCCGGGTTTTGCCTGTCAAGGACAACCAATACTTCATTTAAAAAGGACACCACATTTGTGCCTGCAGCTTCCCTAACTTGGTCCCCCCTCTTCCCGCCGCCCCCCCCACCCCGGACACTTTATAGACTTCTATTCCATCACCCTTTGAGCTTTGGGCTCCAATTCTCCTTAGACCTTTCTGAAGCAGCAGAGCTCATGTCGGTTGGGTTACGATGCTAAAGGCTATTGGGAGTAGAGGGTGCTAGTCCTAGCTTTGGATGCTGAAGGGACTACCTACAGAGCTTCACACAGGATCTTCCAACTTCAGTGATAATATGAACAACTTAACAGGTGTGATGAAGCTCCAGACTTACATACAAGACAGTTTCCAATTTTGTCCGAAAAATCTCAACAGGGTCAGAGAAAGCCAAGTTGATGATAAATCTGAGCAGACTTCACCTTAATATAAGGAGGCTTCATTGACATCCATGGATTGTTTATAGGCGCAATTCAAAAACACTGAAGTTCTGTCTAGTCTGAGATCTGGCTGGTATCTGAAGGGCTCCCTGTTCTTACTCCAACTGGCTGGACAGCTGACCGTGTTGACACACCTTTGTCTGCAGAAGTTAGGGGTCTCCCGTAGAAAAATCCTTCTTGTGCTTATGTCAAAACCTTACAATTTGGTTACTCCAGACCTCCTTGTTGCTCTCTGCTGCTCATTTAAGCTTTGTGGTAGTCCATTTAACTGAATGCCTGGTTTCATTCCATAAAAGATTTCTAGAGATGCTTTCTTAGTTAATTCAAGCATGGAGACTCTGGGTATTTCCAGATCTGGCTGAAAAAGCACAAAGCTCTCCCAGCCTCCATCACCCACGTAGTTGGGGTTGCTTGGAAATGGAGTTTGACCACTAGGAAACATCCCAGCCCCACCCCCACCCTCCCCAAGTAAATGGCTGCTTTTCTACATTATTCATGTATACTCGTAAGCTTTCATTCCATTTATCATTTTTACATAATCATTTAATGCACCCTGAATGTCATGGCCCCCAAAAAGTGAGGCGGGTGTGTATGCAGCATAGCCCCTTCCAAGACTTCTAATGCTTCTGCAGCTGCAAAAACAATTGTCATCTAATACTTCCCTAACTCCGTGAATGCAGACTCAGGCGTACGCTGAGATGCACTATAAATCTGAACAATCATTTTGCCTGAAGTGTGGCTGTTCTATGAATCTGAGCTATAGTAGCTAGCCAAGGATCAGTAAGGGCTGTAAAAACGAAGAAAGAACTGGAAAAGTTGATAACGCAATCCCAATGAAGCAGCCATTTTGGCCAGAACAATAAACTAGGTCAGAGGTCTTCAAACTTGGCAGTTTTAAGACTTGTGGACTTCAACTCCCAGAATTCTCCTATGCTGGCTGGAGAATTCTGGGAGTTGAAGTCCACAAGTGTCTAAAGCTGCCAAGTTTGAAGACCTCTGAGCTAGGTATTAAAACACAACAAGTCTCAATTTTGGATAAGTTTGGACCACTTATTGATTCATCACCTGGTCCCACCATGGCAATTGTGGTCATCAGCTCATCCGAGCTTACTCAAAAGTGCATTTTCAGGTACCTGGTACCTACTGTATCCTTCCATCCCCTCCACAATCACAATCACAGTCCAGCTGCCCTTTTGAAAAAGCACCTTTGAGCCAACTATGACCTGGATGACTGAGGATCTCCAGAGATACTTGTCTGATCTAGTTCTTCAAGGAGGACCTTTTAAGGGAGAGAACAAACCAGCACCTTCAGTTTCAGCTTTGCTAACCCACTTCCTGGCAAGGAGACCGGTCTGCAGTTGCAGGTGGGGCCCTCAAAGTACCTCTAAAGCCAGCTGCAGCTAAACTATAATTTCTGACATGACAGAAATAGGACCATAATTAAGCTATCGTGTCAATAAAAGTCTGTAGAGATTCTTGGTTGTTTTTTTAGGAGGCAACTGGACTTTCAAGGAACTCAGGTGATCCTGAGGACACAGATAAACCTCCAAGTGCTTCAACCACCCTCTAAAACAGTGTTTCTCAACCTTGGAAGCTTGAAGATGGGTGGACTTCAACTCCCAGAATCTCCCAGCCAGCGCTGCTTTGCTGGCTTTGCTTTGCTGGCTGGGGGATTCTGGGAGTTGAAGTCCACCCATCTTCAAGCTTCCAAGGTTGAGAAGCACTGCTCCAGGAGATGGTTGGTTGGTGCCACCGACCCAGATTCCAGCTGGCATCCCTTCTCAAGAGGGCCGGGGGCGCATCCGACGCTCCCATTCACTTCTCCGCTCCAGGCCCCCAAGACACCTGCCTGCTGCGGCGGCCAGAGGCCAAGGTCGCCGTCCCCGGGACCGATGCCACCCTCCCCGTCCCGGCGCAACGGAGCAGAAAGCCGCCTGCACGCCTGGCTCGCTTGGATAGAGACAAAGCCGCCCGGCCAGGGATTCTGGCTGGGGGATTCTGGGAGTTGAAGTCCACCCATCTTCAAGCTTCCAAGGTTGAGAAACACTGCTCTAAAAGGATGCAAATGACCAGCTGTCTGCAAGGAATATCAATCCTTCCATTCCCCACTATCTTGTCAAGAGCTGAAGAAGCTCCTTGGATGAGAAGCGAAACGTCTTCAAAAGAAAACACAAGGAAGTCCAGCTGCCTCTTGAAAAAGCACCTTTGGGACTATCATGTCAATACTATTTCATTAACTTATCTTAAGTTGGATGATCCTGAGTTTTTTTCTTGAATGAATACACTTAACATGAATCAGGAGTATTTTAATTCTTTTTCCTAGTCTAAAATTACCATTTTTTTGTGCCTAAACACCAAATATTTCTATTGCAGCTTCAACAGTCTCCACAGCTAGACACAGCCTCCGGAAGGTCTCCGGGGTGGGGGTGGGGAGGCCATTTTCGCCTTCCCCAGGCTCCAAGAAAGCCTCTGGAGTCTGGGGAGGGCGAAAAATGGACCTACCATGCCATAAGCGGGGGTTGCGCAGGGGGGTTGCATGTGCAGGGCGCATTGAATTATTTATGGGTGTTTGAATTATGGCAAAAAGGTTAGCCATCACTGCCCTATATCATTTCAGACAAATGGTGGTCTAATCCAGGGGTCACCAGCCTTTCGGACCTCAGGAACCACTACATTCGTAATTTTAAATCCCATGGACCACTAATATGGATTTTTTAAAAAGATAAATAGTATTTAGTACAATATACAAATGCAAATAATTTTTCTGCAGACCAACAAAACTTTCTCACGGACCGTTGGAGACCCCTGGTCTAATCAACCATTAGAAACCGCCAGCGATGGAGCAGCCACAATTTCTGGTGGCAAGTCATGCCACTCATTAATTATTCTGTCAAGGGGCTTCCGGTTTGCTGCTGGCCGCCGCCAGACGTTCCTTTGGGATCGTCAGCTTCCATTCCCTGTCAGAGCCGCCGTTACAGCGGATGGCGGCTCAAAAAAACTCCGTTTCCAAGAGGAAACGGAGATAGAGCCGGCAGGGGTGGGTAGAACTCTCCGCAGAGTCCCAAAAGTTTTTTTTTTTAACTTTTGGGACGGAGCGGATGAGAAGCCCCATATCCCCTGCCGCTGCTCCGGGCTTTGGGAGACCTCTGCTTATGCAGAGCCAGGCGTCAAGAGCAAGCCTGCGAATTCAACAGAATAATTAAAGAAATGACGAGCTGGACCCTTAATACTGAACCGCAAGTATTTCACCTTTCCAAAATCTATCTAAGAGAAAAGAGGAGAGGAAAAGAGGGAAAAAGAACCTTTTAAAATGGCGTCTGCTGTGGCTGGAGAAGGGCTAAAAGGGAAAGTCCTTCCGTTTCTTCTTACTACAATGTAGCGGAATAAATATCACTGGCTACATTTGTAGATAAAACCTCGCTCCTGTGCTGTTGATTGAAAAGAAGTTTTTTTTTTTTTCCTTTTTTAAGGGAAAGTTCTTTTGTTTTCTATTTCTTCTCTCTTTTTTGCTAAATCTTGTCTGTGTGGGAAATGGCATCGGGACTTTGGGGGGCTGGACAAATGGGGGGGGAACTTCCCCTCTCAAGAAATTGCGCCAACAAATTTCAACTCTCCAGCGTCAGAAACCCGATTTTAATATATTAGAATTTATCCTTGAAGAGATTGTAAGAAGGGATGAGATTGTGAACCAGCAACTTGAAAAATTTAAGCAGGAAATTAAAGAAATTGGTGAATTGGTCAAATCAAAGTTTGACTTTTTGAATCAAAAGATTTTAAAAGCTGCTAATGGTTTATCAGGCTTTCTGATTCGGGTGGATGCAAAGACTAAATTATTAGAGTCTAAAATGAAGGAAATTGAGGAGAATTTGGATGACATGACTCAAAAAATTAAAAAGGATTTGATAAACACTCAGGATAATAGCTCGGAAGACAAATCTAAAATGGAGACTGACCAAAAGATTGGTAATGAAGAAAATGTACAACAGAGGATTGAAAGAGAAGTTTTAATGATTCAATATAATTTTACAGAATATGCAATTAGACTGAGAGGTTTGCAGGAAAATAATAGAGATGATCTAAGGAAAATATCTTCTGAAATTCTGGCTGGGATCTTAAAGGTTCAACCTGATGAAGTGTATTGTAGGATTGATAGAATTTACAGAATAAACTCCTGGTTGGCAAAGCAAAGGCAATTGCCCAGAGATGTGGTGATCTATTTTACAGATAAAGAAATTAGGAATAATATTGTGCAGAACTCTTTTAATTCTACCTTGCAATTTCATGGAAGAAAGATTTGGATTTTTAAGGAGCTCCCGCCCAAGATGTTAATGGAGAGGAAGAAATTTGGCTTTCTAGTGACTGAATTAAAAAAAAGAAATATCCTATTCAGGTGGGACACCCCAGTTGGCCTAATATTGAGATATCAAGGAATAAGATATCAATTGCATACTGTTGAAAAAGCGGAAGATTTTTATCAAAAAATTTTAAAAATGAATTTAACACCTTTAGGCATAATACAGGATAAGCAAAAGGAGTTGGAAACAAAAGGAAAACATCAAATTACAGAGGCTGTGATGGATAAATTGTCTTTGGACTCCCTGGATACCCCAGCTGGACTGTCTATAAATAAGAGAGCAGTGTCATCCGACTCCAATGTGATGAACCATCAAGTCACAGACAAGTGCGCAAATCAATCAGTTGATATACAAGTGATGGAGAAGAAAGATGAGATGATAAAACTAACCCAACAACAACAATACATAAAGCAGAATGAAAATCAACTAGCAGACACACAATTGGTAGGCAAGAAACGAGGATGGAAATTCAACCCAGAAAAGAAAAAGAAAAGAAATAGATCGCATAGAAACAGCAATTTCTAAACTATGCAACAGTGATGCCAGGGACTTTAAAAAATGAATGAATATTTGAAAAGATAGTGGAGGCGAACAATTGTCTGATACTATCCTGAGGATTGTGGCAGATCTCTGCAAGGCCATGATTTTGGGATGTGAAAAGAGCCTCACTTTGTTGGATTTGAATTATCTAAAAATTTTTTTTTTTTTTTTTTTTTTGGTAAATATATTATAATCATTTTGAGTTATAAGGCAGGAGAGTCTCGCCGGGGCATGCAGAAGATCTGGATGTTACTCAGTAGGATGATGGGAATTAATAATCCTGATGAATACCACAACTATAACCATATGGATATAATTATAATTATAATGTCACTCGGGTGGTTGTTTTTGCTTTTATACAGATGCGAGGATATCTACTACTGATGGGGGCAGAAGATGACTGGAGATTTTGAACAAACTGTTGCACCAGCATGTTATTTTACCCTATTATGGGTGATGGATCTAACAACCCAGAGGAAAGACATCAAAGAAGATACTATATGGATTATAAATTTAAAGTTATTGTTTTTTCCTTTTTTACAAAATGGAATGCATATATAGATATGTGTATGTCTTAGTAATGTGGGCAGTGGATTATATCTAGAATTGTACTGCATGATTTTGTAGGAATTGAAGGGTTGAAATAGGTTAGCTTACTGATTGATTAGTCTAAGAAAAAGGATTCTTAAGTCATATATTTAGGGGAGTGGAGGACTTAACAATTCAGTGGAAAGATACTAAAGAAGATATATTTTTTTCTCTTCTCTTTTTTTTTTTTTCTTCTTTTTATAAAATGGGATGCATATATAGATATGTGTATATTTTAGTAAAGTGGGTAGTGGATTATATCTAGAATTGTACTGTATGATTTTAAGTCATATATTTAGAGGAATGGAGGAATTGGACAGAATTGAATAAATGTTAAATTTGGATGCAGGGAGAAGGTCGATTTAAAATGTTATATTAATATATATAAAAGATTAAAGGTTAAATTGTAATAATACTCAATAAGCTTAACATGTTAAGGGTCAGTATTTCGAGAAGGGATTAAGGGAAAGGAAAGATATTATGTATGTAACTAGTTATGAAATAGCCTATTGTTGTGAAGAAGTCACAGGGGGGGTTGGGTGGAAAGGGTGGGTTAGGGAAGAGGGGGGGGAAAAGGGGGAAAAACTTGTATTTGAAAACTTTTTCAATAAAAAAAAAAATTATTCTGTCAAGAAATTTCCCCTTAGTTCTAGGTTGCTTCTCTCCTTAATTAGTTTCCATTCATTGCTTCTTGACCTGCCTTCGGGTGCTTTGGAGAACACAATGTTTTCCCGAAAATAAGACCCTGTCTTATATTTTTTTGAACCTTGAAATAAGCGCTTGGCCTTATTGCCATGCACTCAAAAGCCGATTGGGCTTATTATCAGGGGATGTCTTATTTTGGGGGAAACATGGTAGGTTGACTCCCTCTTCTTTGTGGCAGCCCCTCAAATATTGGAAGATTGCTATCATATCACCCTTAGTTCTTCTTTTGATTGAACTAGACATTCCCAATTCCTGTACTCGTTCATCGTATCTTTGAGCCTCCAGCCCCCTAATCATCTTTGTTGCTCTTCTCTGCACTCTTTCCAGAGTCTCAACAACTTTTTTGATAAAAAATGGATGCAATATTCCAAGGGTGTCCTTACCAAAGCATTATAAAGTGGTATCAACACTTCACTTGATCTTGATGTGCTAGGACCTTTACTCTGCTCAGGTCCATCCATCCCGTCCCTTGACTTTTGTAAACTTTGCTTACTGGACTGTTTCAAACCAGGGTGGATAAAAATCAATGATTTTTT
Source organism: Arizona elegans (assembly GCA_022577455.1). Lineage (NCBI taxonomy): Eukaryota > Metazoa > Chordata > Lepidosauria > Squamata > Colubridae > Arizona > Arizona elegans. The sequence continues at coordinate 19,829,027 of JAKOOJ010000015.1, read as the reverse complement.
TTAAAAAAATCAAAAAAAAAATCAGATTTTTTTTATTTAAATCGGATTTTTTTGATTTTTATCGAATTTATTTTAATAAAAAACTTTTGGGGTAAAAATCTATGGTAAGATAGTTTTCTATTTAAGATACATAAATAATTTAGTTTACTCAGCATGAAATGGAGCTTAGTTCTGTAGCATGAGGCTGTATATTCTGCAACACTGGGACTATCAGTGAGTCAACAGTGGGTCAAAGGAGTAGCAGAGATGGCAGTTGCTCTTTAAAAATTATGATTTAAATCGAGTTGATTTAAATCAAGCCTTTTTACTAGTGATTTAAATCATGGTTTAAATTGTGATTTAAATCAACTCGATTTAAATCAAATCCACCCTGTTTCAAACTGTAACGGGCAAAAGGTTTGACTGCTGAGCCCAGCACAATCCCGTCCACTGAAAGAGGCCCAGAGAATAAAAATCGGTTCTGAGTGGAAACTTTGAGAATGGCAGCTCCAGTGTTAACCTGGCCAGAGGTTCCCAATTGCCCGCAAAGACTTCTTCTGAAGGCATCTGCCAAAGCCTTTCGCAAGGCACTGTAACCTGCCTGGTCTGGCCTTCTTCCCTAGTTATTCAGGGAGATCAAAGACCTTTTTCAGGACCTTTCATGCATACAAACCGAGCATCTAAACACCAGCCGGGCACTGATGCAGAGAAGCAAAGCATCCATTCCCCAAATATTGGGGCACCATTCTGCCAAGCACTGAACAGGCAGCGGCTCAACTGCTAATTCACACAATTTTCTTGCCAGGGGATTAAAAAAATAAAACAAAGCATCCCTGCAAAACCAAAACCTTTGGCATTTGGTGCAACTGACATACATTTCCTGTCACGTGAAGGAAAGGCAGCCACTCCTTGCTGGATCATCAAATTGTTCAGGGAAAAAGGCCGAATTAGCTTGACGTTTCACCCTCTGGAACAGGAAAATAGATCGGTGCAACCTAGGAGCAAACCACCCTCCACAACTCACCTTGAACCTTCTGAAGAGGACCCACTGCTGGTCCCCCAAGTTCATTTCAAGCAGGATGTTGGGGGCACTCTAGTATTTTTTTTTAAAAAAAAATTATGGTCTCTGAGGGCAGATGTGGAGACGATTGGGAAGCAGGAAGGGACTCAAGTATCTCCAAACTTTGCCTCTCCTGAATCCCTAATATCCCTGGTTTCAGAGCTGGCCTCTGGCACTTTGTGGCTGAACTTCAGCCGTGGCATATTTTCCGTTGTGGGGGTCGGGGAAAAGGTGAAAAGTTGGGATGTGGTACAGTGCCACTGACACGCAGCAAAAGCCCCCCCCCCCCCCTTTGAGAGAAGATGAGCCTCCAATCCAACGCTACCATCCTGGTGCCCAATTATGACAATCCCAAATCCCACCACCTCTGACAAGGGCCACCCAAGAACACCTGACAAGAGAAAGGACAAAACGGCACCCAAGTGGCAGCTTCCTAAACCTCGGGACCGCAAGGAGGCTGAACTACTTACCGGAATGAGCCGTACTCAGGAGGATGTTGGTACCTCATGGTGGGCCCGTCAGAGCGTCCTTGCTGAGGCAGGCGGTGGTCACTATAGAAATGCCCAGGATCCAGTGGCTTACAGCCCATAGACGGGCTGGACATGTTCTTGTATGGGTATTCGGGAGGAGGCCCCCTGTGCTCCAAGCCTTTTACCCCGGGCTGTGGAGGGCCTGCCCCAGAAGTCTTGTAGAACTCATTGGTCTGCTGGGAGGAGAGAGGGGACAGTGGGGCGCTGGTGACGGGGGCGTGGGCCTTCACACCACTGGTGGCCAGAGACAGCTGCATCAGCCGCTCACTCAGGGAGCGGACGTGTCCCTGCTTGAGGTCCCTCAGTCCTTCATCCTGGTGGACCTTCCCTGGGCTCAGCCGCTGTACGGTGGGGCGCCCTTCGGTCCTCATCTTCTGGTTGGAGACACCGGTTACATAAAACGCCGCTCCCACGCTGGCGTGCGGCTGACCCCGGAAATACTGAGACTGGACTTTGGCTTCTTCGTAGGTTGGGAGGTCCTCACCTGTTTGGAGCCTTGGCGAGAGCTGCTTCTCCATGATACAGTTGTCCATTTGAATCTCCTGGCCCTGGGGCTCTTGGCGAGCAACATGGGTCCCAATGGTGTGGTCCTGGTTGCTCAGCCCTTCATTGGGAGCCCCGGGGCTCCCGTTGCTGGCAAAAGGCAGGGTGGCCTGCTGGTGCAAAGCAAGGAGGGTGCGGCTCTCGTTGGGATTCCCATATCGGAGCTGCTCCTGCAGCAAACGCTGTAAAACTGTCGTTGTGGTTTGCTCTTCTGAATTCCTCATCTCCACTGTGATGCCCCCTGGGTGGAACGCAAAAGGGAGCCGTGGCTGCCCTGGGCCTGGAGGGGGAGAGAAAGGAGGCTTACTGGAGGAGCTAATGAAGAAGGGCCGGGGGGGGGGGGGGGAAGAATAGCGGGGAGACAACTTTAAAGTTGGGAGAGATAAATAAAAATAGGAGGACCCTCTCATGAAAGATGAGTTTCCATGGACTTTTGTAAAGTCCCCAACTTCTATGGAGAAATTTCTTGAGGAAAGAACCACGGAGGCTCCAACTGGTGCAGAATGCGGCCGTGCGGTGGATTATGGGAGCAAGGGGGCGCTCCCATGTGACACCTCTCCTGCGTGAGCTGCATTGGCTTCCGGTAGTCTTCCGGGTGCGCTTCAAGGTATTGGTTACCACCTTTAAAGCACTCCATGGCAAAGGACTTGGGTATTTGCGGGACCGCTTTCTGCCGCCGATAGCCTCCCACTGGCCAGTATGCTCCCACAGAGAGGGACTCCTCAGGGTGCCGTCAGCCAGGCAGTGTCGGCTGGCGACCCCCAGGGGGAGGGCCTTCTCTGTGGCAGCACCTGCCCTCTGGAATGACCTGCCCCCGGAGATATGCATGATACCAGATCTCCGGGCTTTTCGCCGTGCCCTAAAAACCTTTCTTTTTCACCAAGCAGGGCTGGCGTAACCCCCCACCCTCCTTTTTGAGATGTTAGATTTTTAATTGTCTATGGGTTTTAGTCGGGATTTTAAATTTAGGCCAAAGTTGTGTAATTCTTTTAACAAATTTTAAATTTTGTATTGGGATGTTTTTATTTTGGCTGTGCACCGCCCTGAGTCCAGTAGGAGAAGGGCGGTATACAAATTTAATAAAATAAAATAAATAAATAAATAAATTTCTCTTTGATGGATGCAGGGATACAATAGGTGACGACACATCACTACAATAGAAAGGTCCGAGATATACACCTCATTTGGGAGAAGAGGTCGAAGGTCAAATGGCTTCCCTAAGCTTAAGGGCCTCATTTTGCCCTGCCTTTCAGTTTCCAAGACGGAAAGTATCCGGCTGAAAAGGTTGGTGCTCTCCATCCAGGAGTGATCTGTGGGTTTCAAAAAGAAGCAGACGGTTGGACAAACCATTTGGGATGCCCATTCCGTCCTCCACATCAACCAGGCCTACATCAGGGGTCTCCAACCTTGGCAACTTTAAGCCTGGCAGACTTCAACTCCCAGAATTCCCCAGATGTATGAGAAGAAAGTTTCTCAAGTCACCATTTGTGGAAGGAATTTTTTGTAGTTGCTCCATAGTGAAGGCTTTCATTCACACTTTCTCGTCCCAAAATAGGATACATGTAGAGTATGGTGGGCAGTTGCCGTGGGTGGAAAAGGAGAAGCAATCTCTGAAGGCAAGCATTACTTACTTTTATCGGTGGAGTTAGAAGAAGCTGTCCTGAAACATGAGGAGAAGCTGGCTCTTTTTGGCAAAGCAGGAATAGGCTTTTCACGATCTTGTTTTGATTGGAGTTACTCAATTAATTCTTCACTCTTTAGAAAGATCTGAAAACCAGAAAAGGTGAAAATTAAAATTCTATATATAAATGTGTGTGTGTGTGTGTGTGCTTGTGTATCCCCAACAAGTTTCTTTTCTTAATTTTGAGCACAAAAGCTGGCCTTGGGACACCGCAACATCTGTTAAATCCTTAATACCTGAGGAATGTCCTTTTATTTCAACACACTCACACTCACTTATGGAATCTTCCAAGGTTTTTGTGTTCTTGCCTGAGAACTTGAAGTATCTACTAAAGCATCAAACGACTTAGAGGTGAAACTGAGGCCAATTTCTATCATATTTTTATTGCCTACCTCTGCAAAAGTTTTCAGACCTGGAACTACCTCTTAAGAAGCTGAGATATCCAGATGAGAAAGAATTCTAGCCACAGGCAACAACGCAGGTGAGACTACGAAGCACAATGTCCTGAGAGAAACTTCCAGGCTTTTGGGGTGTCGTTCCCTGGGTTCTCCCAGCCAGTCTCCCTCAAATAAAAGGACCTCCTGATCTGAGGACCAACTCTTCACAGGACAAAGGGAACCGACTCCCCATACTTATGGGGATGGGCTTTTAGGGCAACTGAGACGTCATCCCACTGAGCTCGGCAGGCCCTTTGCCCAGCAAAGACACATTTCAGGCAACAGAAGATTGAATTTGCCATTTGTGGCCCCAAAGGAAAGGCATCAAACGGGTGAAGATGACAATATTTTGGGGTATTGATAAAGGATAAGACATGGAAATTAAAAAAAAAGGGTGAGGGGAGAGGATATACACCACTGCTTGAACCTGGTATCAAATATGGTTGGATTTGGGTTAAAAAATTGAGGAAGGGCATCAAGTTTCCTAATCAATCAAATTTTCTTTATTCTACTTTGAACCAAATTGTAAGGAATAATATCAACCTCTAGACATTTGGGGATGAAAGGGAAAGACTCCACTCAGATACTAGGTGGTTTAGATACTCAGGACCTGGGCCTCTGGCTGATGTTATGCAACGCCAGGTCCGTGGTTAATAAGGCCCCCCTCATTTATGATCTTATACAGGAGTGGGGAGTGGACCTGGCAGCTATTACTGAGACCTGGTTGGGCCCGGAGGGAGGGGTCCCCCTGGTTGAGATGTGCCCACCGGGCTTCAGAGCATTTCATCAGCCGAGGGCGCAGGGGAGGGGCGGGGTGGTGGTGGCGGTTATTATTAAAGAAGATCTTGGTTCGAGGGAAATCACTGTGCCACAGATTGCCGGATGTGAAACCCTCTTTGTGAGATGGGGTCATGGGGTTCAGATGGTGGCGGCCTTAGATCGAGTCGTGCCTTTGCGGCCTCTGACCCGGTCCCGATCCCTCGCGGCTCCTTGGTTTACTGAGGAGCTGAGGGAGATGAAGCGCCGGAAAAGACGCCTGGAGAGTGGTTGGAGGGCCATTTGCACCGAATATGACTGAACACTGGTAAGGTCGCATATTAAGACCTACCTAGTGGCGATAAAAGCGGCAAAGTCCAATTACTTTTCCGCTCTTATTGCATCATCAGAGAATTGTCCAGCGGCCCTGTTCAGAGTGGCCAGCTCCCTGCTTCAACCAGGAGTGCAGGAGGACCCTCTGGATGGCAGGGCTGAGGATTTTGGATGGTATCTGTATGACAAAATCGCTCAGATCCAGCAGGATTTGGACTCTGACTGGGTAGATCCGGGCAGGGTGATGAGGAATAGTCTTGAGAATGTTATCTGGGAAGAGTTTGACTCTGTGACTCCGGATGACGTGGACAGGATTTTGGGGAGACTTAATGCGACCACATGTTTACTGGACCCGTGTCCCTCCTGGTTGGTACTGGCTTCCCGGGAGGTCTCACGAGGCTGGCTCCAGGGAATTATCAACGCTTCGTTGAGTGAGGGTCACTTCCCCTCTACCTTGAAAGAGGCGGTGGTGAGGCCTCTCCTCAAGAAGCCCTCCCTGGATCCGGCAGTATTGGCTAACTATCGTCCTGTCTCCAACCTTCGCTTTGTGGCGAAGGTTGTTGAGAGTGTGGTCGCACAACAGTTCCCACAATTCCTGGAGGAAACGTCCTATCTAGACCCGTTCCAGTCGGGTTTCAAGCCTGGGCACAGCACGGAAACGGCATTGGTCGCGTTGGTTGATGATCTCTGGAGGGCTCAGGACAGGGGTTGCTCCTCTGTTCTGGTCCTATTAGATCTCTCAGTGGCTTTTGATACCATCGACCATGGTATCATGCTGCACCGGTTGGAAGAGTTGGGGATGGGGGGCACCGTGTTACGGTGGTTCTCCTCCTTTCTCTCAGACCGGTCGCAGTTCATGTTGGCAGGGGGGCAGAGGTCGACCTCGAGGCCTCTCATCTGTGGAGTGCTGCAAGGGTCGGTCCTCTCGCCCCTTCTGTTCAACATTTATGTGAAGCCGCTGGGCGAGATCATCCGTGGCTTTGGGGTGAGATACCACCAGTACGCTGATGACACCCAGCTGTACATCTCCACCCCAGGCCACCCCAGCGATGCCCTTGAAGTAATGGCCCAGTGCCTGGAGGCTGTACGGATCTGGATGGGGAAGAACAAGCTCAAGCTCAACCCTTCCAAGACTGAGTGGCTGTGGCTCCCGGCATCCCGATATAGTCAGCTGACTCCATCGCTGACTATCGGGGGCGAGTCTTTGGCCCCTGTTGAGAGGGCGCGCAATTTGGGAGTCCTCCTGGATACGCAGCTGTCTTTGGAAGAACATCTGATGGCTGTAACCAGGGGGACCTTTTGTCAGGTTCGCCTGATTCGCCAGTTGCGCCCCTTTCTTGATCGGGATTCCGTGTGCACAGTCACTCATGCCCTCGTCACCTCTCGCCTGGACTACTGCAACACTCTCTACATGGGGCTCCCCTTGAGGAGCACTCGGAGGCTCCAACTGGTCCAGAATGCGGCCGCGCGGGTAATTACGGGAGCTGCATGGCGCTCCCGCATAACACCGCTCCTGCGCGAGCTGCACTGGCTCCCAGTGGTCTTCCGGGTGCGCTTCAAGGTGTTGGTTACCACCTTTAAAGCGCTCCATGGCATAGGACCTAGTTATCTTCGAGACCGCCTTCTGCCACCGACGACCTCCCATCGACCCATGCGCTCCCACAGAGAGGGCCTCCTCGGGGTGCCATCAGCTAAGCAATGCAGACTGGTGACCCCCAGGGGGAGGGCCTTCTCTGTGGGGGCACCCACCCTCTGGAATCAGCTGCCCCCAAAGATAAGGAGAATCCAAGACCTCCGTGCCTTCTGCCGTGCCCTTAAAACTTTCCTTTTCCAACAAGCCGGGCTGGCCTAACAATGCCTTTTAAATGATTTTAAATTTGTATGTTTCTTAAATTTTTTGGCCAAATTGAGATATTTCCTTTTAATTTGTTCTTAATGTTTATATTATGTGTTTTTATCTGGCTGTACACCGCCCTGAGTTCCCAGGAAGAAGGGCGGTATATAAATTCGAAGTAAAATAAATAAATAAATAAATATTCACAATATTTCTAATATTCAAAGAGTCAATTCTGTATGAGGTAATGACAACAAGAAGAGTGCCAGGACATGAAGGCCCAGGTTAAGATCCATGTACTGCATGGCTGATGTCTCCAGGGTCACTTGAGGCTAGCTCATTTCTTCTCCAATAAATATATTTTGAAGAGTTAATGGATATGCAAAACTGGAGAAATGAGGTAAGAGGAAAAAAAACCATGTCTCCTTCATTCCTTGGAAAAGGGATGGAATAAATTTAACAACAACAACAAAAAAAAAATATCAAGCCATTGCAATGTTTAAAATATGCACAGACTGATTTGAATTAGGAGCTAAGACCATACAAACAGCCATGTTTATGGCTTGGGATTCTTAATGGTTTACTGTAAAGTAGAGAAAGTAGATTTAAATGGACTGAAGACCTAAAACTCTGCATTTAAGCAAAATTATAGCTGTTGGTTGGGTTGGGTGAATTAGTGAGTAAAGTTATGGAATGTTTTAGAAAGCAGCAAAGAGATGTAGTGATAACAATGGGCATTTTATCTAGATTAGAGAGCTTAACTATGATTACAACTATATACAAATGACTGTAGAATTCATGTGACCAAACATAGGAAGACAATGAGAGATAACTCATATCTTCTTCTGACTGGTTCCTAAGAGAGCTACTAAAGGACATACACATACTCATACACACACACACACACACCTCAAAGGGGTAGGAGAGGACAGGAATGGTAGCGTCATCAGTAAGTTGAGAAAAATGTCTTTTAAAATACAGCAAAGTAGAATCTAAGCCAAGTCTCCACCCCACCCCCCTCAATACGCTACAATTCTTGAAAATGATCCCTAGGACTTGTCTTAATAACACCAAAACAATAGCAAAAGGAATGAAAAGAATGAAAAAAGGAGAAAAAAAGATTCCAACTGAAACATGAGGATAAAAAGCTTAACGTATCAGAAGATCAAATGCTTGTAAGAAAGCTAGAAATATTTAAGACTGCCACAGGATCATCTTAGGAAAGGGCCAAGGCAGGTCTTCACAAAGGAAGCTCCATGACTGAAAGCAAGCTGCCTTCAGAACACCTGAAATGAAAGCCCAGATATTGGTGGCTTCTTCTCCTTCTCCTTCTTCTTCTTCTGCCACATCCATCATCGGACACTGGCGATCATGTTGGTGATCTTATTTTTATCAACAACCGCACGGAAAAGTGCTGCTGAGTTTTGTCCAAACCAGGCCCTTAGATTTTGAATCCATGATGTTCTTCTTCTGCCTGGACCTCGTTTGCCTTCAATCTTTTCCTGGAGGATTAAGTGAAGGATGACGTATTTTTCTGGGTGTCACATCACATGTCCAAAATAACATTGGTGGCTTGCAAAGTACTTATTCAGAACCTGTAAAGGAGTGATCAGGCTCCAGTGGAGAGTCAGTCTTGTTCCATCCTGATCCACAACTAATGTGGATTCCATGCCCTAGATCCAGCAGTATCTTGAGATTGCAGTAGTTCCAATAAAACAGGCCATACTCCACATAACTATCTGCAGTATTCTGGATCTGCTGAAGATCCCACAGAATTTCCTCTCATATATCTGTAGCATCTGGCACCTTGGTAGGTGCTTCCAACACAAATGTAATAGTATCTACAGTCTGCTCTTCTATTATCCATTGGCAAACAAACTGAATCGTTCTTAGTGAAGAAAGATTTCAAAATACCTCTGTAATGAAAATCATATAGAATAATTCTACTTTGAAAATGCACACTATAAATTAATGGAGAAGAATCTTCCTGGAAAGGGAAATAAGTTGTCATACCAAAGTAATCTTGAAACTGATTTTACAGAACAGATTGCATACATATAATTTTAAGACTGAATTTGTTCCACTCTGTTTCAAGCATCTTCCACGTCTTTCCTTCTGTCTTCTTTCCATTTATCCTATCTTCTAATACTTCTTCATACAGGACTTATACTTTCTTTTCATGCAATGATGGGGGGGGGGGGGTTCTTAATAGTTTTTAAATCGATTTTAAACTGTTTTAACTTGAACTTTTAATTTCATACTGTTTTAATGTGCAATTGTGCATTTTATTGTTGTGAGCTGCCCTGAGTCCATTGGAGATAGGGCGGCATATAAATTGCATTAAACTTAAACTTAAATAGTACTCTCTACTTTCTTTCACTTCTTTCCTTTTTTTATGTGTATCCCCCAAGATTCACTCTCAATTCTATCAAAATTATCTCCTATATTCAGATTATCATTCCTTGTAGCTCTTTCATTATAAATAGACCACTCAACCACTCTTTTAATTTTATATTCATTACCTCGCCATATGAATGTTTATGCTTAAACCTCATTATTTGAAACAAACATCTTTTCTAAAGGGTTACTCAAACGTCAATCACTATTCTCCTCCACTCTTGGGTCTTCAAATGGCCCAGTTGTATTTTCTTGTTTCATTGCCACTCATCTATTCATTTCACTCAGAAAAATATTTCCCCTCTAGATGATATTATTTTGAAATGTTGCACAGTTCTCCCAGAAGCATGTTTTTTTTTCCTTTTGATGTCATTATTTATTGAAATGTAAGATGCAACTATCGCCAACCTATGAACTTCTACATTCATACACACACAACACTCTAGATGATATCAATTCAGTTTCTCAATATGTTTTAGCTCTTTTATTCAGAATTAAAATTCCCTCTTCAAGGATTCACCAACTCCGCTCCCTCAGAACAAACCCTTTTCAATCAAATCTATTACTTCCTTATTTCTTTTAGCTTTAGAGACCCTCAACAACTGTTTTTATTTCATTTTGCTTCTTACAATCCATCCTATTACACTCCGGGTTGCAACCATCCATGTCCCATGCTCAGCATCAGATGGACCCATTATATATTGGCCTTCACTATGTCTTTACAATCAATTAAGGCTCTCACGTAATGCTTTGATAATGCTCCATTATGAGCCTTGGGGATACTGTGCTACATACAGGACTCCCTGGTACATCTGGAGCTCTTACAGGACCTTACTGCCATTCCAAACTACAATTACATTTTAAAGTCATCAAAAGTTGAGGAAGGTAAGAGAACTAGGTAGGTGAACAATAAGAGGTGACAAAATCACAAAAGTTGGGCAGACTGAGAAACTGAGACATAAGCAAATGCAGATAATTGTTTCTATAATTGCTTCCAGTTTTCCACGAAACTGAAGCAAAAGACTTCGTGATAAACAAGAAGCTATTTTGAGAGCTTATATTTTGAGCTGGACAAATGACCCCAATGAAATGTTAGTGAATGCTTTTGGAAAGAGAAAAGACCAATCACGCAATCATCTTCAATTAAGCAAAAAGTGTTAATTGGAAGGGCCAAGGGTTGTGCCAGGTGGCCTCAGCACTCTTAGGCTTCTCATCTTACACGTGGCTTTCTCTTTCTTCCCCAATTCCTCTGTCTCTCTGCCAACTATGATTCAGATAAAAATACAGGTGCGGCACCAGCAGGTGCATGGAGGGAGGCCAGATTTTACATCCTCATTCCATTCCTTCTCCTTTGGCTGATTTCTCTCATTAACTTGAAACCAGCAGCACAACGACTGGCAATAAGAGGATGCCTTCTGCACTCTGTGGGATCTTGACTTCCAACCGTTAAGGACGTATCGTTCCAAAGCCAAGTGATCATTTGGAGATATTTCATCCGTAACGGAAGAGTTCCTTGTTGTTAAAGGTCAAACTCTGCACTGCCTTGATGACTAGAATGCTACCCAAGTGTTTTCTAAGCCATCAGAATGGATGTGAGAGCTTGAATACCCCAAATGCTTTCAGTTGGCCTGATCCTGCTTGAACACTTCTGTAACATTACTGGATGCTGTTATAATGTGCCACGTTTTAGCCCAACTTTGCCACCTGAAACAAAACAGTTGATAAAAGAAATGCTTTTTCTGGAAATCCCAGACAGAAATCTAGGGGCAAAACACTTCAACAGAACAAAGTCTTGCCCCACTCTGACCCAAAGCCTCCCAAAAAGGAGTAGTAGGGCATTGCCATTTATTGTTTAGACTCCGTTCTTTTATTTTGTTCTTCAACATTTTAGGCCCTGTTCTTCTTTGCTTGTTAGCAGCCACATCCCACAAGCATCCCAAGAATGCATTGGCGTCATTCTCCTTTCTTCCAGTGGTTTGGCCATTCCTTTGCTAATTTAGACCAGACCTATGTGCTGGGCTGACCATTAATGAAAACCATATGAGATCATACTCTAACCTTCAAGTACTCCAAGCTCTCCTCCAAATTCATCAAGAAAAACAGAAATGCTTTCAACAAAAACTCTGAGCTTTCTCATTGGCATAAAAAGTATTTAAAAAGTGCTAAGCTGCATGGGGAGATCAAATAACACATATTCTAGCCAGGCATTTGTTTACTGTGGGTTTATCCTTCCCTATATGAAGCTCAGCTGTTGACATGGTTCCTAGGATTACCATTAAACGACTGCTTGACAGATGTCAGAATTTCTGACCAAAGTATTTAGGAGTCAGTTGGGACCGAGCCTGTATACAAATACCACAATAAATAAACACAATTTAATGAAGCAATCTGCATACAGGTAGTCCTTGACTGACAACCACAATTGAGCCCAAAGTTTCCATTGCTAAGTGAGACATTGTTAAGTGAGTTTTGTCCCATTTTACATCCTTTCTCGCCTGGGTTCTTAAGTAAATCACTGAAATGGTTAAGTTAGTAACACGGCTGTTGAGTGAATCTAACTTCCCCATTGACTTTGCTTGTCAGAAGGTCACAGAAGATGGTCACATGACCCCAGGACACTACGACTGTCATAACAACGTGTCAGTTGCCAAGCACCCAAATTTTGATTCTGTGGCCCTGGGGAGGCTGCAACAGTTGTAAGTGTGGAAAACGCTCCAAAGTCACTTTTTTTCAGCGCCACTGTCGAACAGTCACTAAATGAATTGTTGTAAGTCAAGGACTACATATTTGTAGCTGCTCCGGCGCAGGGGCCCTCGTCATCACTGGATCCACACAAAAGCTGTAATGGAAATTCTTGGACATGAGGACCCAGGCACTTATCATTTTCAAGTCACTTATTATTAACACGTTGTGTGAATCCAACCAACTGCCATCTCATTCAATACAAATCCCGGCTTGGATGACTTTGTTTCAAGCACAAACCCAGATTTCTGCCCCCAAGAAATCCCACTAGTGAAGTTGGTGGGACTTTTATTCGTTAATTCAATCAATAAAGTTATATCCCACCCTTCATCCAGAAGTTCAAGGCAGCTTCTAGTTCAGTGTCTTGGTTTTTCTTTTTTTTTTTCCCAACTTCAGCAACTCTGATAAGGCCCAAGAATTCTGGGAGATGAAGTCCACTTGCTGAGGGTGAAAAACATTCCTTTAGATGGAGCTCTTATTTTTTTCTTTTTAATCCTGTAAGAAACCTGGGGATAGAATGATGCTGAAACAAGGTCTGGCCTGGGATCACTGAACAGACCACTGAGAAGCAACCGTGCCTAGACTCAAGGGCTGCCTTTGATGTGACTTTAGGGTTCTAAAGCACATTATTCTGACCTGGTGACCCAGCTCCCTTTTTTTTTTTAATTTGATTTATATGCCACCCTTCTCCAGAGACTCAGGGCGGTTTACAGTGCGTTAAGCAATAGCCTTCATTCTTTTGTATATTTATACAAAGTCAGCTTATTGCCCCCACAAACCGGGTCCTCCTTTTACCCACCTTAGAAAGGATGGAAAGCTGAGTCGACCTTGAGCCTGGTGAGATTCAAAACTGCAGTAATTGCAGGCAGCTGGTCTTAATAACCAGCTTAATAACAGGGTGCCTTAGACCACTGTACTACCAAGGCGTCCTTCTGTGTTTTTTTGTCAAAATACGTAGGCTACATCTACTACAGATGTGGCGTGAGTATTTGAAATGTTGTCATTTTTAAAATATTTTTAAAGTAAAATGATTCAGAGTGCCAAAAGTTGTCATTTTGCAACTGGCTTTTGATGATGGGGGCTATTGCCCCCTACCCATTCAGCCCATTCCCAATCTCCCTCTGCTTTTCCTGAGGGTAGTCCAGAAAGATTAAAAAATAAAAATAAAATAAAGGAGACGTGCTAATTTCCTGAAACAGAAACCATCTTGCAGAAAGCTCCTGTTGGAGGCAGAATGGCCATGTGCCTTCCAGCAAGGAAGAAATCTTACCAGCTGAAGAAGGTTTTGCACCCCACCCACCCCCGTCAGGAGTTGTAGTAAAACAGAGGAAGACTGACATAACCTCAATGTAAATAAATAGAGGAAGTTACCCTTGGAGCGCTAAAGAGAAAACTCCCAAACACTCTCATCATTTTGAAGAGTAGACTCGTTGTCAATAACCCCAACTCTACTCTTTGGTCGAACAGTCTGCAGCCAATCCCTGCCATGTATACGGCAGGGTGTATGAAAGGTTTGGGTATGACTTCCAACATGGAAAAAGCTTGAGAGCTCCTGCCTGTGCTGGGATAAAGCACCTGTTTTTGGTACCACTGGCTCCAGTTTCTATTTGAATGGGGCAAGAAACAAGGTTGGGGACTCTCTGGCCCACAGGCCCCCAACCCTGAGCGATTACTGCTGGCCAGGGTGGATTTGATTTAAATCGAGTTGATTTAAATCACAATTTAAATCGTGATTTAAATCACTAGTGATTTAAATCACCTCGATTTAAATCATAATTTTTAAAGAGCAACTGTCATCTCTGCTACTCCTTTGACCCACTGTTGACTCACCGATAGTCCCAGTGTTGCAGAATATACAGCCTCATGCTACAGAACTAAGCTCCATTTCATGCTGAATAAACTAAATTATTTATGTATCTTAAATAGAAAACTATCTTATGATAGATTTTTACCCCAAAAGTTTTTTATTAAAATAAATTCAATAAAAATAAAAAAAAATCTGATTTAAATCAAAAAAATCCGATTTAAATAAAAAAAAATGTGATTTTTTTTTATTTTTTTAAAAAAATCATTGATTTTTATCCACCCTGATCTAAATAGAGCCATAGGCTAAGACGGAAGAAGCCACGTTTCCCTCACAGCGTTACAAGATAGGGTGACAAACACTACTAACTTTTGGATAGCTTTAAAAGAGGACTCGATCAATTTGGGGAAGATGGTGATATCAATATAAGTTTTAGTCTCAGACACACAACGTACACTTATTTAATGCTTGGGCTTCCATTCACTCTAATCATAACTCCTCTGAGCACCTTAAAAATACCCCACGTAGGGGGTATTCATTTGGGTGAAAACACAACCAAGTAGTTTTTTAAAAGCCAGGGACACGTCCTCTCTCTAGAGCAGTGTTTCTCAATCTTGGTAGCTTGAAGATGGGTGGACTTCAACTCCCAGAATCCCCCAGCCAGCAGCACTGGCTGGGGGATTCTGGGAGTTGAAGTCCACCCATCTTCAAGCTTCCAAGGTTGAGAAACACTGCTCAAGAGCCTCCTTCAGCTGAAAGGTTTTGGCCTTGACTTGCTTCTGCTGGACGTGCATTTGGGGAAAAAGTAACACCAGAGGACCTTCCTGGTTTTGTTGGTTGGTCTGGAATCGATGATAAGGCAGGCCAGGATGACATCACCTTGTAGCTTGACCATCAGCGGTCAGAGAAATAGCCTGGCTTTATGCTTCATCCTAAGACAGGGGTCTCCAACCTTGACCACTGTAAGACTTGTGGACTTCAACTCCCAGAACTCCTCAGCCAGCTTTGCTTGTGGACTTGTGGACTTCATCTCCTTTGCTGAGGAATTCTGGGAGTTGAAGTCCACAAGTCTTACAGTGGTCAAGGTTGGAGACCCCTGTCATAAGCTATGAATTTAAACTATAACTTAGCTTTCCTTGACCATGAAGTTCAGACTAAAATGGAACAGCAATCAGTAAAGTTGGGTCCATACAGCTAAAGCTAGCTAAAAGCAATAAACCATATTATGTCTTAAACTTAACTTCTACCATTCACACAGCCCTGTCTGATGAAGGCAATTTTTTTTTCTGAATTAGGCTTAGTATGGCAAGTATTCTTACTTGTTTCTTAATGGGTTTTTTTTTTAAAAAATTATGAGCATTCATATAGCCAGTTTTAATGTTTTAAAGCAATCTTACCGCCTTATCTGAATGTTACTTGTATTGTTAACTGCCTTGAACAGAAGTTGGATGGACACAAGCATACCAGCAGCAATGGCCGGAAGACTGATTTGTGGGCCAGCAAAACTCAGAAAAGGGGGGGGAGGGGGAGGGGAGTGCTACAATTGCTGCATCCATCCGTGGAAGCGGTTTTCTGTTCTGCTGCTTCATAATGTACAATGGATAATGATAGCAAGCTTTTTTTATTAAGAGTTCAATTTTCCCTTAAGGAAAATCTGTGCAGTATGACAACTTGGAAAACTGGCTTTTTAAAAAGTAGGTTATTAAGTGCAAAAAAACCAGCCTGGAATCAAACTTGGCTTTTGCTGATTATGAAGACACATCTATGGTATTTTCCTTGGTGAGAAAAACGAAATGGTTTGCTGCTCCCTGGGATATTTTGTGGCTTTTCAGCTTAGCCCAGAGCCCCAGTGCTCTTCCAGGGCCTCTCTCTCAACTACGCATCAAGTTCAACCTGCTCAGCGTATGCCCTGATTATCCTTTTTTAGCTAAGCCCTCAGCCTCTTTCTCACCTGGGAAGGTGAGACTCTGGAGATAACCAGAGATAGATTAAGCCATGCAGACACCCACAGCAGGAGCTGCCCTAGGCGACTTCCACCCTCTCCTCTTGTGCTCCGTGACAGTCATTTCAACAGAAGCTGGGAGGACCTTCCTTGTGCTGGACAGGGATCCCCGCAGGGCACCATTGGGACAGGAAGCAAAGCTTCCACCTGCCAAAGTGACTGGGCCGCCCAAAGGCCTCCTCAGGTTTTAATCAAACCATCTTGGTTAATGATTCAAGATGTTGGTCACCACCTTTAAAGCGCTCCATAGCATTGGACCTGGATACCTTCGAGACCGTATTCTGCCACCAGTAGCCTCCCACCGGCCAGTCCGCTCCCACAGAGAGGGTCTCCTCAGGGTGCCATCGGCCAAATTATGTTGGCTAGCGACACCCGGGGGAGGGCCTTCTCTGTGGGAGCCCCTGCCCTGTGGAATGAACTGCCCCCGGAAATGCGTAAGATCTCCGATCTCCGTGTATTTCGCTGTGCCCTCAAAACCTTGTTGTTCCGCCAGGCTGGGCTATCAAGGTAAAAATGGTTTTTAAAAATGGGATTTTAAATTTGGGGTTTTAAATTGAGCCTATCATTTAATAATTTTAATTATTTTTAAATTTTGTCTGTCTTTGTGCTTTTAATCAGGCTGTACACCGCCCTGAGTCCTTCGGGAGAAGGGCGGTATAGAAATAAAATAAAATAAAATAAAATAAAATAAAATAAAATAAAATAAAATAAAATAAAATAAAATAAAATAAAATAAAATAAAATAAAATAAAATAAAATAAAATAAAATAAAATAAAATAAAATAAAATAAAATAAAATAAAATAAAATAAAATAAAATAAAATAATAAAATAAAATAAAATAAAATAAAATAAAATAATAAAATAAAATAAAATAAAATAAAATAAAATAAAATAAAATAAAATAAAATAATAAAATAAAATAAATAAAATAATAAAATAAAATAATTAAATAAAATAATTAAATAAAATAATTAAATAAAATAAAATATAATAATAAATAATGTGACACAAGGGGGGAATCTATGATGGGGACGTAATCCCCTTTGCCAAGTTTAATTTAATAAAGGATAAATATCAAAGAAATTATGGTAATTCTTTCCTGGCCTATCTTTTACTTTTTGAAGGGGACTCAAAAAACCTAGTCTGGCTCTAAAGCCAGCAACTGCGCCCTAACTAAATGGCACCTCTTAGTGCCGAGGAAGATCACCTTTATGAAAATTGACATTTAAAGTTCAAAGCTCACCAGGCGCAAGGTTGACTCAGCCTTCCACCCTTCCGAGATGGGCAAAAATGAGGACCCAGACTGTTGGGGGCAAGAAGATGCTGACCTTGTAAACCCCTTAGAGAGGGCTGTAAAAGCACTACGAAGCGGTATAGAAGTCTAAGTGCTATTGCTATAATTTTTAACAGGCAAAGAGGAACACATGATGTCACAGGAATGCCTTTTGAAAAAGGATTGTTTTTGCTTTAGTTTTTGATGGTGCTAAATCAGGTTAACATTTACTGTAGAGGGACAACAGATGCGATCGCCTCTTATGCAATGCCCTCTGGCATCAATGGCCTAACTTCTGGGAAAGGGTGGCCAAAAAGAATTGAGAGAGCTCTTATGCGACCACAGGATGCCCCAATTTCTACAGGGGAAGTGAAGAGGCCTGGAAAAGATTCAGCAGGTGCAACATCCAGGTCTTCCATTATTGAGGACGTGCATTTAACTCGCACCAGAATCTTCAGAAGAAACACAGAACTGTACCAGAGGCAAGTAATTTTCTGTTTTTGCAACAACAGCACCAAAAAGAGAGAGCCTCCTGTGGATTTCTCCCAAATGAGGAGACACAATCCTTGAACAGCATTCAGGTAAGGCTAAATTCCTGGCGCCTACTTCTTGCCACTGATCAGCAGCTGGTTTCAGCCTGGATCTCCATCAACCACCTGGAGCTGGAAAAGGTAGTTTAAGGTAGGAGAAAGCTACCCAATTCTCTAAGCCATCTGGGTGGCTCTGGAATGGCCCCAGAGCAGCTTCTTCACTTTGAGGGTAGAAAGGAAATAACATTTAACCCAGCTTCACTCAAGGAGCCACTTGCCAGATAGAAAAAAATAAAGAGTAGCTGTTGTGGAGCTTAAACAGAACAAATTGCATCCTGGGAATAAGTAGTTCCTCATTTTCTAGCTGGGAACAAAAAAAATGCAACGAAGTGATCATACCGAATAAGCAACAGATCGCAGATATGCAGATTGCAAACCTTTTTTAAATCTGATTGCAAACCTGGAATAAAATGTCTTCCCAATTTTAGGCAGTATTATATACTACCCACTTCTTTACTTATGAAGGCAGTCCTCAACTTATGACCACAATGGAGCCCAAAATTTATGTTGCTAAATGAGAAATTTGTTAAGTGACTTTTTACAACTTTTCCCGCCATAGTTGTTAAGTGAATCACTGCAGTTGTGAAATTAGTAATCCGGTTGTTAAGTGAATCTGGCTTCCCCATTCACTTGGCTTGTCGGCAGGTTGCAAAAGGAGATCACCTGACCACGGCACACTGCAACCGTCATAAATTGTCAAGCATATGAATGTAAATCATGTGACCATGGGGGATGCTGCAACTGTTCTTTGTGTGAAAAATGGTCGTAAGTCACTTTTTACACTGCCGTTGTAACCTGTCACTAAGTGAACTGTCGTAAGTCAAGGACTACCTGTACTTGAACCTTCAAATATCCAATCTATTTTAAACAGAACTGTGTCCATTCCAAGGAAGAA
The DNA here is from genome assembly GCA_022577455.1 of Arizona elegans. Taxonomy (NCBI): domain Eukaryota; kingdom Metazoa; phylum Chordata; class Lepidosauria; order Squamata; family Colubridae; genus Arizona; species Arizona elegans. The sequence continues at coordinate 19,810,169 of JAKOOJ010000015.1, read as the reverse complement.
CTTACACCCATTATCCTTAGACGCCTAGTATCAGAGGTGTACTTCATAAAAACAAAAAATTGCATATCGAGTACAGTCAAAACTTTCTACAGCATGACTCAACGAGCACCCATGAGATGTGGGGGGGGGGGGAGCTCTGCAACATGAGCTAAGGGAGATTATGGGAATTCAAATCCAACGGTACAAATGTCCAAGACATCATCCTAAAGAAAGCCAGCTAAAATGGCACCCGTCATCCGTCTTTCTTAAGAAGTGCTTTTGTTAAAAACTAATTATTTTTACCAAAAAGTTGCTGCTCAATGAACTTGGTGGCTCATTTTTAATCATTTATAATAACAAGCTAGCATTCCGCCAATAAACTTCTCCAAGCAATGGCTTTTCCCACTGCAACGGCAACAAAGGTTTGTGGTGGAAGAGATGTGTCGGTGTAGCAAAAGCCCAACGGCTTAAGATTCCCCATCGGAGCCGCTCTTGCAGGCCAAGCAGAGCAAGGGCCGGGCCTTGCCCACAGGACCAACCCTTTCCAGGCCTGTCTATCCCAAATTCAAGGAAAGAGCCCGGCCGGCGTCACACCCTAATGTGAGAACTCAGAAGCCACTTGTGGGGTGGAGCACCTGCCCCTCAGCATTCCTCTTCTCCCTGCCCTGCCTCCCAGCCTGGGAATAAGATGGAGCTTCCCGATATCTACGGGAAGAAGTCTATGACAGGGGTCTGCAACCTTGGCAACACCAAGCCTGCCGGATTTCCACTCCCAGAATTCCCCAGCCAGCTTTGCTTTGTTGGCTGGGGGAATTCTGGGAGTTGAAGTCTTCCAGGCCTAAAGTTGCCAAGGGCGGAGAGCCCTGCTCTAGGACAGTGTTTCTCAACCTTGGAAGCTTGAAGATGGGTGGACTTCAACTCCCAGAATCCCCCAGCCAGCGCTGCTTTGCTGACTTTGCTTTGCTGGCTGGGGGATTCTGGGAGTTGAAGTCCACCCATCTTCAAGCTTCCAAGGTTGAGAAGCACTGCTCCAGGAGATGGTTGGTTGGTGCCACCGACCCAGATTCCAGCTGGCATCCCTTCCCAAGAGGGCCGGGGGGCATCCGACGCTCCCATCACTGCTCCCATTCTGCTGCGGCGGCCAGAGGCCAAGGTCGCCGTCCCCGGGACCGACGCCACCCTCCCCGTCCCGGCGCAACGGAGCAGAAAGCCGCCTGCACGCCTGGCTCGCTTGGCGCAGGGACAAAGCCGCCCGGCCAGGGAAGGCCGCCGTCGATCGGAGCCCCGTGGCGAAGCGCTTCTTTCGGGGAAGGGGCTCCGCTTCCGAACCGACCCCTTCTTCGGGGCATCGCCTTACCGGGAGGACGGAGAGGAGGCGGCGCTCTTGCGGACGGGAGAAAAGCGGGCGCGCAGCCCCGAAGGCTCCGTCAGCGGCCCCGGCCAGGAACCCATCACCGCCGCCGCCGCGTCCGCAGGAAGCCCGGCCGGAGGAGGAGGAGGAGGAGGAGGAGAGGCAGGCAGGGCGGCCACCCGACGTCTTCAGCGCCGCGCCCGAGGCGCCATGGCTGGGCGGGCAGCAGCGAGGTTGGCGAGCCCGTCGCCCCGCGCTGCAGCTTTCCCCGCTCGCGACGCCAGCGGGGCGGGCAGGAAAGGATGCCCGGAGCCCCCCGACGCCCGTTCACTGGCCGCGCCCGCCCCGACGCCGCCGCCGGTTGGCCGCCCGGCCTGCCACTCCCGCCCCTGGAGAAAGCGGGGGGGGGCGTCAAACAAGGCCCCATTGTCCCCGCCGGGAAGGAGCGAAGGAGCCCCGGGCGCCCCCCGCAGGGGGAGCACCGGCGGCCGCTGCAGGAAAAGGCGCCCCCCGGGGCCGAAAGGCAGCCCAAAGGCCCTTTGGGGGCGCCTGCCAAGTGCCAGGACCCGAGAAAGCTCGGCTGTCCGGTCGCCCTGGTTACAAGCACCGCTCTGAATGGGACCCCCGCCCCGCTTGCCTGCCAGGGAAGAAGGGGGAGGGGGAGGGAGAAGCCTCTGCCCCAAATACCTGCAGGAGCCCCCAGCCTCTGACCTCCCCGGGACCCCCAGTCCCTGCCCTGCTCAGCGGCCTTCGTCATCCCCAAAGAGCCCCCATTCTCACCCCGGTTGGGACCCCCGTTGCTTTGCACCAACAGCCCAAGAAGGATTTGCAAGGCAAGCAGGATGGGCAACTCTCTGCCTCTGCCCCTCCTCACCGTCCCCCGGCCTACTACCACAAAGCCAAGGGTGGGAAGAGGCCGGACCCTCCCAGCCACAATGGGAACGTTTCCCCCAGAAAGAGGCCGGGCGGTTTCCTTCTTGCAAACATCATCCCTTCCGGACATTTTGATCCCAGAACATGCATGCAGGCCCCTGGGTTAAAGCGAGAAAAATGGCTGAGCCTCTTACCAGACGGTGGTTTTTAAACCCGGGACTAGTGGACTATTGCACAATAACTGTGGGAGATGAATTGGAGTGGCCGGGATAAGGGCAATACAGAGTCAGGGGAACCTGGATACATCTTCTCAACCCGATTTTAGATCAAAGCGTTTTCCAAAAGTTGCATACTTTCAAATTGCCAGCCTCTCTGCATCAGGGCGGACAGTCAGAAGCTGAAAAAGGGAGAGGAAAAACACAGGCTGTGTTCCAGCTGAGACTTGACCAGGGACCGGCTTACATTTTTGGACAGAAAGACAGCAAGGAGGCCTGAGATGTGTAAGTGGCCTCCTGAAGGGCCGTCACAGGGCAGGGGGTGAATTACATCTCAGTAGGTAGAAATGGAGCAGCAGCAAGAGAGACATCTAGAGTCCACCTTAGGAGGAGTTTTCGGGTTATGAGAGCCTACCTCCTGGAGTGGAGGTGGGGGTCCATCACTGGGGAGAGGGGGTGTTCAAAGAAGATTGGATAGTCATTGGTCTGGAATTATTCAGAGATTTATGACATTCCAGCTTCCAAAATTGGAAACATTTCCCATCCTATCCCAATGCACAGTTCCTTTGGCCAGAGTTAAAATCAAAAACTGGGCCTGGTGGCTCAGCAGACTAAACGCATTGTGATTAACACCAGCTGCCTGCAATTACTGCAAGTTCGAATCTCACCAGGCTCAAGGTTGACTCAGCCTTCCATCCTTTCTAAGGTAGGTAAATTGAGGACTCAGTTTGTGGGGGCAATAAGTTGACTTTGTATAAATATACAAAAGTATGAAGGCTATTGCACTGTAAGCCGCCCTAAGTCTCCGGAGAAGGGCGGCATATAAATCAAATAAAAAAAAAAAAGCTTGCAACTATTTTGTAAAGCCGTAATTCTCATAGTGTTTATTTCTATGAATCTTGTTGTATGTTTTTTTTCAACCAGCACAAAATGGCCACTATTTCTTTTGATGCTTTTTTATGTGACTGGCTGATCCTAAGGAGGGAATCAGAAAAGGTTCCACCAGGCTGTGTTTCATAAAGCACAGAATAAGTGCCCGTCTCAGCCATTGTTGAGGGGGTTTGGCAACCATCTTCCTTTCAATGGAAGGAAATAAGAGCGTGCTGAAGGTTTCGCTGAAGAAAGCCTGGTCTGAGGACTTGAGCCAAGCAGGAAAAGAGCAAAGAAAGAAAGCAGGACATCCCAGGCCTCTTTTGCCAAGTCCCCCCCACCCCCACCCCTCCAGCCTTCCCAAGCCATGGCATATACTCCAAGGGCTGGCTAGAGAAAGGAAGTCTGCAATTTTTCCATGAATAGATCATGCTACAATGTCAGAATGCAGGAAACGCCACAGGAAGAGCGCTGAAAAACCACTCTGTTCCAGCCAGCTTTTCGAGTTGCACAATGAAGCAAAAGGTTACTTCGGATCCAGAGAAAAGAACACAGAACAGAAGGATGAGACTTTGGAAACCATCAATCAAGAAGGCCCCAAAGGCCTTTTGTTTCTGATGCCACCGTCCGGAGGAATGCAGCTGGAAGAGAAACACCTCTGGTTAGGCGGGGAGAGGCTGGCCAAGAGGAGTGGGGCTGGACAAAAGCACCCCAAAGGAAAGCGCCACACGGCCCCCCAGATTCACCACCTCCAGCATTTTCCAGAGGGGCAAATGTTACTGTTTTGGGCAGCCAAATCGACTGACTCTTTCAGCACCTTAAAGATTAACGTCTGAAGTGTTATGTAAATGTTTTGGGGGTCAGTCCCACAGGTAAGAGTCCAACTGAGCAGTGGGAGAGTGGAAAGGATGGGAGGCAACCAAACTCCTCTAAGGTCAGGCACAAAGCAACAGGGCACGCATTTCGTACACTGAAGAACCAGGAGGGCTAAGAAGTTGCACCCCGTTTCAAGGGAATCCTCCAATAGAGGTAGTCCTCCATTTATGACCATTCACTTAGCGACCATTAAAAGTTACCACAGACCTCTCCAGGGCTACTTATGACCTGGATTCAATCTTCAGGTGGCCACCTTCTCCCATGCCTTCTCAGGTGATCACACTGCGGGCACTCAGAAACCAGACAGCTATTTACAGTACTCCCGTGGTCACGCAACCATGATTTATGACCGTGATGGCGAACACGTGGAGCCATATCTGTGGGCACACGAGCATTGCCCTAGCTCAACTCCAGCGCACATGCATGCACTGGCCAGCTAATTTTTGGGCCTTCGGGGCCAACCAGAAGTTGGGAAACGGGCTTTTCCGGCCTCCGGAGGGTCTCCAGGGGGATGGGGAAGGCAAAAAAACAGGCCTACCGGGCCCACCGGGCTATCGCATGCCAAAAGCGGGGAGAGTGAGGAGGGGTCACACATGCATGTGCAGTGGGTAGGACGCATTGAATTATGGGTGTGGGCACATGTGCCCACAACCCCCTCCACTCTCCCCCCACTTTTGGCACATGATAGCAAAAAGGTTAGCCATCTATGACATTTCTTTGTTGCTCATGAACCAGTGTCTGTATGTAACAGATATTTACTTGTCTCAGTTACAAAACACGCAGCATTTAAATACAGAGCTGCAAAATCTCCTAACACATTTGGTAGAATCAGGCAAATATATCAGCATATATTTACAACAGATGCCCACAACACACCTGGAATCATGTGATCACAATTTGCAACCTCCCCAATTGTCTTCCAACAAGTAAAGCCAATGGGGGAAGCCCAACTTGCCTAACAACTGTATGATGCGTGTAACAAGTGCAGTGACTCACTTAACCACCATGGCAAAAATGTTATAATATCAGGTGTGACTGAACAACCATCGGGCTTACCAAAAGAAACTCTAGTGCCAAGTGTGATTGTAAGTCAAGGCCTAAAGTGGCCCTCAGTACCAACAGCAACAGCAAGAAAACAATAGGCTTCTTGGGTCTGTAGGATAGCTTTTCTGTTAAAAACCTCCAGGTTCACATCTCAAAATCCAAGAACCCATTCAAAATAAAGGAAACTTGATAGTAGACATTCACAGAAATAAGGATTAGAATGCCTTTGAGTTCCAAATCAGTCAAATCGTGGTTTTCGATAAAAGCTGCATAAAAATAAATCAATAGTTGAATAAAATCACCATTAACTTTTTTGTTAATTTCAATGGTCTAATAAGATAGCAGTGAATTGTTAATATTATTAAAATGGGGAGAAACTCCTGCCAATCCACCACAAACCAGTCCAAGATTTATCACTGGATTGGCCTTCAACTCGGCTATCTAGGCATGAGCAACCAGAAATAGGAGTATTGCCACAAACGTTAAGACCAGCCGAATTGCTCAAGTGGCTGTTAGACAAATGCATGGAAGGCAGGATCAAAGGACAGCTTTTAGAGCAGTGTTTCTCAACCTTGGACGCTTGAAGATGGGTGAACTTCAACTCCCAGAATCCCCCAGCCAGCGCTGCTGGCTGGGGGATTCTGGGAGTTGAAGTCCACCCAACTTCAAGCGTCCAAGGTTGAGAAACACTGTTTTAGAGCCACAAAGCCTAAATGGAACCCATTTAGGATCGGAAACAGTGAGCAACCCACGGGGGAGAATTCTTCAGTCAAGTCTGATTCTTGATTTATGGGCTTGATCTCTCCCCATTTTCCAATCTTGCACTATTCCAAGCTCAGGAACTTCCTTAAAATATCTGATTAGCCACTGCTGGAGACCAGATGATTGAGCTGAAGGGTCTTCAACTGAATCCAGATAGGAGATTCTCATTGAATCACAGCATTGGAAGAGACCTAAAAGATCATCAAGTCCACCCTCCTTTCCACTCTTAACATTCTACCTCTCTAAAACAATCTAATTAATTAGTTGGTTTTCCTTTTGTACTGTCTAGGCTAGACAGTTGACTGACCTAAGACAATCTGAACTCTAAAGTCATGGCAAAGGATTCAGATGAGCTTATCCACAGGAAAAGAAGAGCAATAAGGCTGATAAGGGAACAGAGCTCTGCAGAGAATGAAAGCACTGTTTTGACCCTGAAGGTGAGAAGATGAGAACCTGCTTCATAAACCTCTTGAGGAATTACAGAGGACATAGCCGTGACCTATCCTCAAGTTCCAGATGGAAAATAATGGATCGAAGTTACAGGAAAAGAGATACCAGTAGAACATCAGTAAAAATAGTTCAACAGTTTCATTAGATCCATTCAAGAAGAAAAAGGACATCCCTCTGTCTGGGATGCTTTAATTTAGGGTCCTGCATGGAACAGGGGCACGTAGATGACCAGCCTGAGGGTTGGGTTAAACCTATCAGTCTGGAGTCTCTACATCCCTGGAAGAGACCGAAGATCAACCCCCATCCCCCAAATCCATCAACTTTTAGCTGGTGCCAATTTGCTTTGATCCTGCCAGATCTGCCATCTTCGGCTTAGGACCTTGCTTGCAATCTGCCATCAACTATTGGAAGGGGGGAGGAGAGGAAATGGGCACTAAACATGTACTGGAGTAGAGCTGAGAAATAGGGAGGGGGGATGACAGGTTTGACAGAAGCCAGAGGTGTGAGAAACCAGTCTTCAAGGCCAATGAAGCTTGGGAATGGAATACGAATTGCACCAAACATCCAAGCGGCTCCCAAAACACCTAGATGGCACATCATTGGTCAAAGACGAACTGGTCAAGGGGGAGGGATGAAGGGGAAAAGTCTGTAACTTTAGCAAAGCCCACACAGATGTTCCACTGGCTGCTTTAAGTGTGGGAAGGAAGGGTACCAAGCTGCCGACTGCCAAGCCACGCATCCAGCCCAAAAAGTACCTGCAGGGCCTGTCAAGAAGCCAACAAAGCCAGTGCCAAGGGCCAAAGAGATGGCCCTGGAGGGAGTGGAGTGGAGGCCATTGAGTTCACCTCATCAACCAAAGAGAACTCCAACTGTTTCACTCCCTTAAAAGTTACAGGAAAGAGAATTTTAGTAGTACATAGATGTACTGTCTTTTGTGGATCTCACCCTCTCATAAGAAAGTCCAGAGAGAAGTGATTACTTTTTAAGTATAGAGACAGAGAAGAGAGGTTGGGAAAAACATCTGAGGGATCAATTCTCCTATGAACTATAAACCAGTCCAATTACTTAGGTTCACAGACCTCAGAAGAGACTCCTTCGATTTGCTTGAAGTTTCCCTATTTAGCATCCTGGAGAGGGTCTTTTCCCATGTGGCCCCTAGGACAGGGAAAACTTTGCTCAAGGAGGTGCATTCGGTCTGCATGTTCCCAGTCATCATCATCATCATCATCATCGTTCTACCCATTGTCTACCCACTGCAGGATGAAGGCCTCTTCCGCATGTCTCCAACCCAGACGGTCCTGAGCTTTCTTTTGCCAATTGGGCCCACGATGCCTGCTGATGTCGTCCATCCAACTTGTTTTAGGTCTCTTTTGTGGACACTTTTGATCCAGTGGGATCCATTCTATGATCACCTTGGTCCATCTGCCCTCAGTTCTTCTTGCTATGTGACCTGCCCATTTCCATTTCAATTCTTTGACTCTCTTGATGGCATCGTCTACTTCTGTTTGTTCTCTAATCCATGTGCAGGTCTTTCTCTCTCGTCTTGAGCATGTCTCTTTCCATGGCTCTTTGCGACACTCATAGCTTTTGTATGGATTGTGAGGTTAGTGTCCATATCCACTGGCAGATGTTAGAGCAGGTAGCACACAGTGATTGAAAACTTTTCTCTTCAGGCATAGGGGGAGGTTGTCCTTGAAAATTATGCTTAGCTTGCCAAATGCCTGCCAACCACATTCAACATGCCCTTCAATTTCCTTTATTGTACTGCCTTCCATTGAGATCCATTGGCCAAGGCCTATGTAGTGGTCTGCTACATCTAGTTCAGAGGTCTTCAAACCTGGCAGCTTTAAGACTTGTGGACTCCAACTCCCAGAGTTGGAGCATAGCTGGCTGGAGAATTCTGGGAGTTGGAGTCCACAAGACTTAAAGCTGCCAGGTTTGAAGACCTCTGATCTAGTTCTTCTCCAGATATTAATTTTTTTCTTTCTTTAGTGAATTTATTGAACATAACCTGGATCTTTTTCAGGTTTATTTTTAAGTTGAATGGTTCTCCTGCTTCGTGCAGCTCACCTTTGTAGCTCTTCTAGATCTTGTGAGAAGAGATCATCATCTGCAAATCTTAAGCGACTGAAATAGGCTCCATTGATTTTTATTCCATCTTTTGCCCAATCCAGTTTGCGAAATACTTCTTCAAGGCAGGCTGAGAAAAAGATAGGTGATATTGTATCGCCTTGTTGTACACCTCGTTCTATGTCGATTTCCACTTTAAGGTCATTAAAGCAAACTGTCGCCACTGTTTTTTCATAGATTGATTGTAGTAAGTTTATGTAAGCCGTGTCTATGCCTGGGTTGAACAATGCCTTGATTACTGCTTGCTGGAATACGGAGTCAAACGCCTTTTCGTGGTCAATGAAAGCCACGCCCAGAGGCATGGTATTGTTGTGCCTTTCAGTGACTTGCTGGACACCTGGATGTGACCCATCGTGCTGTAGCCACTTCTGAAGCCTGCCTGCTCCTTTGGCTGTGCATTAATGTTCTCTATATTCTTTTTGCTATTATCTTGGTAAAAACCTTGTAGACGATGGAGAGAAGGCTTATTGGGCGATAGTTCTTTAAGTCATCTTGGGGCCCTTTCTCGTGTACAAGAATCATTTCAGCATTTTCCCACGCACTCTCCCAGAATTTCGCTAAATCTCATTCACCACCACTCCTAGTGTCCATTTTTCATTTGGCCTTGGTAGCGATTGAATTGTTTTTACCCTTCTGTTTGATCCTTTCTATCTCTTCTGGCTATAAGCTGCTGGAGTGTTGCATGAGGAGGAAGGGGAGGTAATAAGTAAGTGGACAGGTAGCGAAAGAACCCAAACTGCCGGCAGAGAAAAGTGTGCGGTGAAGCGCAGAAAATAGGCTTGCCCTGTTTTTAGTGCGGGAGGAAAGCTTCTCCATCCATTCAAGTCCTGTTCGCTCACATAGGGCCGCTCTCCTCAGGGTTCCGAAGGCGAGCCAATGTCTCCTTGCTGTGCCCAGGGGTAGGGCGTTCTCTGTGGGTGCTCCCACCCTCTGGAATGAACTACCTACTGGGCTCCGGACGGCTCCTGATCTCCGCTCCTTCCGTCGGGACTTGAAGACTTGGCTTTTCAAACAAATAGGCTGACTCTGATCCCGGGTTTTATTAGTTACTATTAATTAATTATTTGGATTAAATTATGATTTTATTGTGCTTGTTTCTTAACTTGTGTTCGCTGCCCTGAGTCCTTCGGGAGAATGGCGGCATATGTAATAAATAAATAAATAAATCCCAGAGCAGAAAAGCTGGAAGCCTCAGCCCAGTCAGCCCTGGCCCAGCGGAGGGCAACTGCGCCGTTGCTGCCCCGGCCTTCTGCTCCGAACGGCGCCCTTCGCTGCCAGGCACGGCATGACCACCTCGGGATGCCCCTTCGAGCCTCCAATGCCCAAGCTTGGCCTTGCCCAGAAGGCAGGGGCATCCTGGCTGCGCTGCCCCGCCCCCGCCTCACCTGGCAGGTGCAGAAAGGCTTGCTCGTGGGTGTGTGCATGGGTGTGTGCGTGTGTGTGTGTGTGTGTGTGTGTGTGTGTGTCTTTCCAGCCTCCAGGTGCGAATTCCCTTAGGACAGGAGTGGGCCAATGTGGCTCTTTTACAACCTGAGGACTTCAACTCCCAGAATTCCTGAGCCAGCAAAGCTAGCTCAGGAATTCTGGGAGTTGAAGTCCACAGGTTGTAAAAGAGCCACATTGACCCACCCCTGCCTTAGGAGCCTTTTCTTTTTTTGCGGCAAAGATGCTCAGGCGGCCCCCCCCCCCCACACCCACCCCACTTTCCCCCTGCCCCCACCTCCCCCCCTCACTTTCCCCCTCCCCCTCCATCTCCCTCGGGGGAAACCACTCCGCGGCCTTCCGCAGCTGCAAAGCCCCCCCCCCCCCCCCCCCGCTCCTCCCGGGCCTTCTTACCGCGCGCCTCCCGCTCGGCTCCTCCCGGGCTCCGGCGCCGCTTCCCCGGAAGAGAGGCGGAGGGGCGTCTTGGCTTTCCTCCGCCCCGCTTTCAATGAGGCTTCCCGGCATGCCTTGCCAAGGCCAGGTGTGTCCGCAAAGGCCTTCGGGAAATGGAGTTTCCCGCTCTCCCCCCCCCCCCCCCCCCCACTCCCGAGGCCTTTGCAAGGCCGAGCGGGAGGCCGATTCAGCCCGGGGATTGGGCAAACTTGAGCCCCCGGCGGCTCTGCGGCCCTTCCTGCCTCCCGCAGCTCGCTTGAAGGCGTTTTTCTCTTCTTTTTAGGACGGAGCCTCGTTTTGGGTTTTTTTTTTTTTAAACAGTATTCCAGCAGTGCTATTAATCTGATTTTTTTTAAATTGACTGTATTTCAAGGTATTTTTCCTCAGCTTGAGGGCTTGTTTGAACCAAGGCGCAAAGGTTTTTAGAGCCAGATTTAAATGCTGTTCTTTTACAAAGGCACGGTGTCAAATGAAAGCGGATGGGAACGATTTTTGCCAGCTGTAAAAAATATCACAGTAAAAAATGCTTCATGTAAGCGAAGCCACCGGGATCTTTCTCGTCTACTGAACTGAAAATTCTGAGTGTTTTTGCTTTTTATTTCTGGAGAGGCCTGGAGTGGCTCCTACTGGATGTATTTGGCCATTTTTGACTTAACAACTTTGTTATACACATCCTTTCATACTCTCAAAGCTTTCATATGCCAACGTCCCAAACTGTCTCAGCACCCCAACTATTTCCTCCAGAGATAATCATTTTCTTTTGGCCAATGTATACTTAATGGGAAACCTATTTTCAGTCACTTAAGTTCCATAATTTAAAAGGGCAAATCTACTCCCCATACTTTTGAAATTGATAGTTGGGAGTTTTATTCACCCTCCAAATAAGTTATGAAATTGAATAAAGGCTGTTACAACACTCCAATTTACAGAACTTACTTTTGTGGGAACTGAACTACTAAAGCAATTTTACCCATTGTGTAAGAAATAAAACCAGATGTTGCTAAAAAGCTTCTGACTGGACATTTTATATTTCACAACAATTTATCTGCTGTGAAGAAAATAAAGCAACTGTAGTTCATATTTAAAATAACAGTGGCAGTCATCAGTAGACTTGGGAGACAACTTGTATATAGGTTGCACATACTTCCCATAAAGATTGTCCCACCATCCCCCCCAAAAAAAGAAGTTAAAAAATTCTGTACAGACATATGTACTTTCTCGACATCTTAAACTGTAGTGTCAATACTTAAAACTGCAATCATCAGAGAAAAGCAAAGAGAATAATCTGAATATTGCTACAGTCCCTCAGTAATTGGACATGATTCAAACTCTTTTTAAAAAGTTTTTTCTAGACATGCTAAGGATAGAGTATCTTGGTCAGTCCTTAAAACTATTCCTGTATAAACTTTGTACTATATAGCGAAATTTAGAAAAAATACACTCAAAAGGAAATATTTCTACTCACACTTAACATTTATTTGAAAGCTTACATTCATATCCTGAAATGTATGTTCTTCGCTTGCTTGTGGATTGTGTGAAGCAGCTAAAGTACCACGGAAGCAAACTGATGGTTTTGAAAATCTGACATCAGGGAACTCTGCCTATTTTAAAAGGCTAAAATATGAGTATGTACACTGAAAATAACAGAAGCTGTTTTCGCAATACAGTAGTTCAGATGAGATAGCAACAGGCAAATCAGCGTTATGTAAACCGTCGCCTTTGCAGAACAGAGCCTGATTCCGCTTGCTTCCAGTGTACACCCTGTGCTCTGCTGCTTGAACAGTTATGAAGGTGGTGCAGTATCTACTTTAAATGCTGGCGCAGAGGAACAGTCAGAGAAGTGGTGTTCATTTATCCCACGTCCTACGCATTACACGCTGCTCAGAGCATCGACACCTGGAAGAACTTTACCTGCACATGGTTGAAAAGACACAAGCATGAATAACTAACTTCAGCACAGCTCATTTCATCATCTCAGAGTCAAAGGTCCTTCCTCAAGCCCTCACCTCCCAGAGGTCTTTGCTATCTCCTGCTGGAGTGTTTAGAATGCTGAAGGAATAGGGGCCATTACAGAAAATTTCAGGGATTTCTGCACAACTAAGACAATCAAAAGTAAATTTCAATGATAGGTTTTCATTCGTATGTGTTATATTACCCAGGACACATTAACTCAAGAATTTGAATTAGCTGCTCCAACTGACGATGCCTGCATGGAGAACTATCGGCAAGTATGTTCTCTTCATGCATGTGGAGCAGTGCAGAGGCAGCCCACGTATTCATTTCAATGGTCATCTATTTTTGGTTTGAGTTGAGTTGCCCACTGTCTAGTATGTACGGTGTAGCAACGCATAGAGAAGGTGGCTTTCAACAAGGAAAAGACCGCCTATCGCTGAAGTAGCAGTTCAAGGGCACCAGGTAAGAAATCAGAAATTTTAACCCAAATTGAGCAAATTACATGCTGCACCAAATGTACTTTAAAATAACAGAAATCTATCTTTATCTGTTCTAAAAAGTCACACCCTAATTCTCATATTCTTTAATAATGTATTTTAAGGAGTTTAGCTACAGCTTTACTAAGCATGCATTATATCCTGAGGAAATTTTACCACCAACGTTTAGAACCACTGAGGAAAACCTACATTTTGAATGCTAAGTCTAAACTAAAGAGGACATTTCACTTTCATGGGCTCTCTCTACAAGTGCACATTCTTTCCCCTTCATTGTTAATTCCTAGGCAACAGAGACAAAGAGCCTGTCCAGCATGGCATTTCTGGTAATAATAGTTGCAGAAGACTTTAGTTTGGCTTATTTTTCAGACAGTAAGTAAAGGCAACAGAAAGACAAAATGTGTATGTATTGGGAAACAGCTTAATTACTAGAGGAAATCAAATCATTCGCAGAACAATGGAGCCCACAAAGACATAACTATATTTTTTTCCCCAGGAGGTGACAGCATTAATCTTTGCCAACAAACTAGGAATCCCGTAGCACTTTAAAAGTCATATATTTAATTTTGTCATAAATTTTCATGGATACAATTAATCAGATGCAAATGCACTACACCAATGAAAACTCACTGCATAATAAATCTGTTCCCGTTTAAGGTTCTACAAGGATATTTTTTGTTATAAATTCTTTTCGCTTTAAAATGCAGTTTGGGATGATACACAACTAATTGGTAGACTTTCACAGTAGTGATAGTGAATGGTAATCCAGGCTCATGTGTTTTAAACTGGGCTGTATTAATGGGCCCAGTGACTGCACAAAAAAGTTCTGTATGCTTATAAGAAGCCAGTTTTATCATCTTGCTCAGGCAAAGCACATATGCCTAAATTAAGCACTTATAAGAAAATCAATAGCTTAATATTTTCTGCACAAAGTTGTTGCGGCTATATGTTCTTCCTATCAACTGTCTAGACCACAAGAGCACTAGCAGCCTTCAGTCCCTTCGTGGATCACTGCTTTCCTTGTCATGGCGAAGGGGCTTGCACAGCTCAAAGAAGTTATGAGCTAAGCCATGTAGGGCCACCCAAGACGGACCGATGATAGTAGAATTCTGACAAAATGTGGCCCACTGGAGAAGGAATCCAGTATCCAAGAAAACCCCATGGACAGTACCAAAAGCAAAAAGATAGGATGCTAGAAGATGTGCCCCTCAGGTCAGAAGGTGCCCAATATGCTACTGGGGAAGAGTGGGGGGCAATTACAAGTAGATCAGAAAGAGTGAAGCGGCTGGGCCAAAGCCAAAAGGATGCTTAGCTGTTGATGTGTCTGGTGGGGAAAGGAAAGTCTAAAGAAATATATTGCATAGGAACCTGGAATGTAAGATGTACGAATCAAGGTAAGCCAGATGTGGTCAAACATGGCAAGATTGAACATTGAACATTGACATCTTGGGAATCAGTGGCCCTTGTATCTACTAATGTGGGCAAGAACCCCTTAGAAGAAATGGAACAGTCCTCATTGTCAATAAAAGAGTGGGGACAGCAGTACTGGGGTACAATCACAAAAATGACAAAATGGTCTCAGTTTCAAATCCAACATCACAGTAATCCAACCACTAATGCTGAAGAGGTTGACACTGACTGATACTATGAAGACCTACAACATTTTGTAGAACTAATACCCCAAAAAGATGTCCTTTTTATCATAGGGGATTGGAATGCTAAAGTAGGAAGTCAAGAGGCAACTGGAATTACAGGCATGTTTGGAGTACAAAATGAAGCAGGGCAAAGGGTAACAGAATTCGGTCAAGAGAATACGCCGACCACAGCAAACATTCTTTTCCAACAACCCAAAAGGTGACTTTACACATGGACATCACCAGATGATCAGTACCAAAATCAGATTATGCACTTTGCAGCCAAAGATGGAGAAGCTCTGTATGGTCAATAAAAACAAGACCTGGAGATGACTGTGGCTTCTTACTGCAAAATTCACGCTTAAATTGAAGGAAGTTAGGGAACACCACTAGGCTGCTCAAGCCTGACCTAAATCATATCTCTTATGAATATACAAAGGAGGTGATTAATAGATTTAAGGGATTCGATCTGGTAGACTGCATGCCTGAAGAACTATGGATGGAGGTTTGAAACATTGTATAGGAGGCAGCAACTAAAACCATCCCAAAGAAAAAGAAATGCAAAAAGTGAAGTGGCTGATGAGGCCTTACAAATGGCTGAGGAAAGAAGGAAAGCAAAAGACAAGGGAGAAAGGAAAAGATATACCCAATCGAATGTACATTTCCAGAGAAAAGCAAGGAGAGATAAGAAGGCCCTTTTAAATGAACAAGGCAGGGAAATAGAGGAAAACATCAGAATGGGAAAGATTAGAGAAAGACTTCAAGAAAATTGGAGCTATCAAGGGAATGTTTCATGCAAAGATGGGTTCCCATCTTTAGAAACCTAACAGAAGCGATTAAGAAGAGGTGGCAAGAATCCATAAAACTATACTGTCTCTGATAACCATGATGATGTAATTGCTGACCTTGAGCCAAACATTCTGGAGTGTGAAATCAAATGGGCCTTAGGAAGTATTACCAACAACAAATCTAGCAGAGGTGACAGTATTCCAGTTGAGTTATTTAAAATCCTAAAAGATAATGCTGTTAAAGTACTGGATTCAGCATGCCAGCAAATTTGGAAAACTCTAAGAATGGCCACAGGATTGGAAAAGGTCAGTTTACATTCCAATCCCAAAGAAGGGCAATGCCAAAGAATGTTCCAACTACCGAACAATTGTTCTCATTTCACACGCTAGCAAGTTCACGCTCAAAATCCTACCAGCCAGCCTTTAGCAATGAGATTTTATTTCCTTGCGCTCCAAGATCACTGCAGACGGTGACTGCAGCCATGAAATTAAAAGATGCTTGCTCCTTGTGGGGAAAGCTATGGCAAATCTAAGCCTATTAAAAAGCAGAGGCATCACCTTGGTGACAAAGGTGATACTCAAAGCTATGGTTTTCCCAGTAGTAACGTATGGCTGTGAGAACTGGACCATAAAGAAGGCTGACCACTGAAGAATTGATGCTTCGGAAGCGTGGTAATTGTGGTGGTGGAGAGTCCCTTGTGCTGCAAAGAGGTCAAATCAGTCAACCCTAAAGGAAATCAACCCTGACTGTCCTTTGGAAGGACAGATGCCGAAGCTGAAGCTGAAATACTTTGGCCACCATGAGAAGGGAGGACTTGTTGGAAAAGACCCTGATGTTGGGAAAGGCAAAAGGAGAAGGGGGCGGCAGGGGCTGAAAGGGTTAGTTGTGATGCAATGAGCATGAATTTGGGCAAACTCCCAGGATTATTGGAGGACGGGTTGATGGGGTCACGGGAGTCAGACACGGCTTAGTGACTGAACAACAAAAAAGTCTGTGGCAGGAGCAGTGCTTAAAGCAAGCTATTAACTCATCAGGTAATTTAAAAGAAAGAAAGAAAAAGAAACCCATTACCTTCTAGAAGTTCCAGACTGGCTCCACCTCCTGTACTAACGTGGCTAACTTTATCTTCCGTATCCCACTTTGCACAGCAGGTAGCAGTGTCTCCTCCACCTGTAAAATAGTTTGGACTATGTGAGGACACACAACTGGGCTGATACCAAAATGTGTTGTTTGTTGTTAAAACTGTTTAAAAGAAGGGTCAGAGCAACCCACTTCCAGCCAGAGGTTCTCTCCAGGTACCATTCCAAACATTCTTTGCCAGTTGGATACGTTTGACAATCCAAAGTACAATCCAAATACAAAATAAGGGCAACAGAGATAGGTGGCATCGATATTACCGAATTTGCCAATGTAAGGCAATGCCCTCTGTTCCTTCTGTGAAAGACATTGTTCAAATTGATCAAAAAGGTGATAATCAAAAACTGACACCCAGAAGAAGAACAGAAAGATTTGTACCGATAATGGTGATGCAGCCTTTGCTTGTAACTTCCACTACTTTATCCATCACGGCTTTGGTTCCTTTGGCAAACTTCTCCCACTCAAAGACACCGACCGGACCGTTCCACACAATTTGCTTGGCTCTGCCCACAGCTTCCACAAAGAGCTTAGTGCTTTCAGGGCCACAATCCAGTCCCTAAGGCCAAGGGAGCAAATGAGACCATTCAGCCCTTTCTCTGGAAAGTGCAGAGAAGAAAAACGTCTAGCAATGATTTCTTCCACTCACCATCCAGCCTGCAGGGATGCCAGAGGCCAATGTAGCTACCCCAGTGTTAGCGTTCTCATCAAATTTGTCTGCAGTGATAAAGTCGACAGGCAAAGTGATCCGGACACCATTCTTCTCAGCTTTGGCCATCAGATCTTTGACGATTTTTGATCCTTCTTCATCAAACAAAGAGTTGCCAATCTGGAAGAAACATAGACAGTTCAGTAGCAGATAAATGGTGGTGCCAGCTGCAATGAAATCAATGAGTGCCACAAAAGACACCTGCAAATATGTATCCTTAAAGAAGAAAGAAAAGGGAGGACTATGATCAAAACCTTTAAATAAATTAAGGTTCTAGAATCAATAAATTAAGGTTCTTATTCAATAATAAGCAAACATCAAGAACACTGGAGCATAACCTCAAACTGACAGGAGAGAAGTTCAAAAGTAATGCTAGGAAGTATTACATCACAGAAAGAGTAATGGAAGATTGGAACAAACTTCTAATGGAGCTGATGGGTCAATCATCAGTAACTGAGTTTAAACATGCTTGGGATAAACACATATCCATCGTCCAACAAAAGTTAAAAAAATAAAATTAAAAGGCAGATTTGATGGACCACTAGGTCTTTTTCTGACACAGAATGTCTATGAAGATTCTCAGTTATCCTGGTGATCAAAAGTGGTTTTTCTTTTGAAAAGGCAACTGGACTGATTTTTGAGGAAAAACAAGACATTTTGCTTCCTATCCCAGAAGCTTCATCAGTTGTGTTGGATGCTGTGGGAGATGGAAGGACAGTTATTGACGGTTGAGATTAATAGGTTCTGACAGGATTGGGGGATGGGTGGGAGAGAAATGGAAAAGGAAAGTATTCCTTTTTTGTAGATTTTGGGCAGTCCATATATTTTAAAAGAAAATGGTCATCAACTTCCTGCAAAAGCTACTTAAGGGCAATACAACTGACAAGCCACAATACTCCCGCTTTTACCCTGGGGAAGCCATTCATGCATATATGACTCCCCCAAATCCAGAGGGGGAAATCCAGACCAATTGTCAGCAGCATCAACTCTTATCACCTAGCACTGCAAAACATCTAATCATTTTATTAGCTCCTTTGATTAGCAATACCATTCATCACATCAACAATTCACAGGACTTTGTCAGCACGGCTTGGAAACTAAAATTGGATCCAGACGAAACTATGGTTTCTTATGATGTGACCTCACTCTTCACCTGCATTCCAACAACTGAAGCTGTCACAGTAATGAAGAAATGTCTGCTTCAAGAGGTAGCAGAACCAACCTCAGCCCAGACCATGTATGTGCTACATTGGGCCTCTGTCTGACCACTACCTATTTTAAATACAATGAGGGTTTCTACAAATGAAAACACAGTTGCGCCATGGCTTCACCTGTGTCCCCCATTGTGGCAAATCTGTACATGGAAGAGGTAGAAACCAAAGCCCTCATTCCCAGGAATTTCACCCACTGACTGGTAGAGGTCTGTGGATGATACTTGGATCAAGATTAAAATACAGGAAGTGGAATCCTTCATCAAACACATCAACTCTGTGGATGGATACCAATGGGAAGATGTTAAGGAAAACTGTCTGGCTTTCCTGGACTGTGTTGTACACATTAAGGAAGATGGAAGCCTTAATATTGAATCTTACAAAAAAACCAACGCACACTGATCAGTATTTGTATTTTAATTCTCACTACCCACTAGAACACAAATTGGGAGTGATCAGAACCCTACGCCATCGGGCTAAAAATTTGGCTACCAGTAAAGAGGGAAAAGAAAAAGAATTAGAACCAACAAGGAATCCCTCAGAGTTGCTATCCTAACTGGGTCTTCATCAAATCCCAAAAAGGCCCAGCATGACCTCCTCTACACAAGGAAGGGAGTAACAAACGAAGCAACATTTGTTGCTTCCATTCATTCCATTGCTGGAATATCTGAAAAACTCAGGAGGATTTTCAACCAACATCACAAACTTGTACATTTTAAGCCCAAAAGTGCAATAAGGCAGAAACTTGTCCACCCGAAGGATAAAACGTTTATGATGCGTGTACAATGCAGTGAGACGTGTGCAGATGTGTACATTGGTGAAACAAAACAACTACTTCAGAAGCACATGGCACAACATGAGAAATTTAATCACCAGGACACGATTCAGTGGTCCATCTGCATTTGAAAGATAAGGGTCACTCTTTTGAAGATAGCAAAGTCCACATTGTGGATAGAGAGGACCACTGATTTGAAAGAGGGGTAAGAGAGGCCATTTAAGTTAACACTGAGCAGCCCTCTCTCAACAGAGGGGGAGGGATAAGACACCACCTACCCCAATTTACAATGCAGTCCTTTTGGCTCTTCCAAGCAGATTCCACACCTCTGATTTAGGTGACCCTGAATCACAGATAAAACCCCAAGTAACCACAATGGCTTTCAGAGAATGTTAAGACCAGTTGACTGCAAAAAAACAAAACAAAACAAAAAAACAAAACAAAAACCCTTTCCCCTATTTCGCCCCTCTCCCCATTCTGTCCCACCAACTAATCTCAACTGTCAGTCACTGCCCTTCCATCTCCCCCAGCATCCAATACAACTGATGAAGCTTCTAGGATAGGAAGCGAAACATTTAGTTTTCCCTCAAAAATAAGTCAAGTTGCCTTTTCAAAGTAAAAACCATTTTAATACATTTTCTGCCATCAATTTTCTATGTTCCTATGAAGTGACTGGTGGCAGATGGGAAGCAAGAGGCTGAAGAAAATCATTTGCAGTGTGACTTCTGAAAGTTCAGGTCTAAATTAGAAGTGTTACAGTAGCTTAGTCAAAGGAGCAATATTAATGAAATATGAACTCATATGAAAAAGTAGATCAGGGAAAATTGTCTTGTATATGACCAACAACTTACTAAACATTTAACACTGATTAATACAAAGAATTGTTCCTATATATCGTATTTTTCGGAGTATAAGATGCACCTCCCCCCCCCACAAAAGAGGGTGAAAATCTGGGTGTGTCTTATACTCCGAATGTAGCCCCGCCCAGCTTCTCAAATGGAGGTCTCAGAGGCTGAAAAAAGCATCAGAAATGAAACTTCAGAAAAGAAGCCCCCAAAGAAGAGCTTCAGAGGCTTTTTTTCTGAAGCTCTCTTTTGGAGGTTTTCAGAGGCAGGAAAAAAAGTTTTTTTCTGAAATTGAGTTTCAGAAGTTTCAGAGGCGGGGGGGAAAAAAAAGCAAGGCACAGAGCTCACAACCAAGGAACCTGTTGCTAAAATTCACCTCTAGGAACAGCTGATTGAGGGTATTCCGGGAGGCTGATCCACCTGCCAATCAGCTTTTTTCTTATTTTCCTCCCCAAAAACTAAGGTGCGTCTTATACTCCGAAAAATATGGTATTTACTTTCTCTCAACTAAATACAACATTGTAGCACACAGACCCACTTGTCTGAGATGGGACACCTGTAGAAATTAAATAAATAAATACCTCCATGTTGTTAAGTACTTTGAGGAAGGTGAAGGCCATTCCACCGCCAATAATCATCTCATTGACCTTATCCAACATGTTATTGATTAGCTGAATCTTATCCTGAACCTTAGCTCTAACGAGCAGGGAGAAAAAGAGATCCAAGTTGTTAAATATTTCTGTGGAATATTTGAAATAAAAATGCTTGACAAAGAAAACAGCTAATTAGACTGTAGAAACAAGTATGAAAATAAACATGTCATGTTTTATTGTTAAATGGGAGAAACACATAAACTCATTTACTTTTTTGACTTATATAAGCAAAGCTTAAAATAGAGAGAAAGGCATTACAGAGGGACACATCCATAGACCTGGCTCTCTTTCAAGTCAAAAGGATTGAGGCTCTAAATGTATTTGACGCATCTGTTCTCCACTCTGGTTTGAAAAATCAAAACATTATGAATTATCAATACAAATAATTTATAATTATCCAAAATGTATTGAGACAGGTAGACCCTAACCCTGTTGTTCCAATCCCTTTTACAGAATGGGTTATTACCGTGGTTCTTTGGATAAAGAAATGCATTAACGGTGGGACTCTTAAAAAAGAAAACAAACAAAATAAAAAGGAAGACTCCGACATCTCCTCTCCGAAAGCTGTTAGCTGTGCTAGGCTGCCCTCTCCTGCCCAAATGTCTCACTCTCAACCAGCAGCTGAAGCTGCACATGGTTCTTCAGCTGCAAGGGTCAAATCTGGACCAAGCAAATCTCCAACCCGTTACTCACAAGTAAGCTGCCTGTAATAAAGCATTTCTGGAAATCTACTCCAGATAGCCAGAATTATGGATTTGTGTTTCTCCAAAATAAAATATAACCAGGAAGGCCACAGTTTCCTAACAGCAATTCTTAGTACCTCTGTGGGCAAATGGTTTAAGCACAACCCCAGGACTCTATACTATAGTACCTTTGATTTCTAACTACTGTGAGTTCTTTTATTTCCTCTTATTTGCAAAATGGTGGCTTGCTCAGAAACCGACACTGATTATTCAGGATGCCCTTTATCTAGAAAATGCCAGCACAAGATCTTTCCAGGGGGAATGGGACAACTTGCCACAGATAACTCGCTGCAGCCAACTCACCACGGGCAACTTGGTGCAGGAGAACTCGCCATGGACAACTCACCGCGAGACAATTAGTTGTGGGACAATTTAACAATTCTATTTAATCATTTAAAATAAATAAAAATTATTTTAATTTTTGCCATTCACATTTCATTCTGTCCCTCCTTTGCATCCTTTCTTTAATGATTCTATTCCACCATTTCTTTGATATTAATGTAACTCTTGTCCCGCAGTGAGTTGCCCTGTGGTGAGATGGCCGTGGTGAGTTGTCACAGACCCTTTCCGGACGGTACTAAGATTGCCACCAGTGCTGTTAGACCAAGATAGTAAGAGCACGGGTGATTTCTGCTAGAGAAGCCAGGGGCATGTTGACCTCTATCCCCATGTGCCCATCCAGTGGAGTCCCTTGCTCAACTGATGCCTGAGACAGAAAAGACACTCGGCCATGGATCTTCTCAGCCTTGGGAAGAGAGACCCAAATGGTTCCTGCACTTCAGGTGTTCCTGCAGCCAAACCCTTAAGTGAAGTGAGAACCAAGCTGAGCCAGATTCTGCTCTTGGTTGTTGTTTTTTTTAAAAAAAGCTTCTAGACTGAACTGCAGGAGAAGCTAGGCTCTCAGGATAGCAGGGCTTTATAGCTCAACTTCATGTTGAAGTTATACATCAGAAACCCTTTGATTCCAAGCGAGCATTTTTGAAGTAGAAAACTGTATTGGAGACGTCCCCTAGGAGAGCTCCTTGCTGTGGAAGTCAGCTGGGGAAAGCAAAACACTGGGCCAGGTGCAGGAGGGGGGACTGGACCGGACTGTCCAGCATACACTCCCCCTTTGTAGCTGTAGTGCAGGTTGTTCTGGCATTGAATTCCCTTCCCGTCAGTTTTGTGCAACTAATCTCAAAATCTGGCCCTGCTTAGGAACATTGGTTTGATATTCTCCTGTCCACTGAAACATCAAATAAAACTAAATTTATACTGCAATTCAGCATATTTCCACTAAATACATGTCTTTGAGTTAAAAATATTAATCTGCTATTTGATTTGTTCCCTTGTAAAAAAAATCCCAACATGTTTCTCTTGAACGCTGTAGGAGTTGTGTGTCCAGTTATAGTACCATCCTGGCATAATGGCAAAAGTTTCGATTTACACAGAGAACTGCTGATCAGGCAGGATATGCGCTAACTCTGCTTGAAAGGCCAAACACATACAGAACTATTTTAATTGATCCAACCCATACTAAGCCTGGGGCAGTTTTTCTTTTTTGAAAAGTCACCAAAAGACAACATGGCCATAAATATTAATTAAAAATATTTGCCCACATCATAAACCTCAACGAACTAATAATTAGAGGGGTTCCCCCCACCACAAGTTTAAGGGAAGAAAAACAAACGGTTAAAAAACCCAAACAATTTCGTTCTTACCCTCCAAGGATTGCCAAAAAGGGATGTTCTGGGTTCTCTAGAGCTTTAGCAAAATAATCCAGCTCTTTCTTCATTAGAAAGCCAGCAGCTTTGTGAGACAGATTGACCCCAACCATGGAGCTGTTGCAAAAGGGGGAAAAATTCAGTAATTTGCAATACAGATCAGCACCTGTGTCCGATGGTTTGATTCTACAAAGGTAACTCAATTAAATCAAATCTATTCAAGTCAACAAGTGGGAAAGTATTCAGTTAAAATATCAGCCGAACCACCCAAAGCCTTACTGCTATTTTTGATTTGCAGATTTTGCATGGATTAAAATATAAGAAAATAGATTTTCAAGAACCTTTCTTGTGAAATAATTTTTTAAAAATGTTGCTTACCATTTCCTCCACAAATCTAGAATTCATACTAAAAATATCGTTTGACAAAGAGAACATTTACAATATGTATGGTAGACAGTTAGGCACTTGCTTACTATGGTTCTTACAGTAGCTTTTTTAATATCAAGAGCAACGTACCCAACACTTACAGCAGTCAACATTTTTTACTGAGTTGAACTTCATTGCTAATACAAATGATAGGTTAAGGAAAACTCAACCTAATACATACTCTTGTGGGAATCAAAGTTTTGAAAAGATTAAATTATATTTTCATGGCTGCAATTCAGCTGGCTTCGCAATCCCCATTCACAGCCTGACAACAGCAATGGTGAGAGGCAATGGGTTAGAAGGCAGGGAGGTCATGATGGGCAAACGAAGGCAAAGAACACCAGCTTGGAGCCTGAGACAATGGCAGCCTCCTGAGATCACTTGCTGGGAGTGTCTGCGAAACAGAGAGTCCGTTTTCCAAACAAAATGAATGCAGCTCATTGGACAATAATTAATAATGGTGGGAAGGCCAAGGGAAAAGGGAGAGTCAACCATGCTATTTGTGTGAGAAAATATCAGAATTGGCTTCGCTATTTCTGTAACCATGTTGGTCTAGTAAATTATACTTGTTGAGAAAAGTAATGTCCTTACTTTATTTACTGTATGAATCAAGTGGGACAGTTGACATATATTTTCTCAAATGTAAAGCATTCAAAATAAAAACAGTTTATTATAGTGAGCTATAATATAATATATGCGGAGCTGTGGTGGGCGTGGTCTGTGCGTGACACATCCAGTCTGCCAGTTTGATACCCCTGTCCTAGAAGAACGGTTAATGCCACAAGGAGACTTTAATTCAGGAACCAGCGTGACAACAAAGACTCACCTGTGAGCTCTATGTGCAGTTCCAAAGGCATCATTAATGTAAACATCTCCTAATTTAGAAAGTGATGCTCTGAAAGCATCCACTTTTGCAGAATCAGCCTTGATCTGGAAGAAAATAAAAAAGTGCAAGTCAATTGACATTCATTCCTCAACACCCCCCCCCCAAAATCAAGATTTACAAAAAAGCTCCCTAAATAAAACACTGCTATGCAAACGGTGGCAAAAGGGAAACTTTCACCAGGAAGAGGATGATGAAGTAAAAAGTTCATAGCAGGTATGTTACCTGTTCACTTTGAGCTTTTTGACCTAGCCACCCATGATGCCCTTTGCTTTCGTGGTGTGGAGACAATAACCTGGTCCTTAACACCAGTAAGACCAAGGAGCTTATAGTGGACTGTAGAAGGAATAGATCAGATATCCAGCCCTTGCTCATCAATGGAGACTGAGTGGAGCAACTGGCCAGTTTTAAGTTTCTGGGTGTTATTGTAAAAGAGGACCTGACCTGGGGCGCTCACATTGCAGCCCTGGTCAAAGGGGCCCAGCAGAGATCATACTACCTGAGACTTCTCAAGAAACAACAACTGAATGGAAAACTGCTGGTGATTTTCTACCACTGCACCATAGAGGGTATTTTAACTTACTGCACCTGTGTATGGTTTGCCACTTGCACAGTGGCAGATAGGACAGTGCTCCAGAGGGTCAACTCCATTGCCCAGAGGATCATTGGTTGCCCCTCCCCTCTTTGGAAGAACTTTATAGCTCCCGCTGCCTTAAGAAAGTTCAAAGCATTCTTAAAGATCCATCTCATCCTGGATCGCACCCTATTTTTGAACTATTACCACCTGGCAGATGGTAATAAAAACAAGGACAAATAGGCTGTAAAACAGCTTCTATCCCAGGACAGTAACTATATTGAATTCTACTGTATAGTGCAATATTAACGCAATATCGGTTTTCAATTCAATTGTATAGAATGTGAAGGATGTGTGTTTGTGTTTTATTTTTAGAATTATAATATACACTGAAGATGGCATTTAATTTCGTTGTACGAGTTGCAATGACTATAAAGTGAAGTAAGTAAGTAAAAAAAAAACACAGATTAAAGAAACTTTTAAGGTGCTCCCTCTCCTAAATCCTTGGCTGTATAAACAGAGGCATAGAATCAAGATCACATGAAGTATTAGTGCTGCTTTATAAAACCCTAGTAAGACTACACCTGGAATACTGCAACCAATTTTGGTCACCGCATTACAAAAAAGTTGTTGAGACTTTAGAAAAAAATCAGAGAAGAGCAACTAAGATGATCAAAGGCCTGGAGACAAAGACATATGAAGAACAGCTGCAGGATTTAGGTTTGGCTAGTCTAAAGAATAGAAGAATTAGGGGTGACATGATAGCAATCTTCCAGTATTTGAGGGGTTGCACAAAGAAGAGGGGGTCAAATTATTTTCCAAAGCACCAGAAGGCAAGAAAAGAAACGATGGATGGAAACTTATCAAGGAGAGAAGCAACCTGGAATGAAGGAGAAATTTCCTAACATTGAGGACAATTAACCAGTGCAACTTGCCTTCAGAAGTCATGGGCTGGAGGTTTTTAAGAAGAGTCTAGAATGATAGTCTCTTATATAGTTTCTCCTGCTAGAGCAGGGGCTGGACTAGAAGATCTCCAAGGTCCCTTCCAGCTCTATTCTGTTCTACTTACTAAGGACAAAGAATTTTGAGATAAACTGCAGCCTCTACTGAGAATTGCACTGAAACTGATGTGGGCTCTTCCCACCTTTGTAATAAGCAGCAGAAGAACAACATTCTCCTGATAGGATCTGCTCTCAAATCATTAGAGGGTCTTGAGGAGGAATGGTGAGGGGGAAAAATCCTTTAAAGGTTACTCCAGCCTTCCATACTTCATTTATTTATATTTGGATAGATTTACATTTTACATGGCAGAAGGTTTCAACATTCCAATGGGATCAACCTAGATGTTGCTAAGGTTCAACTAATTAAAATATGTTTTAAGGTTATTACTTGGGCTCCTTGATGTGCATAGTGCGTTAGATAGCATCATCTCTGAAGCTGATGCCTAACAGAGCTTTCAAACCAAAACTGAAGGAGAAAGGACCACAGCAAAGGATCAAATGTCAGGTGAAAGAACCACTTCCTATGAAACGACAAGCAACAGGTTATAGGAAGAGGTTCAAGTGGGAATCAAGGTGGCCTTCAGAAGTTCATTTGCACATGTTTTTACAGCACTATATGGGTAGTCTCCACCAACCTGCAAAAGGGCATCATACTGTATAACAGTATTGTAAACTCAAAATAGTACAAGACGGAGGCGAACTTGAGGCTTAATGGGGTCAGAGATGCTAAGAAAAGAAACTGACTGGGACCAAGTTCTCTCAATGACCTTCAAGAAAATGTCAGAGGTGCAAGATAGCAGGGACACCAGAGGGCTGTCTGAAAAATATGTGGATCCCAGTCAAAGATTTCTCTTCGCACAGTATATAAGAAAACATCAGATAATAGAGCATTTTGTCAAACTTTTGTTGCAGAGTTACTTTGAATTTAGACTCCTCCTCCTTTCTTTGCTTTAATGCAAATTCCATTTCTTTTAAAGGCCCAAAAATATATTTTCATCCAAATAAACTTATTTAATTTGTAAAATTAATTTGCCACCCATAGGGTAACTCTGGCCGTCTTAGTTACATATACAGTTAAAACATAAAATGTTAAAATCAAACCTTAAAACCAAGGACACATGGGGAGGGCAGGGGCGGAGTGGGGGGATAGGTGGGATCTATTATTACTCAACCTCCACTGCGCCCATTGTTCCCCCACTGGGGCTCCAAGCCAACTGGCAGAGCCAGGTCTTTAGACCCTTACTAAAAGATAGGAAGAAGGTTGTCGTCAACCTCGTGTGTGTGTGTGTGGGGGGGGGGGGGGGGATGTTCCAGAGGGCAGGAGGAACAGCAGAGGAGGCCCTCCTCCTGGACCCCCGAGCCAGATAATATTAACTCTATGCAATGCAATCTTAACATTAATTTTTTTCCAGCATATCAGGCTTCAAGTGGGATAGAAGATGGGGGATTGCTTGGTTTTTTCCCATGGTAAAGGAACAAGGAAATGAATGAACCAACAAACACCCTTTATACTGGCCCTGATGTTTCCAACTTAAAAACTCTGGTGGATGTGCAGACACATTGCTTGGAGAGCCCTACGTCCCCTTAAGTTATAATGCCAAACAGCAGCCATGGATGGCTTCCTTTCTGGAAAAGATAAACAGTGATAGGACCCTCTCCTGAAAGTGTATTGATGCTTTCAAATTGAGTTGTCCCACAGTGCATGCCCACCCCATGGTCCTTACCCAGGAATGTGAGTATTTTACGTCACTGCCATGTGGAAATAGGGCCCTACAATTCTGCACAAAACAAGTCTATAAGGGGAAATTTAACAGTGCAACGACCCTCTCCTCATTCTTCTCAAAGTCCTAAGGACACAACTGAATGAGAAAGCTATCTTAGAACTGTGCTGCAGAGAAATTAGTTATTCTTCCTGTTACATTAACATCAGAAAGCATGAAGTATCATTAACAGATTATCAAACATGGCTTAATTACCTGTCTAATTTCTTTGAGAGGCACACAATATGACACTTGCGTCTGTCAATCTCACCTTATTGCCTGAAGCATCCTTCCCTTTTCCTTCTTCTTCTACATGGAATCGGAGGTTTTCCAACAGAATAACGGAGCCATCTGCAGGATTGGCACAAGTTGACTCTACCTCTGAACCCACACAGTCTTTCAGGAATTTGACGTCTCTAGAGGTGAGCCAAGATTTAGACTCAGTTTTTGAAGCTGAAAATATTTTATAGCATTTCTATTACAGCCTTGATATCTTACCTGCCAAGCAGTGATTTGAGTTCAGCTGCTACCGGCTCCAAAGAGAATTTATCAGGCATTGCAACTCCGTCAGGCCGGCCCAGATGACTCATCAATACTACAGATTTGGCGCCATTGTCCAGACAATGCTTGATGCTCGGGATTGCTGCCTTGATTCTATGAAATCAGAAGAAAAACTGGAAAGTTTAATTTACGATCTTCATTAGAAGCACCTAGGAAGGAAAACTCTCATGCTGTGTAGGTAAATATTTAATACAGAATGATCTATGGGCTCTGCCTGCAATATAAGAGTCTGTGGCCGTGAGCCGTGGTGGCTCAGTGGTTAGAGTGCAGTACTGCAGGCTACTTCTACTGACTGCCGGCTGACTGGAATTTAGCAGTTCAAATCTCACCAGGCTCAAGGTTGACTCAGCCTTCCATCCTTCTGAGGTGGGTAAAATGAGGACTCAAATTGTTGGGGGCAAGAGGCTGACTCTGTAAACCGCTTAGAGGGGGCCATAAAGCCCTTGAAGCAATATATAAGTTAAGTGCTATTGCTGTGGGTCATGAATGGACAATGAAGCTTACAATCACTTAGGACTGTAGTTCCAGAGGTAACAGCCAGCATACCTACCTGTTAGTAACCAAATTAGAGGCAACCCTCAATTTACAACCACAATTGAGCCCAAAATTTCCACTGCTAAGCAAGGTAGTTGTAAAGTGAATTTTACAACTTTCTTTCCGCTGTTATTGTGAATCACTGCAGTTGCTAAGTTAGTAACAGGGTTGTTAAGTGAATCCGGCTTTCGTACTGACTTTGCTCATCAGGTCAGAAAAGGTGATCATGTGACCCCAGGACACAGCAAGCGTCACCAATACGAGCCAGCTGCCAAGCATCAGATTTTTGATCACGTGACCATAGGAATAATGCAATGGTCGCTAAGTGTGAAAAACGGTCATGTCACTTTTTTTAATGCCGTTGTAATTTTGAATGGTCACTAAATGAATGGTTGTAAGTCGAGGACTACCTGTATAAATCAAAACATCTAAGGTCACCAATTTATGCTATACATTATACCATCACATGGTCCCTTGCCATCAAAATCCTACCTACCGAATCTTCTTCTGCACACTAATTTGTACATCTTGAACTGCTGGAAGGAGTTAGACTACTATCTAATTCAGAAGTTTCAGTAATCCTGCCACACGTAAACCATTTTGATCCTATAAACATTATCATGACTATTTGGTGCACAAAAGAGGAGCTCTTGGGCAAGTTGACTATATATTAATTCTTATGACTGTTAACTCTACAAAAAGACATTTTCAAACGACTGCTTAAAAAGATAGCAAAATATTTAAAAGCCTGATTTGGAGATAATACTGATTGATGTTTTTAACAGATTAACAGAGATGGAAAGGACCTTGTAGGTCATCTAGTCCAACCCACCACCGAAGCAGGAGAGTCTAAATCATTGTTGACAGATGGCAGTCCAATCTCTTCTTGAAACTAAAATAAAAAAAATTCTATGGTCTCATATTGACTTGCAATCCACTGGAATAAACAGAACTACCCAGAACTCTTAGGAGTTAAAAAAAAATAACCACTTACCTTTGATTGTTGGTTATTTTGTTATCCTTCATTGGTACATTGAAATCAACCCTTAAAAAGAATAAGATAAAATGTTACTGTTATAAGCAGATTAAAGCATTGCATTGACAATAATAAAATCTTACAAGATTTTTTAAAAGGGCCTACATCAGATTATATTTGGGTACAAAATGACCAGATATTGCATCATGCTAACAGTGCCATTCCTAGATACCTAATAAACTAATTAAGAAAACTATCAGTAAATGTCTATGGAGATTCTCAGTCCTCCAGGTCATGGTTGTCCCAAAGGTGCTTTTTCAAGAGGCAACTGGACTTTCTGGGTTTTCTTTGAAGATGTTTCTCTTGTCATCCAAGAAGCTTCTTCAGCTCTTCAGAGAAGAGAAACCAGAAAATCCAGTTGCCTTTTGAAAAAGCACCTTTGGGACTATCAGTAGAGTAAAAACGTTTTAAAATAAAAGACAGGTTTTGGACTTCAGGTAAATTGTTATGGTCAAAGTTTAATGTACCATTATATCTGCATTTCTGTTGCAAACTCTAGTTTTCTTGGCTAAGTGCTTAAACTTCTATTTGCTGTGCCTTCCCCCAAATGTCCACACCACCAGTCTTTTGATATGTAAAGCAGGGGGTAGATATGTGGATCAGACCTACTGGCCAGCTTTTAAAGGCCATTAATTACGCCAGTCTCAGCTAGAACTGAGGATCGTCCCTGCTCTACACAGCTTGAAGGTGCTTCACAGTCCATTTTTACAAAGCCATGCTTTCTGCCTCAAAGGGGAAGCAACTGGAAATTATGTTAAACAGTATAAACACGAAGACACAGGTTGTAAAGTTGAATTTTGTCATGAGCAATTGAAAAAAGCAATTTCAGGAGATGTCTTGGCTCTGAATGTATGATCTCAAAATAACAATCCCCATATTTTCAAAGAGACAAGCGAAGCAACAGATCACACCTTTTTTCACTTAATTAACTCTAGCATGTAAACACTATTTAATATAGTAGTTAAATAAAAATTGGAAACCATAACTGAAACAAAAATAATTATTTGATGGGGACAACTTAAATATGTAGAAGAAGCCAATAATTCAAATAAACTTAAATATTAATTGGATAGCAATTTAGGCTATAAATGTAGGTGTGAGATGGAGAAGATGCTAAACAAAGAGAAGAGGTTGATTTCTGCCATCTGAATCAAGACTCCATTACTCCATAGGATCAGAAATGGGAAATGGGAAACCCAGAGCTTTGTGAATCAGATTCTCAGACTCTGTCAGAACAGAAGGGGAAGTACACCCCCCCCTTTTTTTTAAAGTGGAAGGACTTTGATCCAGATTGCAAGTCGCCAAACACTGGGTATTAGCACAAATCATTTTGAGAAAGAAAAAAATGAATTAACGAATTACGCCAATGCACATTGTCCCTGGGACAAAATGTTTTTGAAAGACAAGAAATGAATCATAGGAGGTTAATTTATGATCTGTACTGAGGGTTCCAGAATCAAGCTTGCATGTTTTATGACAAAACTCCCGCCATCCAACCCACTTTCAGCAATGCATTAGAAGGGGTTGTCACTCGGATGTGGTTAAACTGCAGCTCCTAGCAGGCAGCACTTGCATGTTCAATACTGAGGGATGTTGGCAGTGATACTGCAAAATCTGGCAGCATATCCATTTTATATGTAGCAAGCAACAGGAAAAACAGCCAGCCCTCAAGGCAAGGAAAAATACTGATGTGGATGTAAATTCCTTTCTCTCTTTACCTAAAAGAAAAAACATCTTGAATAGGGAAATGGCTTCAAGAGAATAATGGTAGAATGCAAAATCCGAGCTAGTCCTCGATGACCTTGAGCAAATGTTTCATTTATTTTAAGATCTTAGTCTTAAAACTATTTAAAGCATCATCTCCATTCCACACAAAACTGCACAGTTGTCATAGTAGTTGTTGGTTTCCTTTTCAGGCACAGATTTAAGCAATTAGTTCTTTGTTTCAGTACTATTTTGCTAACGAGACTCTCAATTTTCAATGGCAGATGGACCATTATCTATCTATCTATCTTCTTGTGCCATATCTGTCATCGGACATTGGCGGTCCTATTTTTAGCAACAGCTGCACAAAAAAGTGCTGCTGAGTTTTGTCCAAACCAAGCTCTTAGATTATCTATATACCATTATCTATATATCGATTAAATCAAGTCTAGGGCAAGAGGATGACCCTTTCCCATTTGCACAGACCCTCCCTCCCCAGTTCTGGCACTGAGACGCTTGCAGGTCAATCAAGCCCTGAAGGAAGGAAGTGCGCCTCCCTTGCCAGCCAAGCCCCCCCCCCCGCCCCCCTGGGCATGGAAAGTCTGGTTCCTTCTTTGACCGCCCTTATGCGGGCTTACTTATGAGGGAAGGTACCTACATCCTGGCTACACTATATACCAGCCTCTTTTATTCCGGAGGCGCCGATTGCAAAACTCTTGCCGTTAATCCGCTGTATTGTAGGAAGCGGGTTTATGGTTTTATTTTATTCCTTAACGCAGGGTTCTCCAACCTTGGCCACGTTAAGCCTTGTGGACTTCAACTCCCAGAATTCCCCAGCCAGCTTTGCTCCCAGAGGAATTCTGGGAGTTGGAGTCCAAGGTGGAGACCCCGCCTTAAGAGTTCTTTCCATGAAAATATAAAATTGAAAATGAATTACAGCAGCAAAAAAGGGATGAAGGAAGGAAGAAGAGAGAAGGAAGGAGAGAGAGTGAAGGAAGAGAAGGGAGGAGGGAAGGGAAGGGAAATTAGAGTAGGAGTGAGGGTAAGAGAGGGAGGAAGAGAGGAGAAGGAGAAAGGAAGAGGAAGTAGGGAGGAGAAGAAGAGGTGGGGAAGAGAAAGTAAGAAGGAAAGAAAAGAGAGAGGTGGTAGGTTTGAGGAGAAAGATTGCTGTACAATAAAAAAGATTTAATTTAATTTAATTTAATTAATCATATTTCTATGCCGCCCAACTCCCAAGGGACTCCCAGGATGAAATGGAAGAAAGGCAACCCCAAAGAAATATAAAGATATGAAGATAAAGAATGAATTGTTTAAAGAATAAGAGAGAACAAATATGAATAAATAGCAATAATTAGAATTTAAGGGCAAATGAAGATGCTGTTTATGTAAGCAAGCCTAGAAATAGAGAGACATGAGACATGATTTTGAAAAAAGGGGAAGAAAGATTTTGGCAAAAACTGTAATTGATTAAAATGTATTTGAAAATAATAATAATAATAATAATAATAATAATAATAATAATAATAATAATAATAATAATAATTTTATTTCTATACCGCCCTTCTCCCGAAGGACTCACGTACAGCCTAATTAAAAGCACAAAGACAAAATTTAAAAATAATTAAAATTATTAAATCATTGGCTCAATTATAAAACCCCAAAATTAATTTGATTAATTGTATAAGATAAAATAGGGCCAATGCTCTGTTCAAAAAAGATAGATGGGTGAATGGGGGGGGGGAACCAATTAAACTTTTTCTTTAAAAAAAGAGTTCTTTCCACGCGTGGATGGGCGAAGGGCCCCTTTCTCCCCCTTTCCTCGCGGGGGGGTCTCTTGAGGTTCGGCGCCCCCCCTCCCCGGAGCCCCCCCTCCCCTTCGGCAGGGCAGTCCCCGCTCGAGCCTCACCTCATGACGACGCGCTTGCCCTTCACGTCGACTTTATCGAGGGTGAGCTTGTGGGAGAGCGACATCTCGGCGGCTCCGGCGAAGCAAGCGACCTGCGGCTGATCGGCGAGCGAGCGAGGCAGGGAAAGAGCGCGGGAGGCCGCGGGGCTCTTCGGCAAGGTCGGGGGAGGCCACGCCCCGCCTCCTCCTCCTCTGGATAGGCTGAGCCGCCTCCCGGGTTTCGCGCGATTAGCCGAGCCTGGCCGTCAATCTCGGGCAGGCGGTGGGGGGCTGCTTTGGCCGATTCGGAAAGTCGCGTTTGGCCTGGTCGGAAAGCTCCGTTACCCCCACCCCACCAGCGCCTTCCTTTTTGCCGAGTCCGGATTGGTCACCGTCGGCGTCGCTCACGGCGCTGTGTGTTCAGGTTGGACGGTTTTCTCGTCCAATAGGGTTGCTTTCGGAGGTCAGCGGTGGGAAAGTTCTGCGTCTGTTGGGGAGAGGAGAGAGGGGGGGGGTCCCTTTGAAGAGCATGCGCAGTTTTGCCTTATAAAGGAACCAAAGGCTTCATCCAACCATGGAGGTTTTTCCCCCCTTTTCCCTTGTAAAGTCCCCCCCCCACTCTCCCTCCTATCCTTAACTCTCGCTGACCCCGAAACTCAACTTGAGTAGAGAAAAAGACCAAAAAGTAAAACCTGGGTCCCTTCCTCCTGACACCTACACAAATTGCCTGTTCTTTCTTTCTTTCTTTCTTTCTTTCTTTCTTTCTTTCTTTCTTTCTTTCTTTCTTTCTTTCTTTCTTTCTTTCTTTCTTTCTTTCTCCCCTCTCCCTTCCTCTCTCTCTCTTCCTTCCTTCCTTTCTTTTCCTTCCTTCCTTCCTTTCTCCCTCATTCCCTCCCTTTCTCTCTCTCCCTCCTTTTTCTTTCTTTCTTCTTCTCTTTCTTTCTTTTTCCTTTCTTTCTTTTTCCTTTCTTTCTCTCTCTCTTTCTCCCTTCCACCTCTTTCTTTCTTTCTTCCTCTTTCTTTCTTTCTCTCCCTCCCTCCCCTCTCGCTCCCTTGCTCCCTCTCCCTTCCTTCCTGCCTTTCTTTTCCTTCCTTCCTCCCTCCTTCTTTCTTTCTTTCTTTCTTTCTTTCTTTCTTTCTTTCTCTCTCTCTCTCTCCCTCTCTCTTTCCTTCTTTCTTTCTTCCTCTCGCTCTTTCTTTCCTTCTTTCTTTCCTCCTTTCTTCCTCTCTCTTTCCTTCTTTCTCTCTCTCTCTCTCTCTCTTTTCTTTTTTTCTTTCTTGATCCATTGTCAATTGCACCCTGCTGTTGGTGCTTTGCTTTGATGGATGCCGCAAGATAAAATGAGTAAAACAACTCGCAAAAGTCTCTGGTTGCTTATGTAATTGACTCATTGTGCTGTTGGCTACTTTTTTATCCATCCTGGAAAACGGAAAAAAATTTGTATTATGAAATGAATCCATAATTATTGTTAAAACTACTGAATCAAAGTCAAAAATATTGCATTCCTTGATATTCTTCTTGAAACAAATTCATTGCTACCAAGTCTGCATTTCACTTTTCTTGCCCTTGGTGCAGACTGGACTCAACTGGTCAAATTATAGAGAGTAAATTAATACCTTGGGTCAAGGTATAGGTGGTCAATATAGAGAGAGGTTAAATGTCCATGGAGCTTCTCCGGGTCGTGGTTGTCCCAAAGGTGCTTTTTCAGGAGGCAACAAAACTTTCTGGTTTTCCTTTGAAGACATTTTGCTTCTCATCCAAGAAGCTTCTTCAGTTCTGACTGGATGGTGAGGAATGGAAGAATTTATACTCCTTGCAGATACACATTTTGGACAGAGAGGATGGTTGGTTTGAAAGAGGGGTCCAAGAGGCCATCTATGTCAAAATTGAACAGCCCTCCCTCAACAGAGGAGGAGGGAATACGACATCAACTATCTCCAATCTTCAACACAGTCCTTTCAGCAGTTCCAAGAAGGCTCCACACCCATTTGCACCACTCAGGTGACGCCGAGGGCACAGGCAAACCTCCAGGAAACCATAACAACCCACTAAAAGAATGCAGATGACCATCTGTCTGCAAGGCCTATACAGTAAATCCTTCCATTCCCCTCCAGCCAGTCAGAGCTGAAGAAGCTTCTTGGATGAGATATAAAACATCTTCAAAGAAAAACCAGAAAGTCCAGTTTCCTCTTGTAAAAGCATCTTTGGGACATAGATAATGGTTGGCTTTCTATTGTGTACATAGGGTGCTCATCTGATCTACGAAAATTAGGTCAACTTAGGTGGTCAACCATGGATGTTTTACTGTATCTAGTGGAGATGCTGATTCTCAGATTGTTGTGGATTCTGTTCATGTTCTAATGGAAGATGTAAACAGTATAAAGAATAAAATATATGTTGATATAAAACTTCTCACAGTTTTCTTATCAGCTCCAGCTCCACACCAAACTCTAGTGCCAGAGTTTGGAGGTAACAGCATCACTAATCTCAACCTTCTCTAAAAACTATTTTCCTTGATGGCCAGGTGAGTTGACCTTCCTAACCTGTGCATTTATAAATAAGATTTATTGTTACTGTTTACTCCTAAGTAAGATTTAAATAAAAGTGGTATTCTGCAAGGAAAATTGCAACATTTAACATTAGCTTCATTTTCAGAATACTTTGAGGCTGCCCAAGTCTTCTTGGGAAATAAAAAATGATGTTTGAATGCAAAAGTGATTGTGAGAGAAAAAGAAATAGTACAAGCAACTCATAAAAACGGGTTAAAGGAACTTGCAAGAACTGTGCATTCCCATAAATTGATGGAAGCTATTTTGTGAATAGATAAAGCTTTTCACACAGCAATATGCCATAGCGTCCTTTAAAGTAGCCTGCATTTCTTAGCACACTTTTTAAATACCCTCTTCAATTTCACACATAATAAAATAAGCACAGCCAAGTCTTTAAGCCAGAGTTCCCCAATCTTTCTGGCTTTGTGGACCGGTTGGGGGTGGGGGGGAGGGGATGGTTCGGTGCGCACCCTCCGATAAAGTCGATGTGTAGGCAAGTGTGCCCACACGCCCAGCTCCATTTCTGCAAGCAGCAGGCACGTGCATGTTGCTCACACAACTGGAGATGTGTGTATGTGCGCTCAGCCATCATTTCTGCAGCCCGGTTCCGAACAGTTGACAGCCTGGTAGTGGGCTGCAGCCCAGAGGGTCGGGGACCCCTGCTTTTAGCAACCTGAGTTCCATTAGCAGCGGTTTCTAGATTGTCCTGCATCAGCTTGTTTTATGGACCCACGTGTTTGGGCTTTGCTAAGATGCTGCTTTGGTTATGTTTCCTTGACAGTAAAATGGGTGGCAGATAAATTTAATAAATAAACATTCACCTGTAAAGAGAGGAACATAGTCCCATCACTGTCATGGGATGTCATGTACTAGCCTTACGAGTCTCGATTTGTGGCAATGATTATTGCTGTTTTAGGTGAGTGTAGGGCGCAGACAGTAGACCAGAAATGTTCCTGGTTCATCTGTTGAAGAAAATTTACACTGCACTCTAGTTGCCAGAAAAATATTGATTAAAATTGAGATATTTCCAGTTTTCACATCTTGACATTTCTAGAATGTAAATGTCTAGAATGTCATTTGATTTTTAGATAGTAATATTTGTAGATATACATACTGCTTACAATCAAACGTTTAAAAGATTCCATACATGGAAATAGTCAGGAAATAATGTCTACAGCAACCATCACATGAAAAATTAGTTACATAAAAGGAGTATCATAATGCATACCTAAACAATGTATTTATTTGGAAATGTGAAGTAGATTACATATTTGATGACAAACTCAATATACTTGTTAGTTTATTGCCGGAATACGTTTGATACTAGTAACTGTATAATGGCAACCAGAAAAAGAATGGAGGGGAAAAAAGACTCAGAAGAGCAACCTGCAGAAAGAGAAATCATGCCAGATTTTCTTCACTGTTATTTGAGCAAATGGGCAGTATGCTAGAAACATTTCTAACTGAATCGACAGGTTTTGAAAAAAGAATGGAGAGACTCATAAAAGTGGAAATGGAGATGAAAGAAGATGATAAGCTGTGTAAAACAAGTGTTTGAAGTTGTAAAACCGATAATAAAGTGGACATTTTAGAGCATAATATAGACAGAGTTGGAAAGAACTAGAAAATCTGGCTCACAGATGGTGATTACTTATAAAGAGCTTCTTATTATGGAAAGGGGGGTAATGTATTTGAAATCTTTAGATACATTGAGAGAAGAAGGTATAATTTATACATGGTTTCAGTACAGTCAACTTCAAGCTAGATGGAAGGAAGATAAAAAAACTGGCTTTGTGCAAAATGAGGAGAATTTGGTAAAACAAATTAGAGATCAAAAACAAATGCATATTAAAAGGTTGTATAATGCTTTATTGGAAATAGACTCTGAGACGGAACTGGTTAAAGACTGTATGATTAAATGGGCACAAAACTTTCAAGAGCCAGTAATGATGGAGACTTGGGAAAAGATTTGGATTAGAAATGTGAAATTTACACAAGCACAAAATTTAAGAGAAAACTTTTATAAAATGTTTTATAGATGGCACTTAGATCCTAAAAAATTATCATGTATGTATCCCAATGTGCAAGCTAAATGTTGGAGATGTGACTGTGATGATGCAACTTATTATCATATATGGTGGACTTGTAGAAAAATCAAAGCATTTTGGATAAAGATTTGGTGGGTGATGCAGAATGAAAGATGATGACACCTTTGTGATCTGGCCACATGGAAGAGACAAATTGGAAAACTTCTTAGTATATTTGAACAGCCTCCATCCCAAAATAAAGTTCACCATGGAGATAGAATCAGAAAACCAGTTACCTTTCCTCGATGTATTAATTTATAAAAAATCTGATGGCACCTTAGGACATACCATCTATCAAAAGAAGACACATACGAACCGCTATCTCAATGCCAAATCACACCACCATCCAGCACAAATAAACTCTGTTGCCAAAACATTAATCACAAGAACTAAACGTCTGGCTGATGAAGCACATTTACAAACAGAATTATATACACTAACTAATGTACTGACATCAAATGGGTTCTGTAGAAATAAAGTCATCAATATGATCAAACATACAACACCAAGACATAATAAAAAACAACAAGAGGAACAAAACAATGGGAAAGCCATCTTGCCCTATATAAGGGGAACAACAGACAAAATTAGCAAAGTACTACATAAACACAACATCAAAACCATATTTTGCACAGATAGAAAGATATCGTCCATTCTCAGAAACCCCAAAGACAAAATAGAATTAGAAGATCAAGGCATATACGAAATCCCATGTGCTTCCTGCCCATCAACATACATTGGACAGACCAACAGAAGAATGAGTGTGCGCATCGAGGAACACAAAAACTCAATACAAAAACAAGAACACACATCATCATTAGTTCAACATATAAATACAACAGGACACAACATTAATTTTAATAAAACAAAAACAGTTGCAAAAATAGAACATCTCAATGGCAGGATAATCAGAGAAGCAATAGAAATGGAAAAAAGACCATATTGCATGAATAAACGGGATGACACTGTCAGGGATAAATGCCTTGCCTCTGACCCAGAGCTAGAGGTAGGGGGGCTGGACAGGCCAGCCCACAAGGTACACCCTAACCCAATAGCCCCTCCTTACCTTAGCCACGCCCAGGGGGTACTTAAGGGTCAGCCATGCGGTCCTGCTCCAGTTCCGGAGATGTACCTGTATTGATGAGATGTCCAGTCAATAAACAATAAACGATTTAAATCAGAACTGCTTGTTGGAATTATTGGGCACGATCCTCGAACATATCTAACAAAATGGTAGCAGAGGATGGTTCGGCAGCCCAACCCAAACATTCCACAAGCATGCAAAGGACCAAGACGGAAAGGATGAACACCAGAGCGTTCACCAAGGAGATGGCAGAACGACCTGCCCAACCCGAAGACACCCGAGGAGAGGCATCTGAAGCAAGTGGCCTACTCCACCACCCACGCACCCCTGCCAGACGCGGAGAGGAGTGGGACGAACACGAGACCCCAAAAGGGGAAACGCATGACCTAAAAGGAAAACTCCTGGACCTGATAGATTCATCGCAAAGCAACACCGACCTCATCGCGGAACTACGGAGCCTAATCGAAGGCTGCGAAGCAGCGAGTGAGGAAGATGAGGATGAATCCGAATACAGCGGCGGAGAAGCGGTAAGGGAGAGAAACCCCCCACCAAAAACCCGCCAAGGGAGCCGAAGGGGTTTTCGCGCCCTTTTCACGGCGGCCATCTTGGGAGGCGGCGTCATCAAAAATGGCCGACCACCCACCAATAGATTCCCGAGATTTAAATCTCATGGCGGGAATCGGGG
This sequence comes from Arizona elegans, assembly GCA_022577455.1. NCBI lineage: Eukaryota > Metazoa > Chordata > Lepidosauria > Squamata > Colubridae > Arizona > Arizona elegans. The sequence continues at coordinate 19,770,331 of JAKOOJ010000015.1, read as the reverse complement.
CCTACCCCAAGGTAACCCCCCAAGAATGCCACAAACAAAGAGGAAACCCAAGGCCCAAAGCCACAGGCTCGCCCACCGAGCCCGAACTCAACAAGGCAATCGAATTGATCGCCGCGGCCCTGGGGGACAAGATGAAGCTACCGGACACGCACCCCGGTGCCAGGCCCAAGCGCAAAGGGGACCCTAACGCGAGGAGGCCCGACACCGACACCCATCCCGAGGGACCGATCACCGCCGCGTGGACCCAGAGCCACCCAGGGCCCCCAGGAAGCCTCCCCTTAAAAACGGAACACCGGAGGCGATGGGACTACTCACCGGACCTACGAACTGGACCAGACCCATGGCCCGCGGGGCCATCCACCGGCAGGGGACGTCCATCGGCGGGCAGGGGACTCGGCCCGACACCCGGAGGCGACACCCGCACGAGGCCGGGCCATCCAGGACCATCCGCGGCCCCAACCGGACTTCAGATCCTCGACGACAATCCTCACCGCTTCCCGAGGCTCCAGACGACGAACCACGACGATCCCCGACGAGCAAGGCCGACCAAGGAGGAACCGAAGGCCCATCCGGAGGATTGGGGCCTATGCCAGGGAGCTACGGGGACAAGCTCCTCACTCCACGGCGGCTGGGAAGAAATGAACTTCGCGCACGCGCAATGCGCCCCTGTAGGAGAAACGGAAGAAGACATAGAGCTACACCGACGCATGCACACAGAGACAAGTCAGTTCAGACTCGCCACAGTCGTTCCCCTACCTTATTGTGAGTTCCCTTATGTGAGGAACCATGGACAGCGACATAATGTGAGTAACTTAAACTATAACTCAGGGGCTTTGCCAAGTGACTTCCCCAAACTAAGGCTAGATGGGGAGAATTTCCTGGACTGGAACCAACAGCTCCAGGTCACCCTACTCAAAGAAGACCTACTATCCATAGTCACTGATCCCCCCAAAAAGCCCTGGACCTTTGAGCTAGATTGTACCCATCATAAAGCATACTGCATTGTTATAGCTAGTATCACCCCCAGTATTTACCCCAGCATCAGGCATCACCTGACTGCTCTAGAAGTAATACAGAGGATGCACAAACTATTTTACTGCCAGAGTGTGGCAAGCACCACCAGGCTATCCAGGGAATTCTATGCCACCAAACACAAAGCAGGGACCCCAATGAGTGAACATCTATTATCCCTAAACGCCACCAGAGCCCAGCTGACACAAAGGGGGGAGGTCATAAGCGAAAGGACCATGATAAGTATCATTGTGAACTCCCTGGACCCCAGCTGGGACACCTTCATTACGCAAATAGACAACCTAGGGACAGGAAAGCTCTCACTAGAGTTACTAACGAGCAAACTAATAGCTGAGGATAGCATCAGAAAAGATCGCTCACTAAGCCGCAGGGAGCAGAGGCCCAGTAAGAAGGTCGAGCCACAGAGCAGGAACCACAGCAACGCAGAATGTTACTTGTGTGGGTCAAGGAACCACTACAAAAGGGACTGCCCTAGAAACACAGGGGACAGGGACAGGCAACGTAGGAGGGACAGATCAGAATCAAGGACAAGATACACAAGCAGACACTCACCTGAGGACAGGCACAGACGTAGGGATTCACCTAGCCCCAGGGACAGGAGAAACCACAGGGACAGCTCCAGGGAAAGTCAAACGGGTTCTCTGTATGGCATAGGAGACCAGGGGCAACACACAAACCAGGACAGGATGGAAGGTACATGGCTGCTGGATTCAGGAGCCACGAACCATACCACGTATGACCGTAATCTACTAACATCATTCACAGAGGAGAGTTTCATAATAAAGGTGGCTAACCAGAATAATGTGCAAGTAACAGGCAAGGGCAATGCACACGTGCCGGGGATAGGGGAGGTACAAGGAGTGTTACTGGTACCCAATATACCCTATAACATCCTCGCTACACTAAAGTTAAGCAAGGACAACAATGTTGAAGTAACCTTCAAGGGAGGAAAGGTGCAGGTAACTAGAGGGGGCAAAAACGTAGGGAAAATAGTAATCAGCGGAGAACTTCCCTTCTATCACCCAGTCTGGGACAAACAACCCAGAGTAAACAACCACCAGAAGGCCAGCCCCGATAACACAAGTAGGGAAATAGAGGGGGTTAGCCACACACACGACAACAATGAAACAAGTGAGCAGGAGGCAACCAGAAAAGAAAGGCCAGCGATAGGGAAGCCCATACACGACAATTGCGCTCACCTATTACACAGAAAGCTAGGACACATTAGCTTCCCCGTGGTGCAGAAGATGATGGAGTGCTCTGAAGGTGTAAAAATAAAGAATTGTGAGAACTATCTCGAGTGTTCTGTTTGTAAGAGCTCCAAATTAAAAACCAAACCTAGGCCCAAAAAGTCAGTACGCACTACAGACTCAACCTTTCAACTCATACATATGGATCTAGTGGGACCACTAAGGCCCTCCATTAAATACAGGAAAAGGTACTTCCTGACCATAGTGGATGATTTCAGCCGCTATGGCTTCGTATACACACTAAAACAAAAGAGCGAAGTATTCCAAAAATTCAAGGAATTCTACGCAAGGGTAGAGACACAACACAATACCAAAATCAGGCAAATAATGACAGACCGGGGGTCTGAATTTTTATCGAGTGACTTCTCGCGATGGCTAAAGGCACGCGGGGTAGTCCACTACACGTCTTCCCCATTTTCGGCCTTCCAAAACGGAGTGGCGGAACGAAAAAACGGAATGCTGCAGACCATGATGAAGTGCGCATTAGAGGATGCAGGCTTGGGACAACACTTCTGGTCGGAAGCGCTTATTTATTCAAACTATACTCTGAACAGGTTATGGTCCAGCGTACTAAACAAAACTCCATATGAGTTAATGTACCAAAGGAAGCCACAAGTATCGCATTTACACATTTTCGGGGTCACAGCAGATGTACACATTCCCAGGCAATTGAGGCAAAAGGGGGACAGGGTATCCCGAAGGCTGAGGTTCATGGGATATGAACCAGGAACAAAGGGATATAGGTTCATAGACAGCAACAACAACTTCGTAATCTCTCGAACAGCAGTTTTTCACGAAAATGCCAACTGGTCCAAGATACACCTCAACGAGGTATTCCTTAGCAAGGACGGACCGGGGAACACTCAAAGGGGAGTAACACCTAACACAGGAAAGAGTACAGAACAGGAAAGAATCAAAAACAAGAGGCAGGAAATACTAGTGAAGGAGTGGAAGGAGAACCACCCACACATCAAAGTGGACTCACTCACTGAGAAAGAAGCCAGGTACATGCACGACACAGAGACGCCCCCTGACAGGCCAATCAGAGCAAACAGGGGCAAGGTGCCACAGAGGTTAGGGGATTACGTATTATCTATCCACACTAACCAACTAACCCCCAACACATATGAAGATGTGCTAAAATTACCAGATGAGGAAAGGGCAAAATGGGAGCAGGCCATGGAGAAGGAAATGGATAGCCTGAGGGAACTAAATGTATACACTCCCTCTGAAGTCCCAGCAGGAAAAACGACAATAGGCACCAGATGGGTCTACAAAATCAAGACACTAGAGGAAAACAAAACTCTCTACAAGGCTAGACTGGTAGCGCAGGGGTTTGCTCAAAGATACCCTGATGATTACACAGAAACATACTCCCCCACAGTCAGGGCCGAAAGCGTAAAATGTGCGTTAGTCATTGCATCACTGCTAGGGCTGGAGGTACACCAATTCGACGTACAAACCGCCTACCTGCATGCTGAGCTTGACAAAGAGATTTATGTAAGAGCACCCCCCAGTCAAACAACTAGGAAGGGAGAAACATGGATTCTAAACCGAAGCTTGTATGGGCTCAAGCAATCAGGGAAACGCTGGTACGAGTGTTTGTCTAAGACATTGAAGTCCATGGGTTTTGCAGCCACCTCAGCCGACAACTGCTTCTTCACCAAGAAGTCAGGTGATTCCCTCGAGTATGTCTTAATATACGTGGACGATATACTATATATCGGTAATCAGACCAGCAAATGCAGTGACTTTGCCAATGAACTAGGGAAGCATTTCTCCCTGAAGATTTTGGGTAAGGTAGACAAGTACCTGGGGGTGCAAATCACAAAAACAGACAAAGGTTTCCAACTGTCACAGAAAGATAAAATTTTGGAACTGGTACATAAGTGCAATATGACAGATGCCAAGGGGTGTGAAACACCAATGCAACCAGACTTTTTGAAGGACATGCACAATGAGGCTGAACCATTCAAAGACAACACACTGTACAGATCCACCATAGGTTCCCTATTGTACATTGCAAACTGGACCAGGCCAGATATTGCCCTACCTGTCAACCTGCTGTCTAGACACGTAGGGAAACCCACCGTGTACCATTGGGAAGCCATAAAAAGGGTACTGAGATACCTAAAACACAGTTCTGATGCCTGCCTGTCACTAGAACCCGAGAACGCCACAACTCCCACGCTCACGTGCTACGCAGATGCTGACTGGGCTGGGGATGTGAAAAGTAGGAAGAGCACCTCAGGTTACGTGTTCTTCCTCAACAACAGCCCAGTGCATTGGTACACAGGGAAACAGGATCTGGTAGCCACATCTACCACAGAAGCCGAATATATTTGTTTGTCCAAGGCCACCAATAACTTGATCTGGTTTGACGACCTGCTCACGGACATATGGGCCGAACCAAACTACCCCATCACTATGCATGAAGACAATAAAGCAGCTATGGAAATATCAAAGGCTGAAGCGGTTGACCAAAGGTCGAGACACATTGACATAAAATATAAACATGTTAGGCAGTTCGCAAACATAGGATTCATAAGGGTTATACATTGTGACACAGAGGAGCAAACAGCGGACATTCTAACAAAGCCATTGCAAAACAAACAACACACATACCTCACATCAAAATTAGGTGTCCTCCTAAAAATAACGCCTCAAGTGTACACCGCTCAGGAATATCCCGGCCAGGCATTTAGAGGGGGTTTTGTCAGGGATAAATGCCTTGCCTCTGACCCAGAGCTAGAGGTAGGGGGGCTGGACAGGCCAGCCCACAAGGTACACCCTAACCCAATAGCCCCTCCTTACCTTAGCCACGCCCAGGGGGTACTTAAGGGTCAGCCATGCGGTCCTGCTCCAGTTCCGGAGATGTACCTGTATTGATGAGATGTCCAGTCAATAAACAATAAACGATTTAAATCAGAACTGCTTGTTGGAATTATTGGGCACGATCCTCGAACATATCTAACAGACACTTCACGTCTGCCTACTATTTGGAAACCTGCTCTCATAGATAGACAAATCTTAACACCATATATAAAACATAAACCAAACATTAATCAAAAAAATCCCAACCAAATCATATTCAAACCAGCCACAAAGATGAAGCCCTGCCACCTAGTGGAGAAAAACCGACCATACACCCGAAGCCAAGCCAATAAACACATACTGGGACTCCCAACCAATCAGAATGAAAAGGTGGAGCCATCCCAGAATACCAGCACCAGATTTGAAATACCAACGGCAGTTAGTACAAAATGACTGCTGACATAAGCCTGATGATGGCAGATGGGATTCTGTCGAAACGTCGCTTCTACCCTTTTAGGGATATATCCACAATTACACGGGAAGAAACCCGAAATATTAACTACACACACACACACACACACACACACACACACACACACACATATATATATATATATATATATATATATATATATATATATATATATATATATATATATATATATATAAATTTTCTTACTTCTTCGTAGGGTCTATGTGTGTTTTTCTTCTAGCCAGGTTTTCCCTACGTAGCCAAGGTTTTTTTGTAGCTCCAGCTCAGTAGAATCTCATCTACTCGGTTCTGGGCTTTTTTCCTTTCTAACACCTAGCAAGCTCTGACTGCTAGGTGGGAGACCTAAATAGATCCATTTCTAGCTCGTTAGCTGTCATCAGTAGGCCACACCCACCTCCTCCCTGTAAAGGCATAGTATCAATTTTCTTACTTCTTCGTAGGGTCTATGTGTGTTTTTCTTCTAGCCAGGTTTTCCCTACGTAGCCAAGGTTTTTTTGTAGCTCCAGCTCAGTAGAATCTCATCTACTCGGTTCTGGGCTTTTTTCCTTTCTAACACCTAGCAAGCTCTGACTGCTAGGTGGGAGACCTAAATAGATCCATTTCTAGCTCGTTAGCTGTCGTCAGTAGGCCACACCCACCTCCTCCCTGTAAAGGCATAGTATCAATTTTCTTACTTCTTCGTAGGGTCTATGTGTGTTTTTCTTCTAGCCAGGTTTTCCCTACGTAGCTGGAGCTACAAAAAAACCTTGGCTACGTAGGGAAAACCTGGCTAGAAGAAAAACACACATAGACCCTACGAAGAAGTAAGAAAATTGATACTATGCCTTTACAGGGAGGAGGTGGGTGTGGCCTACTGACGACAGCTAACGAGCTAGAAATGGATCTATTTAGGTCTCCCACCTAGCAGTCAGAGCTTGCTAGGTGTTAGAAAGGAAAAAAGCCCAGAACCGAGTAGATGAGATTCTACTGAGCTGGAGCTACAAAAAAAACCTTGGCTACGTAGGGAAAACCTGGCTAGAAGAAAAACACACACACACACACACACACACACACACACACACACATATATATATATATATATATATATATATATATATATATATATATATATATATATATGGAGGGAGGGGGAGAGATCACTTTGTTAGGAAGAAGAGAAGGAATCAGGTTTTGCAGCAGCATTTAATATAAGGCCTAATATTGTATAGGTAATACATGGTAATTGGGGTGGGAATTTCCATCACTAAGCGATGTGGTCATAAAGTGAGACATCATGTGACTATTGCTTAGAGAGCAATTCCAGCACTCCCCATTGGTGTTGTTAACCAAATTCCACCTGAAATTAGCCAATCCCAGCCATTTTCCAAGGTAGAAAATGTCTGCCTCCCTTCCAATTCCTCCCAATTGGATGGATACAGGTAAGGTAAGGAGGGGAAGGAGGCTTGAAGATAGAGAGGAACATCAATTTGGTAACAGAAGATTTGTTGGCAGGCAGGAGATGGGCTGCATTGGGGAACATGGACCTGCTGTTCAGTATTGGTATGGGGCTTTGGCACTCTTCCCTTGTCATTGATGGAAGAGGCCTGGGCTTCTGGTTTGTGGGGGAATGTAGTCTGGATTCCCAGTGGGGCAGGGCTGCTTTCCAGAGGGCAAAAAGGCAGCAGAGCTTGGAAAGTTTGGTCATCAGGAAAAGGGTAGGAAGTTTTGGAAATGTTTTTGGAGTGACAAAAAGAATAAAGTTTAAAAAATGGGCTACAAATATTGTTGGGCACAACTTTTCAGATGAAATTTGTCCCTGAAATCTAGAAGTCAATTTTAACTGTATTTTAACTTTTTCTTGTAATCAAGATTAACAATATTAACTGCTAATGAAGAGAATTGTGACGTTCTAAAATCATGTCTGTTCTCTTCAAAGTTGAATTTTTCTCTGTGGGGAATACAGGCTATGACTATGCTTATATCCACCATTCATTCTGGGGTATGTGAGTTTTGTATTCATTTTGTGATATTTTATTTATTTTATTTTATTTATTTAATTTATATATCGCCCTACTCCCAAAGGACTCAGGGCAGTGAACAGCCAAACAGTAAAAACACATAAATACAAAATTTAAAAACAAAGTAAAATCGAATTAAACAAATTTGGCCCAAGACATATTAAAACCCCAATCATTTAAAACCAATTTAAAATTTGCATAATTAAAAAGAGGAAAAAATTATGTGCATATTAGAAGAAGGTTAAGAGCTTTCAATTGTCTGCCATTATTCTTCATTGTTTGATGTGTGTTTCCTATTTACCTTACCATCACCTAGGCTGAACACACACACCCCTTCAGACTCTGTAAAATTTGCTTTCCATTGGTTGAAAATCAGAAGGAAGAGAAAGACAACAACAATAGGGGGAGCAATATAAGGTTCCCACAGAAAGCATTTTTTCCTTCCCTCTTTTCAGGATTTTTGCAATGTTTTCACACACATCAAATTCAATCCTCTCAGTTTCAACCACAACAATAAACGAGCAAATAATAGATACAAATTCAAGGTAAACCGCTCCAAACTCGATTGCAGAAAATACGACTTCAGTAACAGAGTTGTTAATGCCTGGAATGCACTGCCAGACTTTGTGGTTTCTTCCCCAAACCCCCAAAACTTTAACCTTGGACTGTCTACTGTTGACCTCATCCCATTCCTAAGAGGTCTATAAGGGGTATGCATAAGAGCACCAGCGTGCCTACCGTCCCTGTCCTAATGTTCCCTTTAATTGTATTCATATTTATTTATTTATTTATTTATTTATTTATTTGTTTGTTTGTTTGTTTGTTTGTTTATTGGTTCGATTTATATGCCGCCCTTCTCCGGAGACTCAGGGCGGCTTACAATGCATTAAGCAATAGCCTTCATACTTTTGTATATATCTGCTTAGTAGGGCTTTCGCCCCCCCCCCCCCACTAAGCGGTGTTCTTCTTTATACAAAGTCAGCTTATTGCCCCCACAAACAGGGTCCTCATTTTACCTACCTCGGAAGGATGGAAGGCTGAGTCAACCTTGAGCCTGGTGACATTTGAACTTGCAGTAATTGCAGGCAGCTGATGCTACTTAACAGTGCTTTAGTCTGCTGCGCCACCAAGGCTCTTATGTATTCAATTCATGCTTATACTTATACATAGTATCTAATATGTACTCAACAAAATAAAATAAATAAATAAATATTTTTTTTAAAAAAAAAATTTTTGCACCAAGATTTCACTGAGTGGCTACATGTACAGAGTGCAAACCATATAGTGCCTTACTCTTGCATGTTTAGGTCTGTAAAATTAATTTCTGTTGAATTACAACTGTCAACTGTCCCACTGGATTAGACAGCAAAATAAATTCCTGGGACATTTTTTTTACCAAGAGAATAATTTTACTGAAGATTCCATATCAAACTGAAGTTTGGTGGTTAAAATGCATCACTACTAGAAGAAACCCAATCAGAGCATCTGAGGAGTATCTTGGAGATGGATAAAAGGACTTCTGCCTCAGAGCTGATTTGGGAGCTGATTTATATATTTTATCTCTAATACCAGGGCATATTATTATTGATCCAAAATGAAATCCATGCAAATTGAGAGAATCCAAACATTTGCTCTGTTAGAACAAACTTTCAATTAAAGACGATCTTGCTTATATTGTTGTTCAGTCACTAAGTCATGTCTGACTTTTTGGAATTTCAAATTTGGCCAAATTCATGTTCATTGTGTTGATGACACTATTTAACCATCTCATCCTTTGCTGTCCCCTTCTCCTTTTGCCTTCAATCTTTCCCCAACATCAGGGTCTTTTCCAATGAATCCTCTCTTCTCATTAGGTGGCCAAAGTATTTGAGCTTCAGCCTTGGCATCTGTCCTTCCAAAGGACAGTCAGGGCTGGTTCCCTTTAAAATTGGCTGATTGGATCTCCTTGCAGTTCAAAGGACCCTCAAGAGCCTTTTCCAGCACCACAATTTGAAAGCATCAATACTTCCTTGCTCAGCCTTCCTTATGGTCCAGTCCAATCCTCACAGCCACACATCACTACTGGAAAAGCCATAGTCTTGACTACACAACTGACAAATTACATTAGGAAGTAGGGTCTCCCTGTCTCTTGTATTCTTTGAGAACAAGCTCAAAAGGTCGCTGCAGAAAGAATCCGGGAAATTGAAGCAGAGAAAGATGTAAAGATGTAAAGCCATCCTCAGCATCTCATCCACTTTAGGCACTTTATCAGAAATGGCTAAATATTTGAGGTTGATATTTACTTGAGCAACTGGACGCAATGGTTAAATTTAATTTAATTTATTTTTAATTATTTTAACTTTTATATTGTATGTTATTTTAATTCTCAGCTGTTCACCACCCTGAGTCCCTTCGGGGAGAAGGGCGGGATATAAATTTAATAAATAAATAAATAAACAAACAAACAAATAAATAAATAATGAAGATTTAACCAAATCCCTTGTAATGAATAGGCTTTTATTTGCAGAGCCCCAGATATGGATGACGTAACAGATCTTGATTTAATACATCTATTATTTCAGTGTCAACCATCCCATCCAGTCATTTAGCAAAGAAAGACATCTGGTCCACTGTTTTCACAAAGAGTTTATTTTACTATAGTTTAAGTGCAGAATTGGAGCACTATCAGCTCATGTGACCTTAATATTAATCCCTCTGGAGATCCAACCTAGGACTGCATTAGCCTTCTTGGCAGTGGCAGCACACAACTGTTCATACTTAACTGTAGTCTACCAGGACACCTCTAGCTCTCTCTCACAGTTGCAAGTTTTGAGCCAGGTACCACCTATTCTATATCTGTGCATTTAGTTTTTCCTGTCTATGTGAAGGAGCTTACATTTCTCACCACTGCTGGCTGGGGGATTCTGAGAGTTGAAGTCCACCCATCTTCAAGCTACCGAGGTTGAGAAACACTGATATAAATTGATAATGTACAACTTGTCATTTTTATTAATTCCACATTTTCACATCCTTTTTGTTAAGTCAGTTTCAAGTGAATCGCAATTATGTAGGTTTTTTTTCTTTTTGAACCACAACTGATTTGTTTTTTGGTTGTAGTCGTTTGTCTTTCACTATTCAACCAAAAAAAAGAGAGGAGATAATAAAGTAATGGAAGGCTCAGTACCATTGATATCAAGGAATTTGAACTGGATTAAAATGATTATTTTAGCCTTTAATCCTGATCATGAACAAATAAAGCATTGGAGAAAAGTAAACACATTTTACCCGCAATGGTACATTCAGTTTACCACTCTCCTCTCATAACGATGCCATCTTGCTTGATTTTATGACAAATTTTTTTGTTTTCTTTTATTTCTCGTTGCTCTCCTGAGCTCCAAAGCTCTCCCTCCTTGAGCCTTCAGGAAGATCTTTCGTCTTAGGGTGGTTGATAACCTTAACAGGAATGGCTTGATATCACTGTTGATGCAACAGCCATGTTTTGTGATGTGCAACAGGTGCGCTGGTGCAGCACTTTCATCACAGAGGTGGGAAAAACAGCACATGAAAAGATCTTCACAGCTGACTGGAATCTCTCTTTCCCTCATTCTTTCCTATGAGCTAAGGAGCTACTGTAAGTGGAATTGTTATGGAGACCAGCTGGGCAAAACAGCAGGACTCATTTTTTTTTTTAATTTGATTTATATGCCACCCTTCTCCGGAGACTCAGGGCGGCTTACAATGCATTAAGCAATAGCCTAACGCTATTTTGACTGTTCAGTTTGCCATTACTGTCCTTCGTGCCCGTGATTTATTTGTAGATTTCTTTACAACAGGGGTGTCAAACTCGATTTCATTGAGGGCCGCATCAGGGTTGTGTTTGACCTCAGGGAGATGGGGTGGATTTGGCCAGAGCGGGCGTGGCCTGCTTGATGTCACTGTCGGGGGCGCCTGTGGTGGCCTGAGTGCTCTGCCAGTGAGAATGGGCTCCCAAGCTCCGTTTCCGGCTTCGATGGCCTCCTGCATCCCTCTGCCAGCGGAAATGGGGCTTGGGAGGATTGCCGGAGACCGTTGCAGCCGGAAATGGAGCTCAGGAGCCTGTTTTCGCTGGCAGAGGCATCACAGGCTGGTCCCTCACTGTTTCTAGAACTAGTGGGCCAGAACTAAACCCCCCGCGGGCCAGATTCAGTTTGAATTTGACAGCCCTGCTTTACAGCATTAATCGACTGCCAGAATCAAGAGATCCTAGGTGGTTTACAAGGAAGTAACAGTGTGTACTGTTGTGTGTACACAACAGTACACACACAGCAAGATAGCACCTCTACTCAATCCATCAGTGAGAACTCACTCAATGTGAAAAGAGGTTGGGAGTATATGAGGTGCTTGCTTGTCTTCTCTCCAAGACCAAACCCATCTGGTCTCTTTTTAGAAAGAACGGGAATAGATGGGAGGGTCTTACTGCTATTCAGTCACGGCTTGTGTAGTTCCAAGGATTGTAGATAACATTGGAGGAACTTGAAATGGTGAAGAATTCTATATATTTTCTATATAGAATTCTATATATTTTGCTTGAGAGTGTATAAAGTAACCCCCTCTCCATCTTCACGTTGAATCAAGTTGAAATGCAGATTTTTCGGTTATCGTGTCTTCCATGTACACAGCAATTGTGGGCTCTTTCACTCTAGTGACCAACAAAATGTCTACAATTGCTTCCATGTAGTCCTTGACCATTCATTTAACAGAGTTTGATGTTAGGATGGTACTGAAAAAAGTGATACAAATCTGTAGTGGTGTCCCCACATTCACACGATCAAATTTGGGAATTTGGCAGTTGGCACATATTTATGACAATTGCATCATTGTGGGGGTCACAAGTTCACCCTTTGTGATGTTCCCCGCTGGTTTCAACAAGGAAAGCCAATAGAGGGAGCCAGATTTGCTGAATAACCATATGTTTAGCAACCAGATGATTCACTTAACAACCATGGCAAAAAAGGTTGTAAAATCAAGTGAGATTCATTTAAGAACTGAATTGTTTTGCGATGGAAATCCCAATTCTGGTTGTAAGTTGAGATCTATCTGAATAAACCATTCTACCAAATGCATATTAGCCCCCCAAATGCAGCAAGTTGCCTTTAATTGTTAGCTTAAAATGCATCCTAGCAGCAACTTTTCAGGATTTCAGTTGGGGATTGTTCCAGATGAACTGGAACTGGTTTGCTTCCTAGCAGCCTGGAATGATGTCCTTAGAAGAGCTGTGTTTCTGGAGATGGAACCTGCCTCAAACATCACACTTACCCCTGTCCGATCCCTTAGGGAAGAAAAGCCTTTGACTCCATTTGGTTAAAGCAAAGGGTTCTTTTATTAAGAGTGTCAGTTGCAGTGAAGCCAAGCCAGCTCTGAAAGCATCTCGTTTGCTGGACACAAAAATAAAGTGTAGGTTTGCCCCCAGCACAACCCCCCCCACCTTGTGACCAGTCCATTTCCAGCCAAACAGAGCTCACCAAGATGTTTTGAGAACTCTGAGATGTTTGGGGATAATCCACATATTTCTCAGGCTGCCTGGTAGGATATTGATACAAATATCCACCTTGCTGCTCTGGCCCTTCTCTCCTGTCATTCCCCCCTCCTGATTTCCTATCACATACCTTTATTGCCCTTTCATCTTTCCCTTTCATCCTCCCCCCACCTTCTTTTTCTTTTTAGCCAGGATGCCTGTGAGGCTCCCTAAGTCGAGCCAGGCAGATCTGACACAGATGAACCCATGAGATCAGTTCACTGATGGGCTTTCCAACTTGGAGAGAGACATTCTTTTCCCTGAAGCAGTGATGGGTTCCTCCCGGTTTGGGCCAGTTTGGCTGAGCCAGTAGCGGTGATGATATGACATCACTGAACCGGTTCTCTTTGATCAGGAGCTGCCCACCCCTGCGTTATTCTTACCTTTTATTTGGCCCCACCTCCAATCTATTCACTGCCTCCCGAGTCCCAGCTGATTGGCTAGAAGGAAAAAAGCTGTTTAAACTCTTGCCACGGGGCTTCAAAGGGCCGCCCTACAGCTGATCAGTGTTAAAAGGCAGTGTGGTAGTAGACCAGTGCGCTCGAAAAACAATTGGGTAGACCGGTGCCTCCTAAAACAAATGAGTAGACTAGTGCCTCCAAAAACAAATTTAATTTAATTTAATTTAATTTAATTTCCAATTTATATACCGCCCTTCTCCCTGAGGACTCAGGGCGGTGTACAGCCAAGATAAAAAAACATAGAATACAAATATTAAAAAACATTTAAAAATATATATAAATTTTGGCCCGAAAGTTAAGAAATCACAAACTAATTAAAAGAATATGGGTAGACCGGTACAGTTCTGCAAACAGTTAAAAGCCTGGTTGACCAGTACCTCTGCTAAATCCTAGAGAATTGTCACATGACCAAACCACGCCCACAAAATAATCCACGCCCACAGAACCGGTAGTAAAAAAATTTAGAACCCACCTCTGCCCTGATGGTGTTTGCAATTCACTCAATCTCCTGCTTGCAACTATTCGCATGGAGGGGCCACAGGTGGCCTCTGTTGGTCAAAATGTGGTGTGATTCACCCCTGGGTGGATTTCATCAAAAAGCTTCTTTCACAGGGCAAGGGCAGCTATGGGAAAGGTGAGCTAAGTAGGTCTCATTGGAAGAGAAGCTCTAAGCAGGGAGGGAGGCACCAACCCTATCTGACTTGGCGGTGGGACAGGCAATCGTTCCCATGGAGATTATCAAACAACATGGTTGGAGCTTGGTTCCCACAGCTTCCATCCTACCTCTTTTCCTACTCACTCTCTCACAAATATACACTTTTAGCAGCAGTCAGTAGAAATAATTGCTCAAATCATTTCCTAAAAGGTAAGTTTATTGTCAGTTGCTGAAGATCCAATTCATTTGAATGATTTTCACACAGTTCTCTTTAGCAAAATTTATTGAGATGAAAGGGAAGGGAGTTATGAGAATTACAGTCATTCAACTAATTTGAATTTTGAAACATACCCATATGATTTTCTTTGACTTCTGCATACTATCTAAGTGGAAATTAATGTTTTAGTTCAAATAAAATGAAATCTTATAATTCAACCATGGTGTTGTATCTCATGTTTTTACATTTACTCTGCCTGTAAGATGCTCCTTTGTGTTCAGGTCTGGCCTCAGAAGGATAATGTAGCACTTGGGAATGAAGATGCAGCCCAGCAGACCAGCACTGGAGGCCAGGATGGAGAAGACCTGCACAGCCACCATGTATTTCCCTTTGGTGCTCAGGTAGGTGGGCACAAAAGTCACCCAGACACTGCAGAAGACCAGCATGCTGAAGGTGATCAGCTTGGCTTCGTTGAAGGCCCCAGGAAGATTCCTGGCCAGGAAAGCCACCGTGAAGCAGATGGCAGCCAGGAAGCCCATGTAGCTGAGGGTGACGTAGAACATGACAACGGCCCCTTCGTTGCATTGCAGGATGATCTCTCCAGGCTGGGAGTGGAGGTCAGAGTCAGGGAAGGGGGGAGAAAGTCCCAGCCAGATGGAGCAGATGACAATTTGGACAGCCGAAGAAGAAAGGATGATGGAGTTGGCCAAGCTCTTCCCCAACCATCTCTTCACTCCATTTCCTGGTTTTGTGGCCAAGAAAGCCAGCACCACTGTGATGGTTTTGGCCAAGAGAGAAGAAATGGCAACTGAGAAGATGCTGCTGAAAGCCATTTGTCGGAGAAGGCAGGTGGCTTTCCTTGGTTGACCAATGAAGAGAAAAGGAGACAAGAAGCAAAGCAAGAGGGAGACCAGAAGAATGTAGGAGAGGTCCCGGTTGTTGGCTTTGACAAGGGGAGTTTCTCGATACTTAATGAAGATGATTAAAACAAGGCCTGTAGTTAGGAATAAGAGCAGGGCAAAAGAGTCCAGGATGATGCCCAGATGTTCTTTATGAGGCAAGAAGGTTATAACTTTAGGGATACATTGGATTCTATCTTTATTTGGATATTTATCATCTGGACACTTGATGCATTTTTCTGTATCTGAGAAAAGCAAAAAGCAATATTTGTTTAACATTCTGTCCTTTCAAATGTCAAGAATTATATTTTTGGGAAAACAATTAATACCAGGAATGTTTTCCAAGATGAATTGCTTAACTACTCATCAGAAAAAAGATAAGAAGAATACAATTTTTAAATATATATATATATATTATATTAGGGAACTTAGAACTTGATAGATTTCCTGTATAATGTGCTGAACCTTCATAGAAACCTACATTATTAGAGGTAAATAATAAATCAGTTAATCTTTCTACGTAAACCTCCTGGGCTCTACCAAGTGGCCCTTCTGAAGATACTGGAAAATGCCTATCTTGTGAAATCTAGTTGGCTGGCAGGGAATGATAGTCCTGCAAATAATCTGGAAAAGCTATTCGGAGAATTGGTAATATACATGTAATGAGGTGCACTCATAAATATCTACACCATCTCACTGTTCTTAGAACGGTAAATGTGGCAGGAAGCATCAAAACAAAAATGAAGAGGTATTTCCTCTGGTAGCAGTAAACTTGCCCAATCAGCCATCTCTTCCCAGACCTTCTTTTGAGGTCTTTTTGCTATTCTTCCCTTTAGAATAGAAATTGTGCAGGTTGAAAATAAACAAGAAAACAATTGAGTTTCAATCTATCTTGCATTTTCACCAAAATTCTATGGCTAAATCCATTTGTGCAAACCTGTCCTTTCCTTTGGTGTCACCCACCTTCCTGAGTGGAGAAGGTTCCCTCCGGGCAAGGAATGCAGTCATAGCAGCAAACTGGCTCTCCTTCTCGAGCCCTCTTGACAAATCCAGGTTGACAATTTTCCACACATTTGGACTGAGGCAGGGACTAAGGAAAAAAAAATGGCAAAAAAAATGTGTTAGGATTCATCATTCATGGAAAAATAGAGATAGAAATAAACATTAGACAAGTAGTTTCTGGTCTTCATTAAAGTAAATATGAAATCTCTAACTAGTTTGAAAGGGTTACAAGGGATACAACTACAAACACTTTTCTACTTAATAAAGTCTGGTGGAATGGAATTGAGAGAAGATTTAAGGGTTAAGAGACAACCAGTGAGTTCCTTCTCATGGCCATATTAATATTCATTCCTCCATGCTTCATACAGCCATGATATTTTCAGAATGATAAACTATTCATGTTAAATTTTAGAATATTTATTTTATTATATTTATTAAAATAGTTTAAAACTGTGAGGAAGAAAGAAACCTTTGACTAGTAGGATATGCAAACTTTTCTTCCTGAACTGCATAAAACAATTGCAAACCTTTTTGAAAGTAGTCCCAAACAGTCTCTGATTTAAGATAAAAAGACATAATTCCTTACAAATTAGGGCTGTCAGCTCTAAAGGAGATATTCTTTGTTTATTTGTATATTTCTTCTTCTTCAATTCATATTGCGGTCATGCCATTGAAATGAGACTAAAACTGACTGCCTTGTTTCTCGAACTGGAGTGAGGCAAGATGGAGATCATGAGAATATGTCCCTCAAGCAGGGTTAGTCAGGTAACGTTTACAGCAGGTACAACTGGCATGGAAAGACAGTCCCACTTTCATTAGTAGTTAAATTTGGAACCTCCTTTTTGACCATAGAGATCTTTGGTAGATAATAATCAAGGTACAAATTTAGTATGTTCTGTGCACTCAACTTCCTGAATGTCTCGTGCGAAAACTAAGGTGGTTGCTTTTGAGACTAGATTTAATTGGAGCTTGGACAAGGAATGTATAGATGAAGTGAAGTCCTATCTATACTTTCAGGCTTTTTTGTAGAGAAATAGGTTCCTGGCTCCCATATTTGAAGAAGAGTTCTTTAAGGGCCACAGTCTGAGCCAATAGCAGCAATATTACTTAGACTTATATACCGCTTCCCAGGGCTTTACAGCCTCTCTAAGCAATTTACAGAGTCAGCCTCTTGCCCCCAACAATCTGGGTCCTCATTTTACCCATCTTAGAAGGATGGAAGGCTGAGTCAACCTTAAGCCTGGTGAGATTCAATCTGCCAAACTGCTGGCAGCCGGTGATCAGCAGAAGTAGTTTGCGGTACTGCATTCTAACCACTGTACTACCGCGGCTCATAGGGCAGCTCCCCAACCATAGCTATCTGGTATTATCATTGCATCTATGACAAAAGTACATAACAGCAAAATAATCTCAATGATTTGGGGCAAGGAACAAGCCAGTTTAAGACTATCAGCACCACAATGTCACCCACTTGACAGCTCTCTCACCAGTTTTATGGAGATATGAGATGGCAGAGGGGACAGTACATGGTCTGATCTATTTCCCCAGAAACATCACTTTGCATCCCATTTTTATTTGGACAGTGAGATGGACAGCTGATAAGTTAAGCAAACAAACAATCTAATCAATCAATCAATCAATAAATCAATAAAAATGTTGGACACTATTGAATCAGCTAAAAACTGTGTTCCATGTTATAGTACCTTTAGGATGCTTTGGTCAATATCACTGAAGCCTCCCAAGCAGTCGAAGAAACTAGAAAGGTTCTAGTCCCCACATTCAATCCTCATGGAAAGTTATCCAGCTTGGTGAGTAGGCTTAGCCCATTTGAGATGGATCTAAGGCTTTGGAAGTCATTAGAAAAAGTCCAAAATATTCCTCACCTTGTTGAGCAACTTTAGCTGAGAAAGTGCGTCTTGGTTGATATTAACTCTCCCTCTTTCTAAACTCCCCAGTTGATGTTTGATGGGATGACCCTGGGGGAGAACCAGCAAGCTCATGATATTCAGCTCTAGTGCTACTTCTCCATTTTCATCCAAGTATAGTTTAAACTGTGAAATATTGAAAAAATCATTCTTCTCCATAAAATGATTGAACTAGAAGAGAAACATACAGGAATTTTAAAAATAGAAAATTGGGTTTCTTATCCCACGTGGGGATTTGAACCTTTCTTGTAGCGTTGTCTAACTTATTTATTTATTTATTTATTTATTTATTTATTTATTTATTTATTTAATTTATTGAATTTATATCCCGCCCATCTCCCCGAAGGGACTCAGGGTGCTGAACAGCCGAAAATTAAAATAACATACAATATAAAAGTTAAGATAACTAAAAATAAATTTAATTAATCGGCCTCCCAATTTAAAACCCCAAGCTATACAGTTAAAAACTAACCCATAAAACCTATTCAGGCCAGGCCGGCTTGCTGAAATAAAAACATCTTCAAGGCCTTACGGAAAGTGTGGAGATCCGGAATCAGCCGTATTCCGGGAGGTAGCTCGTTCCAGAGGGCGGGTGTTCCCACAGAGAAGGCTCTCCCCCTGGGGGCCGCCTGCCGACATTGCTTGACCGACGGCACCCTGAGGAGGCCCTCTCTGTGAGAGCGTATTGGCCGGTGGGAGGTTATCGGTAGCAGAAGGCGGTCTCGTAAATACCCTGGCCCTAAGCCATGGAGCGCGTTAAAGATGAGAACCAACACCTTGAAGCGCACCCGGAAGACCACCGGGAGCCAGTGCAGCTCGTGCAGAAGAGGTGTTATATGGGAGTGCCATGTTGCTCCCGTAATCATCCGCGCGGCTGCATTCTGGACCAGTTGGAGCCTCCGGGTGCTCCTCAAGGGGAGCCCCATGTAGAGAGCCCCATGTAGAGAGCCCCATGTAACTTGCAAATCTTGTGAGTTGGGAGAACAAGAGTTACCACTATCTTCAACAATTAAAAAGGTTCCGGAAAAATTGTCAATCATATATTGAAAAATACGCATTGAGAAAATATAATTGCCAAATTTCTCTATTAAAGGGAACATTTTAGAAGAGATCACAAATACATTGAATAAAGAAACAAAGAGATTAGGCATAAACTCCTTGGAGAAAAAATGGGACGATTACAAGAAAGTGTGGATTGGTCAAGAAGGACATTGCCAGTCTAATCTCCTCCCAGGTGCACCAGAGAGGAAACAGGTCCACATGAGCTAAGTCTACTTTATTGAAAGTCCACATCAGGAGAAGCTTCCCAGTCTGAAAATAGCCTGGGAGGAAGATCCTTTCTGTCAGTTATACAGCTGTGGGCTCCCCCACCTTATCTGATCATTCCCTAGGCAGCATCTCCACCACCTGTTCCCCAAGGCCATTTATTGATTTTTATTTTTTTTATTTATTTCTATCCCTTTATTATTTTTTACAAATAACTCAAAGCATCCAACCTATCCAATATATCTTCCTCCTCTCTATTTTCCCCACAACAGCAATGAGCAGCATGTGAGGCAGGTTGGGCTGAGGGAGAGTGAGTGGCCCAAAGTTAGCCAGCTGCTTTGTTGGCTAAGGCAGGACTTGAACTCATGATCACCCTTGAACTAAGGAAGAATTTGATCTGGTGCCATACTATATTTGCAGATATAACTACACTCTCTTAATAGATTGTGGAAATGCTGCTGATATAATTTGGTTTCAGGAAACTATTATCAAACTGCTTCCTGAAAATTAAGTTAATTAATTAAGATAATTAATTTCAATGTCTTCATAAAACTGGGGAGTTATGAATAAAAGTAGCCCAGTGTAATCTATTTTTCTACATTGTCATTAATACAGGCAGGTTGTTGATAAAATATTATTTTGTGATGCAACATTTATATCAACTCTTAGACATAGCTAGTTTGATGTCATTTTTTGAAATACCCAGTTTCAGAACAAAAATTATTATTTCCTAATAGAGGTGCAGAAGCAAAATCATGCAGAAATATATGTAACTTTTACCAACTAGGACTCAACAAACTATGCTATCTCATAAAAGAATAATGGGATGGCAGTCATGATGTAGAACTTTCATTAAGATTTCATTTATATTTTTTCTCATATAACAGAATAACAGAGTTGGAAGGGGCCTTGGGAGGTCATCTAGTCCATTGCCCTGCTTGTGCAGGAGAGTCTATATCATTTCAGACAAACGGCTATCCAATCTCTTCTTAAAAATCTCCAATGTTGGAGCACCCACATCTTCTGAAGGCAACTTCCGTTCCACTGGTTAATTTTTATTTTTATTTTTTTAATTTGATTTATATGCCGCCCTTCTCCGGAGACTCAGGGCGGCTTACAATGCGCTAAGCAATAGCCTTCATCCTTTTGTATATTTATACAAAGTCAGCTTATTGCCCCCACAACTGGGTCCTCAATTTACCTACCTTTGAAAGGATGGAAGGCTGAGTCAACCTTGAGCCTGGCGAGATTCAAACCTGCAGTAATTGCAGGCAGCTGGTCTTAATAACAGGGTGCTTTAGACCACTGTACTACCAAGGCTTCTAACTGTCAGGAAATTTCTCCTTAATTCCAGGCTGCTTCTCTCCTTGATCAGTTCCCATCCATTGTTTCTTGTCCTGCCTTATGGTGCTTTGGAAAATAAGTTGGCCCACTTCATCTTTGTGGCAGCCCCTCAAATACTGGAAGACAGCTCTCATGTCACCCCCAATCCTTCCCTGCATTAGGCTAGACATACTAGGACAATCTTTTAATTGGAGAAGGGAGGATACAGCCCTCTTCCACACTGAAAGATGTCACACAGAATCTTAAGACTTGTTTACTATTTTTCCAGAGTGTCGTACATGGAATAAGGAACTCAGTTACAAATTCAGCAAAGCAGAAGAAGTTTGGCCTCCACTTCTTTGTCTGGCACAGTTAACCAGGAACAGGAATTGAGTTCAAAGTTCTAAAAGTTTATTACATGCTACCCAGGGGTGGGTACTACATACCTTTACTACTGGTTTGCAACGGGATCGTGCACCAAGCTTCTGCGCATGCACAGATTGCTGTGACAACATCCAGGGCAGTGGGTGGAGCCTCCCATTGGTTTTACTACCGGTTCTTGTGAACCGGTCTGAACTGGGGGCAACCCACCACTGATCCTGCCTCTCCACAAGCTACACTATTAACTTAATCTACTAATTATCAAGCCAAATTGGCACAAGATAAGGTCAATGGTATTCATAGCGAGGAGGGCCTTGGGTCTCTTTTGGGGTTGTAAGAACCTCATACAATGATGCATTTAACCCCACATAGAGGCTTTGCTTGATCTTCTACTACAGTCATAGAAGAGAATAACAGAGTTGGAAGGGACCCTGGAAGTCTTCTAGTCCAACCCCCTGCCTAAGCAGTAAATCCTACATCACTTCAGACAAATGGTTGTTTAGTCTCTTCTTTAAAACTTCCGGTGTTGGAGCATTCGCAATTTCTGGAGGCAAGTTGTTCCACTGGTTAATTGTTCTAACTGTCAGGAAATTTCTCCATAGTTCTAAGTTGCTTCTCTCCTTGATTAGTTTCCACCCATGGCTTCTTGTCCTACCCTCTGGTGCTTTGGAGAATAGCTTGATCCCCTCTTCTTTGCAGCAGCCTCTCAGATATTGGAAGACTGCTATCCTGTCCTTCTTTTCATTAATCTAGATATACCCAGTTCCTGCAACCATTCTTTATATATTTTAGCCTTCAGGCCCCTAATCATCTTTGTTGCTCTTCTCTGCACTCTTTCTAGAGTCTCTACATCTTTTTTACATCGTGGCGACCAAAACTAAATGCAGTATTCCAAGTGTGGCCTTACCAAGGCATTATAAAGTGGTATTAACACTTCACGTGATCTTAATATAAGCAATCATCAGTCAGAAAAACCTTAAGTGGGATTCTGCAAAGAGAAGGCATTGGACTAGGTGGTCTCACGGTCTCTTTCAAACTTATAACTGTAAAATTATAAGGTGGTAATTCCAAACCCCTATCTACAGCAATTTATTAAAAAATGTACCAACAGTTTTAAAATTAGCCATTTTTAATATCAAAGTAAATCCTTCATGGTTCCCCATGTAATTAAGATTGGCCAGACTTGTTCACATTTTTTTTGCAGAAGGAGGTTGAGATAGTTCCCTTCATTCTCCTTTGAACTCCTTCTCTAAAGGAACTAGGTAGATGGATCCTTGTCGGGATCCCATACCTGCCATGGCTCCAACTTCTCTTTGCTCTTCCTTTTCTTCCTGGATTGGGAGGAATACGCAGCACTCAAGGCATGGGACAGAGACTTAATGACATTATAAGAAGACTCACTACTTGTGATCAAAGTGGTTCCATATTTCTCTTGTGTCCCTAGAGGGGCTTTCTGGGTGCATCTTCTCCGGCCTTTGACAGAAAAGAGGAGCTTTGAAAAAGAACAGTGAAAATAGAATTGAAATTGAGATTTCAGACGGAAACTGGGTTCAAAGGCATCGTCCTTAGGCCTTTCTTTCACCTGAAGGGGAAAGCTCCAAATACTATGTATGTATTTCAAAATGTTGTCCTTTTCCATGTCATATAATCCCAAGCCTGTCAGGATCCAGATTTTCCCTTCAATGGGTCCTGGCAAATTTTCCAGTGTTGAGTGGAAAGAATGGAGTCTGTCTTCAATGGAAATATATTCTGTGAAGTGAAGAAAAACGTTGACTTGTCTCCATTTAGAGAGGGCATTCCTGAGGGCTGCTGCGTGACTTGTTGAGAACAGTTGTGATATAACAACACAAATTCTGTTCCTGACAAGCACAGGAGTGAAAGTCCTCAGGAAATTCTCTCCATTCTCTGTGTCTGTAGAAAAGAGACCAATCAAGATCCATCTGAAATGGAGGAGCAGTCGGATAATTCCTGCATAGTGGAATCCTTCTTTGGGGACCGTCCTATAGAAAAAGGGGAACTGACTTTTATCGCTCAGAGCCTCTGAAGCAGTTTCAATACTGATCTGAAAAAGCAGTGAAAGATGTTATGTTATATTTAGGGTCAGATCAAGTCCTAAATATTTGTTTTTAATAAATCTAATGATTCCCATGAACATATTACAATAATTGTTGATTAGCCATTAGGCAATAGAGAATATAAAACTGACAAAAACATATATACAAATACAATAAAAAACAAATTAAGGTAAAAGAATAAGAAAAAAGGCTGCAAATGATATTTCCATGCCACCCCTAAAATTTAACACCGTCAGACTCATACATACAGATTTCAGCTGAATTGTGTTTTTTTTTCCAAATAAGGGGCTGTATATATATTATGTTTTACTTCTGATCACATAGAAAATATATTGTATACATATAAGGATCCCAATAAGCTATTTGTCTAATGCGTAGACCAAGATACTGATCTCTCTCTTCCTTACACAACTGACATTGAAATAATAAATAATATGTATGTTATATTTGCTATTTATGGGGTTGCACAAATAAAAGTCTGTTCATTATAAAGGATTTGGTAAAATCTTCCATATATAACTCAAGTAAATACCACTCTAAGGTGTTTTTGTATTTCTGCAACACTTGGCAATTTGGAAAGTCTGTTTGTAGCAGCTCATCCATTTCAGTTTTTCAACCTTACCGAGGATGGCTATATCTTTCTTTGCTTTGATCTCTGAGATTGTTTGGGTAGCGATCATTTGAGCTACTTCCCCAAGAATACAAGAGACAGGGAGATCACAACTCCTAATATAATTTCTCAGATATAATCTTTAACTGAAATTTTGTTTGGTCTAACCAACTGAATTTTGAGGTTGGTTGGTTCTCTCTGAGCTTGGCTGTTTTCTTGCAGAATTTTCATTACCCAAACTAGGTAACAATCAATAGTCTATCACTGATGATGCTACCTAGTTTGGGTAATGAGATGCCTGCAAGAAAACAGACAAGCTCAGAGAGCATCAAGGACCCCACCAGTTCACCCCTGAGCTACAAATATTCTCCTTTATTATAGTACAACTGATTTTTGGCATTCTCTTAGTTCCCATAGCTTTATTTTCAGATCAATAATAATATGCCCTCATTTTATAGAAAAAAATATATAAATTCCCAAATGAGCTCTGAGGGCAGAAGCTGAAGTCCTCTTATTCTTCTCCAAGATAACTTCTCAGATGCTGTGATTGGGTTTGTTTTAGTAATGATGTATTTTAACTACCATACTTCAGTTTGATATGAGAGCTTGGTGGTAACCTAGGCAATAGAGACTTTAATATAGAGGTCTTCAAACTTGGCAGCTTTAAGAATTGTGGACGTCAACTTCTAGAATTCTCCAGCACTTAGTCCCTTTCTCTAAAGGAGCTTCATTGTTGAAGAGGGAGCTAACATCCAATTCCAGAGAAAACTATCCTAAGTAAGGGAAGATGTTAATTCACTCTATTTACTCACCGTCAAATAGCTATATATGGCTATGATGTCACTTTCCAAAGATCATGACTTTTGATATTGGTTTATCAATAATCAGGGAATTATTATGACAGCAGGAACCAATTCTTCTCAACAAATACCCAATCTAGCTTGAGACTATAATATCATATTGTCAGCATAAAAGAGGCGTTTAGTTTCTTAGGCATGTTTGCTTCAGAATTTTTCATTAGTCCTGGTAAGTCATATCTAGACAAAATAACTATGGTTCATGTATGCACTCCTGTTTTACCACTTCACAAGTGTGCAGGAAAAGCCCCCAAAGCCAGGGGGATGGTGTCATGATAGGACATGTCTGTTTTGATCCTTCCTCTGCCCCACTGTGGATCCCAATTGCCAGCAATGACACCAACAGCAGCCATGGAGAAAAGCAGCTCTTGAATTCAATGGAGAAGATATGGCTGGATCTATTGCTCACCCTTACAATTCAACTCGGCCTACCACATACACACATACCTGTGGGATTTTGTAGATGTTGGCTAATGTTGATATCTGGTTGGAGATGTCCCTGTCAGCTGCATTAATCAGGGCCAAAATATTGTCCTTCCTTCCACAGCTATAGTTGGGAACATTGGCTTCTCCAGTAGTGAATATGTCCATCAAGGCATCTGAAGTGCCAAGTATGTTGAAATAGTTGTCGTGGATGTTGTAGACCAATGTGAGATTGTGCAAGAGCTGGGGATTCTTGCTGACAAGTTGAATGGCAAAAATATAGGATACTATATATAAATGGGAGCGTCTGCTGTAAAAAAAAAAGTGTTAATGTTATTATCAGCATCACGAACAGAGTGGACAAAACAGTTTTTTTCAATTTAATCCTCTATCAATTTTCCTAAAGCCAATACTGATACAAAAACCAGAGGCAAACGATAGTCATCAATCATAATTTAATATTTGTGAGTGTGGAGAAGATGGATGGATATAATCCTCCGCTATGGTTATGCATCACAAGTACACCATCATTCATAAAAATATTAATTTTATCTACTCGCTTAGCAGGATTCGAAATAATTCAATCATTAATGTAGAACCATCATAAAAAGAAGAGGATTTTTGATAAGTAAAAAAAATGCAGTTTAAAAAATGTCATTTGTTTATACAAGGATTAGGAATTGTATATTAATGAGCAGTTATAAAAATATGAAACTGGGCTATGCATGGACAATACAATCTTTTCAATCACTACCTTAAACAAAAGTTAATATTCAAGTGATGAATTCAAATTTGGATGGAGAAAGGAAAATAATTTGGAGTTATTACAGTTTTTATTTTGCCTCATCTTTGGATTTCAGTTACTTCCACAAAATAAGACCAAGGACAGAAGCCACGGAAATTAAAGTGATTTAGGAAATTAGAGACATCCTGCAATACAGAAGTAAGTAAAATAAGAGGGGGATAAAGGAGAACAAACAAAGGGAATGCAACCCCATCACACTGAATGACTTACAAGTGAAACTGACTAAAAGGAACTGTGTTGAAAGACAATGTTGAACGCAATATTGTTGCTACAGAGATGATTATACCAATGAGATGGTCTCCTGGCCTGTAAAAGCTCCATGGTTTTTTCTCTTTTGGGTGCTCCAAACTTGATGGGCACTTCATTCTAAGCTTCCCAGAAATTGGCAGGGACACCAGCAGCATCAGAAGTAGAAGCAGGAGGACCATATTTCATAGGGGGAAATCAATCCTATTTCTAAATATGAACAAGATTTAGAAGATTTCAAAGCACTCCCAAAAGAAGGAAATGCCAGCGGCTTTCCTGATTCAGACAGAGGCCAACTGAGCTGCACCTGAAAAGGAGAGAAAGGTACAATCAAGAGCATAGTCCCTGCCTGTCCCAAAACTTGTGCCACACAGAGCACGACCTGAGGCATTTATCTTTTCCTGATACAAGATCCCTTGCTTGTTGCTTCAGTCTGATGTTAACATCAAAGGCAACCACTGGAGAACTACAAGAAGTGTCAGTGTCTACTATTGTGATAATTACAGAGTGACTCGATTTGTCCTCTGGAGCTTCTTGACTTCTTCCGGGGCTCCATGTGCAGAGGGGTAGCTAGAGAAAAATATGCTAGTGAATAATCAAAGATACACCCAGGAGGCCTTGTTCTCTAGTGGTTGTGGTCCTTCTTTTTAGGACATGTCCAGAAAGTGATCCTGGAGGAAGGTAGTTCTATAGCAAGAGAATTGATTTCTGTGGTCCTTCAGTCTGGCCTTTTGTCTTCAGAGACTTCTGTGGAAGGTCACCCAGAGCTGTGGAGTTTGGTGTCACTCTAGGTTCATGTCACTTAATTCTAGTGCTGCCTGTTTTCAAATATCAAGGAAACAATCAGTACCCTTGAACTCTGCCTAATGTTAAGACTAGGGCCTGTTGATGATTTTCTTTTATGTCACAACTTCATATATTCATCCTAAATTGGAGCTGGCTTTAAAATTGCTTGTGCCTGAGACAAAAATTCCATTTTCGATTTTTTCTAGCAATATTTTTGGATGAGAGCTGATTAAGGGGCAGCAAGGTAACAGCCTGTGGACTACATTGTTGGGTAAATAGGAAAAAAGACAGAGAGTGAATGGAATATATATTTTTTCTTTGATGTTTTATGTTGTTTTCCCATATTGTTATAAAACTCTAGGATTCTTTGTATTTTGAAATTTCTTAGTTTATTAAATAAAGAATGGACTAGTTCTGCAGCTGAGATGGTGATGATGCCTACAGTGTGGTGGATGGTGTGACCTGATTTTTTGAGATCTGGTGGACTTTCCTCCTTCTGGTTGTATGGATGTACTTAGTGGGGTGAGACCCCTTTGACATGCCCATCTCAAGCTGTGGTGTGAGCCCTTTCCCCAAAGACCTCCAAGTGCTTTGAAGGTGCTGTTAGAGTCCTGTGTTCCTGGTTTATGTGACTCAGTTATTGAAGGATTGTGTCTCCTACAGTATCTGAAGGGGGCACATTTATATGTCCAAATACATCCGGGTCTTTACTAATCCAAAATGCCCTGCTGCCCTCATGTCACGGCTTCATGCAGGATCAACATCCTCTGGCTGGCTGGGACATTCATTTTACAGGATGGGATGATGGCGTTAACAACCACCACTTGTGCACTGTTGTATTGTGGCATCTGGGAGAGGGTACCCCCAAGAAAGTTCTTCTCCTCCCCAGCAGGTAATGGAAGGTGAAGTTAAAAGGTTGAAGTATAGAACTCACCCCATTCCTAAGAGGTCCCTGTCCTAATGTTTTCTTTTATTTGTATCCTTTTCATGTATTTATAATTATGTTTACACGTGTATCTGTCATAAAATACATGCTTGATGAAAATAAATACATAAATATAAATAAATAAAGTATTGTGCCCATCGAACCTGCTTAGGGGATAATTTCCAAAGGGTCTTCAACACTTCCACATTCTTATGGTCAGTTCACACCTCAAATGGGGGTTGGCTGCTCCAGTGGTGGGATTCAATTTTTTAACAACCGGTTCTGTGGGCGTGGCTTAGTTGGGGGTGTGTGGCTAGCTGGTCATGTGACTGGGTGGGCGTGGCTAGCTGGTCATGTGACTGGGTGGGCGTGGCTAGCTGGTCATGTGACTGGGTGGGCATGGCTAGCTGGTCATGTGACTGGGTGGGCGTGGCTATGTGCATAGGGATTACTCAGAGGGCTGAAAAAAGTGATTTATGACTGGTCCTCACACTTTTGACCGGTCCTCGCACTTACGATGATCCTCACATTTATACCCATTGCGGCATTCTTAACCACCATGTCAGTCATTTCACCACTACTTCTCTTCACCACGGTGACAAGATAGAGCGCAAAACGTAAAATGTGAGGACAGTCGTATGTTCAAGGACTGGTCAAAAGTGCGAGGACCGGTCAAAAATAACTTTTTCAGCCCTCTGAGTAGTCCATATGCACATAGGGACTACTCAGAGGGCTGAAAAAAGTCATTTATGACTGGTCCTCACACTTTTGACCGGTCCTCACACTTATGACCATCCTCACATTTATGCCCGTTGTGGCATTCTTAACCACCATGTCAGTCATTTCACCACTACTTCTCTTCACCACGGTGACAAGATAGGGCACAAAAAGTAAAATGTGAGGACAGTCGTATGTTCAAGGACTGGTCAAAAGTGCGAGGACCGGTCAAAAATAATTTTTTCAGCCCTCTGAGTAGTCCATATGCACATAGGGACTACTCAGAGGGATGAAAAAAGTCATTTATGACTGGTCCTCACATTTTTGACCGGTCATCATTTATGCCATCATTTATCTTCTAGTCCAGAGGTCTTCAAACTTGGCAACTTTAAGCCTGGCAGACTTCAACTCCCAGAATTCCCCAGCCAGCTATGCTGGCTAGAGAATTCTGGGAGTTGAAATCCACAAGTCTTAAAGCTGCCAAGTTTGAAGACCTCTGAGCTAGGGCTTTGGGGCCAGCCTTTTGGGGAGGGGGTCCCATTCGGAGAGACCCCCTGCCTCTCAGGAAGCATCAGGCCCAGGCAGAGAAAGTTACCAAGGTTGGAGATGTCTGGACTAGAAGACCTCCAAAGGTCCCTTCCAATTCTGTAATTCACTCTATGTACACACACGTACACACACACACACCCCTCTTCTAAAACTATACATATTCAACCTCACTTACTACATTTGGAAAAACACATCCAGAGTCCACTTTCTGCCACCCATTTAACTATAACTTCTGTACATTAGAACATTACACACGCCTTCAGATTTACTTCCCTAGCCTGCACGTGACTGTTAGAGCCAGGAGAGATCATGGATTGAGTAAACTGTGGTGAAACTCACTTAACAACGCTCTTGCTTAGCAACCAAAATTTTGGGCTCAATTCTGGTCATAAATCAAGGACTATCTCTGCCTTTCTCTGCATGGCAGCCTTGTCCTAGTAAACTCCTTCTCCTTTCTGACAATTTTCCTCTCTGTTAGAGGCACCAAAATAATCCAGTAAGGTTTCCTGCTGGAACAGGGGGTTAGACTAGATGGCCTCTAAGATCCCTTCCAGCCCTAGATTGCTGTCCTGTTTCAAATTGCCTTCTGAAGCCACATCTAGTGCCAGGGTTTGTGGTCCTTCCTTCCTCTTCTTTCTCTCTCTCCCCCCTTCTTTCCTCTTCCTTTCTCTTTCTTCTTTCTTTCTCTCTTTCTCTCTCACCCTTTCTCTTTCTTTGTCTTTTTTTCTTTCTCTCTCTTTTCTCTCTCTCTTTCTTTCTTTCTTTTTCTTTTGTTGCAGGAAATGAAACGGAACCAAGCCAAGCTCTTCGATGCAGGAAAAAGTTTATTGTGCATGGTTCAAACAGTCCAAAGACGAGCAAAGGTTCTGAACATTGATGGTTGCTTTTGGCCAGATATTTATACAGTTTAAAGGCAGAGTTATTACAGAGAGTGAGACATTTCACATGTAGAAACTGCCCTTTCATCTATCTATAGGAAAGTAATAACAATCCTGTTCCCACAGGCTCAGGTTCTCAGCTCTGGAGCTCAAGGCATAATAAAAGAGGAGATAAGGGGCTCAGAGACGCCTCAAGGACAGTAAAGGGGGTAGTAAGGGAAGCAGTATTTCTCCTCTAGGATATACATGACATTTGGGCTGTAATAAACATTAAACAACAGGATGTATCTGTTTAGGGTCAGTTTGCCCCTTTTACAGTTCTGTGCCTACGTCAAATACCTTTTGCCATCTTAGCACCTTGGCACGGAAGAGGCACTTCTGTCTCGACCAAAGATTTGGATTTCTAATATTTGAGTTTTATCCCAATATTGGATCTTAGCCTAGCTCATGCCCCTCTTTGTAACTCATCTGTCTTATCTAGACGAGTCACACCTGCAGGTCCTCTTCCTGCTGGAGCCATTTGTAATCCCACATAGCCATCACCTGAGCGGTTGTCTTACGTTCCACCAGCAAGGATAGACTTTTAGAAATAGTCTTAACAAACAAAGGTAGAATACATGGGAGAAAAATACACCCGGCTGCTATTAATCCTACCAGGCCAAAAATGGCCTGCAGGCTGGGTAACTTTGGCCACCATCCTGAAAACATGTCCTGTAAATTAAGGCCTTTCCAAGTCTGGACTGGCACATGAGCTATTTTAACCATTTTGTCTGTTATTTCCTTAATAACTTTTCCGCTTTCATCAATTTCCATGCAGCAGTTAGTCAAATTAAACTTTCCACATACCCCTCCTTCTTTGGCTAACAAGTAGTCTAAGGCTAATCTATTCTGCATAATATATGTCCTTGATTTGACACTTTCCCTAGCTAATTGAGTAAGACCTTTCACGGTTTCGTTGGTGATTATTTCGACCACAGCTTGCAGACGAATTAAACGGTTCAGAATGTACACGGGGGTCTGATAGCCATGCATGCCCTCTTCCACCCATGTAGCTGGTC
Organism: Arizona elegans; assembly: GCA_022577455.1. Taxonomy (NCBI): domain Eukaryota; kingdom Metazoa; phylum Chordata; class Lepidosauria; order Squamata; family Colubridae; genus Arizona; species Arizona elegans. The sequence goes on along the minus strand of JAKOOJ010000015.1, from coordinate 19,739,154 downwards.
CATAAACCTCAATAATTCGCTCTGCAGGCCATTCCTCACTTCCCCAACTACATTGGTTACCTCCAACCCTAACCTTTCCTATTGCAGATGTGTCTACATGTCTCCTTTGTCTTAAGTTCCCTACCTCATCATACACCAGGACACCTAAAACCTGTCGAGTTTTAAGGGGAAGCAGAAAGAATCCTGGCCTAATTAATCCCAAGACACAGGCTCCACACCAAGATTTTGGTAGAACCCCATATGCCATTTTACCACATATCCAGTACAGCCCATCAGGAGCCAGCCATTCAAGGGTCTGATTATCTGGATCCTTTAAAAAGGATAACCCATTTACCTTAAACAAAGCCATTTCATCAGTTCCCTCTGTGGCATTACTTCCTGACCACCATACCTTACTTTCCCATTTGCCTGTGCATATGAGGTTTCCTACCTGATGACAGCCTGCTACAATCTTTCTCTGGAAACATACATTCCCTACCAGACTAGTAGTCAGAGTCCAGTCTCCATCTTTACCCTTATTATATGACAAGTTACCTTTTTGATCCATTTCTAGTACTTTGGAATAATTTAATTCCTGGGCTTCCCATGGCCATTTTTCTCCCATGTTAGTCCCTCCACAAACAAAACAATTTGATACATTCAGGGTATGGGCTATGTCTTCTGCCAATTTGACAAAGGTATTTGTTACATGACTAGGGATTTCGGGTACATTCAACTTCTCCATCTCCAAATAATATGACCAGAACAACCCTTTTGTGTCCTGTGTTGCTCTGGTAACTTTAGTGACATACCATCGAAGCATTACAAGGGGATCTTTTCCCTTGGCATAAATTCCTAATCCATAATCCTCCTTCCATAATTTTGTCGGGGTACATGTAATCTTTATAGGGTTACATTCATTCTGTTGGCAGTTACTACTAGCTTCCCCATTTTCCAGCTTGCATCTTTGGGTACCCCCTGGCTGATCTCCTGTCCACATAACAGCACAAGACCAATATGGACAATAACTATATGTGTCCTGATCACTGCATTCTCCCTGCTTTCGGCACATATACTTTTTGTCCAACATATAACTTCTTTCCCACTCCAATGTTCCACATGTTGACTTCCATACATCACAGTTATGATTAATAGCTAAACAGGCATCAAATGTCATCTCTACTGGATTCCCTAACTTTCTGAATTCTGTTTTATTCAAAAGTTCTTCTCTCCCACATTCCGTTGTGTATATTGACATTTCATAAGTAGTTATCTGTTTGGCTTCTGCGGGGTTATAGCACTGCACCTTATCCTTCAGTATACACATGTGATATATGGTATTGTTTACCTGACAGGTTGGGGTTGTGTGTTCCTTACACCCGTCAGGTTTTTGAGTGTGATAAATCAAAGTTTTAGAAACCCGTATTCCCTGCAGTGTTGTGCGTATGCATGGGTCACAATTCTCCTTGCTTATTGCTTCTATCATGGGAATGTCTGGCTCACTTTGAAGTCCCATTACCCATCCACTCATCCATAATCCCAGTCCAACAATCACCATGTTCTGCATCCTTCCAGTCCTTTTCATTCCGATCTCTCAATGCTGTCTCAATAGTGGGGCTAGTCTTAAGTGTATAATAAGATCTCTCCAAACCTATCACCAAATAGTGCACTAGCACGTCTTCTATGATCTTTATGTCACACTCTATCAAACACCCTGTACACAAAACACAGTCTACACAATGAGCGCAACAACAGCACTCACATCCACACATTGGAAAGACAAAAATCTTTGTACATTCGAGAATCGCCTTTCACTTATTACAACTAGTATTTCTTTGGTCAGCAGACAATTTATACTATGCGGGTGTTCAGGAGAAGATCTGGGCAGTTAGGGATTGGAGTAGCTGGTGCCTCGATGCTCTTCGGTTGTCCACAAAACCACTGTTTATACCTGTAAAACACAATAATCCTCAGGACCAATACCCCCAATCCCCAACACGCCCACAGACAATTCTCTTCCCACATGGATCCTTGTTCTTCAGCCGCTTGTCCTTAATCAGCCTTCAACACAATATGGCAACCCAGATATCCAGTCCACTCTTTGATCTGCTGTGGGTCCCCACAATCGATTACACCTCCAAGTATCCTATATATAAAATAGAAAAAGCTTTCTTTAAACACGCTTGAATGTTAACTTAGTTGGTTTATGTTTGTCCATGGTCACTTTCCAGCCAGTTTCTGCTGCCGTCTTGACTCGTGTCCAGTGAATCCACAACTTTGATTCTGCAATCTTAATAGCAAGGGGAGAAGTCATAATAACAGTAAAAGGTCCTTTCCATCTTCTTTCTAGTGGCTCCTTCTTCCAATGTTTAACCCATACTTGATCCCCTGGTTTAAATGGGTGGCAAAGGGTTATTAACCGGGGGGGGTGGTACTTGTTCCATCACATATCGCTGGAGCCTCTCAACTTGCTTATTAAGTTCTTGTACCATTTCCATATTCCAAACCCCCCCCCCTTTATGCCCCAAGTCTGGCCACCCAGCCAAGTTCCTTCTTAACAACCCTGGCGGTCGTCCATACATTAACTCATATGGAGATAGCTTATGTTGGCCCCTTGGCGAGCTTCTGATTGCATATATAGCTAGTGGTAAAGCATCAGGCCACTTTAAATGACTATCTGTACAGATCTTAGTTATTCTTTCTTTGAGTGTCCTGTTCATTCTTTCTGCACATCTACCTGATTCCGGCCGAAATGCACTCTCATTCTCTCTCACACATTATAGACCAAGGAAGAACATCCGACATCCTTCTTCTGTCATCCATGATGGTAATGTTGGGATTGAGAGGTTGCCGCAGGGATGGGGGCCTCCTTGACATCATCTGACTGGCTGTTGTAGTCGGAGGGAGACGGCTGCTCTGGTGACACCCTCAAGGCCCTTTCTCTGGGGATTGAAGAAGGAAAAGAGGATTAAATTTGACTGGTGCATTATTTCCTTAACAGTCATAATACGGCTTATTCTTACTGGGGGCTCCATTAATTGGGGGTTTTCAAGGAAAATTGGGCAACCTATTAATCCAGGATGTTAGACAGACTCCTTTGGCAACAAGTTGGACTAGAGGACCTCCAAGGTCCCTTCCAGCCCTGAGGGATTTCTATCCTATCTCCTGTTAGTCCCACCAACATTTTGGGGGGCTTTCAGTGCCCCAGGGCTCCCCAGGTTGTGGTGATGCCACTCCCTTGAACAGGAGTGCGAGAGTAAGTTCCTCTCAAGGTTTGCTGTGATCTATTGATTGGATCCTGGCTTGAACATTTGAATGAACCAATCAGACTGCAGCTTTTGGCTCTGAGTTTTCCCAGACCTTTTCTAACTGACCATGACTCAGCATTTAAGCAGCTGCTCATTAACAGCACTCAACGGCCATTCAGAGCAGAGCAGAGCAGAGCAGGCCTCTGACCTACTCACCTTACTGAGATGCAAGCTGAGTTGAGCACACACACACATGTTTGTGCTGAAGTCACTCCGGACTACTTCTGAGGAAGGAAGGAAGAACTGGGCTCAAACCGCATGGAGAGACTCCAAGAGAGTTGAATGGACCTTTGCTAAGAAGAGAGATGACTATTGGTATTTTTATTCTATTTATTCTATTTATATCTATTCTATTTAAACTATTGGAGTTTATATAATGATAAGTTTTAGAAATATTAATAAATTTAATTAGGGAAATTGTAACAATTGGAATATTTTAACTGCATATTTGGAACCTAATCAAAAAAGAAAAAAGTTGAAATGATATTGTATTATGAATTAATTAGATTGTGGTGAAAGTAGAAATGATTAAGATGTTGTTTGAAGAGGTATAAATACATATGTTTGACAAAGTAATTGAAAATTAGAGATAACATTCAAGGAAATATATGGTATAAAGTAATTTGGTTTATTATTATCATATAAAGAGAAAAGATTGTTATTGAACTAACTGATTTTTATTAAGATGTTTATTAAGATATTATTTGGAATAAGATTTAAGGAAATGTATGGTATAAACATTTTGGTTTATTATTTTGATAAGAAATGAATGATTGTAATACTAGGAATTATATTATGCGAGATTTTAAATTTAAGGGGTTTAATATAGAGATGAAGGGAAAAATTGAATTTGGTTAAGATTAGAGGTTAGGATGTAGGGTAATAAATACTATGGCAAAAAGGGAATATATAAATTGTGTTGAAATGACTAAAAATTGTTTAAATTGGTGAACCGGCCAATACTCTGTTCAGAAAAATACGTTGTATGTTTGTTTGTCTGTTTGTGTAAAAAAATAGAAAAAACTTTTTTTAAAAAGGTTGTTTGTTAATTGCAACCTGCCTTGCCTCAGTTCCTACCTGCTTAGTTCTCCTGACAAAGCACTGGCAACGAGGATGGGATTGGACTGAGGTAAGGCCGTCAAAGTCACTAACAAGAGCTGAGGCACAGTCCATTGAAGGCTATCTCCCGATCTCATGTCCTTCTAAGGATGACAGCGCAGCCTTCTTTCACACCGTTTGAACCAGGCCCAGAAACATGGAACACCTACCTCAAACGATTTGAATGTTTCCAGCAGGCCCATGAACTTACTGAGCTGTCAAGCGCTCGCAAACAAGGCTATTTCCTCAGCTCGTGTGGCCCTGAGATGATTGGAACAGCTAGGGATCTAGCTGCCCCTCAGCCGGTGTATACCATGCCGTGGGAGACCCTGCTGGAAAAGCTGAAGAACCATTATTCTCCAGCTCCCTCTCGCATCACTAGAAGGCATGTGTTTTGCAAGCGAATCCAGAGAGAAGGGGAGTCCGTTAACGAATACATGGCTTCCCTGCGGTCAGCCACATTGTATTGGGACTTCTGCGACCTAGATGACATGTTATTAGACCAACTTGTCTGTGGGGTTAAAAACATGAGGCTGCAGCATCGGTTGCTGGGCCGCACTGAGCTGAACCTCCAAACGACACTAGACGAAGCCGGAGTGTCCGAAATGTCTGACCGGTCAGTGGAGGAAATCCAGCATCACCAAGCATCTACCACCCCTGCCAGAAAAAGCCAAGCTGTTCACCATGAGGAATTGGACCCAGATGACTCTTCCGAAGAAAGGGTGAGCTGCCTCAAAACAGTGCAGAAGAAGAAATGTGTCAGAGTGGCAATTAATCCTGTTCCCTTTTGGGGTAATTGCACTTAATTAGAGATGGACCGTGGCTTTCCTTTGCAGCATACTTTAAGAGAAAATAAGCTGGGATATATTCTGAGAAACATTTTATTATAAAGAAATAAAAAAACAATCTTACTAGCTATTAATTACATATTGGCAAACTTCCCTGCCTTGCCGGCAGAAGTTCTGGCAGACAAACAAAGAAAGTTAAGAAAGAAAGAAGAAAGAAAAGAATGTGGAAATGTGCAGTAGCTTAGAGATAAGAGTCAGATCAGTCTACTGTAAGTCTCAGAATGGGAGCACAGCTGGCAAACACAAAAAATGCAGAGACAACCCCTTCTTTGCCAGTTGAGCGGACATCAGGTACATCATCAAATAAGGCACATCTTCTTACGCAGATACTCGTGCTGAGCTGCTGGAAGTGGTTTGTTGAGCATATCAGCAATTTGATCATGTGTAGATACATATTGCAATTTAACAAAAACTTGTTTCACTAATTGTTTTATGTTTTGATAACGGATGTCAATGTGTCTGGACCTAGAACCTGTGAAATGTGATTCAGAAATATAAACCACCGATTCATTGTCCTCCATCACGGTGATTGGTCGGATCGGACGTGTCCAGATATCTGTGACCAAAGCATCAAACCATGTTAGAGAATTACATGCATCTGAAACACAAGCATATTCAGCCTCAGTAGATGAACAAGAAACAAAATTCTGTTTACGCGCTTGCCAATAAACAGGACATCCATTTAAGAACATCATATAACCTGAAGTACTTTTACGTGATTTCTTATCACTCGCCCAATCAGAATCTGCATAACAACATAATTCTGCATGATCAGTATGTGTTGGTTCTAACAATAATTTCATATGTTTAGTGTGTTTTAGGTATTTCAATAATTTCTTAACACATGTCCAATGAAACTGTTTTGCCTTACCTATGTGTCGAGATAAGAGATTAACACTAAGTGCAATGTCGGGTCTTGTCCAACTACTAATGTACAATAGTGATCCAATGACTGAACGATAAAGTGTTTGATCCTCGAACTCAGGACTTTCTTCTTGTGTCAAGTTGTGAAAATCTGTTTGCATGGGTGTCTTTGTTGTGTTAGCATCCTTCATGTTGCAATGATGCAAAATTTGTTCAATTTTATTTTCTTGTGAAAGACTAAACCCCTTCTGTGTTTTGTCAATCTGAACACCTAAATAAGTGCTAACATGACCTAAAGATTTAAATGTGAAATATCTCTGCAAGGCTTTGGCAAAAATTTCAGTCATTTGCTTATTTGGACCAATGTAAACAATATCATCAATATAAACAAGAACTATCTCATATGTATTGTTAGATCTTTTTGTGAACACGCACTCATCAGTTTCAGACTTAATAAAGCCCATTGAATTTAGTTTGTCAGTAAGACATAAGTACCACATTAAACCAGACTGTTTCAGACCATAAAGACTTTTGTTTAGAAACCAGGTATCCCCTTCTTGCTATCGGAACCCTGGAGGACCTCTCACGTAGATCTCTTCATCTAGGTCAGCATGTAGATAAGCCATGTCAACATCGAACTGGAAAGCTTCTAAACCAAGAATAGTTGTAGTGGCTAAAGCAATTTTTACACTCTCAGTTCGGACTGTCGGTGAGTAGGTATTTGTGTAGTCCTCAGGATAACGTTGAGAGAAACCCTGAGCTACAAGTCTGGCCTTGTACAGTGACTCACCATTTGGCTTCTTTTTGATTCTGTAGACCTATCGAGTGCCAATGACCCTTTTGTTTGCTGAAGGTTTTGCAGGTGTAAACACCTTAAGTTTCTTTAGACTGTCCATTTCAACCTGCATTGCCTCATACCACTTCTCTTGCTCTGAATCAGGAAGATGTTTGTGTGAAGTATCAGGTGGAAGTGTAACATTGCAAATCAAAGGCAAGGGTGTTTTTGTCAGTTGCCACGAATATCGCTGTGGAGGGATCCCCTTTGTGGCCCTCTTGGAACGTCTCAGAACAACAGTCCATTCTTCTTCTGCTTCATCCTTGTCCTCACATTCGTTGCTAGCGTCAGCATCAGCGGCTTGCGAAGACGGAACATCAGGTTGAGAAGAACTAGTGGATGGAACATCTGCCCGTGAATCTTGATCATCAGGCTGTGTGGCATTAGTAGCATCATCTCTAGGAAAATAAACTCCAGGATCATAGGAATGAATCCTGGACCAGTCAATATCTTCCTCAAAATTAGCAGATTGGGAAATCAAAATTAAATGTTTGGAGTCAATAAATTTGCTCCATTTTGAATTATCATCAATACCCATAAATCTCAGTTTCTTTGCTGCTGGACCTCCTTTTCTTCTTTGAGCTAAGGAAATATTCACCATAGCGTGAAGTTTTTGTTAAATTGCAGTATGTATCTACACATTATCAGATTGCAGACATGCTCAACAAACCACTTCCAGCAACTCAACACGAGTATCTGCGTAAGAAGATGTGCCTTATTTGATGATGTTCCTGATATTCGCTCAACTGGCAAAAGAAGGGGTTGTCACTGCGTTTTTTTGTATTTTCCAGATGAGCTCACATTTTTGGATTTTCAGACTTTCCGTAGCTTGCCAGATGTCAGCATTCCAAATTAGGCTCTCTTCCAGCGCTGACATAGAAAAAGCAGAAGCTTGATTTATTGCTGAGATGAACTTTTACCTAGTCTTTGTATGTTACAGATAGGGTTTCCTGGGAGACGAGGAGGGGGGCACATTCCTGTGAAAAGAACGTGCTGGGATGTAGAGATGGATTTGCATGATGGCCAATGAGACATTGGGGTTGGAGTGCGGAAGAGGAGGGGGTTGGAAGGAGGGGCCAGTTTGGCTGCAAAATGAATCAGGAATGTCGGACTCTGCTATTCTTAAAATAAAAGTGATTCATTAGAGAGCTTGCGCTTGAGAATGAAGTTTTTTCAAGATAGCACCGAAACCTGACAGACAGCCAAACTCTCCTCCAAATCCAGGCTGGCTGAGTTTAAATCATCCCGTTCCCTCCCAGACATCTGGTCGGACGGACTATGGCTGAAGCCAAGCTCTCGGAGGAAAGCCTGCTTCAAGAGATGGGAGGAGCAGAAGCGGTCGTGATTCCAGCCAACTTGGAAAATACAAAGGTTCAACTTTCTCCGCCTTCCCTCCCCGCAGAACTTCAAGCAAAGAAACGCGAGGCAGATAAGTACCCGGGGACTGTGCCAAAAGCCTTAGAGGGGGAATTTCCTTTTGCAAATGAAAAAGATAAAGAAAAACCCCTAAGTGAATTTGGAAGGGCGAGCTGGGGATGGGAATGGCAGCGAAGCCCAGACAAGGCAGCACCTCCCCACCCCAGGATGAGAGACGAGGCAGAGGACTATCAACACCAAGGCTGGCCCTCCAGAGCTCAGCACAGAGAGGAGAGGGCAGAGAGGGAGGAGCCACCCCAGTTCAGAGGGAAGTTCGATGGTGACCCAGACAACCTCGCCCAATTCCTCGATTCAGCTGAGATATACATAGAGCAGTTCGGACACCTCTACCCTTTCCCCAGAGCCCTAGTGAATGCTATCTCGGAAGGGCTGGAGGGAGAAGCAAAGAGGTGGTCAGCATCACTCTACAAATACAGGGCCCCCCAGCTACGAGATGCGGATGGGTTCTTGCAACTATTGAGAGCCCATTATGAGGAGGAGGAGGAGGACCCCTATGTGGAAGACGAGCTCAGAAACCTAATGCAGAGGGGGAAGCCTATCAGAGAGCATATCCGTGAATTCAGGAGAGTCATTGGGACACTGCCTCCCCTACCAGAGCGATTGCTGGTGTATTTTTTTAGAACAAACCTGAATAAAAGAATTTCCCAAGTGACTGCCTATCGTGACATCCCAAACCGACTCGCTGAATGGTTCCGGGTAGCGATAAAAGTCGACAGAGGGCTGCGGGCGAATGACACGTCAAAACCACCAGAGGGAAAGGAGAGAGGCTGACCAGACCAGGGGCCACTCAACAGACGAGAAACCCCAACATCACAGCCCTCCTACAGACCAACTGCCCCAAGGAGCCCACTGAAATGCTACAGATGTGGAGGAAGTGGCCACATAGCAGCAAGATGTGGAACGCCTAGACCGGGACCAGCTCCACCACCCAAAGCACGACCGGAACGAGGGCCCAAGCACGTCACCCACGTACCACGGGAAGCTCCCCAAATCCCGGAGTTTTTCGCTCATCTGACCAAAACCAGAGGAATCCCAGATGAGGGAGATCAGTCCCCCGAACCCTATGACACAGAGGACGAAGGTGAGGATGACCCGATGGTGAGTGGACCCGTCCATCCTTTTCTTTTCCCCATACGCCTAACAGCCCCCAAAACAGGGGCCCAAGAGACTTTCCAAGCCCTAATAGACTCGGGTAGCACACGGTGCCTAATCAACCTACCCACAGTTCTAAAATTGGGAATCCGAGCTAAACAGCTCAAACAACCAATTCGCTTCGAGCAAGTTGATGGGTCCCTAGTGGGAGGAGCGTACGCCACACACTTGACTGAACCCGTGAGACTAGAACTCGCAGATCACTGGGAGACGATCCGCTTCATAATAGCCCCCAAGATGACAGAACCAGTCATATTGGGGCTCTCGTGGCTCGACAAATGGGGCCCAATCATTTGGTGGCAAGAGGGAACCCGCAGGCTGAGAATAGCAAAGGGGCCCCAACCCCTGCCGCCCCGACCAGAAGAATTTCCTCCCACGCTGAAACCCCAAAGCAGCCCTCCACTACAGAAGAAAACACCACCAACACAAGGGTCCCTCCCAGAAAGTGCAGCAAAGCAATTGGCAGCCGCACCCACCACCACTTGTAACGCAAACCAGATCCCAAGGGAGTACCAAGACCTGGCAGGGGTATTCAGCGAGGCCGAGTGTGACATTCTGCCCCCCCACCGCGACACCGATTGTGCCATCGAAATTATCCCAAGAGCGAAACTACCCAAACCTAAAATGTATGCCATGACGCCCCGAGAAATGCAGGAAATGCGAGACTACATAGACAAAAACTTACAAAGGGGATTTATTGAGCCAGTAAAACCAAGGGTAGCGGCGCCGGTCATGTTTAAAGAGAAAAAGGACGGCTCCATGAGACTGGTGGTCGACTTTCGAAGTATCAACGCTGTTTGCGTACACAACTTGTACCCCCTCCCCCTCATGAAAGACATGTTAGCCCACCTAGCTAAAGGGAAGGTTTTCACCAAACTAGACCTTCGAGAAGCTTATTACCGAGTACGCATAAAGGCAGGAGATGAATGGAAAACAGCATTCAACTGCCCCCTGGGTAGTTTCCAGTTTAAAGTAATGCCTTTTGGATTGCAAGGAGCCCCAGCAGTATTCATGCAGTTAATAAACGAAGTCTTACATGAACACCTTTACAAAGGGGTCCTCGTCTACCTGGACGATATTCTTATCTACACGGAGACCATAGACGAACATATACCCCTCGTCCGCCAAGTACTGAAAAAACTGCTACGGGCAAACCTATATGTCAAACTGCCAAAATGCGATTTCCACCAATCACGGCTAGACTACCTGGGCTACCGAGTATCAAATGAGGGGATAGAGATGGACCCAGCCAAGGTCCAATCAGTTCTACAATGGCAGCCCCCTCGCACCCGCAGACAACTGCAAAGTTTTCTAGGCTTTGCAAATTTCTACAGACAATTCATCCCCTCGTTCACGAAGATTGCCAAACCTTTGACGGACCTCCTAAAGACAGGAAGCCCAGCGATGAAACCTCGCCCGGGACAACCCCTACAGTGGGACCTGACCTGCCAACAGGCATTTGAGACACTAAAAGGACTGTTCGCGAAAGAACCTGTCTTAAAACACCCGGATCCGGAACAGCCTTTTGTCATCCAAGCAGACGCAAGTGATGTGGCAGTAGGAGCCGTGTTACTCCAAAAGAACAACCAAGGTGATCTACAACCCTGCGCCTACACCTCCCGCAAACTCACCGATACGGAGAGGCGATGGGCGGCGTGGGAGAAGGAAGCGTTTGCAGTAAGGTGGGCCTTGTTGACCTGGCGGCACCTTCTAGAGGGAGGCCAGAAACCATTTGAAGTCTGGACTGATCATAAAAACCTAGAGGCCCTAAAAACCCCACGAAAACTGTCGCCCAGGCAAGTGCGGTGGGCACAATACTTCAATCGTTTCAATTTCGCGCTTAAGCACATCCCAGGAGGGAGAAATTTCCTGGCTGATGCCCTCTCCCGGATGCCCCAATACAACAGTGAGCGGGAGCAGGTAGTGAATGCCATCATCCCCTCCACCCAAGCTGCAGCCCAAGTGATCACCAGATGGCAACGACGTGATCAGCAAGGCCAACTTGCAAGTGACTTAACTGCAAAATTAAAAAATGAAACGCTGACAGACCCCTGGTATCGGGACAATCAACATCTCTTGACAAAAAGAGATGAACTAGCATGGAGGGGGACAAAGCTCTATGTCCCACAGAGTTTACGCATCCTGATTCTCAAGAGGAGCCACGACGTTAAACCAGCAGGACACTTCGGATTCCTAAAGACTCTGCACCTAGTACGAAGGCAGTTCTGGTGGCCACACATGAGAAAGGACGTAGACAGTTATGTAAAAAGCTGCACCATTTGTGTCACGACGAAGACAAGGCCAGGGTGCCCGCCTGGATTGCTGCAACCAGTAGCTGAACCAACAAGACCATGGGAGGTGATTGCAATGGACTTTATAGTAGACCTACCGAGGAGCAGTGGAAATACAGTGATCTGGACTGTAATAGACTTATTCTCCAAACAGGCACACTTCATTCCTTGTAGTGGACTGCCTTCAGCTCGTCAGTTATCCAAACTGTTCCTGAAACACATTTACTGCCTACATGGAGTCCCCAGGAGAATCATTTCCGACAGAGGGGTCCAGTTCACAGCAAAGTTCTGGAGGGAGTTTCTACGATCCATAGGTTCATCCCAAGGGCTCAGCTCAGCATTTCACCCGAGCACCAATGGGGGGGCAGAAAGACTGAACGCTATGATAGAACAGTATTTAAGATGCTACGTCGACTACCAGCAGTCCAATTGGGCAGACCTCCTATCTTTTGCGGAGGTTGCATATAATAATGCTGTCCACAGCAGCACGGGGCTAACCCCGTTCAAAATAGTGAGTGGCATGGATTTTGTTCCCATGCCAGAATACCCGAGGGAGCCCCCTTCCTCAGTCAGTTTGACCGACTGGATGGCAATGTTGAGACAAACTTGGGAAAATGTTAAGAGGGCGCTGGCAAAGGCGGCTCAATCTTATAAGGAACAAGCAGACAAGCACCTAAAGACCATTTCAACTGGGAGAGAAAGTTTACCTCTCCACCAAATACTTGAGACTTAGACTCCCGAGCAGGAAATTGGGTCCAAAATTTATAGGACCATTTCCTATAATAAAAATAATCAACCCCGTTACAGTGCAATTGCAGTTGCCACGGCTTTTGGGGAAAATTCACCCCGTTTTTCACAGTAGCCTTCTAAAACCTGTAGTGGGGTCTACTTTAAGGCCAACGCCACGTGAACCCCATGGGCCCCTGGTTGTTGGGGGCCAAACGCACTACGAAGTGCAGCGGATTCTTGATTCAAGATGGCACAGGGGGCGCCTCCAGTACTTAATTAAATGGAAAGGTTACCCAGTGTCAGAGGCTTCCTGGGTGAAGAGCGCAAACATTCAAGCTGATCGCCTTATAGCAAAATTCCATGCAGACCACCCGGGAAAGCCGGGAGGGGGGGTGCACAGCCAGGGAGGGGCTGATGAGACTAATCTTGTTGTGTTTTCCCTATGGGATAGGTGATGTCACAGAAGTGAAGGGAGAGGGGCCGGATGTCAGCGTTCCAAATTAGGCTCTCTTCCAGCGCTGACATAACGAGATGAAGCAGAGAGAGAGCAGAAGCTTGATTTATTGCTGAGATGAAATTTTACCTAGTCTTTGTATGTTACAGATAGGGTTTCCTGGGAGACGAGGAGGGGGGCACATTCCTGTGAAAAGAACGTGCTGGGATGTAGAGATGGATTTGCATGATGGCCAATGAGACATTGGGGTTGGAGTGCGGAAGAGGAGGGGGTTGGAAGGAGGGGCCAGTTTGGCTGCAAAATGAATCAGGAATGTCGGACTCTGCTATTCTTAAAATAAAAGTGATTCATTAGAGAGCTTGCGCTTGAGAATGAAGTTTTTTCAAGATAGCACCGAAACCTGACACCAAGTTTCGTATCAGTAAGCTAACTGCGCATGTCCACATTTCTTCACTTTCTTTCTCCCCACTTTCTTTGTTCTCCTGCCAAGAGGTCCAGCCGCAGAGAGGTGGCCGGCAGGAACGTTGCCAAAATGTAACTAATTTAGATAGTGAGATGTTTTATTTTCTTTATAACAAATAAATGAGTTTTTCTTAGAAAAATATATCTTCGGGTTTATTTTCCTAAAGAATGCTTCAAGGGAAAAGTCTCGATCCACGTCTCTAAATCAAGGTGCGATTACCCAAAAGCAGAATGAGATTCATTAGCACCCTGACACAGAGGAACAGGAGGAACCTGTTCCTAATGCACGCATGAGAAGAGCTGCCAGAAGGCAAGAGCAGCTCAAGCAAAGAGGACAACTCGAGAGTAGGGTCAAGAGATGATTGGCCCCTCCCAAACGGCGTTTGGGCTTTGCCGGAAAACAACATTGGTAGCTTCGTCTTCTTCATCTACGTCTTGCGTTTATTTTTGTATCTGTGACTTCTGAATGTTTGACAATAAAGGCCTTTGGCAGTTTGCCTAACTGGATCAAGCTTTGTGATAGGACTGAGGAATTTGTGTTGGGAGGAATTTGCTTTAATTCAGTTGAAAGATGCTGGGAATGAAGTAATTCTCAGCTGTTCGAATAAAGTTGTTTGTTTTTTCACTGACTGATTTTTCTACTACTTACTTGGGCCTGGGTCACAACATGTACCAGCGACTCCCTGTTGACAAGCCCACTGCCCTGGCTCAAACAATAGTCACCCACCGGGGAGCCTTTAAATGTTAATGACTCCAATTTGGGGTCAGCATAGCCCCTGAGCTTTTTCAAAGCCTAATGGAGCAGCTGCTCAAGGGCTGACAGGAGTCATCCCTTACTTTGATGACGTCCTGATCTCTGCCTCAGATCAGAAGGACCTCTTCAATAAGTTGAGAGCTGTGTTGTCCCGATTCAGACGCGCAGGTCTCAAATTAAGGAAGGAAAAATGCAGATTGGGAGTTCCTCCAGTGGAATTCCTGGGGTTCCTCATTGACTCCCAGGGAACACACCCTGCCAAGTCTAAGGTAGAGGCAATTAAAATGGTACCTACCCCTACAAATAAGGCAGAATTGCAAGCCTTCCTTGGTTTGCTTAATCTCTATGCAATCTGCTTGGCCCCCAAGGCTTCTTTGGCAGAGCTCCTGCATAGGCTTTTGGATTCTAAAACATCCTGGCAGTGGGATAGGAAAACAGCCGCCGCTTTCAAAGCTGTTAAGGTCGTGCTAACTTCTGACACAGTACTCGTTCAATATAATGACAGCCAGCCATTGTCCTTGGTGTGTGACGCCTCCCCCTATGGCATTGGGGCAGTCCTAAACCACATCCTTCTTAATGGCACAGAGGCCCCAATTGCCTATTACTCTAGGACTCTATCAGCACCAGAGAGCAATTATAGCCAATTAGATAAAGAGGCTTTAGCGGCTGTAGCTGGAATCAAAAAATTCCATGATTACATTTATGGTTGATTCTTTTGCTTAGTGACAGACCATCAGCCCCTATTGGGCTTATTGGTGGGAGATCACCCAACGCCACAGATTCTATCACCGAGAATATCAGGTGGACAGAATTTCTGGCTGCCTATAATTACCAGTTACATTATAGGCCAGGCAAAGACTTAGGGAACGCAGATGAGCTTTCTTCCTCCGATGAGATAGGCTCAGAGGGCGGGGCCACAACAGCAGATGCCCTTAGTTGATGTCCCCTCCCTGCATCCGTCCACGACCCAGCACCCACAACATTGGTTCTTTTAATTGAAGAACTGTAAACCCCAATATCTACAACAGACATTGCGAGGCATTCTGCTATGGACCCTACCCTCTCCCAAGTTCTGGACTGGGTGCGCAGGGGCTGGCCAAAAAGACAGTGCCACTGGACTTCTTGTCCTACCAGTGCAGACAGCACGAGCTGTCGGCACTGAAAGGGTGCCTGCTCTGGGGAAATCGAGTAGTGGCCCCGCCTGAACTGTGGGCACCATTCTTGAATTGTCTACACGATGCCCATTCTGACATTGTGCGCATGACATCCCTGGGCTGTAGTTATGTGTGGTGACTCAAGATGGATCAGGGAATCGAGGAATGGGTAGCCAAGTGCCAACTGTGCCAGCAGTCCAGGCCTGCTCCTCCTGCGGCCCCAGTCGATGCCTACTGCAAATTAGTGGAATTGGCCCTTATGACATCCACCACAGCAGAGGCTACCATAAGAGTCATGGGAAGGCTGTTTGCAACGCACGGGCTGCCCGACATCGTGGTGTTGGACAATGGTCCTCAGTTCACATCCTCACCCTTCCAGATGTTTCTAGCCCAGCATGGCATCCACCATGCCCCGATGGTCCCATTCCACTCAGACGCTAACAGCCTGGCTGAATGAGCCGTCAGATTAGCCAAGGAAGTTTTAGGCTGCCTGGGTACCAACCATGGGCACAATAAAATTTGCCAGTACTTACTGGCCCAACGTATGACCCCGTGCCGGGTCACGAAGAGAGCCCAGCTGAAATACTCATGGGATGTCAGCTCCGAACAAACCTGGACTGACTACATCCCAGCTATGCCACCAAACAACTTACAGGAGCCCCTAATAACAATGATAACACCAGAACTTTTTATAACAAAGACCCAGTCTTCGCCCAAAACCATGGGTTTGGTCTGAGGTGGCTGTCAGGCCACATTGCACACCTAATGGAGCCCTACTCTTACAGTGTCCAGCTTGAAGATGGTAGAGTTTGGCACAGACACATAAATCAGCTCAGACGAAGATTACTGCTTGCAACCAATCAACACCCAGAGCGGGCTTATTCATACCCTGGGGAAACCACCATGCCCGGCAGACCTTCAGACCAGACTGGAGGCACTCCAACCCTCCACAAACAAAGCATTCTCAATGCCTGACTTATCTGAAGAACTGGGTTGTCCAGCGATGACTAGACCTCTTTCGAAAGTGGTTAAGCAGTCTCCAGGAGTTCTGGAGGTCTTTCCTATAGCTCCTCCTTCCTCGGCTGCCGCCCCTGAACTGAGATGATCTAGGCAGAGCCGATGTTAGCCAGCGTACCTATCCAATTATGCATGCGCTATCTGGGAGGAGAGGGGTGTTAAGTCCTCGGGGCTATGATGCCACCTACAGACTTGCCAGCTGCCGGGCGATCCTGATTGGCTAAGATGCGAGCAGCCAAAGGAGCGGAAAAGAATGCAACTCTGTCATTGATTCTCCATTTGACAGCTCTTGTATTTAAGCAGCTGTCAAACGGCAATTCTCGCTATTGCCCTCACGGGAGTTTAGCCTGTTAGCTGTTACTGTTGTTAGCATTAAAGGTTATTCTTTTTTTTAATTTTTTTTTATTTTTTATTTTTATTTTTTTTATTGCAAAAGTTTTACAATTACATTTTCACCCCCTTTTTCCCCCCTCATCCCACCCCAAACTTCCCAACCTCCCTAACCCACCCTAACCCTCCCCTCTCCCCCAGACTTCCACACAGTATACTCATATCAAATAAAAGGAAAACCCCTTATAAAACTTGAGCCCCTCCCTCCCCCTAAAATTTTTTCATCTTCATTACATTAACCTATTTCTATCCTAATATAACATTTTCAAATAAATTTTCATCCTCATTACCTTAAAATATTTCTATCTTAATATAACATTTTCTAATAAATTTTTCATCCTCATTACCTTAAAATATTTATATCTTAATATAACATTTTCAAATAAAAGCTATTTGATACTTCCTAGTTTGATATTTGTTCTGAACGTAATCTATCCACCTCTTCCATTCCCATTCATAAGTCTCTTGTGAACAATCTTTTAGATATGCTGAAATCTTCGCCATCTCTGCAAAACTGGCCATCTTCAAAGTCCATTCCTCAATCGTGGGCAGCGCTTCATTTTTCCAGTATTTACCTATCAACAATCTTGCTGCTGTTATCATATGCAATATCAGTTTTGTTTCACCCAATGTAAAACCCTTAACTATGCCCAGTAAAAACAATTGTGGAGAAAATTGAATTTTTTTCTTCAAGACATTCTGCATGACCCACCAGATTTTTATCCAAAAGGCCTTAACTTTCTTACAGGTCCACCAAACGTGATAATATGTAGCATCTAGACAGTCACATCTCCAACATTTAGGCTGCACATTAGGGTACATACACGACAATTTTTTGGGGTCTAAATGCCATCTGTAAAACATTTTATAAAAATTTTCCCTCAAGTTCTGCGACTGTGTAAATTTAACATTCTGAACCCAGATTTTTTCCCATGTTTCCAACATCACTGGTTCCTCAAAATTTTGTGCCCACTTAATCATACAATCTTTAACTAGTTCAGTTTCTGAATCCCTTTCTAACAAAACATTATAAAGTCTTTTGATATGCATTGGACCTTTCTCTTTTATATGTCTGACCAATTCTTCCTCATACTCCATAATACCAGTTTTTTGGTCCTCTTTCCATCTCAATTGCAATTGATTATATTGTAACCAAGTTAGATTAATCCCTTCAGCCAACAATGTCTGTAGTGTCTTCAGCTGCCATCTGCCCGCATCTGTAAAAAGAACCTCTTTATATAAAAACCCCCCGAGTGACATTATATTTGTATTCCACAAAGTATGACCAAGATCCAGCCATAGCGGTATTTTATAATCCCAATTGATTCGGTGCTTCTTCCAAACTCTCAACAAAGAATCTCTAAGTATGTGGCTTTTAAATACTTTGTCCACTTTACTGTCATAAAATAAGTAAGCGTGCCATCCAAATTCCAAATCAAAACTTTCTGCATTTAATATTCCAGTCTTTTTTCCTCCAAACCAATCACTTGCTAAAGTCAAAACTGTTGCGTCATAATATAACTGTAGGTTTGGAAGTTTAAGACCTCCCCTTTCTGGAACGTCTTGCATAATTTTCATTTTTACTCTTGGTTTTTTCTCGTTCCAGACAAACTTGTTCACTCCAGTTTGCCATACTTTTAGTTGTTTATCATTTTTGAGCACCGGAATCATTTGAAACAAAAAAAGAAATCTTGGCAAAATATTCATCTTAACTGCTGCTATTCTTCCAAGTAAAGACAGCTGCAGTTTTTTCCAAGTCTCCATGTCTTTTTGCACCTCTCGCCACAACACCTCATAATTATTTTGAAACAGTTTCATATTTGATTCTGCAACCTGAACTCCTAGATATTTTACCTTTGGTACAATCTCAAAACCTGCCCTCCTTTCAAGCTCAAGTTTACGATCTTGTGTCATATTTTTGACTACCATCTTAGTTTTTTTCTGGTTCAATCTAAAACCTGAAACTTTACCATAGTCTTGTATAATGTCCTTCATCTGGATTATTGATTCCATTAGCTGTGTTAGGGTAACAACCAGATCATCTGCAAATGCCTTTATTCTGTAATCCTCTTGCCTTATCATTATGCCTTTCAGAGTATTAGAGTCCCTTATTGTATTTAACAAGACTTCTAGTGTTAAAATAAACAGCAATGGGGACAGCGGACATCCCTGTCTTGTTCCTTTTTCGATTTTAAACTCTGTTGTCAAACTTCCATTAATAATAATCTGTGCCTTTTGATCTTGATAAATTGCTGAGATCGCCTGTATAAATTGGTCCCCAAAGTCCATCCTTTTTAAAGTCTTTAATAGAAAATTCCAGTCCACTTTATCAAAGGCCTTCTCTGCATCCAGGAAAACCAGCACTGCAGGGATCTGTTTATTCTTCTCAAGATATTCCAATAAATCTATTACTTGCCTTACATTGTCATTCATGTGCCTACCCTCAATAAATCCCACTTGATCATCATGAATCACCTTTTGAATTACTGGCATCAATCTGTTGGCTAGTACTTTTGCATAAATTTTGTAATCCGTATTCAAAAGAGATATTGGTCTGTAATTCTCTGGTTTTTTGGGACCTGCTTGTTCTTTTGGTATCAAAGAAATATAAGCTGTAGTCCATGATGGGGGTACTTTCCCCCCTTGTTGTATATTACAAAATAAGTCTCTAAGTTGTTCCACCATTTCTGCCTGCAAAGTTTTATAATACACTGCAGTCAGACCATCCGTTCCAGGAGCTTTAGCCGTTTTTAATTGTTTTATTGCTGCTATTATCTCCTCCTCTGTTATAGGATAATTCATTCTTTCCTTTTGTTGCTCAGTGATTTTTGTAACTCTTTTGTTGTCTAAGTATTTTTCTATAAGTCCATTCTGCACCTCCTCTCTGGCATATAGTTTAGTGTAATATTCAAGAAAAGCTTCTTTTATTAATTTCTGTTGAAAAACTTCTTTCCCTCCGATATCAGTACTATCAATAGTCCGTATGCTCTGTTTCTTCCTCAATGTGTAGGCCAACCACCTGCCCGGTTTATTGGCGTTGCAGAATGTGTTATGCTTCGCGTATTGTAAATTTGTTGCAACTTGTTCCGCTATAAGCATTTGGAATTGATCTTTCAAAAGTTTTATGACACCTCGTATTCTTTCATCTGTTGGGTTTTTAATAAGTAACTGTTCTTTGTTCTTTATTTCTGCTTCCAATTCAAGTCTTTTCTTTTGTCGGGTCAACCTATGTTTAGAGTTCATATGAATAAGCACCCCTCTCATATAAGCTTTGCTTGCGTCCCACACAATTTCCATTGGGGTGCCTTTATTCAAATTCATTTCAAAAAACTCTTCCAAATGCTTTTTAAGTTCTATTATATTTTTCTCATATCTGAACAAGTTTTCATTTAATCTCCAAGAGCGTCTCTCATTCTTGCATGTCTCAATTTCTATCCACACTGGGCTATGATCAGTCAAAGTTCTTGGCAGAATCTTTGTTCTTTTTGTCCTAAGAAGTAGATCATCAGACAACAAAATAAAATCAATCCTGGAAAAAGATCTATGTCTGTCAGAAAAGAAAGTATAGTCCAGTTCTTTTGAATTATGTATTCTCCAAATATCTTTTAATTCCAGATCTTCTTTCATATCAAAAAAAGTCTGTGGTAATCTAATTCTTGACTTTGCCAAAGTCTTTTTGTCTAATTTAGAGTCAATTACTCCATTCCAATCTCCCATAATTAAAATAGATCTGTAATCCCATTGGAGTATTTTAGTATGCAGCATTTTATAAAAATAATCCTGTTGTTGGTTAGGAGCATAAATTCCTATCAGAAGAATTTGACTGTTAGCAGAAAATAATTCAATTGCTACAAACCTGCCATCTTGATCGGCTTCTATAAGTTTGGCTGTTAATTTTTTATTTACATAAATAACCACACCATTTTTTTTTTGGTTAGTTGAAGATATAAAATGTGTTCCTAATTTGGAATTTTTCAAATAGTTTTGATCTTGAACTGTAATATGCGTTTCTTGTAGACAAATTATATCATTATTATGTTGTTTTAAGTGTGCAAATACTTTCTTCCTTTTCTGTGTTGCATTCAGCCCATTCACATTCCAAGATAAACATTTAATCATCATTATTCTCTTCCTGGAGCCAGGAGCAGAATAATCGGATTTCATCCGAAATCTTCTGTCCTGCATTCCCCACGGCCCCCTCTTGTATCGACTTTGCCTCCTTTTCATCTTGTTTTTCCTGCTGTAACTGTTCTTTAAGTTGCTTGAGTTTTGCTCGGGTTATACGCTGGTCCTTGACTTCAGCCATCCAGACCGGCTCCAAGATTGGAGAAGGTTCCAGCAAAGGCTCATCCAGGAGACCTCCTTCAGCATTAAAGGTTATTCTTGTTAACTGCAACCTGTCTTGCCTCAGTTCCTATTCGCTGAGCCTGAAATAGAGCAGCACCCATCTGGTTCATACCTTTTGGCCTGGCACCTATGGTCACCATAGCAGTTCTTTCCCATTCACCTGGATTAAGGGCCTTGTGTGGACTCACTTGGATTCACCACAGATCAGGCAGGGGATGATGGGCAATGCAGCCATTTCCATGTAGGATGGAGAGCTTCCCACAGGATCCGCTTCTGGATTCAGGGCTTTCAGCACCAACTGCAATGCTTGGAGGGAACTATGGCTGAGTGAAAGGGGGTTGGAAGGATGTGTGAACCAGATCAGAGTTTGGCATTCAGGGAAAAGAGTTCGGATAGTGGGAGAGGGACAGAAATGAATCTTTGTGGATGGATGGAGGGGGTCAGTGATTTCCCACAAAGCTTGATAGAGGCTTGGAGAGATCTCTCCATGGTTCTTCAGAGGTTCAACTGGTGACTTTGATGCTCTTTCTCCTGCTTGGAGCTTCAGAGATGTTGTTGGATGCTGGTTTCCAGAATTCCCAGTTAGGCCATGCCTCAGGATACTGGAGTTGCTGAGTGTTTATTAAGCCAAATTTTAAAGCGGAATGTGGTTACCCTCATTGGGTTGGCTTCAGCTCTTTCTCCTGCCAAGCCTTGGCAGAAATAATAGACGCTGCTTGCTTTAAACGGTCTTTTTCCACGTCCTATTTATGGAGCTCTGTCCTGCCTGAACAGCCACAAGCAGCCTTCCCATGTGCACCTTCAGCTCCCATCATCCTCAGCCACAGCTATGCAGTTAGCAGAGACAATTAGCAGATGCCAAAGATGGAGCTTTAAGGAAGGTTGTTTCATTCCCCAAGAAGGAGTTATTGGCCTCAGTGGTCAAACCCAGATAGAAACAGTGAAGGAGATGATCCTGGAAAAGTCCTATGTTGTTCCTGGTCCAGTGAGGTTCTTAGCATCTGGAATATGGGAAGGTTTTGTGATTCTGCCCAAGTCTGAAGGGTCAGGAAGTGGCTTTGCTCAATGTTGGTTTCTCAGAACCAACCAGGTTGGCTTCCAAACCAGGATCAGGGCTTTAGAGTTATATGTCAGTCCAATTAATTGTGGTATGTTTCACTTCTGATGGCCGTAACAAATCATGGTTTCTGAATTATGCAAGTCAGTCAAGGGATGATGATCTCTTCAGGTGTGCTTGTTGTCTTCCAAATGGAGGTAACATGTGGAGAGTTGTGGCCTGCATCCGTGTTTTTCAAACTTTAAGATGAATGGACTTCAACTCCCAGAATTCCCCACCCAACAATTATTTATTTATTTATTCATTTATTTTGTCACATTTCTATGCCGCCCAACTCCCAAAGGCCTCTGGGAGAATAAAACAATGCAACAATATCCCATACAAAAGTGAAAAGAAGACATTAAAACATTAAAACGTTAAAACACCTACACTCCAATTTGTGGCCCAGTCTCGCAAGATCACTATAATGAGATCAACGGCTCCAGGCCTGCCAGAAGAGCCAGGTCTTCACCGCTTTCCAGAAGGTCAATAGGGTGGGGATGGTCCAGACCTCAGGAGGTAACTGGTTCCAGAGAACTGGGGCAGCTACAGAGAAGGCCCTTCCCCGCGGGCCCACCAGCCAACATTGTTTATCTGACGGGACCCAGCGGAGGCCGACTCTGTGGGATCTTACCGGTCGCTGGGAGCTATGTGGTAGAAGGCAGTCTCGAAGATAGCCTGGTCCTGAGCCATGTAGGGCTTTAAAGGTAATAACTAACACCTTGATTGCGCCTGGACACCGTTAGGGAGCCAGTGCAGCTCGCGGAGAATTGGTGTAATGTGGGTGTATCTAGGTGCACCCACTATAACTCATGCGGCTGCATTCTGGACCAACTGTAGTCTCCGAACACTTTTCAAGGGTAGCCCCATGTAGAGCGCATTGCAATAGTCCAACCGTGAGGTGACAAGGGCATGAGTGACTGTGAGGAGAGCCTCCTGATCCAAGTAGGGTCACAATTGGTGCACCAGACGAACCTGTGCAAAGGTCCCCCTAGCTACAGCTGTCAGATGTTGTTCCAATCTCAGCTGTGAGCCTGTTCTGAGGGGGGCACTTTCTCTCCCCCCAGAACCAAGGATGGACAATCGACATAGTCTTTAGGGGGCAATACCCAGAGCCATTCGGTCTTGTCTGGGTTAAATCTGAGCCTGTTGACTCCCATTCAGATCCTCACAGCCTCCAGGCACCGGCACATCACATCTACCGCCTCACTGAACTGATGAGGGGTGGAGATATACAGCTGGGTATCATCAGCATATTGCTGATATCCCACCCTGTGTCATTGGATGATTTCACCCAGTGGTTTCATGTAGATGTTACATAGGAGGGGAGAGAGGACCGAGCCCTGAGGCACCCCGCAGACGAGGGGTCTAGGGGACGACCTCTGTCCTCCTACCAGCACCGACTGTGATTGACCAGAGAGACAGGAGGAGAACCACCATAACATGGTGCCTCCCACTCCCAGCTCTCTCAGTCGCCCCAGAAGAATACCATGGTCAATGGTATTGAAAGCCGCTGAGAGATCAAGTAGCACCAAGATAGAGGAATGACCCCTGTCTCGGGCTCGCCAGAAATCATCCATCAGTGTGACCAAGGCAGTTTCCGTGCTGTAGTCAGGCCTGAAGCCAGACTGAAAAGGGTCCAGATAATCTGTTTCATCCAATGACTGCAGGAGCTGAAGTGCCACCACTTTCTCTACAACCTTTCCCACAAAGGGTAGGTTGGAGACTGGATGAAAGTTTTTTAATTCTGCTGGATCCAGGGAAGAGTTCTTGAGGAGGGGCCTTACAACTGCTTCCTTTAATGGCTGTGGGAAGGACCCCTCCCTCAAAGACGCATTAACTAAAGCCTGGAGCCAGCCTCGTGTCATCTCCTTGCTGGTCGAAACCAGCCAGGAGGGGCACGGGTCCAACAAACAAGTGGAGGAGCTCATCACCCCTACAGCCTTGTCCACTTCCTCAGGAGTCACTGACTCAAACTCCTCCCACACAATAGGACTAAGACCCGCCCCCGTCATCTCGGTCGGTATTGCCCAATTAGAGTCCAGGTCCATCCGAATCTGAGTGATTTTATCTGACAGAAACTGCACAAATTCCTCAGCTCTACCCTGCAAGAGCTCCTCCGTCCCCCCAACCTTAAGGAGGGAGTGAGTTACCCTTAATATGGCGGCTGGGCAAGAATCTGCGGATGCAATAAGTGCGGAAAAATGTGAACATTTTGCTGCCTGTATCGCCACTAAGTCCTAACAAAGGCTCTCAAAAGTGTTCAGTCGGATTTGGATTTACTGGTCCTCCAGCGTCTCTCTAGACGTCTCTTCTGGCGCTTCATCTCCCGGAGCTCCTCAATAAACCAGGCAACTTTCCTGGATCCGCTGCCATTGAGAGGCCACAAAGGCACAATCTGGTCCAATGCCCCAGATGCCGCCTTATGCCAGGCAGCCACTAGGGTTTCGGCGGGACTGTGGACAAGGGTGTCGGGTATCTCCCCAAGCTCCTTCTGAAACACTTCAGGGTCCATTAGGCGTCTGGGGCAGAACCACTTAATTGGCTCCGCCTCCCTGCGATGGAGGAGTGGCGTCTTAAAGTCCAACCTCAACAGGAAATGATCTGACCACGACAAGGGAAAGACCTCTATACCGCTTAATTCCAGATCATATCTCCACTGCTCCGAGAGAAATACCAGGTTGAGCGTGTGTGGCCCCTCATGGGTAGGACCCTGAACTACTTGGGTCAGGTCCATGGTTGTCATGGAAGCCATGAACTCCTGAGCCTCATCTGAGGAATCATCAAGTGACGGTAGGTGAAGTTCTCCAGTACTATAAGCCTGGAGAACTCCACCGCCAACCCAGCTATTGCCTCTAGCAGCACAGGCAGGCCTGTTGTCATGCAGTTGGGAGGCAGGTACATCAACAACAAGCCCAACTGAACCCTTGAGTCCAGCCTCAAGAGGAGAGACTCACACCCAACAATCTCTGCGGCAGGGATCCTGCGAGGACAAAGACTCTTCCGGACAATAGCTGCCACTCCTCCACCCCTTCCCTGGAGGCGCGGCTGATGCAGTATCTGAAACCCATCTGGGCACATCTCAGAGAGGGGACCCCCCCCTCCTGGCCCAGCCAGGTCTAGTTATACATGCCAGGTCAGCCCCCTCCTCCAGGATTAAGTCCCGAACAAGGGGAGCCTTGGTAATAACAGACCCGGCATTAAACAGCAGCAGCCTGAGGCATGGACTTCATCTCCCAGGATTCACTGGCCACCATGCTGGCCAGGAGATTCTGGGAATTGAAGTCCGATCATCTTCAAGTTCCAAGTCTGAAAAATGCTGGTCTACATTCTTACCTTCTGTCAGGAATTAAAGCCCTGCAACAAAACGTGGCTAAT
The DNA here is from genome assembly GCA_022577455.1 of Arizona elegans. Classification (NCBI taxonomy): domain Eukaryota; kingdom Metazoa; phylum Chordata; class Lepidosauria; order Squamata; family Colubridae; genus Arizona; species Arizona elegans. The sequence goes on along the minus strand of JAKOOJ010000015.1, from coordinate 19,713,561 downwards.
TCACACGTTGCTGAATAAGTCGGAGACAATTTTGCAGATGAATCCTAGTTCGTTTGGCTAATCCCTGGTTAGTCTTCCTCCTTTTTGAGCTGTTGTTTTATATCTCTGGGTTGATTAGCAGCTTCAGCAACAAGCCAGGAACAAGCTGAGAATCTGCAAATACACCTCACATTTCCAAAATAGTGGCTTGAGGCTGGGATTTATAATTCTTTGGTTTTGATCACGATATGTATCTCAAGAGTCACTAAATTCTAAATAGCTAAATTCTTTTTGCTACAGACTTTGATCTTTTTTTAATCTGTTTTTAGTTTTTGTTTTCTATCCTTGTTCTCTCAAAGTTTAAATTTTTCTTTCATTTTTTAATATACTTTTAAATGTTTCTTCATTTTCTCCGTCTCTTCTCTCCTTCTGATTCTGGGTGTCATCTGAGCAGGATTTCCTAAAAGAAAGCAGATTTCGCATTCAAATCCTCTAGTTCTCAGGGAAGACAAAAATCCCACCTCTCTTTCTCTCTAGTGGCTGCTTCTGTTCCTGCCAATCATCTTGACAACCCTGTAGCCAATCAAACAGGGGGAAGAGACGGTTGCCTAGGAGCTTCCCTGCCCTCAGCCTGATGGAGAAGAGGCTGAAGAAGCCAAGCCAAAGGGGTGGGGGTCAAATAAAGAGCAAAATTCAGAGCTTTGCGGGGGGGGGGGGGGGGATGAGAAAGAGGCAAAACCTCCCAGAATGGCAGAGGGGGGGGGGAGGCTTAAGCTCCTTCCCCAGAAAAGGCTGCAATGAAGAGGGTCTCCCCAGCTGAGGGGCTCAGGAGAGTCTACAGGGGCCACAGGGGGATCCCCATCTTCCTCAGAATCATGGAGGGTCCCCTCCAGAGTGAGGCCTGCCACCTTTTCCTCCAGGGCAATGAAGGAGCCCCCTTGGGAGACCCAGCCCTGCATGGCTTCTCCCCGACAGGAGCCTCTCCTGGAAAGACACATAGCCCAAGCGAAGCTGGAGAAACCCCAGAGGCTGTGTTCCCCCCAACATTCAACCCTGGACCCATAAACCAAGTTTCAAGTTTCAAGTTTTAGATTTCTATACTGCCCTTCTCCTGAAGGACTCAGGGCGGTGTACAGTCATATTAAAACACATAGATTTATAACATTTAAAATCAATTAAAATCGAATATAAAATTTGGCCAGCAAATTAAAACACACATACACCCATTTTAAAATTCGTACTAGGTCAGTCCGGCTTGCTGGAACAGAAGGGTCTTAAGGGTGCGGCGAAAAGTACGCAGGTCAGGGCTAAGATGAAGCTCTAGGGGCAGCTCATTCCAGAGGGCTGGTGCCCCCACAGAGAAGGCTCTCCCCCTGGGTGTTGCCAGTCGGCATTGTTTGGTTGACAGCACCCTGAGGAGCCCCTCTCTGTGGGAGCAAATTGGCCAGTGGGATGTTGTTGATGGCAGAAGGCGGTCTCGTATATACCCCGGTCCTAAGCCATGGAGTGCTTTAAAGGTGGTGACCAACACCTTGAATCGCACCCGAAAGACCACCGGGAGCCAGTGCAGCTCGTGCAGGAGGGGGGTTACGTGGGTGCGCTGAGTCGCACCCATAATCACCCGCGCGGCCGAATTCTGGACCACTTGGTGCCTTCGAGTGCTGTTCAAGGGGAGCCCCATGTAGAGAGCGTTGCAGTAGTCCAGACGGGACATGGAGTTAGCCTCTTCCCAGGAATGTCCCAGATCCCCTCCTCCTTCCTAGCCATCCTGGCCTTTCTCCGTGGGTCTGGGCTTTGCTTTCCCCTGAGTGCCCCATGCATGGAAAAAAGTGATAGTGCAACATGGGATATGGTCTCCCCTTTTTCCAGAACTCAGAAGATGGAACCTGGAGGGGGATTTTGCAGATCTGTTTCTCTTCCCCAACATGAGTCTCCCCAGCTTCCTTCTCCCAAGAGGGGCTCCCCACTCAGCCGGCCAGAGTCCTGATTGGCATCCCTGCAAGAGCCCCTTTGCCTGGCCTCTGCCTGGGAAAGGGTGGCAGGGGAACATAGGATATGGGCTTCCACATTCCCAGGTTTCTGAAGATGGAAGTTGGATTTTGCAGATCAGCTTTCCATCTGCAACACGAGGGTCCTGAGCTCCCCTTCCCTCCTTCCCTCCTTCCCTCCCTCCCTCCCTTGGGATGAAAGGCAGCCTTGATTTTGCCATCTCTTTTCACTCATTTTTTTCTAACTTCTCCCTCCACCCCCCCTGTGTAGATGTGATTTTTTTAACTCTGCAAATTTCTGAGAACTACTTTTTCACTAAAGTTGATTTTATTCTTAGAGACTGGCTGCACTATTGCATCAGCCCTTTTGTGTGGTGCCCTTGAACATTAACTTTCAACATAAAGTAAATTTTGGTTCCAACTCAGCTGGCAGCTATTTCAGATCTGTGACATGTTCTGGCATAAACTGGCCCCCGGAGATTGGTCTTTCATCACTATGCAAACAAATCTCAGATATTTTTTTTTCAGCCACAGGTGCCATGTATTCCCTCCAGGGCCAGTTTCAAGAATGGAGCTCCCAAACCCCTCAATTGTAGATGATGGATTTAATTCAATCTCCGCCCCTGTTATTATGAATCATATGGGGATTATTTCCCTTTCACTTCTCTCCAGAGAATTGCCCAATGATCTTTGAATCCAAGAACTAGTTGAATTATCCAGGGATCTCTCCTGACAGGTAGAATTATAATAAAAATTTCAGCTCTGCTGTTTGGCTGAATCCTCCAGGGGAGACTTTGGGCAGAGAAATATGGAGTTTCGGGACAGCAGAGTCTGTGCTCTTGAATGTACGTCTCTCTCCTTTCCAGATGAAGCTGAGTGTTTCTCTGTGTTGCGAAAAAGCAACTGGATGTTCCACCTTGTGAGAATCCTTTGATTATTCAAATTCTTTTTTAGAAACAAGAAAGGGATTCATTGATTCACCCCATGAATGATGGACCTCCTGCTTCTGCTTCTGATGCTGCCTTTGTACCATCCAGTCCCTGGGAAGCTGAGAATGAAATGCCTGCTGAGTTTGGAGAACCAGGATGAAAAACAACCACAGAGCTTTTACAGCCCAGGAGACCATCTCATTGGCATAGTCATCACTGGAAGTAAAAGATTTCATAGAAAGTTGCTTTTCAACGTGGCTCCTTCTGTTCAGTCTGTTTTCCGTGATTTGTAAGTCATTCAGGGTGATGGAGTTGCACTCCCTACATTCTAACACTCTCCTTTTTGGTTTTTTATTTTTCATTTATTCCTATATTGGAGAATATGTTTAATTTCCTGAATGATTTTGATTTCCATGGCTTCTCTCTTTTCTCTGATTTTTGTGAAAGAGACTAAAAAATCGGTCTGAAAAAAAAACTGATTATTTTTCTCTCTCAGTTCAATCCTTAATTTAATTTAATTTAATTTAATTTAATTTAATTTAATTTAATTTAATTTAATTTAATTTCCAATTTATATACCTCCCTTCTCCCTAAGGACTCAGGGTGGTGTACAGCCAAGATAAAAAACATAGAATACAAATATTAAAACATTTAAAAATATATATAAATTTTGGCCCGAAAGTTAAAAAACCACAGACTAATTAAAAGAATTTAAAAATTTCTTCTTAAGCCATTATTACTTGAATAATGAATTTTATTTAAAGTAATGGTGGAACCAGTTGTAGTTGCCGTACCTCAGCCAGTTTCCATATTTGTGTAACTGATCATTGCTTTTGGATCAATGTTTGCTTAAGGCTCAGTAGGCTTGTGGAGGATTATATATTAAAAGAAGTATTTGTTTTTTCTGTTCATTATAATAACATATTTTTTTACAATAGGGATGCTTATGGTTTTTTAAATGGCTTACGATTGATTTTCACCATTCAACTGGTCAACAAGAAACCCCAGCAACTGCACAATCTCACACTTGGCTACAACATCCATGAAAACCATTTGAGTCCTTTACGCACTTCAGATGCCTTGCTGGACATTCTCTCCACGGGAGAAGCCAATGTCCCCAACTACGGCTGTGGGAGGAAGGAGAACCTTCTGGCTCTTCTTGATAGAGCTAACAGGGACATCTCCATCCATATGTCAACATTAGGAGGCACCTACAAAGTCCCACAGGTTTGTGTGTGTTTTTCTCCATCTGGTAAAGAAGAAAGGAAGCTTCTGCCTTTTCTGCTGTAAAATAATTATTGTCATCGAATAGCGTTCTTGTTCAATATAACAAAACTTTACCTCTCATTTTAACTTGTGATGCATCCCCTTATGGGGTCAGTGCTGTACTCAGCCATTGCCTGCCAGATGGAATGGAGGCTCCAATCGCATTTTATTCTGAAACATTATCTAACACTGAGAGAAGCTAGACAAAGAAGCACTGGCTGCAGTTGTGGGAGTCAAGCGTTTTCATGAGTACCTATATGGCAGAGACTTTGAACTCATTACAGATCACAAGCCACTTCTTGGCGTCATTGCAGGGGACCGCCCCACCCCCATTATGACATCGCCACGTATGACCAGATGGGCAATTTTCCTGGCTGCATATAACTACAGACTAATCCACAGACCAGGCAAAGGCATTGGGCACACAGATGCCCTTAGCTGTTGCCCCCTTCCAGACTTCATTGAAGATCCAGTCCCCATCGCACCCATCCTGCTCATTGAAGATTTTGCAGCCAACCCAGTTCACAGCAACAGAAATAGCGAGAGGGTCGGCGAAAGATAAGACTCTATCTAAAATTCTGAATTGGGTGTGGAGGGGATGGCCGGTGGGGCCAGTGGGGGATGAGTTCAAACCACTCATAACCAAACAATATGAGTTGCCAGTGCAAAAGGGATGTCAATTGTGGGGGAGCAAGTGGTTGTACCACAAAATCTGAGGAAGCAAGTATTAGAGGCATTATACGTGGGACATCTGGCGTTGTCTGAATAAAAGCATTGGCCAGAAGCTATGTGTGGTAGCCAAACATGGATAGGGATATAACCAGGGGTGAAATGCTCCTGGTTCGGACCGGATCACCCAATCCGGTAGCGATGGCGGCGGGTGGTTCGGAGAACCGGTAGCAAAAATACCTGCCCCCACCCATGCCCAGCTGAACCACGTGATCTTCAGAGGCTGGTTTTTTTACTTTTAAAATTTTTTTCTACAACCTCTTTGGCCAAAAAAATGGTTTTAAAAGTAAAAGAAAAACCAGCCTCTGATGATTGCACGGCTCAGCTGGGATCGTCAGAGGCTTTTAAAAGCATTTTTTTCTGCAACCTCTTCGGCCGAAGAGGTTGTAGGGAAAAAAAAAGTTTTTAAAAGCCTCTGGTGATCCCAGCTGAGTTACCTGATCGTCAGAGGCTTTTAAGAGCATTTTTTCCTGCAACCTCTTCGGCCGAGTCAGTGCCCACCCAGTCACATTACCCCACCACCATCAAGCCACGCCCACAGAAAAGGTAGTAACAAATTTTACATTTCACCACTGGATATAACAGAATGGGTTGCAACTTGTACACCATGCCAGGAATCCAGACCAGCACCACCTAGGGCACCCATAAGGGAATGGGAGAAACCAAAAGGGCCATGGTTAAGGATACACATTGATTTCGTGGGATCGGTACAAGGGCAAACATTTTTAATCATTCTAGAAGCATACTCAAAATGGCTAGAGATAATCCTAATGACCACAACGACGACAGAAGTAACAATTAGGGCATTAATGAGAGTCTTGGCAACCCACGGATTACCAGACATCTTGGTATCTGACAACGGGGCATAATTCACAGCAAAACAATTTGCATTATTCCTAGTTGAGCAAGGGATCCTACATGCTCTGATCACTCCTTTCAATCCATCAGGGAATGGTCAAGCTGAACGGATGGTGCGATCCATAAAAGAAACCTTAGCTATGATGGGCTCTGGCAACTGGCAAGCCAAAATAGACCAGTTCATGTCACCAGCACATAACCCCGAATGCAACCACAAACTGGCAGAATTATTAATGGGGTGCAAGCTGAGATCACAACTAGATAGACTACACCCAAATTACGACGCAAAGTCACCCTTAAATTCGACCAGTCAAACCCAGTCATTCGGAATAGGCGACCTAGTATATGCCCACAACTATGCCGGGGATCCATCCTGGGTGAGGGCTAAAGTGATTGCTATCACCGCTCCCCGATCCTACCGAGCTGAGCTAGGGGACAGAAAACCTGGAGAAGGCACATAGACCAACTCTGGACAGAATAGGGAAATCTAGTCTAAGACAAGCAGAGGGAAATCCACCTCAAACAGTTTCCAAAACACCAATAGACCCTGAAAGTGCTCCGGCCCGAACAGTGTCTAATAGGACAAAAGACGTCAAACACTAGCAACCCAGATAGCATACACTCAGAACCGAATAAAACACACACACCAGAATGGCCAAGCATTCTGCAAGGAGTTCTTGGAGAGGCCATCCGGGTGGAGTCAGCAATGCCAGAGGAGAAGTCACAGGCAATTCCAGCTGTTGACTCTGGCCAGGCGTGCTGAAACGGAATCACGCAGATCAAATCGCATCCATCAACAACCTGCATACCTGCGTGATTATGTGCTTGGAAATATTAATGAATGGTTCTAACACCATTCTAGAGGGGAGGGGTATTAAATATGTAAATATGTAAATAGAACAGTAGGTTTCCCTTCGGTCCGAGCTTAGAGAGAAATTAGCATACCCATTGCTCACTGCTCCAGGCGAGTGGCAGGAAAAATAAAGTGATGCCAATGGCTGGGCTGCCGAACAGGATCCTTTAAAAAGGGGGCACTGTTGGCCAGCCAGGGAGTTGTTTTCTTCCTATAGAATTAAAGAGCTGAAGTCACTTATTGGAGTCCTGCCTCTTCCTTTCAACCCCAACGTAACACAATTTCCTCAAAGAACAGTTTTATTGGATACATCATATTGGCACAACTGGTGAAAGCTGACTCTAAAAGTTCCTGTGGCTTTCACCTAATTAAAAGTTTCCCCTTTCCCCCAGGTCACTGGTCATGCTGTCCAATCCAGTTGCTGGCCGGTTCCTTGGTTACTTCCCCCTCCTCTGGCCAGCTACCTGTGAGAATGTCCTTGGTTCCCACAGGAAAACTTTATTCTTTTGGCAACAAAACCCCAGCTAACTATTTCCCCATTCCTTCTGTTGTGTGGCAACCCTGAAGCCTCCAAGATGGCCTCAGCCAGGTTCATTTCAGGATTGACAATACAACTGATAAATGTTAGGAACTGAGGTGTCTCTGTTTCTTGTACAACTGGAGAAGAAGCTAAAAAGATTCCTCCAAAAAGAATCTGGAATATAGAAGCAGAGAAAGATGCAACAATTTCCAAAAATTATAATAGGCCGTTTATTGGAATAGAACACGTCAGTTGGCATTTGCACATATTAATCTAATTGTAATAAATTGTAGGGGTGATACAGTAATATGATTTACATTTTTATTGTTTTTTAATTTGTTTATTATTTTCCACTTTTATTATACAATCTTGTTAATATTCTGTCTTTAATATTTTAAACAATAACTAATTAACAAACTATTTTAATACATTCATGAGAACCAGGTTGAATTTATTAAAATCTAATATTTTGGATTTGATCTGACCCCAAAGATAACACAGCATTCTTCATTGCTTTTTCAGATCAATGAGGAAACATCAGCAGAGGCTCTGAGTGATAAAAATCAATTCCCTTTTTTCCACCAGATGCATCCCAAAGAAGGGTTCCAGTACCCAGCAATTGTCCAACTGCTCCTCCATTTCAGATGGACTTTGATTGGGCTCTTTGCTTCAGACACAGAAAATGGAGAGAATTTCATGAGGACTTTCCCTCCTATGCTTGTCAGGAATGGAATTTGCATTGTCATATCACAATGGTTCTCAACAACTGAACATATAGCATCCCTCAGGAATGCCCTCTCTAAGTGGAGACAAGTCAACGTCTTTGTTCACTTCATAGAATTTGAGTTCATTTGGAAGAGAATTCTTCCTTTCCATAAAACACTTTTGCGTTTGCTAGGACCCATTGAAGGGAAAGTCTGGATCCTCACTAATTTTTTAGGGTACGTAATAAACGATCGCAGACTTCTCAAATACATCCATAGTATTTGGAACTTTCGTTATCTGTCAAAAAAAAGGCCAAAAGATGAGGCCTTTCAACCTCATTTCTTTGTGGAAGAAAAGTTTCAAGGTCATTATTTTCACTGTTCTCTTTCAAAGAATGTCTTTTCTGTCAAAGGCCGCAGAAGATGTACCCAGAAAGCCCCACTGGAGACCCAGGAGAAAAGGAACAGGAAGTGGTTTGCAAATTTTGTCCGTGATTACAATATCATAAAGACTCTGGCCCGTGCCTTGAATGTGGCATATTCCTCCAGATTGGGGAGGAGAAGGAAGGCTGGAGAAAATATCTTGGGGACTCGAAAGCTGCAATCTTGGCAGGTATGAGGTCCCAATATGGATCCATTAATTTTAGATCTTCTGGAGAAAGAATCCAAAGGAGAAGGAGGGGAACCATCTCAACAGATTAAGCCAATCTATCGTATTTTTCACTCCATAAGATGCACTTTTCAAGTGGGTGGAAATGTGTGTGCGTCCTATGGAGTAAATATTGCGGTGGTTGGTGTGGTGGTGTCAAACTGTTACCTCCACCGCTGCCTGTCACCCCCGCTGCTGCCATTCACCACAGCCAGGGAATGCTGAGCCTTTGCTGCCGAACAGCTGATTGCAGGTTGGATCGGTCTCCCAGAATACCACTGATCAGCTGTTCCAGGCAGTGGGGTTTGCTGCCACTGTTCACCACTGCTGCCGTTCACCACCGTTTCTCGCCGCCGCCGCTCACCACCACCAAATGGTGGCAGTTGCAAAAGGCAGCAGTAGCGATAGGTGGCAGTGATTAGCAATAGCAGTGAATGGAGGCAGTGAATCCCCGCTGCCTCAAAGAGCTGATCGGCAGTATTCCGGGAGGCCAATCCAACCACCGATCAGATGCTTGGTGGCAAAGGCTCCAGTGTTCCTGGCGGAGGCAGCAAACACAGAGGAGACAGCAATGACAGTGTTTCTGGTTGTCCAGCCCATTGATTGGCGGGGCTAAGGGAGGCTGGGATCCAGCTGTCGCTCAGCTGATCAGTAGTGGGCGCAACTGAGCAGAGCCCTGATGAGCCATGTGCTGGGGCTGCAATAACATGCTGAAGCTGACCAGACTGTTTGCTGCAAGGACGGTAGCCAGATGAATACCAATGGATGCTGGGAGGCAGAGGCAGATTTTTTTTTCTTATTCTCTTCCTCTAAAGCTAATGTGCATCTTATGGTCCGGAGCATCTTATGTTGCAAAAAATATGGTAATTCTTTCTTGATTTCCTGATAAAACCTTTGCAGAAAGAAGTCAGCAGAACAGCTGTTTGGGATTTCAGTTTGTGATTGTTTTTATTTTTTACACTCTGTCTCTTGATTCTGCAGGAAGTCCCTGCCTTGTTCATTTACTCAAATGGCAGGGTCCTGTTTTAATGCCAAGTCATGAGAAGGAAACTTTTATCAAGAAGAGATAAAAGAGATAAGAGATTTAGCAACTCTACTGTATTAATGACAACATAGAAAAATTGATGAGCAATGGCAAATCATTATCCATCACCTTCAGGTTTCAGAAGAAAGATTAAAAAGGATTAAAAATTATTTGAGTATCATTTTGAAGACCGTTTTTATCCACTTAGTTATCATACCCCCCGTCAGGTTTCTAATCACATCACACAATTGTTTGTGAGTCCTTTACTGAAATCCAGTTCTATCACCAATGTTCCCATAATCTATATCATTAAGTGTAATGATAGGTGAGAATGACTTTTGGGATGAGAGGAAGAGAGGCTGCCTAGGGAAGGATCAGATAAGAAGGGAGAATTTTGTAGCTGCATAATGGGAGAGAAAGAAACTCAGAAAGGATCCTTGCTATCTTTTCAGGGTGAGAAAAGAGTTGGTGGGAGATTTGTTCTTTCAGATTTGCAAAATTTTGTTAATGTCGCATTACAATCAAGTAGAATTAGCATATCTGGAGGTGTTTTCCATCAGGATGACCTGGGAGAAGATTAGCCTGACAGATTTCTTCTTGATAAACCCATGCTTTCTGGGAATCAGCCTGTTGTTTTCAAATAGTTTATGAATCATCTTTTATTTCCTCTGTTCATTTTATTTGTCATCTGCTCTAGATTGTTCCCTATCATTGACCAATTGTGTCAATTATATTTTCTCTATATTTTGTCAGTATATGATTGACAAATTTTTCTCAAACTTTTTGATTCACTTATGAAGACAATGGCAGTATTTGTATCCTATTTAACCATATTTGGAGATTAGGCAATTGTAGAAGAAAGATTCAATGTGGGATAAGAAACAAAGTTTTCTGCTTTTCAAATTGCTGGATGTTCCCATTCTAGTTTCACCCCTTTCTGAAGAAGAATGAGTTTTTCAATATTTCTAAAAGAAAACTGTACTTGGACCAAAATGGAGAGATAACAGCAGATCTGAAGATTGTCAACTTGTTGGTTCTCTCCAAGGAGGATGCCAGGAGTGAGACTCTGGCGTATTTTGAAAGACAGAGACTTTCTATCGACCAAGATGCTCTTTCACGGCTCAATAAGGTGGGAGAAATTTTGGTGTCTTTTCTCTGTTTTCCAAAGTCTGAGGTCCCATTTCAAGTGGGCAAAGCTATAGTCTCCAGGGTGGTTGGCCTTCCATGCCAGTTGATGTCATCTAATGGAAGTTCTTCAACAGACGGGACCTAAGTGGAGTGGCTTTGCCATGTTTTATGGAAACCTTTCAAGATCTTACTTCTCAGAAGTTTCTTTCTTCATCATAGTTTTTTTCTACATTAAAAAAAATCAAATTGAATAAAAGTTTCCTAAAATTTTTATAGTAAACTTTATTCTCAGTTTTAATATGAATATATCATCATACTTAAATCTTTTTTCAATTCCATCCCTCAAGATTTTATTAAATAGAAAAGTACTTTACTGTAATGTTAAATGCCAAAAGCAAAAGGGAGGAACTAAATGAAGAATCTGCCAGTTGTTTTACCTCCTGCATCTGTTTAGGAGTAGTCAGAGATTTCATATTTACCTCAGAGAAGACCAGAGGCTACTTGTCTCCATCCATTTCTACCTCCGTTTTCCATGGATGGAGACTCCTAATGTATTTTCTTTGGCATTCCTTGTTTTTCTGCGTAGTCCCTGCCTCAGTCCAAATGTGTGGAAAGTTGTCATCCTGGGTTTGTCAAGAATGCTCGAGAAGGAGACCCAGTTTGCTGCTATGACTGTGTTCCTTGTCCAGAGGGGACTATCTCCACTCAGGAAGGTGGGTGACCCCAGAGAAAAGGAAGGCCTGGTGGAAATGGATTTATCCAGAACCTTTTCTTTCTTTTTTTTCAAAGTTTATTTCCATTTTTAAAAACAATGCTTTACATATATACATACAAAATTATTGCAACTAACATATACAAATATGCGCCTATACCACTAATGAAATCCATTTTATTTCCCTCCCTTTCCTTTCACCCAAATATACCATAAATTCCAACATTCATAATAATCAGAATCTTTTGGGTTCCTAAGTAATTTCGTTAACCGATATGCCTCTGCGCATTCTGTAATTTTCCAAATCAATTTATTCTCTGTGGGTATTAATTCGTTTTTCCATTCTTGCGCGTATAATATCCTAGCTGCAGTAATAATGTGGAGGATCACGTACCATTTTTCCTTAGATTATTTTATCTGGTTTCATTCCAATAAAAAAATCTCTGGTTTCAGATCTATATTATATCCTGTAATTTCCACTATCCAATTCCGAATCTTGGACCAATATTTGCCTGGTTTGGGACACATCCACCATTGGTGATAGTATGTCCCGTTACTATTCCCGCACTTCCAACATGCTGGGGAGGCTCCCGGAAACATTCTTGCTATTCTTGCCGGGGGGATATGCCAACGATAGACCATTTTATAAATGTTTTCCTTGTAGGGGGTTGACAAAGTAAGTTTCATATTCCTATTCCATATCGCATCCCATTTATCCAGATTTGGGGAAAATCTGAGATTCCTCCCCCAGGCAATCATGGTGTCCTTAATCACCTCCTCACCAATCCATCGTGATACCAAGAACTGGTAGCACCTTGAAAGTAATTTCTTTTCAATTCCCAATAAGATTTTATCTAGCTCCTGTAGTGACCTATAAATACCCTCCTTTCCTTTATCCCTTCTGACTCTCGATTGTATTTGGGCATATGCCCACCAATCTATCTTCTTGCCCTGATTCATAAGCTCTTCACAGGTCTTCAAGTCCCCTTGAGGGTCAAGCAAGTCCTGATAAGTCCAAGGTGTTTCCTTGTTATATAGTGTTGAGTGTGTTACCGCCTCTAATGGGGCGAACCAAATCGGAATCATTGTGTAGTGCTTGTTCCTAACCCCTTCCCCAGATTCTAATAGGATTCTCCGAAGGTAGTGTCTCTTAAAGTGTCCACATTTCTTGCCCCTCTCTCTCTATAGGAAGTGGTGCCAACCTTGACACAAATCATAACCCTCCAATGTAAGAGTCCTCTTCCTTTTTAGAAGCATCCAATCTCTAATTCAGGTTAAATTGGCTGCTTGGTAGTAAAACTCCCATTTTGGTAGACCAAATCCCCCACTACATGGAGTCTCTTGGAGCATTTTAAGTTTAATCTGGGGCTTCTTTTTCTGCCAAACAAATTTCTTCACATAACTATCGAGCAGTTTAAAGAAACCACTATCCAGTCTTGCGGGGGTAAGTAATTCCATTTCGGAAGCACGTGGGTTTTAATCGTAGCTATCCTTCCCAGTAAGGAGAGTGCTCCCACTTCTCTAGGTCTATCTTTGTTTGGGCTAACAGCTTTGTGTAATTGTCTACTATAATAGACGTGTTTTTGGAAGACGTACAAACACCCAGATATTTAATTCTTTTCGTCACTTGAAAGCCCAATTCTCTCTCCAATTCACTCCAATGATTCCATGTCATATTCTTTGTTATAATCTTTGTCTTATCTCTGTTAATTCGGAGACCTGCAACTCTGCCATACTTCTCTATCTCCTGGAGCAAGTTTTTACTTGATTCTACTGGATCCTCTACAATAAAAACCAAATCATTCACAAAAGCCTGGGTTTTATATTCTTCAGATCTCACCTTCAACCCCTTTATTCCCTGATTCTTCCTAATTTTCCGTAGAAGACGTTCTAATACAAATATAAATAGAAATGGGGACAGTGGGCATCCTTGTCTTGTGCCTTTTCCGATTTCAATCTTATCCGTTTCTTCCCCATTAATTAAAGCTCTAGCTATTTGAGTTAAATAGATCGATCTTATCGCCCGTATATAATTATCTCCAAATTCCATCTTATCTAGCAAGGCAAAGATAAATTCCCAGCTAACCCTATCAAAGGCCTTCTGAGCATCTATAAAAATAAATGTTACCTTTTCATGAAAGTGCAAGTTAAAAGACAGATGCTCACCTGTTTTTTTTTTAACCTGCACAATTTCTTATCTAAAAGGAAGTAAATCAAAAAGGTTTTGAAGGAGGGGCTGGGAAGAGATGGGAGGAGGAGGTGGTAGACTGGGCAAGCTTTACTAACAGCAGAAGAAATATCTCTTCTGTTCTTAGTTTGGTTATGTGCTGCTAAGTTCACCTTTCTAGGAACATCTGAGTTCTTTGAAACTTTATGATATTTTGGGTCCACCTTGTGAAAGACATTTCAATTCACTATATATTGGATCCTCCCCTTGAGGATCACTGAGAAGGTATCACTGATCCATAATGTGGTGCTGTGGAGGGAATTCATTACACAAATAGTCTGCCAGTCATGTAGATCAACCAACCAACCAATCAGAGTACAGTTAGAGGTTTTTAATCCTACCCCCTGCCCAAGCTGGAGGCCATTTCAGACAAGTGACTGTCCAGTCTGTTCTTAAAAATCTCCAATGTTGAAGAACCCACAACTTCTGGAGGCAAGCTGTTCCACTGGTTAATTGTTCTCACTGATAGGAAGTTTCTCCTTAATTTCAGATTGCTTCTAGATCTTACCGGATATTGTAGGTGTCCTCCAAGTCCAGTATATTAATTGCCATGTGGCAGGACTCAGCATGTTTACCTAAAAAGATTATATGATTCATTATTAACCTCTAATAATCTAGGTTCCTATGAATATTCTACACATTAAGAGGAAATAATTAACATCCTAGGACTTCCCTCAACTTATATACCTAGCTACATTTTTTAAAAATATCCTTCTTATGCTCTTTGTAATGAAATAGTTAAGAAATACTTCTTGGAAAATGCCTGTGGTATCAGCTGTTATCCAAAGAAGGTATTTCTTGGTTGTTTTTTTTTTTGTGGTTCAAGATCTGGCTTTATTAAACGAAATTTAACCAAGACATTTTCAGATTCCATCAAATCACAGAAGTCTAGGATTCGACAATATTGTATTTTCTAACTATTTAAGCAAACTATATGAGTGTAATAGTTATTATTAAGAATATATATATATATATATATATATATATATATATATATATATATATATAAAATTTATAAGTATAAACTAAACAGAACAATGAAACGTATAAAACATAAAAACATATAAACATCCATTTCAATACATGTCCAGTTTGTCGCAACTATAATATACATTTCTCTTTGTATTTTGACTCTTCCTTATTTGGTCATTCCCTTTTATCTATCTAATATTGATCTTTGTTAACCTATGTCTGTTCTTTGTTTCCATCATATTATATTTGGTCATTTTATTTACTTCCTATTGCTTCATCTCTTTCCTATCTTTCAACCAACTATACCACTTTTCCCATACTAAGTAAAAGTCATGTTCTTCCCTATTTTGTAATTCCTTTGTGAGTCTATCTAATTCTGCACATTCCATAATTTTATTGATTACTTTATCTGGTGTTGGTATATCACTACCCTTCCAGTGTTGCGCGTATAGTATTCGTGCTGCTGTTATCATATGTATAATTAAATAGGTTATTTCTTTTTCATAATATCCATTCACTATGCCTAATAAGAAGCTTTCTGGTCTTAGTTCTATCTTTTGGTGTGTTATTTCCTCTATTTGTATTTTGATCCTTTGCCAATATTGTTTCGCCATTGGACAGGTCCACCACATATGGTAATAGGTGCCTTTGTGGTGGTTGCATTTCCAACATGTTGATGGCATGCCGGGGAACATTCTTGTCAATCTGGCTGGTGGCAAGTGCCACCTATAAAACATTTTATAGAGATTTTCTTTATAGGATACAGACATTGTCATTTTATAATTTATTTTCCATAGTTTTTCCCATTTGTCTAATTGAATACTATAACTGAAATTTTTTGCCCAGGTTATCATATTTTCTTTCACTACCTCTTCTTCTAATTTATATCCTCGTAAGTAATTGTAAATTTTTTTGATCAGTTTGTCCTGTGTCCCTTGCAAAATTTTATCTAATTCTGTTTGACCTTTTTGAAATTCAAATTGAGCCAAATCTTTATTGTATCTTGATTTTATTTGTATATACGGCCATCAGTCAATGTCTGTACCATCTCTTTTAGTTCTTGCCTCGTTCTTAGTTCTCCCTGATTGTTTAACAGATCTTTATAAGTTTTCGTTTTGTTATAGTCCATGGCATTTGGATAGATATGGGCTTCCATCGTTGACAACCACTCTGAGATTTTGTAATAATGTGCCTTTTTAATACTCTGCCATGTTTGGTATAATGTGTGTCTGATTGTATGTCTCTGAAAATATCCATGCCTTTTGTCTGTGCCCTTCCATAAGAAGGCATGCCATCCTCGCTGAAGATCGAATCCTTCCAAATTCAATAGTCTATGGTTTTTGAGTTCTATCCACTACTTGATCCAAATTAATGCTGCTGCTTTGTAATATATTTCCCAATCGGGCAATGCCAATCCTCCTCTCTCTCTTGAGTCCTGTAGGTGTTTTAGTTTAATTCTTGCCTTCTTTCCTTGTCATATGTAGTCTGCAATTAGTTTATTAAAGTCCTTGAAGAAGTTATTCCCCGGTTTTATTGGAATCACTTGAAACAAGAATAGTATTCGAGGCAACACATTCATTTTAATGGAGGCGATCCTTCCCAAAAGAGATAGCTGTAACTTTTTCCAAATTTCTAAGTCTTTTTTAATTTGTTTTGTTAATTTATCATAATTATCTTCTTTAATTGATGAACTTTTATTAGTCAGCCATATCCCTAGGTATTTTACTCTTTTTGTCGTTTGTATGCCTAATTTCTCTTCTAATTGTTTTTCTTGTTGATTGGTAAGGTTCTTAGTCAATATTTTTGTTTTCTGTTTATTAATTTTGAGCCCAGCTACTCTCCCGTATTTCTCTATCTTGTCTAGTAACTTGGTGCTGGTTGTTATTGGTTGTTCTGTGATGAATACAATGTCATCAGCAAAAGCTTGGAGTTTGTACTCTTCACGTTTGATCTTTAGGCCTTTTATTTCATTATCTCTTCTTATTTCTTTTAGGAGGGTTTCCAGGGCTAATATAAATAATAGGGGGGACAGGGGACATCCCTGTCTCACCCCTTTTAATATTGGGAATTGTTCTGTTAAATCACCGTTAATTGTTATTTTCGCTGTCTGGCAGGAGTATATTCTTTTTATCATATTTATGAATTTATCCCCAAATTTCATGGCTTCCAATTGTAGAGTGAGAAATTTCCAATTAAGATTGTCAAATGCCTTCTGGGCATCTAGAAAAATTAAGGCCGCTTGTTTATCGATGTTCAATTCATAATATTCTAATACGTCGATTATTAGTCTCATGTTATTTTTTAACTGTCTCTTTGGGATAAAGCCATTTTGGCCCGGGTGTATATAATCTTTAATTATTTTCTTGATTCTTTCTGTGATGATTGATGTAAATAATTTGTAATCCACATTCAGCAAAGATATCGGTCTATAATTTTGAATCTGTGTGTGATCTGCTTCTTCAGATCATTAGCATAATGATAGCCTTTGTCCAAGAGTTTGGAATTTTGGCTTCCATAATTACATCATTAAATACTTCAAGCAGGATTTCATCTATTGAATGTTGGCAGTTCTTATAGAACTCTGCTGGTATTCCATCCGGTCCCGGAGTTTTATTTATTTTCTGTTTATTCCTCGCCGCAATAAGTTCTATCATTTAAATTGGCCTATCCAATAGGTCTCTATGTGTCTCTGTTAATTCTTTAATCTCAACTTCTCTTAGGTATTGTCTAATGTCTTTTTCCGAGGGTTCTTCCTGTTCATATAATTTTTGAAAAAATGCTCTCGCTATATTCTTTTTGTCCATATTCCTGTATTGTATCTCTCCAGTGTTGTCTTGTAATTGATGTATGGTCTGTTTTTCCTTTTCTTTCTTCAATTTATATGCCAACTATAGGCCTGTCTTGTTAGCATGTTCGAAATAGTTTTGTTTCACTAATTTAATTTTCCTAGCTATTTCTATTTGTGTGATCAGATTTATTTCATGTTTTATCAAACCTATTTTTTCCTTGACTTTTTTGTTTTGTGGTTCATTTTGTAGTTTGTATTCATGTTCTTTAAGTTCTTTGAACAATTTATCTCTTTTCTGCTGTTTATCTTTATTTTTCTTCGCTGAATATGCTATTGTCAGACCTCTTATGTAAGCTTTCGCCGTGTCCCACAGATTTTGGAGAGAGGTTTGCTCTTTACAATTAATCTCAAAGAAAATTTTCATTTTTTCTATCATTTGTATATAATTTTTCTCTTTTAAGATTTCAACATTCATCATTCATCTCTTTTTCTTTCGATATCCTTTCCAAATTACTTTTAGTGGGCTATGATCCGCCCATATGTTTGTCGATATTTCTTGTAAAATAAAAGGACAGAATATTAAACAAATATTGCTTTCTTGCGTTCTCAGATACCGAAAAATGCACCAAATGTCCAGATGATAAATATCCAAATGAGGACAGAGTCCAATGTATCTCCAAGGTTATAACATTCCTGTCTTATAAAGAACATCTGGGCATTATCCTGGTCTCTTTTGCCCTACTTTTGTTCTTAATCACAGGCCTTGTTTTAATCATCTTCATTCAATACAGAGAAACTCCCCTTGTCAAAGCCAACAACCGGGACCTCTCGTACATCCTCCTGGTCTCCCTCCTGCTTTGCTTCTTGTCTTCTTCCCTCTTCATTGGTCAACCAAGGAAAGCCACCTGCCTTCTCCGACAAATGGTCTTCAGCATCATCTTCTCAGTTGCCATTTCTTCTCTCTTGGCCAAAACCATCACGGTGGTGCTGGCCTTCCTGGCCACAAAACCAGGAAACCGAGTGAAGAGATGGTTGGGGAAGAGCTTGGCCAACTCCATCATCCTTTCTTCTTCTGCAGTCCAACTTGTCATCTGCTCCATCTGGCTGGGAGTTTCTCCCCCATTCCCTGACTCTGACCTCCACTCCCAGCCTGGAGAGATCATCCTGCAATGCAACGAAGGGGCTGTTGTCATGTTCTACATCACCCTCAGCTACATGGGCTTCCTGGCTGCCATCTGCTTCACGGTGGCTTTCCTGGCCAGGAATCTGCCTGGGGCCTTCAACGAAGCCAAGCTGATCACTTTCAGCATGCTGGTCTTCTGCAGTGTCTGGGTGACTTTTGTGCCCACCTACCTGAGCACCAAAGGGAAATACATGGTGGCTGTGCAGGTCTTCTCCATCCTGGCCTCTAGTGCTGGTCTGCAGGGTTGCATCTTCATCCCCAAGTGCTACATTATCCTTTTGAGGCCAGATCTGAACACAAAGGAACAGCTCACAGCCAGAAGAAATGTGTAGATGTGAGGCTGATGACTTTTAACTCCAAGCTATTCTCCATGCATGAGTGGGGCAACAATTTTTCTTCAAATAAAGGAAGTCTGGAAGATAGTGAGGAAACCAATTTCTTAGAAGAATGAGAATATGTTACCAGGATAGAAATAAAGAGTTAATGCCCTAATTTCTCAATAGATTTTATCCAAACTGCTGTGGCAATGCAACTGATATGTTTTTTTTTTAAAGACAATATATCTTTCTTGAGGATGGTAACAGTGGGTGGGCATGAAAGTAACTTGATGTGTGCTAATTATGAATATTCTTTATATCATCTATTAGATATACATATTGATGATTATCATTTTCTCTTCCTTTCCACAAATGTTTAAATCTGAGTGCATTCTTTTGTCTGTGGGAATCTGTCCTGCTATTTCCTCAAGGGAAATTCCTCTAGTGAACCTTGAATGAATAATAACTGCAGTGAGCTTTGATTATTTGTTTTTTTTTTTGGGGGGGGGTCCTGTGTTTGATTCCACAGAGACTGGTGTCAGGAGTGGGATTCACAATCTTCAATCTGCCACCAGGGACAACAGCTAGGGCACCCATATAGGGTGAGTGTTGTGAGATTGATCCCATGTTCCTTCCTGATGCTACATAAAGGCACTGTTTAGGAGTGTGTGTGTGATACCACAATCTGTGTCTAAGACTCTGTTGTGGCTGGGAAGGTTTGTGGAGTGTTTGTGGTCCCTTCCATCCCAATTCTCAGTCATTGAAAGGACCAGCCTCTCCCCGCTTCCAAGAAAGTATAGACTCTTGAAAACTTCGTATTTCAAAAGGAACCTTTTATTGAAAAGGGATGAAAGCAAGTCAAAATTCAAAGCAGGCTCTGAGATCCCTCAGGACATGCAGTCCAGGATAAAGGAAATTAGGAATCCCTTCCCACCATCCAATGTGGATTCCCACCAATCCCCAGGTATGAAGATGATATCATACCAGCCTCTCTGAGAAGCAGATAAGAAGAGCTTCTTAAGTCCATCTTGCAATCCACATGTCCCCTCCCCCCCATTTCCCAAGAGGTGAGAATTCTCCAGGCATTTCTGGTGCCATGCAATGGTTATAAATTAGGCTAAAGTTTATATAAAGAGGACCAGGCAAGAAATAGGATACTTAGGGTACATAGGAAAGAGAACTACATGTGACAAATCCAAATCCCTCCCCTTCTTCCATGAAGAATGGCAGATACACGGATCTGAAAGCCATCCTGGACCTGCTATTAGCTCAGCTGAGCGATGGCCGGAAGTGTCCAAGAAGCCACTGGGAAATTGGCTTTGTGGAGTGAGTGTGACCCTCTGTGTTGAAGAATGGAGACAGACCCACAGGCTCTGTTCAAACTCTTTGTCCTATTTTCTAAATGGATGAGGAGGAGGAGTTTGATCTTGTGACTCCCGAGGATGTGGACAGGGTTCTGGGTAAGATTAGTGCCGCCACGTGTTTATTGGACCCGTGTCCCTCCTGGTTGGTGCTGGCCTCCCGGGAGGTTACACGAGGCTGGCTCCAGGGGATTATAGGTGCTTCTCTGAGTGAGGGTGCTTTTCCTGCCGCCTTGAAAGAGACGGTAGTGAGGCCCCTCCTCAAGAAGCCTTCCCTGGACCCGGCTGAATTAGCCAACTATTGTCCAGTCTCCAACCTTCGTTTTGTGGCGAAGGTTGTTGAGAGCGTGGTGGCACGACAACTTCCCCGGCACCTGGATGAAGCTATCTATCTGGACCCGTACCAGTCGGGCTTCAGGCAGGGGTACAGCACAGAAACGGCATTGGTCGCGTTGGTGGATGATCTCTGGAGGGCTCGGGACAGGGGTTGCTCCTCTGTCCTAGTCCTATTAGACCTCTCAGCGGCTTTTGATACCATCGACCATGGTATCATGCTGCAGCGGTTGAGGGGGTTAGGAATAGGGGGCACCGTTCTGCGGTGGTTCTCTTCCTTCCTCTCCGACCGCTCGCAGTTTGTGTTGGCAGGGGGGCAGAGGTCGACCTCGAGGCATCTCGCATGGGGAGTGCTGCAAGGGTCGGTCCTCTCGCCTCTCCTGTTCAACATTTATGTGAAGCCGCTGGGTGAGATCATCCGTGGTTTTGGGGTGAAGTGCCATCTGTACGCTGATGATACTCAGCTGTACATCTCCACCCCAGACCACCCCAATGATGCCCTTGATGTGATGTCCCGCTGCCTGGAGGTCGTGCGGGCCTGGATGGGGAGGAACAGGCTCAGACTCAACCCCTCCAAGACCGAGTGGCTGTGGCTTCCGGCGCCCCGATATAGTCAGCAGGTGCCATCGCTGACTATTGGGGGTGAATCTTTGCCCCCCACAGAGAGGGCTCGCAATCTGGGTGTCCTCCTGGACACACGGCTGTCTTTAGAAGAGCACATGACGGCCGTGGCCAGGGGGGCCTTTTATCAGGTTCGCCTGATTCGCCAGTTGAAGCCCTTTCTGGATCGGGACGCCTTGCGCACGGTCACTCACGCCCTTGTCACCTCCCGGTTGGACTATTGCAATGCTCTCTACATGGGGCTCCCCTTGAAGAGCACTCGGAGGCTCCAACTGGTCTAGAATGCGGCCGCGTGGGTGGTTATGGGTGCAACTCGTTGCGCCCACGTGACACCCCTCCTGCGCGAGCTGCACTGGCTCCCAGTGGTCTTCCGGGTGCGATTCAAGGTGTTGGTTACCACCTTTAAAGCGCTCCATGGCATAGGACCCGGGTACCTTCGAGACCGACTTCTGCCACCAGTAGCCTCCCACCGACCAGTCCGCTCCCACAGAGAGGGTCTCCTCAGGGTGCCATCGGCCAAGTTATGTCGGCTGGCGACACCCAGGGGGAGGGCCTTCTCTGTGGGAGCCCCAGCCCTGTGGAATGAACTGCCCCCCGAAATACGTAGGATCTCCGACCTCCAGGTGTTCCGCTGCGCTCTGAAGACCCTGTTGTTCCGCTAGGCAGGGCTATTAACATAACGTTTTAAATTGGGGGTATTTTAAATTTCTGGGATTTTAATTGGAGCCTAATTATTTAATGATTTTAAATTTTAAATTGTTGTTTTGTTTCTGTGTTTTTAAATAGGCTGTACACCACCCTGAGTCCTTCGGGAGAAGGGCGGTATAGAAATAAAATTATTATTATTATTATTATTATTATTATTATTATTATTATTATTATTATTATTATTATTATTATTTCAGCTGATCCTAGGCAGGGAGGGAAGTGGATGATGGGACTCAGGCAGACTCTGATTGGAGAAGGAATCTTTCCCCCCAAAACAGAGAAACCCGTTGTGGCCCAGGGCTGGGAAGAAAAAGCCACGCAAGTCCATCAATGGAGACTGGACATCCACTTGTCTGAGATGGTATAGGGCAGAGGTCCCCAACCTTTTGGACCTCAGGGACCACCAAGTTCATAATTTTAAATTTTGTGGACCACTAATACGAATCCAGCGAGCCGCTTGCTGAAGCACCTGGACTCCCAGTGATGGGATGGGGTCCTTCAGGCACTCTCTCTCCTCTCTCTTTCTCTCTCTCCCACTCATTCTCTCTCTGATTCCCTCACTCTCTTTCTCTCTCTCTTTCATTCTGTCTCTTTCTCTCTTTCTCTCTGTTTTATTCTGTCAGCCTCTCTTTTATTCTCTGTCTCTCTCTCTCATTCTCTCTCTCACATTATAGACCAAGGAAGAACATCTGACATTCTTCTTCTCTCATCGATGATGGTGATGTTGGGATTGAGAGGTTGCTGCAGGGATGGGGGCCACCCTGACATCATCTGACCGGCTGTTGTAGTCAGAGGGAGACAGCTGTTCTGGTGACACCCTCAAGGCCCTTTCTCTGGGGATTGAAGAAGGAAAAGAGGATTAAATTTGACTGGTGCATTATTTCCTTAACAGTCATAATAAGGCTTATTCTTACTGGGAGCTCCATTAATTGGAGGTTTTCAAGGAAAATTGGGCAACCATTAATCTAGGATGATAAAACAGATTCCTTGGGCAGCTGGGGTACAGGGTGGACGGAACTGGCATTCACCCCACTGAAAGCAAGATAAGGGCCATTAAAAATGCACGAACTCCCAAAAACAAGGCTGAACTACAAGCATTCCTGGGTCTTCTAAACTTCTATGCCATATTCCTGCGAGACAAGGCAACAGTAGCTGAACCCCTACACTGGTTATTGGCTAAGAACACAACCTGGGTTTGGGTAAAGACTGAGGCTACCGCTTTTGCCGCTGTAAAAAAAACTCTTGTCCGTGTACAGTTTTCTAGTACAATACAATGCAACGCTTCCACTTGTGCTAGTCTGTGACGCATCCCCTTTTGGAGTAGGGGCCATTTTGACCCATAGACTACCGAATGGACTAGAGGCGCCCATTGCTTACTATTCCCGCACCCTGTCCAGTGCTGAGTGGAACTACAGCCAACTGGACAGGGAAGCCCTAGCAGCCATCTCGGGAGTAAAAAAGTTCCACGAATACCTGTTTGGGCGGAGTTTTGAACTAGTCACGGACCATTGGCTGCTTTTGGGCCTCCTGGCAGGGGATCAGCCCACCCCCGGTGCCTTATCTCCACAAATGACTCATTGGACTGTCTTCCTAGTGGCATACTCCTACCGCCTTGTCCACTGACCAGGACTGAGCTTAGGGCATGCCGATGCCCTCAGCCAATGCCTGCTACCGGACATCCTAGAAGACCTTACCCTGGGAATACCAGTCCTACTAATTGATGCTTTGGACTCAGGGCATCTCACTTCTGCCGAAGTGGCCAGAGCCTCAGTTAAAGACCATGTACTGAAGACTGTCATGAGCTGGGTCACGAGGGGTGGCCGAGAAGGACTGAAGGTGGGGAATTTAAGCATTTTGTATTTAAGTGAAATGAATTGTCAATGCAAAGGGGGTGCCTATTGTGGGGTGATCGTGTCATTGTACCCTTATACTTAAGGAAAAAGGTTTTGCGTATCTTACATGACGGGCACCCGGGAATTGTTAGGATGAAAGGGCTAGTCAAAAGTTACGTTTGGTGGCCAGAAATGGACAACGACATTACCGAGTGGGTGGGGAAGTGTCAACCCTGCCAGATTTCCCCACAGCACCAGTGAGGAAATGGGAATGACCCCAAGGTCCCTGGTCTAGAATCCACCTCGATTTCACAGGCTCCCTTCATGGCCAAACATTTTTGATCATTGTCGACGCCTATTCTAAATGGCTCAAAATCAACTTAATGCAATCCAGACATCCAAAGTGGTAATCAAGGTGCTTCAGAAACTCTTCACCACCCATGGGCTACCTGATACCCAGACAATGGGCCCCAGTTTACTGCTACCCAATTCGAGGGGTACCTGGTGGAGTTGGGAATCAGGCATGCACTTTCTGCAC
Source organism: Arizona elegans (assembly GCA_022577455.1). Lineage (NCBI taxonomy): Eukaryota > Metazoa > Chordata > Lepidosauria > Squamata > Colubridae > Arizona > Arizona elegans. Next base: position 19,689,342 of record JAKOOJ010000015.1, on the reverse strand, counting down.
CTTTTCATCCAGCCAGTAATAGCCTGGTTGAGAGGTTCATGAGAATGGCCAAGGAGGCACTCTCACGGTTAGACGCCGGGGACTGGCAGGCCAGAGTAGGAAAGTTCTTGGCTGCCCAACATGCCACACCATGCACCACCACTTGGCACAGTCCGGCTGAACTCCTAACGGGCAGAAAACTTAGGTGCATGTTGGACCGGCTACACCCCAATTACACCCCGGATGGGTTCAAGGGAGCCGATAGGAAGCTGAGGGAATTCCAGTGTTTGCCAGAAATTATGCCAACGGGCCCCTATGGTTAGCTGGGACGATTTCTGACATAACCAGTCCCAAGTCATACACAGTGGACATGGGAGATGGGAGAATCTGGAGAAGGCATATAGATCAAATCCGAAAAAGAGTAGTCACAGAACCAGAACCACAATCAGAAACTCCAATCCCTAACTACCAAACCTTTCCCACGACAGCTAGCTCAAGCCTGAGAAGGTCAGAAGACTTATCTGAGGGTTTCGGTGTCGAGCGCCGCCCTAGCGAGACGCCAGTCCCAGCCGAAGAAATCAATGCTCCCGAAGTAATCCAGGAGATTCGATTGGCGGAGCTGGGAGAGACAAAAGGTCTCTCCGACCAGCTCGACGCCACGCCTCAGACTGAACTGCGCAGGTCAACTAGGCGTAGGGAACACCCTAGTCACCTGTGTGATTTTGTATGTAAAAATGTAAATATCGAGCCTAAGTGTTCTCTGGGAAGGGAGAAGTGTAATGTATATAGTTTTGGCAGGAAGTTTTAAAAGAACAATAGCACATTGGTGATTGGCTAACTCCCTGGCCGGAGAAGTATATAAAGGGAGCTGTTTTACTGGATGCTTTGCTGGATTCACACTGTGAATTAAAGAGCTGTTGTTACTGAAGATCTTGCTCATTCTCCCAACTTAACACAAACCCCAGGTCAACTTTTCCCTGATTTCATGGGGGCAGGAGTGGGATATGGAACACTGGAGGGCAACCAAGGAATCAAGGATTTTCCCCTCTTTTTTAACATATATAAAAATATTTCTTTTTCTTATCCATCAGAAGAGGATATAAATCAACCACATTCTTTTAATTTTCTTCCTGGAGACCAGAGGCAGAGCAAGGGGAGCTCTCTGGGGCAGAGTCAGCTGAGGAGAGAGAAAGTGCCTGCTTTGCCCAGAGGCTCCAGCCGAGCCTCTATTCCCCCCTCAGACCCTCCATCCTGGCTTCTCTCCTCAGGTGGGACCTGATGGCCGATCAGCCCATGAAACACTTTGGGAACCCTAAAGTCTCTTAATTTGGGGGGGGGGGTTGGACCATCGATTAGAACTGAAGAAAAGCTTTTCTTCCTGCGAGGCTCCTCTTCACATGAGATTCTCCGCCCAGTGTGGGGAAAGGTCGCCACGGCCTCCCTGGGAGGAAATCAGGTTCAGCTGCAGCCTCTTCAGAGCCTATAAGGACCCCAGCTGCCCCTCCCCCTCTCCTCTGGGGTCTCTCCTGGGGGGACCCAGAAATCAGGGGAGCTCATTTCTGACTGAAAAAGGGCTTCCTCCCCTCTGGGCCCCTCCAGGCTCCAGGGAGACATGCCAGAAACCCTCATGGAGAAGAGGAGCCCCTTTGAGGCATCAGCCTGGCCTTCAAAAGTGACAGCTTGAACCCAGAGCCATCCAGGATCTCATAGCCAGGCCCTGAGAGGAGAACCTTGGGATATGGGCCATCCTCTGCTCCTCCCTATAAGGAGGGACCAGCCTATTACTTCATATCCCCTCCCCACCGAGCCCTCTCCCCCAATTCTCTCTTCTAAGTAAAGGTGGACATATCAGTGTTCCTCATCCAGAGAAGAGATACAATATATGAACAATGGATCCAAATCAACCAGGGACTCAGGCGCCCCAAGAACAGCTTCAAAGCACTCAGAGGTTTTTTTAGGGAAGAGGTTCACCCCACAGCCTCAGTGATGGGAATGTCAAAAGTGTCCCACTTTTTAAAATCAGCTCCAATTTAGGATTCATATATGAACTTCTGATATAAAAGAAAATCCCAAACAGGCCCCACTCTTAACATTAGGCAGAATCCAAGGGGACTGATTGCTTTCTTGGCATTAGAAGACAGGCAGCACGAAAGTTAAGGGTCACCATACTTCTAGGTGACCTTCTCCAGCAGACTCTGGGGAGAAGAGACTCGGTTGAAGGACAGCAGAAGTCAATTCCCTGGTGTTGAAGGATCTTCTAGTATCACTTTCTGGACATGTTCTGACAGGAAAGACTACACACTACAGAAATTGACCCCAGGAGTGTAGTTGTGGCTTTTCACAAACAAGCTTTTCTCCAACCTCTCCTCTGCGCAGAAGAAGTTCAGGATCCCAAGAGGAGATGTTGCTTCTCATTGTAATTAATAATAATTATCTGAGCCTTGGAGATCTCCATACCTGTGATAGAGACATCAGATTGAAGCCATAAGCAAAGGATCTTGTATCAGAAAAGGATAAATTCTGTAGGTCAAGCTCTGTGGGAACAAGTTTTGGGACAGGCAGGATCTGTGCTCTTGATTGTACCTCTTCTCTCCTTTCCAGATGAAGCTAAGTGTTTCTCCATTTATATCAGGAAAGTGACTGGCATTTCCATCTTGTGAGGGTGCTTTGAATTCTTCCAACTGTTCCTACTGTTGGTGTTAGAAACAAGAAGAGGATTAATAAAACTCCATGAATTATGGACCTCCTGCTTCGGCTTCTGATGCTGCTGATGTCCATGCCAGTCTCTGGGAAGCTTGGAAGGAAATGCCTGCTGAGTTTGGAGCACCAGGATGAAAAACAACCCTGGAGCTATTACAGGCCAGGAGACCATTTCGCTGCGATATTTACAACTGAAACAATAATATCGCCTATAATGTTGACTTTCCACAGTGCTCCTTCTTTACCTTCTCATTCGTAAGTCATTCAGGGGGATGGAGTTGCATCCCCTCCAATTGCAGTACTAACACTCCTTGTTTTCTTCTTATTTCACTTACTTTTGTAGTGCAGGACTTGTCTAATTTCCTGAATGATTTTGATTTCCATAACTTGCCTCTTTTTTCTTATTTTGTAGAAGGGACTCAAATCCAAAGATGGGGTTATAAAAACTGAAGGAAATCCAGATTATTCTCCTCTCCCCGTTCACTCCTGAATTCATCATTGAATTCATTTTGTTTAAAGGAGTGATTGAAACAGTTTTAGTTGCCTCTGCCCAGCCCATTCCCATATTTGTATAACCGATTATTGGTTTTTGGATCAATGATGGCTTAAGACTCTGAAGGCTTGTGGAGAAAAAAAGGAATAAATTATTTTTAAAAGTTTGTTGTTACTGTTGATGATAATAACATGAAGATTTTTTTTTTTCAGTAAGGTTTCTTTTGATTTTTTTTACACTCTACAATTAATTTTCGCCATTCAAATGGTCAACAAGAATCCCCAGCTCCTGCACAACCTCACACTGGGCTACAACATCCATGACAACTATATGAGCCCTTTACGCACTTCAGATGCCTTGTTGGAAATTCTCTCCACTGGAGAAGCCAATGTCCCCAACTACAGCTGTGGAAGGAAGGAGAACTTTCTGGCTCTTCTTGATGCAGGTAAAAGAGAAATCTCCACCCAGGCGTCAACATTAGCAGCACCTTACAAAGTCCCACAGGTTTGTGTGCGTTTTTCTCTATCTGGTAAATTGAGTGGTGGGTGTTGGTGGGTGAGCAACAGATGCAACCATACTGTATCTTCTGCATAGAATTCAAGAGTTGTTTTGCTCCATATTAGCAAATATGTCAGGTATGTTTTTTTCTCTTATGTTCTTGTTCAAATTCCTCATAAAAGCCAGAAAAACAATAAGTTCCCTAGAGAGGACTTTCTCCCAGCAATTCAACTATTCAAAAAATATCCTTAGTTGTGGGTGAACTAATTGGCATGTTCATTTTCACATAGAAATAGTACCTGCCATATCCAGTTGGATTCAAGTTGGCAATAGTAGTGTCTATATATATTAAAAAATGGAATAAAAAGGCAATTATAGGCCAGTTAGTCTAGTACGTATTGTGGCTAAAATATATGCCATGTTCCTCTTAAGTAAACTTGAGATTGGATAGAACAAAAGTGTGTTCCTTGCAGAAGAACAAAAAGGAAGAGGAAAAAGTAAAGGAAAAGTTTCATAAAGTTGTATAATTAATCAATAAATTAATAATCTAATATTGACAGCACATTTGTTTTGAAATATCTAATTATATAATATGTCAGTTTGGTAAACCACGGTTTGCTGGTTGCATAGATGTAAGTGCATCATTTGACACAGTTAATGGAGAAATATTATGGAGGAAATTGATTGCCTTCAAAATAGAGCTCCGCCTGTTGGCCCTGATCCAAGCCATTGTTTGAGAAGGAGGTTTGGACTCAATGGAGCCACAAGAAGAAGGATCGATACTTACCAAGGGGTAACACAGAAGGGTGCATATTTGAACCCTTGTTATTCAGTCTAGATATTAATGACTTACCAGGACTAAGGAAGGATTCTCATGTACATGTCTAAAGTGCTAAATTATTAATTTATTTAGCATGTGGCAGAGGTATAATTAGCCAGAAGACTACAATGTTAGTACATAGTATTTCTATCACTGCTGAAGAGTTCTAGTATGTTTAGTTTGTGCTTGTGAGCTTCTCCAGGGTGCACCACAGAGGGTGAACTAGCTCTGCACCAGAAAGATGAGAGGTGTCCTGTGGCATCATCCGGGCTTCGCTCACCACTGATGTAGCCTCGCAGTTGGGTGTCACATCCGAGAAGGTCCAGCACTGGCAGGGCCCAGAAACTCTTGGGGTTTCTGCCATGTCTCTGAGGTCTGACCTTAGATGGTCTGACCTTAGGTGGACTTGCTGGAATGGTCCCTCCTGGGAAGATTGGCACCTGCCTTGAATGTTTTCCACTTCTGAATAATCTACTTTGCTATAGAAGGATGGACTTTAAATTGTTTGGAAATGGCCTTGTAACCCTTCCCAGATTGATAGGCAGCAACAACTGCTTCTCTAAGATCACTGCTGATGTCTTTGCTCTTTGGCATTGTGTTAATACACACCTCAATGCTGAGACTAGCAAATTCCTGAAACTTTGGCTTTTATAGAGGGAGTCAGACTTGTGATGACCAATTAATCCAAGTCCCTTGATCAGCAGCACCAGGCTACCTCTTAGTCTCCTCACACCTATAGAAGCAGTCAGGGTGTCCTTGGCCTTTCACACCTGGCTTCTCCATTTTGTCTCTCTTTCTGTAAAATAAATGATGACATGGAATAATATGTCCTGTGTTGTTGTCCATCTGAGGTTGTATTTACCTATTTTTAAGAACTGCTTAAGACCAGATGTTTTTTACTATGTCCTCATACGTGAAACCAGAAAACTCAGAGTGTCTCCTTCCTTTTCCACATGAAAGAAATTCTTAGTGTACAATTAAACCTCTGGAACCAGGCAGAGTCCCCAAGTTTTCTGGGTTAGAAGATGCAGAATCTATCTATCTATATATAAGTGTGTGTGTGTGTGTGTGTGTGTTCCAGCATAAGTCTAGAATGCCTCGAGCAATTTCAATGAAACTTAGTACACAGATGACTTACTCTCTGGAAAAAGATACTGTGGGGGTAAGACACCGCTAACACCCCTCGGGGTGTGTGTTCTGGCCATGTTCTGGCCATGATCATTAAACATTACTGCAACTCGGCCTGCCTGCACCACTACGGGACCAACACAATGTACTTCACGCAGAATACATACGAGAAAAGAACTACAACGTCGAACAGCTTAGTGCATATATCACGGACAAAAGCATACCAAATACCAATATCAGCTAGCAAAACTACAAGGTGGTATCATTTTACTTGAGGCTTCTGGGGGCACAGGGAAAACATTTTCAACTAATTTAATTCTAGCCGAAATCAGGGCTCAGGGTGAAGTTGCTCTTCCTGTCTAATACAGGATTGGGATAAATAAATGCCTGGGCAACGCCAGGTTATCAGCTAGTTTCAAATAAAGTCCTCTAGGATAAGGCAACTGACAAATTATATTAGGAGCTCTTGTCTCCTTATCTCTTGTATAACTAGAGAATGGGCCAAAAAATAATCAAGGTGGGAAATGAATGAATGAATGAATGAATAAAGTTTCTCCAAGCATCTGGAATATTGAATGTCAACTGTCTAAGAGAGAGAGAGAGATCAGAGTCTTGGACTGAACATTAGACAAACAACCAATTAGGAAACTTGTCTTAAAGCAACACATTTGCTGTGCAGTCAGAATTAAGCATTTACATATAATACGGCCCTTTATTGGCACAAATCATTCACTTGACATCTACATATGTGAGTCTGATTGTCCCAAAGGTGCTTTTTCAAGAGGCAACTGGACTTTCTGGTTTTGCTCCTCATCCAGAGCTGAAGAAGCTTCTTGGATGAGAAGAGAAACATCTTCAAAGAAAAACCAGAAAGTCCAGTTGCCTCTTGAAAAAGCACCTTTGGGACAACCATGACCTGAATGATGGAGAATCTCCATAGACATGTGGTTCTGATTGCAATAAATTGTAGGAGTGATACAGAAATATGATTTATGTTTTTATTCTTATTCTTTTTTATTTAATTTGTTTCTTGTATTCCATTTTTATATACAGTGTCGTTAATGCTCTGTGCTTAATATTCTGTTTCTTGCTATGGCATAATTGCTAATCAATAATTTATTTAATTTGTTCCTCAATACCAAGTTGAATTTATTAAAAAAATAAAAGTTTTGGATTTTATCCAGAGCTTTCTTCCTTACTTTTTCAGATCAGTCATAGCATTGTTTCAGAGGCTCTGAGTGATAAAAGCCAATTCCCCTTTTTCCACCAGATTCTCCCCAAAGAAGGATTCCATTACCCAGCAATTGTCCAACTGCTCCTCCATTTCAGATGGACCTTCATTGGCCTCTTTGCTTCAGACACGGAGAAGGGAGAGAGATTCATGAGGACTTTCCCTCCTATGCTTGTCAGGAATGGAATTTGTGTGGTTATATTGCAACTGTTATCAAGAATTGGATATACAGCAGCCCTCAGGGAGGCCCTCTCTAAGTGGAGGCAAGTCAATGTATTTGTTCACTTCATGGAAGGTATTCCCATTATGGACAGACTTCTTCCTTTCCATTTAACACTTATGCGGTTGCCAGGACCCATTGAAGGGAAAGTCTGGATCAGTACAGCTTTGGGAGGATTTCAATCGAAAAAGCACAGACTTTACAAATACGTCCATAGTATTTGGAGCTTTGCTTTTCTGGGAAAAGAAAGCCCAAAAGATGCTGCCTTTGAATCCCATTTATTTGTGGAAGGAAAGTTTCAAGATCATTATTTCCGCTGTTCTCTTTCAAAGAATGTCTTTTCCGTCAAAGGCTGCAGAAGATGCACCCAGAAAGCCCCACTGGAGACCCAGGAGAAAAGGAACAGGATGCGGATCACAAATCAGTATCATTGGTACAATATCATTCAGACTCTGGTCCAAGCCTTGAACGCTGCCTATTCCTCCAGATCGAGGAGGGGAAGGAAGGAGGGTGAAGACACATTGGGGGCTCCAAGGCTGCAGCCGTGGCAGGTATGGGGGTCCCGATATTGTGGGATATGAACTATTGCTTCTAAAATAATGTTTCATTATAGCTTTTGCTTCTGCATAATAAATAAAGAAAATAAGGAAATAGAACTTTAAGGAACTTTTTGAAAAACTAGCGAAAACAATCTTGTTTTTACAGTGAACAAAGTGGTTCAGAAAAGTCTAGAAAGGGGAAGGATACTGCAAAATCTCCATTCCCTCCTCATTCCTGGGGGAAGGGTATTGCAAAATCTCCATTCCCACTCCTGGGGCCAGCCAGAGGTGGTATTTGTCAGTTAGTTTCTCCGAACTACTCAAAATTTCCGCTACCGGTTCTCCAGAACCTGTCAGAACCTGCTGGATTTTACCCCTGGATGTATGCATTTTAAATACATTCATGTCTTTATGGGTTTGTGATTAGCAGAGTAGAATTTTATATTTGTAACTTTGAAGGACACCCCGAGACCATCTAGCCTAACCCTCCTCTCTGCAGGAATCCCAGTCGAAGCTTTTCTGACTGATGGCTGCTCAGCCTTTGCCTCCTCAGTGAAGGGGAGGCTGAACTTCTCTGCTTTGAGGGCTCAGCTCTGAAATGGCTCCTCTTTTCAGGGTGTTTTTCCTCTCCTTCAGCCAGAATCTCCTCCCTTCTGACTGAGCTCATTTCCCCTTTCCCCCCCCTTCTGGAACAACATTGAGGAGATCTGGAGCTTCTGTGCAACTTCTTCCAGTTATTGGAAGAGGGCTGCAGGAGGCAGGATGGGATTTACGACCACAACTGAGCTCAACATTTCTGTTGCTAAGCAAGATGGTCGTTAAGTGAGTTTTGCCCTATTTTATGACCTTCTTACCTTTTCTTGTTAAGTGAATCACTGAAGTTGTTAAGTCAGTAACATGGTTGTTAAGTGAATCTGGCTTCGCTATTGATTTTGCTTGTCAGAAGTCGCAAAAGGAGATCAGATCACCCTAAAACTCTGCAACCATCATAAGTAGATGCCAAGAATTCAGATGTTGATCGCCTGGAGACCCTGGGGATGCTGCCATGATCGTGGGAAAAACTATCCTAAGTCACCTTTTTCAGTGCAGTTGTAACTTTGAATGGTCACTAAATGGTTTCTAATAATCAACCTGATGTTTTCTAGATGTTTATGAATAATCTCTTTTTTCCTATGATTCATTTTATTTGCCACCTGCTCTAGAATGTCCCCAAAACTTATCAATTGCATCAACTATATTTTGTTTTTTTGTTTTTTTGAAAAGTTGTTCAGCTTTATTTCTTATACACATAACATAAAATGCACATTGTCTTATACATAATTAATCCTACATATACATGTTTTCCTTAAAGAAAGCATTAAAATAAGGCATTTTAATTACATTCGGAGTTACTCTTCTACCCTTTCCCCCTCATTTTGCAACAAACCTTATTCTTATCTTTTCTTTCCCTTCCCTTCCCTCCCTCCTCTCCTCTCCTACTTTCTCTTTCCTCCTCTCCTACCTCATCCTACTTCCCTTTCCTTTCCCCCACTCCTCTCTTCTTTTCCCCCTTCTCACCTTCTCTCCTACTCTCGTCCCCTACCCTTCCTTCCTCTCCTTTTCCCTTTCTTCCATTCCTCTCCCTCCCTCTCCTCTTTCTACCCTCTACTCCTCTCTCCTTTCTATCTTCTTTGCTGTGGAATATTCTCCTTGTTTGGTATCCGAGCAACTCCTGTATTCTAATAGTATATACTTTCTTTCAATTTATTTTCAGATTTATTCTATCTATCAGTATTATCATCATAATTGTATTTTGTTAATATATATTTTGCCAAAATATGATTGAGAAATTTTGCTGAAATTTCTTTGTTTTTTATTTATGAAGGTAGCAGTAACACCTGTTTTTCTAAATAAGGCTATTTTTTTGTTAGACAAAGGCCGTGAATTCCAATAAAGCTGCAAGTCCAGATGGGGTGCTGGGGATAGTGGTAAAAACCTGTGCTGACCAACTTTCAGAGGTCCTAACAAGGATCTTTAACATCTCCTTGCAAACGGCCAGTGTTCCATCATGTCTGAAAGCAGCTACTATCATTCCAGTCCTGAAGAAAACAGCCATAAACAGCCTGAATGACTACAAACCCATTGCATTGACGTCTGTAGTGATGAAGTGCTTTGAGAGACTGGTTCTTCAACACCTCAGGTCATGCCTTCCATCAAACGTCCACCAACATCAGTTGGCCTACAAAGGAAATAGGTCGACAGGCGATGCCATTGCTACTGCCCTTCATTCTGTAGCGAGTCATCTAGAGAAACCTGGGAACTGCGTCAGAATGCTTTTCATAGATTACAGCTTGGCTTTTAACACCATTTTGCTGGACATCCTCATCAAAAGTTGACTGACTTGAATATCCCTTCTCCCACCTGTGATTGGATTAAAGACTTTCTGACAGACCGGCCACAAACAGTGAGGACTGGGTCTTTCACATCCGCCTCCCTGAAGCTCAGCACTGGTTCTCCTCAGGGCTGTGTGCCCAGTCCCTCGTTGTACTCGTTGTACACATACGGCTGCATGTCTTCTGATTCATCTAATGTGATAATAAAGTTTGCAGATGATACCACCGTGCTGGCTCTTATTACAGGAGGAGACGAATTAGCATACAGAGAAGAAGTCCAGAAGTTATCCACATGGTGCTCAGAAAACAACTTGCATCTAAACACCAGCAAGACAAAGGAGATGGTGCTACACTTCCAGAAGCAGAGACAGGAACCTGCCCCACTCTACATCAAGGGGGGCTGTGTGGAGAGGGTCTCCTCTTTCAAATTCCTGGGAGTGCACCGGGGTGAAATGCTACTAGTTCCCTGTGGTTTGGGTGAACCAGTAGTTTAAAAAAGCTACCGGTTCCTCTGAACTGGTATTTCCAATGATCAGCTGTGCAGCGTGGTTTAGCTTTGCTAGAAAGCAGGAAATCCTGCTTCCTAGCAAAGCTAAATCACACGGCACAGCTGATTCCCCCCCTCGCTGTTCTACTTACCTTCCCAAGCCTCATATTGGCATGCAGGGCGCATGTGCAGCCAGCGAACCGGTAGCAAACTGGTACAGATTTCACCACTGGAGTGCACCTTAGCCAAGATCTCACCTGGAAAAATAACATGATCCAGGTGGTCAGGAGGGCTCAACGTAGATTCCATTTCCTTAGGGTCTCACGGAAAAATCAGGTGGAATAACAACTGATGACTTCCTTTTACCGGTCTACGATAGAAAGCGTCCTTACATATTGTGTTATGGTAGGATATGCTGGCTTGACAACCGTGGACAGACAGGCATTACAGAGGGTGAAGGGCACAGCACAAAAAATTATGGGCTGTCCCCTGACACCACTGGATGAAATCGCCAGGACCCGCTGCCTCAACAGAGTGAGGAAAATCCTCAGGGACGATTCACACCCTGGTCAGCACTTCTTTACTCTCCTACCATCGGGCAGCAGATATAGAAGCATAGCCAGCCGAACAAATAGGCTGAAGAATAGCTTTTATCCGTGGGCAGTCAGACTTCTGAACGCAACATAACACCACAATTAGGTTTAATATGATAGCTCAGGGCCAGCGCAACGTGCAACATGTTCATACCAATGTAATATAATATAATGTTACAAACCAACAAAACAGACACAGACTTCAGAGGATAATTAGAACTGTAGAAAAAACAAAGACTACCAACCTGCCTTCCATGGAGGACCTGAATACTCCACGAGTCAAAAAGAGGGCTGTGAAAATATTCACAGACCCCCTCGCATCCTGGACATAAATTGTTTCAACTCCTACCCTCAAAACGACGTTATAGAGCCCTGCACACCAGAACAACTAGACACAAGGACAGTTTTTTCCCGAATGCCATCACTCTGCTAAACAAATAATTCCCTCAACATTGTCGAACTATTCACTAAGTCTGCACTACTAACAATCTTCTCATCATTCCTATCACTCATCTCCTCCCACTTATGACTGTAACTTTGTTACTTGTATCTTTACAATTTATATTGATATAGTTTCCTGATTGCTTATTTGTACCCTATGACTATTACTAAGGGTTGTACCTTATGATTCATGATGAATGTATCTTTTCTTTTATGTACACTGAGACCATCTGCACCAAGACAAACTCCTTGTGTGTTCAATCTCACTTGGCCAATAAAGAATTCTATTCTATTTATATAGGTATATGGGAATGTGTGTTAGTTATTACTTATTTGGGTTTAGGGATTCTATTTCTTTCATCTATTGAGTTATTGAGATGTATTTTGTGTTTCGGGGATATGGGGAGGCTCATTCAATTTCATTGTACACATGTTGAGCATTGACAATAAAGGTTTGATTTGATTTGATTTGATTTGATTTGATTTGATTTAGTCAACTATAGAAGAAAGATTCAAATATGTAAAGGCTAAATGGGATTTTTAAAAAAGCTTTCAGATTTTAAAATTCTTGGATGCTCCCCTTCTAGTTCCATCCTTTCCTGCAGAAGAATCAGTTTTGGAATATTTCTGAGAAGAAACTGTACTTGGATCAAAATGGAGATCTAACAGCAGATCTGGCACTCATGAGCTCCTTGTTTGTCCCCAAAGAAGATCCCATCCGACAGCGAATGGGGTCTTTGGAAAGACAGAGAATTACTATCCTCCAAGGAGCTCTTCCATGGCTAAAGTTGCTCAACAAGGTGGGAGAAATTTTGGTGTCTTTCCTCTTTTTTCCAAAGATTTAGGACCCACTTCATCTGGACTAAGCCCAGTTTCCAGGGTCAATGACCTTCACTGAGAATTGAAGATGGGGAGTAGAAATCTTACAGTTTTCTTTCTATAGATCACTTGGGAGGCTTCAGTACTATTGACCAAGCTGTTCTTCAGCTGCTGTAATACTGAAGACTGTTTTTGGCTGAATCAGCCATGTCCAACCTGGGATGACAAACCCTCAAGCACTGAAGGTTGAGGGTTTGCTTGTTCCTTATCCTCAAGCAGCAAAGCAGAAGGGAATTCTGTTGAACAGACCCTGAATTGAGGTTTGGACTGAAGGAGATGAAATTGGATCATGACTGGATAGAGCTCCTGGGGGTTCCATTGGGAGAGAAGCTTCATCTTGTCCTGCTTAGGAAAAGGCCATTGGGAATGGTTCCCTGAAAGGGCAGGTCCATGGTCTGTGATAGTTTTAAGTAGTCCAGACCTGGTCAAAGTTAGCCATATCTGTCTTTCACCCAACTGGGGGGAGCAATTGGGTTTCTGCCCCTAGGAAGGAGGTCAAAAGCCTTTCAATTCACATAAAATGGCCAGTGAGAAAATCCCTTGACCCAGAAACCTGAAACACTGAAACACAACTTTGATTCAAAGAAAAGCCCTTCCTGATATCAGAAGTAATGAGAGAGATTGTGACAGGAAATGCTACTTAGATTTGGCCTTTGGCTGTTAAGTGGGCTCTTCATCTGAAAATCCCTTGAATGGCCTTGTTTATCTTGAGTGTTAGCCACCTTCAGTCCCTCTGGGTGAAAAGGACTCTCCCAATTTAACTAATATGAAATGTGGGTCTGTCTTTCCATGCCAGTTGAAGTCTCTTAATTGTAGTTCTTCAACACAAAGGACTTTTTCTTGGATAACTGGAGGGGCCTTAGAAATATCTCCTTCTGACCCAGGACTCACACTCATGTCCCATCTGTTGCAGCCAAAGATTTGCGACTTAACCTTTTTCAGGGACACCTTCTCATGATCTCCCCTCAATCTCACTACAGTTCTGGAAACTATGCAGAAACCTTTACTCTTAATAAAGGAGAATATTTGTAGCTCAGGGTTGACATGAGGGCTCCTTGGTGCTCTCTGAGTTTGCTTGTTTTCTTCCAGGCATTTCATTACCCAACTAGGTAACATCATCAGCTATAATTTATGAGGAGTTTTCCTTTGTCTCTTAACAGGGAAACTAGTGTCAAAGGGGAGCAGCTTTGCAAGGTTTTCTGTAGTCCAGAAGAAACCTTTCCAGATCCTACTGGTCAGAACTTTCCTTTTTAATAACATTTTGTTCTACTTAAATAAAACTTATAAAATAACAATTTAATAAATATTTGACAAGAAATGTATTTAAAATTTAATATGAGTAGAACATCATAACCATGGATAGAAGAAGAATGGAGGAATGCATTTTAATACAGCCATGAGGAGGAACTGATTGTCTGTCACTTAATGCTTAAATCTTTTCTCAATTCCATCCCTCCAGACTTTATTAAGTAGAAAAATCATTTATTGCAATGTGTTATGCCAGAAACAAAAGGGAGGAACTAAAGAAAGAACCTGCCAGGATCACCTCTCCTACACCTGTTAGGAAGGAGTCACAGCAGGAGTGAAATGCTACTGGTTTGCTCCAGTTCAGGAGAACCGGTAGTTAAAGAAGCTATGATCTGATGATCACCTCTGCTGCACGGTTTAGGTTTGCTAGAAAGGAGGATTCCCTCCTTTCTAGCAAAGCTAAACTGCGCGCCACAGCTGACCCCCCCCCCTCGCTGTTCTACTTACCTTCCCAAGACTCCTTTTGGCTCGTATTGTGCATGGAAAGCTAAACCGCACAGCACAGGTGATTGTCGGATCATAGCTTTTTTAAACTACCAGTTCAACCGAACCGGTAGCTAACTACCAGATTGGCCAAACCGGTAGCTTTTTAAACGCGCAGCACATGTGCAGCCAGCAAACCATTAGCAAATCGATTCAGATTTTACCACTGAGTCACAAATTTCATATTTACCTCTGTGAAGCCCAGAATTTACTTTTGGCATTCCTTTTCTTCTGCTCAGTCCCTGCCTCAGTCCAAATGTGTGGAAAATTGTCATCCTGGGTTTGTCAAGAGAGCTCAAGAAGGAGAGCCAGTCTGCTGCTATGACTGCGTTCCTTGTCCGGAGGGGACCTTCTCCACTCAGGAAGGTGGGTCACACTGAGGAAAATGGAAGGTCTTGTGGAAATGGATTTATCCACAGCATTTTGACAGAAAGTGCAAATTAAAACATACATTGAAGCTCAACTCTATTTTTGTTTATTTAAAATGCACTAGAAATACACGAATTTCATATACCTTAGCTATAAAGGTATCAGAAGATTATATTATCGGGTTTTTTTCTGTGGAATGGTTAAGCAACACATCTTGGAAAATGTTCCTGGAATCAGGCTTTGTCCAAAAAAGGTATTTCTTGAAATGTAAAAAAACCCCAGTATTTTAAACAAATATTGTTTTTTTGTGTTCTCAGATACCGAAAAATGCACCAAGTGTCCAGATGATAAATATCCAAATGAGAAGAGAGTCCAATGTATCCCCAAAGTTATAACCTTCCTGTCTTATGAAGAACATCTGGGCATCATCCTGGTCTCTTTTACCCTACTCTTCTTCCTAAACACAGGCCTTATTTTAATATTATTCATTAAATACCGAGAAACTCCCCTTGTCAAAGCCAACAACCGGGACCTCTCCTACATCCTCCTGGTCTCCCTGCTGCTTTGCTTCTTGTCTTCTTCTCTCTTCATTGGTCAACCAAGGAAAGCCACCTGCCTTCTCCGACAAACGGCTTTCAGCAGCATCTTCTCAGTTGCCATTTCTTCTCTCTCGGCCAAAACCATCACGGTGGTGCTGGCCTTCCTGGCCACAAAACCAGGAAACCGAGCAAAGAGATGGTTGGGGAAGAGCTTGGCCAACTCCATCATCCTTTTCTCTTCTGCTGTCCAAATTGTCATCTGCTCCACCTGGCTGGGACTTTCTCCCCCATTCCCTGACTCTGACCTCCACTCCCAGCCTGGAGAGATCATCCTGCAATGCAATGAAGGGGCTGTTGTCATGTTCTACGTCACCCTCAGCTACATGGGCTTCCTGGCTGCCATCTGCTTCATGGTGGCTTTCCTGGCCAGGAATCTGCCTGGGGCCTTCAACGAAGCCAAGCTGATCACCTTCAGCATGCTGGTCTTCTGCAGTGTCTGGGTGAGTTTTGTGCCCACCTACCTGAGCACCAAAGGGAAATACATGGTGGCTGTGCAGGTCTTCTCCATCCTGGCCTCCAGTGCTGGTCTGCTGGTCTGCATCTTCATTCCCAAGTGCTATATTATTCTTCTGAGGCCAGACCTGAACACAAAGGAGCAGCTTACTGCCAGAGTAAATATAAAAACATGAGATATAAGACTATTATGACATTTAAATAATTGCAATATTTACTTTAATTTGAAATATAATTTATTTCCATTTAGATAGTATGCAGGAATCAAAGAAAATCATATCTAAGATATTTCCAAATGGGAAATGGTTGAATGACTGAAATTCTTGTAACTCCCTTCCCTTTCATCCCAATAAATCTTGCTAAAGAGAGCTCCATAATAGTCATTCAGAGGAATTTACTTTTCAGCAACTGCCAGTGAATATGGCATCTAAGAAATCATTTGAGTAATTATTCCTACTGACAGGGCTAATGTGTATGTGTGTGAGAGAACGAATAGGAAAGAGATAAAATGGATGCTGTGGGAACCAAGCTCCAAACAGATTGTTTGATAATCTCCATGAAAACCATTGAAATGGCAGATTCACCTGAAATGTTTACCTGTTCTCAGTTGGGGAAGCAAATATCCATTACTATTATATGGTTCCTTCTTGATATTCTGGTAAAATCCTTTGTACGGAAAGTGTTGATCACAACAGTTCTCCAGGATTTCAATTTGGGGTTGTTGTTATTTATGTGTCCACCTTTAAGAAATTCCCAGTGTTATTTTTTTTTCCTTTCATCATCCAGAGAAATAAAAGAGCAATATCTAATGATATTCAGGCCCTTTAATTTTCCACTCTACAATTTATACCTAAAGCATTTTCCTACTCCTATTCCAAGTTTGTCCTGTCTGTGAAGGGCTGGGTGATATTCAGAGAAAGAGGACCTTGAGATTCTCCCCTGGACGAGATTGAAGGGATCCTGTTTGAAAGCAGCCGCATCGTTGACTGTGACAAGAGCGCTAAATCCCAAGCATTCATCCAGGTCCAAGAAGGGGCTGAGTAAGGGTGGGAACTTCTTGGCTTTTAGGAACTTTTCTGAACTTACACTACAGTAAACACTAGTAGTTCCCTGTGCCCAAAATCTAAAAGACCTATGATTTGATTCATAGCCAACAAAAAACATTTTTCTGGCTCTCTGTTGATCCTTTCTCCTTAAACTAGATGGAATATGTACCCAAGCTGGGGCTCCAAATGTGTGTAAGTAACTAAGATTTGGTTTCCTCCCATGCCATAAGGTGAATGGTATTTCACCCGTAGAGGAATGAATCACGTTGTTTAACACATGGTTAGCACACATAACAGCCTCACCCCATAAATTTTCAGGCAAACCAGAATCTGCCAACATAGTTCTAGTCATGGCTTATAATGTTTGACCTCTTCTCTCGATATACGAATTGCGTTGTGGTCTGTACGGAGCAGACCGTTTATGCTGGATCCCTGCATCCTGCAAAAACTTTTCCAACCTTTGGTTGGTAAATTCTGTACCATTATCAGTCACTAAGCATTTAACCTTAAATTTCTGTTTCCTTTCCACAAAACACAGCCAGTTGTTAATGTTTCACTTTTTGTTTTCATAAGATAACAGAATCCGTATCTTGAATACTGGTCTACTATGCTCAGAATATAGCAGGCACCTCCTATGCTGGGTTTTTTGGGTCCAATTAGGTCTACAAACACTACCTCTAATGGCTTTTTGGTTTTAAAACCATTAACACGGTTTGCTGGTGTTACCCTACTTTTTTGCTGACTATAGGCATTACAATTCAGATATTTACTACATGCTTGTAGTTTTATCCCTTAGATAACTGAACTGTTTTCTTTAACATCCTGAAATTTAAATGCCCAAGTCTCTGGTGTAACTGATGAATACATTCATCATGTGGTTTAACATTCTTATAAACAGACTTAGACTTAGCCACCAATACTGGGTTATCCCTTAAAATAAATAAATCATTTTCTAAACTTGCAGTAACAACCTTGCCATCTTTCTCAATAAAACACTTATCATTTTTAAATGTTACTGTAAACCCAAATTGCAATAATGATTTAACAGATAATAAATTGAATTTTAACCCAGGAATATATAACATAGGCAATGGTTCATTATTAAATGACCAATGAGCAACACCCTCACCAGCTACCTTAACCTTCCAGCCATTTGCTAGTTTAACATGTTGGTTACTCTTCTCCATTTTAACAATTTTTTTTCTATTTCTAGAAATAGACTGAGAAGCACCACTGTCAACAACCCAACAATCCTGGTTAACATCAGTAGTTGAACTGGATATAGCTAAATTACAACCCTTCTTGGGTCTAGTATTGTCCCTAACAGACATTTTCTTATTCTTACAATACTTAGCTATATGCTCTTTAGCCCCACAAGCAAAACAACATTTTACAAAATAGGCAGTTGAATACATTTTTTCTTCTTTTGGTTGTTGCACTCTCAACTGATCCCTTTCTTGTCTTCTTTTGGATTCTTCCAATAACCTACCGGTTATGCCAGCCAATGTCAGTTCATCTCTGGACAAAATCTCTAATGAAGAAACATAGTCGTCATAACTATCGTCCAAAGAAGAAAGAATTATATAAACTTGTTTTAGTTCTGAGAAAACAAGTTCCTTTTCATGCAGCTCCTGGAAAATTCTGGTCATGGATTCCAAATGAGCCATCATATCTCCATCTTTAAAAAGATGTTGTTTAAATAATCTCCGTGTGAGATAAATATGAGCACCCACAGGGTCACGAACATATAATCTCTTCAACTTGGTCCAACACCTAGCAGCAGACTCTTCGCCATGAATATGGACAAGCTGCTGGTCACCCAGTATTAGTCCAATAATGCAAAGAGCTCATTCATTGTCTCTATTAAACTTGGCTAATATCTTCGCATCTTCCTCATCAGCAGGATCCCATGCTGTTACATCTGGTGGATTATTATTTATTTATTTATTTATTTATTTATTTATTTAATTTATATACCGCCCTTCTCCCAGAAGGGACTCAGGGCGGTGAACAGCCAAAATTAAAAAACATACAAATACAAAAGTTAAGATAATTAAAAAAATTAAATAATTGGCTACCCAATTTAAAACCCCAAATCCATAAAATTTAAAATCCCAGTTAAAAACCATTTAGGCTAGGCCGGCTTGATGAAATAAAAACGTCTTCAGGGCTTTACGGAAGGTCCGGAGGTCCGGGATCAATCGTATTCCGGGAGGCAGCTCATTCCACAGGGCGGGTGCCCCCACAGAGAAGGCTTGCCCCCTGGGGGCCGCCAACCGACATTGCCTGACCGACGGCACCCCGAGGAGGCCCTCTCTGTGAGAGCGTATTGGCCGGTGGGAGGTTATCGGTAGCAGCAGGCGGTCTCGCAAATACCCTGGCCCTAAGCCATGGAGCGCTTTAAAGATGAGAACCAACACCTTAAAGCGCACCCGGAAGACCACCGGGAGCCAATGCAGCTCGCGCAGGAGAGGTGTTACGTGGGAGCGCCACGTCGCTCCCATAATCACCCGCGCGGCCGCATTCTGCACCAGCTGGAGCCTCCGGGTGCTCCTCAGGGGGTGCCCCATGTAGAGAGCGTTACAGTAGTCCAGGCGTGACGTAACCAAGGCATGAGTGACTGTGCACAAGGAGTCCCGATCCAGAAAGAGGCGCAACTGGCGTATCAGGCGAACCTGATAAAAAGCCCCCCTGGCCACGGCCATCATATGCTCTTCTAAAGACAGCCGTGTGTCCAGGAGGACGCCCAAGTTGCGAGCCCCCTCTGTGGGGGTCAGTGACTCGCCCCCAATAGCCAGCGATGGCACCAGAGGCTATACCGGGACGCCGGCATCCACAGCCACTCGGTCTTGGAAGGGTTGAGCCGAAGCCTGTTCCTCCCCATCCAGACCCGCACGGCCTCCAGACACTGGGACATCACTTCGAGGGCATCATTGGGGTGGTCTGGGGTGGAAATGTACAGCTGAGTGT
The DNA here is from genome assembly GCA_022577455.1 of Arizona elegans. Taxonomy (NCBI): domain Eukaryota; kingdom Metazoa; phylum Chordata; class Lepidosauria; order Squamata; family Colubridae; genus Arizona; species Arizona elegans. The sequence continues at coordinate 19,669,734 of JAKOOJ010000015.1, read as the reverse complement.
CATCAGCGTACAGATGGCATCGCACCCCAAAACCATGGATGATCTCACCCAGCGGCTTCACATAAATGTTGAACAGGAGTGGCGAGAGGACCGACCCTTGCGGCACCCTGCAAGCAAGGTGCCTCGAGGTCGACCTCTGCCCCCCTGCCAACACAGACTGCGACCGGTCAGAGAGATAGGAGGAGAACCACCGCAGCACGGTGCCTCCCACCCCCAGTCCCTCCAGCCGGCGCAGCATGATACCATGGTCGATGGTATCAAAAGCCGCTGAGAGGTCTAATAGGACCAGAACAGAGGAGCAACCCCTATTAACTATGTCCCACAGTCCTTCTCTACGCAAAAGTAGATTACATTTTGCAGACCAGGATACATAGTTTGTTCCATCCAGCTGGGTTATCATGGAAAAATTTGCTGCTTGTTCTAGTGCCATCTTCACGTGGATTGTATATCACAAACACAGTTTGTACTATTCACATTAACTCTCAGTTTAGCTCTTAACAATCCTAGTTAGTTCTGGTTGGCTCTGGGCCCATAACCAATGTTAAGGATATTGTTGTTACCAACCAGCAGAGTGTAGAGCACAGAGAAACGTTGCTGAGAGCAATGAATAAGAGAGGTGCAAACTGGTTTATCAAAAGTTTACTTTATAGTGAAAAACTTTATAGTGAAAAAACAATCTCATAGTCTTTAAATCAATCCAAGTCTTTGCCAGTTAAATCAGTCCAGTGATACAAGAATCTTCTTACCACACAAACAGTAGTTGGTTAAAATAACAAACAAACTCACTCTGGTTCACAAACCACGATGGTAGCAGATCCATCCAACGATGATAGCACAATGGTAGCAACTCCACACACAATGGTAGCTTATCATCAACTGAATACTTTACAGTACCTTCCTTAAATATGTTCACTAGTGATTATCTAATTACAGCATGACTCAGCATTACAATGAATCAGCAGTAAAACTTTAAAGTCACACAATACATATTCATATTAAAGTCACAGAACACATATATTGCCTGGACAATTTGTTAGGCTCAAACCATATCCTAACAGCCTCAATGGCCCCTTTGGTCTTCTAAGGTACTAAAAGACCCTCTTAAATTCTAAGATACATTCCCTCTCTCCTTTCATCAAAGCCATTGATTAAAAAGTTAATGAATCCAGTATTCAGAGTAGGATATTGAGACTTAGATGTTGAGAGTTTGGAAAAAAGTACAGAGAAGACCAACTAGGATGATCAAAGTCTTGGAGATGGAAACATATGAAGAACTGTTGCAGGAACCGGGCATGGCTAGTCTAGAGAAAAGAAGAATTTGGGGTGAGATGATTGGAATTAAGGAGAAACTTCCTAATAGGGAAAACAATTAATCAGTGGAACAGCTTGCCTTCAGACATCGTGGCTGCTTTATCACTGGAGGTTTTTAAGAAGAGGATGGACAGCCAAATGTCTCAAACTGTATAAGGTCTCCTGCTTGAGCAGGGGGTTAGACTAGAAGACCTCCAAGGTCCCTTCCAGCTCTATCCCGATTGATTGTCATTGTGACCAGATCCAATAGTTTATGATCCAGCTTGATAACTGTCAGGTGTGCCTCTTTTCAGTACTCAAGAAAGAAAAACCCCAACTCCATTTTCATAGAGAAAGGTACTTTTACTGAGTATGAACTGAATGCAACCAAGGAAAAGCAAGGTCTGAGGCAATAGGCGTGAAAATCACCTATAGAAAGCATCCCTAACACCCTCCTCCTAATCGTCCAGTCAGGATTATCCAATCCACATCCTCCCCCAGGGGTCATGTGGGGTGCAGCGTTCGATGGTGCCATCCTCCTGGTATGCCACAACGGTTGACCTTGAGTGGTTATCAGCGCTCTTCTCAGCTTCAGAGAAAACACTGACGAAAACTTTTAAAACCATTTTTTCTACAACCTCTTCAGCTGAATAGATAAAATAGGTAAAAAATAGATAAAAATAGGTATAATATATATATATATATATATATATATATATATATATATATATATATATATATAATAATAATAATAATAAAATAATAATAAAAAATAGATAAAAAAATAGGTAAAAAATAGATAAAAATAGGTAAAAAAAATGCTTTTAAAGCCTCTGACGATCCCAGCTGACTTGCCTGATTGGCTGAAGAGGCTGTAGAAAAAAATGTTTTAAAAGCCTCTGACGATCCCAGCTGAGCCGCGTGATCATCAGAGGCTTTTTTTTTAACTTTTAAAAGCATTTTTTTGGCCAAAGAGGTTGTAGAAAAAATGCTTTTAAAAATAAAATAAAAAAGCCTCTGATGATTGCCCGGCTCAGCTGGGCAATGGGGTGTGTGTGTGTGAAGGGATTTTTAGAACCACCCACCTCCATCGCTACCGGATCGGGCGATCTGGTCCAAACTGGGAGCATTTCACCCCTGGTTCTACTTACCTTTACTACCAGTTCGCAATGGGGCTGTGCGTGCATGCACAGAAGCATTCTGATGACGTTGGAGCTGGGTGGAGCCTCCCACCAGTTTTACAACCAGTTCTATCGTACCGGTACAAACCGGGGGCAACCCACCTCTGGTGTCAGGGTTCCAAGAAATAGACCCATAACAAGAAAACTCTGAGGCAGATGGATTCCTCAAAGAATAGCTTTATTGGATATATCATATTGGCACAGATCTGATGAAAACTAACTCTGAAATTTCCTGCAGTTTTCACCTAATTAAAAGTAAAAGTTTTCCCTCAGCCCCAAACGATCAGTCACATGGTCCAATCAATGTGCTATCTGGTTGCCCAGTGACATCACTCCTCCTTCATTGGGCCATGTTTGAGCATGTCCTTGGTTCCCAAGAGAAAGTATTTTATTTTGGCTACACAACTCCAGCAATCTCTAATCCCCCCTCCATATCCCTCAGCTCCAGTGTGGCAACACCGAAGCTCCAAGATGGCTGCGGTCAGGTGAGCTTCAGGGTTGACAAGCAGTTTCTGATGGCTGGTCTAGCAATGAGCTCTGCCTTTCGTGAATAACCTGGCAGGACCCCAGTTTTCCAGATTTCTCCAAGACGAAAGGTCAGTCAGTCTGTTTCCTTCAGGATATGAAGACCTGTGCAACCATGGAATGGTCTCTCTGTGAAGGTTATGAGTTCATCATATCTGGAGATTTCTAAAGAGAGGCTAAACAATCATGGTGTTGCTGGCCACAACGCCAGGAAACCATCTGAAGAGGTGGCTGGGAAATAGCCTGGCCAATTCAGTCATCCTTTCTTGCTGTGGAATTCAAGTTCCCATCTGTGTCAGCCTGGCTGGGAGTTTCTTCTCCTTTCCCTGAATTTGACAGTGACCAAGTGGGCTTCACACGACCTCTGACACCCATCCCCGGGTCCCATGCAAGCTAACCACAACCTTGGGTTCTGGCAACAGACACAGCCTGGGACTTCCCCCACCCCATTGCAGGATCTCTGCCCTGGGCCCCTTGGGGCAGCTCCCCTCACCTGCCATGCAAGGCCAGGGGACCCTCCCTATTTGGCAACCCTATTCCCAGGGCAGAAGGAAGGAGGCCCCATGGGGAAATTTGCAGCTGTGGCCCAGGCTGACTTCCCCTACCCCCTGAACCTCAGTAGATCCATCTGAACCCTCAAGTACCTAGAGCTCATGTTGGAGCACCACCACCGCCGTCATGTCAGAGGCCCTTTCCAACCCAGCCATACACAAGGAGGGCTCCTCCCTCAGAGGAGAGCTTTCGGACAACACCTGAGTTGCCCAGACCATATTGGGCGTGAGACTTCCCTCACCTTCTTCTCTTCCAGCACCCCTCCCTCCCTGCCATTGCCAGGAAGCGATGTGGGTCTCCTGCAACCCCTCTGGTACTCCTGGCCCTCTAGGACCCCTAGGTCAGGTTTCGATGTCATCTCAAATAAATTGCACTCCCAAACAATTAATCTTTGCTGAAATATTCCATTTATTGAGTACGACAGATCTGGCTCCGACTTTGTCGTAGCCGATACTAACCCTCTGACCCCCAAGCCCTTCCCCTTCCATTCCCCAATTCTCATCTTCTCATTGGCCATCTTCCAAGTCAGTCTCCCCAGCTTCTGACCTCACCCCACAGGAATGTTCCCCCCTCCCCTCCCATCTCCTAGGGGATATTATCTACAGAGAAAATAAGTAGATGAAAAGTCAAGCCTCATCTTTTTATGGCAGCATCAGAATGCTGACACCCTACTTCATTGTAGAACAGAGAACTGAACCCCAGGGGTATCTGTAATTTTTCACTAACAGACTTTTCTCCAGCCTCTCCTCTGTACATGGAGCCCAGAAGAAGTTCAGGATCCCAAGAGGAGAAGTTGCTTATCACTGTAATTAATAATGATGATCTGTGCCTTTCAGATCTTAGGCTACTTCTCCAGTGATTGCCTTTGATGCAGACATCAGATTGAAGCCATATGCAAAAGATCTTGGATCAGAAAAGGATAAATGCGTCAGGTCACACTCTATATACAGAAGTTTTTGGACAGGCAGAGTGGGTGCTCTTGAATGTACCTTTATCTCTTTTTCAGGCAAAGCTCAGTTTTTCTCTCTCTCTGAATCAAGAAAGCACTGGCATTTCCATCTTGTGAGAGTGCTTTGGATTCTTCTAAATCTTGTTCATGTTTAGAAAGGATTCACCCCATGAATTATGGATCTGCTGCTTCTGGTTCTGATGCTGCCGATGTCCCAGTCAATTTCTGGGAAGCTTGGAATGAAATGCCCGCTGAATTTCAAACACCATGATGGAGAAAGACCCTGGAGCTATTACAGCCCAGGAGACCATCTCATTACTATAATAATCTCTGCAACGGCATTATTGCCTACAACCTTGTTTTTCAACATGGCTCCTTCTGGTCAGTTTGACTTGTAAGTCATTCAACAGGACAGAGTTGTATTCCCTCCATTTGTAGTTCTAACACTCTTTTTCTTTTCCTCTTATTTCACTTCCTCCTATATTGAAGGAATTGTCTGGATTTCCAAAGCTTGTCTCTTTTGTCTTATTTCATGGAAGTAACTGAAATCCAAAGATGGAGCAGGATAAAAGTTGTAAAAACTCCAAATTATTTTCCTCTCTCCATCCAAACCTGACTTGTGTACTAACTTTTGTTTAAAGTTCTGATAAAAAGCAGTTGTAGTTGCCCCTGCCTATCCCAGTTCAATGTTTCATAACCTCTCATTGATAAAACAATTCCTGAACTTTATAGAAACAAATGACTTATTTTCAGAATTGCCAATTTTTTGTCACTTATTAAAAATCTTTTCTTTTATGTTGGTTCTAATATAAGACTGAATTATTTTTGAATTCTGTTTAGTGGGCAGGTAAAAATAAGGACTTCTTCAAATAATGGTATATTTATGATTCATAACCATGGTGGAGGATTATCTCCATCCCATCTTCTCAACACTCAGGAAAATTACAGAGTGATGGATGACTATCATTTGCCTCTGGTTCTAAATCACTATTGGCTTAAGAATCAGTCAGCTGGTGGAGACAAAGAGGATTAAATTGAAAAAAAGGATTTACTGTTTCTGTTCATTTCATTTCATTTATTGGATTTAAATCCAATAAATGAAATTATTGGACACTCAGCCATGTCATTAATCTGAGAAAAAAACCCCCAAATTTCACACCCTGAATCAAAAAGTACTAAGGCAGGACTGGAACTCACAATCTCCTGGTGAGCAGTCCAAAGAAACCCAGCTGACTTTCTTGCCTAAAATGAGATTAGAACCCAATTTGCTATCATGTTTAGGGTAAGACTAAGAGCAGTAGGGCTCAGCCCTTGGCTGCAGTCGCCCCTTCGACCTCCCACCCATGGAGGACACGCCACGCTCCACTGCTAATCAACTGCTCTCCTCTTTTTCTCAACTCCTCACAATTCCTGTCTTTCTTTTAATCGTCTCATCAAATCACAAACTCCTCTGAACATGGCACAATTCTGTAAATAATGGGGGGAGGGGAGGGGGCTGCTGAATCCACGGTGGGGCCTTTTTCTCAGTGGCGGGAGTCAGACTGCTCTGGAAAAGGGGCACCAAGTGTAAGGTGACCAGATTTTAAGATTGGTAAAGAGGGACACCATTGTGGGTGTGGCTTATTTTGTGGGCGTGGCTAGCTGGTCATGTGACTGGGTGGCCTTGCCTATGTGTATAGGGACTACTCAGAGGGCTGAAAAAAGTCATTTCTGACAGGTCCTCGCACTTTTGACTGGTCCTCACACTTATGACCATCCTCACATTTATGCCCATGCAGCATTCTTAACAACCATGTCACTCATTTCACAACTGCTTCTCTTCACCATGGTGATAAGACTGGGCAAAAAACGTAAATTGTGAGGACAGTCATAAGTTTGAGGACAAAAGTGCGAGGACCAATCAAAAATAACTTTTTCAGCCCTCTGAGTAGTCCATATGCACAAAAGGACTAACCAGAGGGCTGAAAAAAGTCAGTTCTGACAGGTCCTCGCACTTTTGACTGGTCCTCACACTTATGACCATCCTCACATTTATGCCCATACAGCATCCTTAACAACCATGTCACTCATTTCACAACTGCTTCTCTTCACCATGGTGATAAGATAGGACAAAAAACGTAAAATGTGAAGACAGTCGTAAGTTCGAGGACTGGTCAAAAGTGTGAGGACCAGTCAAAAATAATTTTTTCAGCCCTCTGAGTAGTCCATATGCATAAAAGGATACAGCAATAGAGAGGGATGAAGGAAGGGAAGGGAAATTAGAGTAGGAGTGAGGGTAAGAGGGGAAGGAAGAGAGGAGGAGAAGGAGAAAGGAAGAGGAAGTAGGGAGGAGAAGAGGGGGGGAAGAGAAAGTAAGAAGGAAAGAAAAGAGAGAAGTGGTAGGTTTGAGGAGAAAGATTGCTGTACAATAAAAAAGATGAAAGGGGAGAGGACTTCCGGTCGGCGAGCTGCAGCGACATGGTGCTGAGTGAGTGATCGCCACTCCTCAACACTGCTTGTCACCACGTCTTGGGGATCCCTTCGGGGGCGCGGGTCCTGGAGAGTCCCGCGGACAATAGAGAGAGTCGGGCGAGCGAGAAAGTGAAGTGCAAACACTTCTCGCAAAACCGGGCGGCTCTGTCAAACCGACGCGTGTGAAGTCAGCCTTTCAATGGCTGACCCGAAGCTGTGGTAGCTGACAATCAGATGGGAAGCAAGGAAGATCGGAGGCTGCAGTGCCGAGATTGAACCGTGTCCTCCCTGCCCAAGTGAAAGCGAACATCAGTAAGGGGCCGGCGGAGTCGGGCGGAAAGGTTTTAAACAGAAAAGAGCGGCGACGGAGAGTGGAAAATAGTCTGAAAGATCACGGAGCTCGACAAGCCGGCGCGAAGATAAGAAACCGAGGACGCTAAATTGCCTGCGCAAGAAGAGGATCGGTGGGCACAGGGAGTATGGAAGCTAAAAGAATCCAGAAGAAATTTTGTTTTTATTTGCTGGTCAAAGCGAGAGCAGAGAGATGAACTAAATCGGAGATTGGACTCTTTCTAATTGTTCCAGAGAACAGGAAGTGCATCCATTGAAGAAATCTGACAGTGCAAATTGAAAAGGACAGGCACAGAGACGATCTAGCTCCGAGGCTTACCATAGAGTTTTGACTGTGGCAGAGTAAACGGGGGAAGAAGAAAGGACTAGAGGAAACTGGCGGCGGTGTGAGAAAGGATACCACCCCTTTACCCGTGGAAATATTTGCTTGTTCCCAACTAAAACTTGGATAATTTCCTCCCCTTTTTCCTCTTTTTTCTGAAAAGAAAAAAAAACAACAACTTTTTTTTGATACCTTGATCTTCTGCATATTAACACTGTTATTAACAAGAAGCGTAAATCTCTATAGTAATTAATTGCTTATATATAAGATATACCTTTATAGAGTCTATTAGATTTATACCTACTTATTTAACTATTTAATTGCACTTAATTATATTTATCTACATTTACCTGTACAAATACTATTTTTATATATTTCATATACTGATATATTGCTATATTAGAATTATAATACTTACATATATTAACTTATTGGTAATTAGAAGTATAGAAATTTGAATTAATAATTTTTTTAAGCAGTAATTTAGACATGAATTTCAGCTACTGATTATAGATTTACCTAGGAGCAATCGGGTTATTGTGACTTGAACTACTAGGTCTTGAATTAATCACTAATAAGTAGAAGTAGAAATAAGTAGTAATAAGTAGAAATAAGCTTCTATCAATTAATTACTATTTATTATGCAAATTAATTATTATTATAATTACATAATTATAAGTTATAAATCAACTCTTGTTATCCACATAAGATATTGACTGGAAGTGAGGTAGATTGATAAATTGATATTGATTGTTAATTCTATTTAAGATAGAGACTGGAAGTGATATAGACTGATAAATAGACATTGTTTGATAAAAAAATTGCCCCCTATACGCTGAAGAAACATAAAAAGAGGTGACAGCCAGTGTATGAAAATTTGGGGAAACATCGAGAAAATAATTAGAGAACAAAAAATAATCCTGGAAGAAATGACGAGCATATCATCGACGATCCTGAAAACAGGGAAGAAGACCCCCTCAAATCCCACCATATCCATGACCTCCCCGGCTACCCAAAAATCAATGGAAGGATCACAAAAAACGGACAAGGCCATAGCAACACCAACATTACTAACAGTACAGTCAACATTGACATTAATTCAAGAAACGATGATGGCCATGCAGGAGAAAATGTCTAATAATCACACCGAACTAAAAACAGATATCCACCAACTGGACCAGAAGATGAATGAGATTCAAGTCTCAATTTCGAACAATGAACAAAGGATCCAGAAGGCGGAGCAAAAAATAGAACAAAATGAGAAGAAGCTGGACATGGTAGACCAGACGCTGACGATGCAAAATAAGGAACTAGAAGACTCATTAATACAATTAGAGATGGATAGGGCATCGTTCTACTTGCACTTTCAAAATGTGGAAGAAGATAAAGACGAGGATTTGGGAGCGAAGATGGCGGAATTAATTGCAGAAATACTCCAACAAGACAAACGTGAGATTATTAGAGAACTGGACGACGTCTATAGAGTGCAAACAAACTATGCGAGGAGAAATAGGCTCCCCAGAGAAGTTCATATTAGATTCGCAAGAAAGAAAGTAAAAGACATCTTATACAATATGGCGAGGGACGGTCAAATAACATACAGAGGAAAGGAAGTGATAATACTGAAACAGATTCCGAGAAGAGTGAGGGAGGTGAGAAAAGGCTATAGATTTTTGGCGGCGCAATTGAACAAAAGAAATATACTATTTAGATGGCTCCTGCCAGAGGGGATGCTAATCACCTGGCAGGGGAGAAAAATAAAAATAGACAGCTTGAGCACAGCACAAGACTTTCTCGACCAGTTAAGGGGTGCAGAAGAAGAACAAAGTAGTAAGGAGGAAATAGAGGCGACAAATCTAGAAGAGGAAAAAACCGCGGAGGAGAAGAAGACCGAAGGAGAAGCCAAGGAGAAAAAAACAAGACCAGTAAGAGCCGTAAGACTAAACAAGAACTAAAACCGAGCAAGGAAATCAGGAATGAAGGATCTGAAACTAATTTCAGTAAATGTTAATGGTCTAAATGACAGCAAAAAAAGGAAATTAACACTCACAAAGCTAGCAAAACAAAATATGGATATAATCTGTCTACAGGAGGTCCATATAAAAAAGGATGAGGGCAAATGTCTGGAGTATAAAAAATTTGGTAAACTATTCACCTCATTAGCAGAAAAAAGAAAGAGAGGGGTAGCAATTTATGTTAAAAAAGGTATTGAAGCAGAATTGAAATATAATGATACAAAAGGTAGAATGCTTATGGTTGAAGTCACGATAGAAAACTCTAAAATGTTACTAGTGGGCATTTATGCTCCAAATAAAAAACAAGGAGAATTCTTTCAAAAGCTACGTGAACAATTAGGGAATATGGAACACAATGAAATTTGCATGATAGGTGATTTCAATGGAATTATAGACCCAGTTAATGACCATAAAAGCAATAAAATGAACAAAAATAAAAGGGCGACCTTACCAAAAGCCTTTTTTGATTTGGTGGAGGAAGTGAATTTAATTGACATATGGCGAACTTTGCATCCAACTGAAAGACAATTTACATTCTATTCCAACTCACAACAGTCATGGTCGAGGTTAGATATGGCTTGGGTCACTAGGACGCTAGGTTTAGAAATTGAGACAGCAGAAATTAGCCCAAACATCTGGGCAGATCATAACCCCCTGGAAATAAAATGGAGAAATGTAAAGAGAAAGAAACAACAGAGATGGAGGCTAAATACAAAACTATTATGTGACAAAGAGTTCGTAGAAAAATTGAAAGGAGAAATCAAGACTTTTTTTGGAGAAAATGAGAACCAAGGGACACCCAGCGAAATAGTATGGGATACAATGAAGGCATACCTGAGAGGGGTAATAATATCCTACTCCGCATATAAAAACAAACTAAAAAGAAAATCCAGGGAAGATCTCATCAAACATCTAGATGAAGCAGAAAGGAAACTCCAAAAAATGCCTGGTGACACTGTAGCAAAGGAAAATTGGATGGTGTGGAGACATAAATTAAACATTCTAGACCAAGAAGAGCTAGCCCAAAAAATAAAAAGAACAAAACAGCACTATTTTGAGAACGCTAATAAATCGGGCAGGTAGCTGGCCTATAAATTAAAAAAGGAAAATGAAAAAGGGACAATCCAGATATTAGAAGATGCGGAGGGAAATCTCTTAAATAAAGAAGAAGATAAATTAGAAAGAGCGAGAGAGTACTATGAATCCCTATATAAAGAAGAGGAGACCTCGGAGGGAAAAATAGATCAATATTTGGCAGAGGTGGAGCTCCCGCAAATAACAGAGGAAGAGAAGGAGATGCTCAATGCTAAGATAACAACCGAAGAGTTCAAAAAAGCCCTGTCCAAACTTAAAAACAACAAATCACCTGGCCCAGACGGATTCCCAGGAGAAATATACAAAAAACTGGAAGAAATTCTACAACCAAAATTAATGGAAATTTTTAATGAGGTTTTGATGGGCTCAAAAATTCCTGGCTCATGGAGGGAAGCTCATGTTACACTGCTGCCGAAAGAAGGTGCCGACCCCCCAAAAATTCAAAACTACAGACCAATCTCACTTCTAAACACCGACTATAAATTATTTATGTGTATAATGGCAGAAAGAACTAAAAAAATATTAAATAATTGGATTCACAAAGATCAAAATGGTTTTCTCCCGGGACGACAAATTAGGGATAATTTGAGAATTGTACTAGACACTCTAGAATACTATGAAGAACACCCAGAAAAGCAGTTGGCCTTAGTCTTTTTGGATGCCCAAAAGGCATTCGACAACCTAAATTGGAATTTTATGACCAAACAAATTAAAATAATAGGATTCGGGCAAAACTTCGAAAAAATGATAAAAACTATCTATGACAATCAGAGGGCGAGCATTTTAGTAAATGGAGACAGGACAAGAACTTTCCAAATTAAGAAAGGAGTAAGGCAAGGCTGTCCCTTGTCACCGCTACTATTCATTTTGGCCCTGGAAGTTTTGCTACGAAACATTAGAAACAACGAGGAAATCAAAGGCCTGAGAATTAGAAAAGAGATTTATAAAACACAAGCCTTTGCGGACGACGTGGCGCTAATATTAGAAGATCCATTGATATCTGGACAAAAAGTACTAGAGGAACTGGGTAAATATGGAGAGGTGGCAGGCCTTAAACTGAACAAATCTAAAACCAAAATACTTACTAAAAATGTAACTGAGTCGCAGAAGAAAGAGATAGAAGAAACTTTGGGCCTACAAGTGGTCCCAAAAATAAAATACCTAGGAATTTGGTTAACCAAAAGGTGCTCTTCCCTAAAAGAAGATAATTACACCCCATTAATTAATAAATTAAAACAAGATTTGGATAGATGGGAAAAGATTAAATTATCACTTATAGGCAAAATTGCGGCAATCAAGATGAACATTCTCCCCAAGATCTTATTTTTATATCAAAACCTACCAGTAATTTTAGAGAAAAAAATTTTTTTAGAATTAAATAAGACCATTAGGGAATTTGTTTGGGAAGGGAAAAAATCAAGGATCTCACTTAAAATTCTACAGGAAAAAAGGAACGTGGGAGGACTTGGACTCCCAAATTGGGAAACGTATTATAGAGCGGCAAAGTTGATATGGATAAAGGATTGGATCACCTTGGAGAATAAGAGAATTTTAGTGTTAGAAGGACATGACCTACAGAAAGGGTGGCATGCATATCTATGGGACAAAGACAATAAAAAGAAAACTTATTTCCACAGGCATAAAATCAGGGACTCCCTAATACAAACGTGGGTGGGGATCAGGCAGAGATACTATACCAAAGTCACAATTTGGCTTTCTACGGTAGAGGCAATGATTTACCCCAACAGGTGGGGAATGGAGAAACTGTACAGATACAAAGACATTGTCGATGGAGGGGGAAACATTAAATCAAATGAAGTTCTGAGAGATCAAGGTATAACCTTAGATTGGTGGACCTACCTACAAATAAAATCAAGATACCAGAAAGATAAAGATGAGTATGGCTTAGAATCAGGATATAATGGATTAGACAAAATTTTGATGGGACAAGGGAATAAAGCGTTGGCCAAGCTGTATAATTATTTATCGGATGAAGATAGAGATGAGGATATAATTAGAAACCAATTGAGAGCATGGGAGAGAAATATTGGACACAGTTTGGACCTTAATGAATGGGAAGAAGCCTGGAATAAAAATTATAAATTAACTAGAGCAGCCACGTATAAGGAAAACCATTACAAAATGCTTCACAGGTGGCATTTAGCACCTGCAAGATTAGCAAAGATGTTCCCCAATGCACAGCCAAACTGTTGGAAATGTGGCCATGGTCATGGCACCTTCTTTCATATGTGGTGGACATGCCCCGAAGCAAAAAGGTATTGGAGCAAAATTCAGAGATAGTTGAAAGATATACTCAAAGAAGAAATTGATTTGAATCCAGAAATATTTCTCCTGGGAATGGCAAAGAAAGGGTATGGAAAGGAAAAGGTCCACCTCCTAATACACATAGCTACAGCTGCCAGACTAGCATACGCTCAATATTGGAAAAAGAAAGACCTACCACCAGATGACCTTATAATTAATAAAATATTAGAGTGTGCAGAGATAAGTAAATTAACACACGAGATAAATGATGATGAAAACTCTGATTATGATACTGTGTGGGGAAGATGGTACGAATGGATAAATGATAGAATTAAGGAAGGAATAAATGGTGCAGAAATTAATTAGAAATGTGTAGTATAAATGACACCAGACACTTACTTATGTATATATGTAAAAACACTGCGAATCCGATGTTAAACAGAATCGTGACTATATTTTATTTGCGTAAAAAAAAAAACCCAATAAAAATTGTATTCAAAAAAAAATAAAAAAAAATAAAAAAGATGAAAGGGAAGAAAGCCAACCCCAAACAAATATAAAGATATTAAGATAAAGAATGAATGGTTAAACTTTAAAGAATAAAAGAGAACAAATATGAATAAATAGCAGTAATTAGAAACACACATACAAACATACAATTTATTTTCTTTGAACAGAGTATTTGGCCGGTTCACAAATTTAAACAGTGTTTACTTACTTCAATTAAATTTACAGTTTCTATATTTCCTTTTTGCCATATTTTTTAAAAAAACCAATATTACCCTTCATCCTCATCTCTAATCTTAATCAAATTCAATTTTTCCCTTCTATTCTATATTATACCCCTTCCCATTGTCATCTATTTTTATATCCATCCCCACATTGTTTAATTATGTAATTATGTAATACAGTTGTTTAATACAAATTCAACATTTTAATATAAATCAATTAGTTATAAAACTATCTTTTTGTATATTAATCAATATGAACATGAATATTCCAATTATTTCCATGCAATCCAATTTCTTACAAATCAATTAATTATATTTACCAATAATAATAAACCAAATAATTTCCCCCATATATTCCTCTGAACCACAATTTAACCAATAATTGAGATACTATTAATTGTATATTGTGTTGAAAGCAGAAATGGTTAAGAGGGCTGAAAAAGTTATTTTTGACTGGTCCTCGCACTTTTGTCCAGTCCTCAAACTTATGACTGTCCTCACATTTTACGTTTTTTGCCCAGTCTTATCACCATGGTGAAGAGAAGCAGTTGTGAAATGAGTGACATGGTTGTTAAGAATGCTGCATGGGCATAAATGTGAGGATGGTCATAAGTGTGAGGACCAGTCAAAAGTGCGAGGACCTGTTAGAAATGACTTTTTTCAGCCCTCTGAGTAGTCCCTATACACATAGGCAAGGCCACCCAGTCACATGACCAGCTAGCCACGCCCACAAAATAAGCCACGCCCACAATGGTGTCCCTCTTTACCAATCTTAAAATTTGGTCACCTTAAACTAGAGGCATCCTCCCCACACTGGTGAAATTCAAATTTTTTTACTACTGATTTTGTAGTCATGGCTTGGTGGGCGTGGCAGGGGAAGGATATTGCAAAATCTCCATTCTCCACCCCACTCTAGGACCAGCCAGAGGTGGTATTTGCTGGTTCTCCAAACTACTCAAAATTTCTGCTACCGGTTCTCCAGAACCTGTCAGAACCCGCTAGATTTCACCCCTGATCCCCCTTCTCTGGCTGGGAATGGAGGACAGTGTGGGGTGAATAGGGGATTGGGGTCTTCCTGCTTTTTGATACCTCCCTGTTCCCGTGAAATCGGGGTCACATGATCCTGCCAAATTCACTCACCCAATGGCTTCATCGACTGCTGGCATTCAAAAGGAGCCATGGGGGACTCTGGTCTGTCAGGCGAGGCTAGTCCTGAGCTTCCCAGGTGACTGGAGGCGGTGAAGTTCTGGATGGGGAGGAATTGGGCCCACCTGAATCCGAACAAAAGGAAGCTTGGCCCCCTCTATCCAAAGGGGGTTTGTTTTCTCTCTCCCAGTGGTTCCTCACCTTCTCCACATGTTGCCATCTGTAATTGGTAGACCGAAGAAGGGCTGAACTTTCTCCATCAACCCCCCCCCGCCATGCAACTTCCCAATAAGCAGAAGATTGAGGTGGGTGGTGCAGGAGCCATCGGGCCTCAGCCCAACAGCCATCGAGAAAGGCAGAAGCAGAAAGCCAGTTCTTCTGGCCTTGGGGGGCAGAGTCCCTCAGCTGCCCCCTCCCTGGATTCTCAGATAGCAGCTGCCAGGCAGAAGGACCACCGCCTCAGGAGTGCTGGGTCGGAGAAAGACCGGAAGAGCGACTGGGGGGGGCAAAGAAAGCTGGGGGTCCTTTCAGATCACTGGGGGTGGTGTGGTGTTAAGAGATCAAATCTGCAGCTGCATTAAAAGCTCTGCGGTGATCCTGGAGCTCTTGTCACCTTGCATGGAAGCAGGCAAAAAATGGGGGGTTGACACTTGACCCCCCTCCTCCCCCGTCCAAGAGAAGGTTCGCTTCCCTCCCGCCCTCTCCCCCTTTCCAAGAGGTGTAACTCTGCCAGCGCCACTGCTCCTTTGGCCTCCCAACTAAGAGTTCACAGAAGTTGCTCCTCACTGTAATTATGACCATCCGAGACTTCATTATGCTACTTCGACTGCCTTTTATGTAAACATCAGACTGAAGCAACATGGAAGAGATCTTGCATCAGAAAAGGATAAATGCCTCAGTTCACACTATGTGTGAGACAGGTTTTGGGACAGGCAGGGTCTGTGCTCTTGAATGTACCTTTTGCTCCTTTCTGGGCGAAGCTCAGTTTGTCTCTGTCTGGATCAGGAAAGCCACTGGCATTTCCATACTTTGAACCCTTCTAAATCTTGTTCATATTTAGGAAAGGGAAGCGGATTGATTCACCCCATGAATTATGAACCTCCTGCTTCTGCTTCTGTTGCTGCTGATGTCCCATCCGGTCTCTGGGAAGTTTAGAAGGAAATGCCTGCTGAGTTTGGAGCCCCAGGATGGAAACAATGCATGGAACTATTACAGGCCAGGAGACCATCTCATTGGTATAATCATGAGTTTAACAAAAATATTGCATACAACATCGCCCTTCAACATGGCTCCTTCTCTTCACTTTGACTTGTAAGTCATTCAGGGTGATGGAGTTGCTTTCCCTCCATTTGCAGTTCTAACACTCTCCTTCTTTTCTTCTTATTCCACTTACTCCTCTATTGCAGGACCTGTTTAATTTCCTGAATCGTTTGGATTTCCATTCCCTTTTATCTTATTCTATAGAAGTAACTGAAATATAAAGATGGGACAGAATAAAAACACTAACAACTACTGATTATTTTCCTCTCCCTGTCCAAACTTGGGTTCATCACTTGAATATTAACCTTTGTTGAAAGTAGTGATTGAAGTACTTCTAGTTGCCCTTTCTCAGTCCAGTTCCATATTTTTATAATCAGTCATTGATATAGAAATCCTGATCCTTATAGCAACAAACGACTTTTTTTTAGAATTGCTAAATTTTTGTCAGTTATCAAACATCCTCTTCCCTTTATGATGGTTCTACTTTAATGTTTGAATTGTTTTGAATCCTGTTTAGTCAGCAGATAAAAATAAGTACTTCTACAAATAATATCTGTTTGTGATTTTGAACCCTGGTGGAGGACTAACTCCATCCCTTCTCCACATTCATTAATGTTACACAGTAATGGGTGGCTATAATTTGCCTGGTCAGTTTGTGGAGATAAAAGGGATTAAATTGAAAAAAAAATATTTTGTTTTTTTCCTATTCATGATGCTGATAATAACAGGAACATTTATTTACAGTAAAATCTCTCTCCAGACTTTTTTAATGCTACTCTATATTTTTGCCTTTGAACTGATCCACAAAAATCCATATCTCCTGCACAATTTCACATTGGGCTACAACATCCATGACAACTATTTGAGCACACTTGGCACTTCAGATGCCTTGCTGGCCATTCTCTCCACTGGAGAAGCCAATGTCCCCAACTACGGCTGTGGAAGGAAGGAGAACCTTCTGGCTCTTCTAGATGCAGCTGACAGGGACATCTCCATCCAGATATCAAGATTAGGAGGCACCTACAAAGTCCCTCAGGTTTGTGTGTATGTGCTTTTTTACCTGGCAGACTGAGTGGGATGGTGATGGGTGAGTGATAGATCCAACCATTTCTTCTCTATGGAACTTGAGCTGCTTTTCACCAGGGCTATTGTAGGTGTCATGGCTAAGGATTGGGATTGACAGTAGGACAGGGAAGGATCAAAACAGACATATGCATCGTGGTACCATCCGCATTGCTTTGAGGGCTTCTACTGCACTTCTACTTGTGAAGCGGTAAGATAAGAGCGCATCCATGAACCAATGTTATTCAGTCACGATTCAGTCATTTAGACTTCTCAGGATTAATGAAGGATCCTAAAATTAGGATGCCTAAGAAGCATATTTTTATACTGACTATATTTTATCATTATTATAGTCTAAAGTTGGGTTGAATATTTTGTGGAAAAGAATTGGTTCCTACCATCACAATAATTCTCTGATTATTAATAAATCAAAGTCAAAAGTTATACTCTTTGGAAAATGACATCATGGCTATAGAGGGCTCTTCCCTTGCTAGCCAATAGAGAAAATTAACATTTCTTCTTCATCAATGAAGTTCATTTAGAGCAGAGTCCTAGGTTAATTTGCTTCTTAAATTAAAAAATAATAATAATAAAAAAACCCCACCAACTATAGCTATCCAGCTTCCTTAGCCCTATATATTAAAGTCTGTATTGCAAAGGTTATCTGCAAGGGCTAATGTCAAACTGAAATTTGGTAGTTAAAAATAAATCACTAGTAGAAGTAAACCTGTCATTTGCACCACCATAACTGATGGTTTGGCACTGCCACCCAACAAGACAGACACGGACTTCAACAGACAATTAGGACTGCAGAAGAAGTACCGGTAATTGCAACCAGCCCTCCTTCCACTGAGGACCTGTAGACTGCACGAGCCAGAAAGAGGGCTATGAAAATATCCACAGACCCCTCATATCCTGGACAGAAAGACAGTTTGTTTTGCATGCCAAAACAACCAGGCACAAAGACATCCCACCCCCCCACCCCCACCTCCATGATATCACTCTGCTAAACAACTAATTCCCACCACACTGTCTTATGCCCTGGATGTCAAACCACCTAGTAGGGCTATGTTATTTTATTATCCTGTTTTCTTAGATTCTTACAACTATAATGTTGCTGTATCTCATGATTTATGTTGGCTGCTTTAGCATCCTATGACTATCACTGAGTGTTGTATCTATGATTTATGATAATTGTATTTTATGATTATGATTGTGATAATCACTTATTGCTTGTTTGTACACTGAGAGCTTATGCATCAATCAATTGGATTAGAGCTGGAAAGGACTTTGGAGGTCTTGTAGTCCAGCTCAAGCAGGAGACCCTCAACCATTTCAGACAAATGGCTGGCCAGTCTCTTCTTAAAAACCTCCGGTGATGAAGCACTCCCATGCTGGCTACCAGTTCTGTTTTTGATTATTTTTTCCAGTATCTTCCCAGGTATTGATGTTAGGCTGATTGATCTGTAGTTTCCTGGGCCTGGTTTCCACCCCCCCTTTCCCTTTTTGGAAGATGGGACTTACATCAACCCTTTTCCAAACCTCTGGTAGTTCCCTGGTGCTCAAATATTTTTGAAAGATATGATACAATGGTTCTGAGATAACATCTGCCATTTCCTTCTGAATTCTGGGGTGTAATCCATCAGGTCCCAGTGATATATATTCATTAAGATCAGAAAGATGTTCTCTGACCATTTTCTTGCTTAATTTTAATTTTTATTTCTAGTCTGTTTACTGTTACAGTTATGCTTTTGGTAGGTTGGGTTATATCTGCTTTCTCTCTACTGCCTGTTACTTCCTTGCCATCTTCTCTCTTTAGTGGACCGACTGTTTCCTTTTTTCTTGTTATTTATATGTTGAAAGAAACTTTTTAAAATTATTATCTTTGACTTTTTTGCTAGTCTTTGTTTCTTCTGTTCATTCATGCACCAGAAACAAATTCCTTGTGTGTGTCCAATACACTTGGCCAATAAAGAATTCTATTCTATACTTTTCTATTCTAGAACAAACCCAATCACAGCAGCTTAGTAGTATCTTGGATAAAAGGATTTCAGCTTCTGCCCTTAGAGCTGAATTGGGACTTTATAATTTCTTTCTTTAAAATTAGGGCTTATTACTGATCTCAAAGCTATGGAAATTTGGACATTTAGAATAAACAACATTTCAATTAAAGACCACTTTGATTACACATCTGACAAATTATATTAGAAGCTGTGGTTTCCCTTACTCTTGCATACAGAGAGAAAAAGCTAGAAAGGTTGCTGCACAAAGGATACACACAGAATATCAAAGCGGAGGAAGTTGTAGCCATCCTCAGTAAGTTTGGAACATTGAAATGGATGAGCTGCTACAAACAGACCTTCCAAATTGCCAAGTATTGAAATTATTTGAGCAAGATTTCAGCAACTGGATACAATGATTAAATATTGAAGTTTTAACCATGTTTCTTATAATGAACAGACTTTTATTTGCAGAGGACCAGAGACAGAAAAAATAACACATCTTCACTGCTTTTTCAGATCAGTGATGGAATTCCTTCAGAGGCTCTGAGTGATAAAAAGAAATTCCCCCTTTTCCATCGGATGCTCCCCAAAGAAGGGATCCAATACCCAGCAATTGTCCAACTGCTCCTCCATTTCAGATGGACCCTGATTGGCCTCTTTGCTTCAGACACAGAGAAGGGAGAGGACTTCATGAGGACTTTCCCTCCTATGCTTGTCAGGAATGGAATTTGTGTTGTTATATCACAACGATTCTCAACAACTGGATATACAGCAGCCCTCAGGGAGGCCCTCTCTAAGTGGAGACAAGTCAACGTCTTTGTTCACTTTATAGAATATGTTTCCATTTGGGACAGAATCCTTCCTTTCCATTTAACACTTATGCTTTTGCCAGGACCCATTGAGGGGAAAGTCTGGATCCTCTCAGCCTTGGGTACTATGATAAAGAGAAGGCACAGACTTCATAAATATCTCCATAGTATTTGGATGTTTGATTTTCAGAGGGAAAAAAGGCCTCAGGATGATACCTTTGAACCCAGTTTCCTTTTCAAACACCCATTTCAAGATCATTATTTCCGCTGTTCTCTTTCAAAGAACTTCTTTTCTGTCAAAGGCCGCAGAAGATGCACCCAGGAAGCCCCACTGGAGACCCAGGAGAAAAGGAACAGGATCCAGATTCCAGATTCCCACCCTTTGTACAGTATCATGAAGAGAGTCTGGGACAGAATTAACAGTGTCGTTCAGACTCTCGCCCAGGCCTTGAACGCTGCCTATTCCTCCAGATCAAGGAGCAGAAGCAAGGGGGTCAAAGGGAGGCTGGGGATCCGGAGGCTGCAGCCGTGGCAGGTAAGTGGTACTAAGAAGGATCCATCAAACACAGTTAGAAAGTGTCCAGAGAAGATGGTGAGGAACTTTCTGAACCTTTTTGAGGTACAAACGGACAAGGATTTTAGCCAATTTAATCACTCGCGGGATAACGTTCCAAAGAAAGGGCCCCAGGATAGATTTCCTTGTGTATTAAACAGCCAATTTTAAAACCGTGTATACATTTTTTAAAAAAAATGTATACATGGTTTGGAATTAGGATCACAAGATTTTACATTTAAAACATTGAAGGAGACCCTGAGACCATCTAGCCCAACCCCTCCTCTCTGCAGGAATCCCAGTTAAAGCTTTTCTGACTGATGATTGCTCGGTCTTTGCATTCAGACTGGAGCAGATGATGAAGCTAAGCCCAAGAGTGGGGTTACATGCATCATCAGTGTTGAGTCCTTAGGTCCCCACAAGAGTCCCAAGGCCAACCCCCCATGAATTCCATTGACTCTTATCAATTTGGGTTGACCATTATTAGATCAAGATAATAGGAAGCCTGTAGGAAACTTTCAGAACATTGAACAATTCCTGCTTTTGGTTCTTATGCCTGGCAAAGACAAATAGCGAAGGGGAAACTGAATTTAAAGGTGGTGCTCCATGGCTTAGGACCTGGGTATATACGAGATCGCCTTCTGCCACTGATAGCCTCCCACGGCCAATACGCTCCCACAGAGAGGGACTCCTCAGGGTGTCGTCGGCCAAACAATGTCAACCGGCGACACCCAGAGGGAGAGCTTTCTCTGTGGGGGCACCCGCCCTCTGGAATGAATTTAAGGGCCGTGCCCTTAAGACTCTTTTGTTCCAACAGGCCGGGCTGGCTTAGAAAAGGAATTTTAAATTGGGTGTTTGTTAGCTTTTAACATAAGGGCCAAATTTATATATTTATTTTAAATTGTTTTTTAAAGTTTGTGAGTATATGTTTGTTTTAATATGGCTGTACACCGCCCTGAGTCCTTTGGGAGAAGGGCGGTATAGAAGTTAAATAAATAAATAAATAAATAAACAAACAAACAAATAAATAAATAAATAAATAAATTTCTCTGCTTTACTTAATTTCCTGTCTTGGAACTGAGTTCATGTTTCCATGTCTGATATTCTGGAGTAACAATAAATAGATGTTACCCTTTCAGTTATTGGAAGAAGGCTGCATCCTCCCTTCTCCAGATAAGAGATTGCCCTAGTATCAGTGGTGGGTTCTGTGGGCGTGGCTTGGTGGGCATGGCATGGCTTGGTGGGCGTGGCTTGGTGGGCATGGCATGGCTTGGTGGGCGTGGCTTGGTGGGCATGGCAGAGGAAGATTACTGCAAAATCCCCATTTACTCCTGATCAGCTGGGACTTGGGAGGCAGAGAATAGATGGGGGCGGGGCCAGCCAGAGGTGGTATTTGCCGTTCCCCGAACTACTCAAAATTTCTGCTACTGGTTCTCCAGAACCTGTCAAAACCTGCTGGATTGGTTCTGCAACCCAACAAGACAGAGACAGACTTCAGAGGATAATTAGAACTGCAGAAAAAAAACATGACTACCAACTTGCCTTCCATTGAGGACCTACTGTATATACTGCATGAGTCAAAAAGAGGGCTGTGAAAATATTTACAGACCCCTCGCATCCTGGACATAAATTGTTTCAACTTCTACCCTCAAAACGATGCTATACAGCACTGCACACCAGAACAACTAGGCACAAAGACAGTTTTTTCCCAAACGCCATCACTCTGCTAAACAAATAATTCCCTCAATATTGTCAATTAGTTACTAAGTCTGCATTACTATTAATCTTCTCCTCGTTCCCACCACCCATCTCCTCCCACTTATGACTGTATGACTGTAACTTTGTTGCTGGTATCCTTAAGATTTATATTGACTGTTTTCTAATAGGATTTGATTGCTTATTTGTTCCTAATGACTATCATTAAGTGTTGTACCTTATGATTCTTGATGAATGTATCTTTTCTTTTATGTACACTGAGAACATTTGCACCAAGACAAATTCCTTGTGTGTCCAATCACATTTGGCCAATAAAAAAATTCTATTCTATTCTATACCACCTAGTATGCCTAGTATGCCTGTTTTTTAAAAGAAGTTAATGAATAATTTCTTTCTTTTTTTAAAAAAAATATTTGTGATCTATTCTAAAATGTTCCATTTAATAGGCACATTTGTTCAATTATGTTTTGCAAATATATTTTTTTCAATATGTGATTGACACATTTTTTGAGCCATTTTCACTTTGGAAGAGAGTGGCCACCCTTTAGTTCTCCACTCACAATATTTGCAAGTTAGAGAAGAAAGAGTCAAATGTGGAAAGACCCTACAGGATAAAAACCCACCTGCCCATTTCTATTCTAGCTAAATCCCTTTTTGGAGAAGAATGAGTTTGGCAACATTTCCAAGAGGAAACTGTATTGGGACCAAAATGGAGACATAGCAGCAGATCTGAACATCATGAGCATCTTGGTTTTCCCCCACATGGATTTCATCCCAGAGCAACTGGGAAATTTTGAAAGAGAGAGACTGGTTATCAAACAAGATGCTCTTTCACAGCTAAAGCTGCTCAACAAGGTGGGGAAAATATTGGCGGTTTTTCTATTTTGCAAAGCTTTAGGACCCATGGTAGGTGAATTCAATGTGGTGAGTTGAACCCTTGCAGTTTCTTAGACTGCTTGGGAGGCTTCAGGGCTCTTGGCCAAGGTGTTCTTAAAATGCTATAATGTGGAACAGTCTTTTCAACTGATTCAGTAGAGTCCAACATTTTTGTTTGTTTGCTTGCCTTCTTGCTTGTTTAATTTATATGCTGCCCATTTCACTTTACAAGGCCACATAGGATGCAAAGTGAAGAATCTTAGACAACAGAACAGGATGTTTTCTGTCCCCTCTGCCATCTGGTACCTCCCTAGACCTGGTGACAGAGGCTGTCAAGTGCTGGGTTTTGTGGTGCTGATAGCCTCAGCCTGCTTTGTTCCTTGTCCCAAATCACTGGGGTTATTTTGATGTTGGATATTTCTATGAAAGGAATTAGAGAAACTGGACACCTGTGGTTGGGAAGCTGCCTTATGGTGTTGGCACAGGCTGCAGCCAGTGGTGGGATTCAAGTAATTTAACAACCGGTTCTCGGCCCTAATGATTTCTTCCAACAACCAGTTTGCCAAACTGCTCAGAAAGTTAACAGCCGGTTCTCCCGAAGTGATGCGAACTGGCTGAATCCCACCACTGCTCTGTGGCCCTTAAAGAACTCCTCTTCAAATGGGAGAGCCAGAAACCTCTTTCTCTAGAAACAAATCCTGTGTGTAGACAGGACTTCACCTGATCTACACATTCCCTATTCAGGCTCCAATTATATCTGCCTCTTCCCAAAAACAGCCACCTTAGTTTTGGACAGTGATATTCAGGACGTTGAATACACAGGACGTACTAAACCTGTGACTTGATAGTTATCTACCATGAGCTCTCTGGGCGAAAAGGAGGCTCCAAATTTAAGTAACAATGAAAGTGGGACTGTCTTTCCATGGACTCACCTAATTGTAGTTCTTCTACATGCTGCAAAAGTTTCCTGACCAGCCCTGTTTGAGGGACACGTTCTCATGACCTCACCTCCCTCCAGTTCTAGAAACTAGACAGTCACTTTTAATCTCATTTCATCCATGACAGCTGTATGAATTGAAGAAATAAATATATAAATAAACAAGGAACATCTCCCTTAAAGGTGACAACTCTAATTTCTAAGGAATTTTGCCTTTTTATTTAAACTGAGACTGTTTTGGACTATATTCAAAGGGGGGGGGGCAGGTTTGTAATCTTTTATTTAGTCCAGAAGAAACCTTTGCAGATCCTACTGGTCAAGGGTTTCTTTCTTCATAACAGTTGTATAACATTAAAAAAATAGAATAAAAATATAATGAAACCCTTGGAATACATGTTATTCTAAAATTTAAATTGAATAGTTTATCATCCTTAAAAATCACATATATGAAGAATGGAGGAATGGATATTAATACAGCCATGAGGAGGAACCCACCGGTTGTCACTTAAGGCTTCAATCTTTTCTCAATTCCCTTCCTCCAGACTTTATTAAGTAAAAAAAGAAGTGTTGGTAGTTATATCTTTTGTAATCTTTCAGCACAAATTAGAGATTTCATATTTTGCAATAGTGGTTATTTCATCTTTCCCTAAGTCCCATCTCATCTCGTCTTGTGTCAGAAATGCAGGAACTCAAAAAGGGGGAAATTGTAAATTCAAACTTAAAAATATTAAAAACATTAATAGGTTTTTTAGACTTCTAGCCCAGTGCCAGGCTGTGTGGATGGCAAGGATATTTCTGAGCAGCGGTCCCAGGGGGCCCTCTAAAAGATGGGGCGTTGTTTGAATGGTGCCACATTTGCAGTAAATGTCCTTGTCCTCAGGGAGGGGCCCCCATTTTAACATGTGGTCTTTCGTTCTAGCCAAACCTGTGTGCAGTCTATTTAAACACCTTCAAACCATCAAAGTTCCTTCTCCAAGCCTCTAGGCAACTCCTCAAGCAGTTCTATCCAATTATGAAGGTCTTTGAAGTTCCCATCTTTTTAATTGCTTACCTCAGTGAAGCCCAGAGACTACTTGGCTAATGTCCATTTCTACCCCATTTTCCACGGATGGAGAGTCCTAATATATTTCCTTTGGCATTCCTTGTTTTTCTGCTCAGTCTCTGCCTCAGTCCAAATGTGTGGAAAATTGTCATCCTGGATTTGTCAAGAGGGCTCGAGAAGGAGAGCCAGTTTGCTGCTATGACTGCATTCCTTGTCCGGAGGGGACCTTCTCCACTCAGGAAGGTGGGTCACACTGAGGAAAATGGAAGGCCTTGTGGAACTGGATCCATCCACAGCATTTTCATGGAAGTACAAATGTTAAAAGATACATTGAAGATTGCTTATTTTCAAAATGCACAGTTTCTTATCTAAAGGGATGAGTAGAAAAAGGACCTTGAAGTGGGGGCTGAGAAGTGATAGGAGGAATGGCAGATTCCTGCCCTCTTGACTGGAACGTTAGAGTTTTTTGAAACTTGAGGGATCGTTTTAGGTGCACCTCCCGGAAGTAGGTGTTCTACATGAGCCTCCCCTTCAGAATCATTGAGGAATCACTGGTCCTCAGTGAGGTGCTGTGGATAGTCCTCAGTCTAGCTCATTGCACATATAGTAACAGTGATCCTAGTAGCCATTCTAGATTACTTGCAGGACTTGGCCAGACGGCTGGATTTCAAAAGATAGGCATCGTCTTGGTCCAATATTTATTTTTTATTTATGTACTTACTTTATTTATATCCTGCCTTTATTATGCTTACAGAAGTGCCCTCTGTCAGGGCTCAGGAAGTTTACGTGGAAAGGTTAACAGTCATTATTTACCTCTAATAATGCAGGCTTTTATGAAGGTTCAGCATATTACACAGGAAATCTTTCAAGTCCCACCACTGCTTAATACCATAGACTTTACCTATATAGATATTTTAAAATGATATTCTTTTTAACTTTTTTCTGTGGAATTGTTAAGAAATGCATCTTGGAAAATCTTCTTGTTTTCTGCTGTTGTCTGAAAAAGCTATTTCTTGAAATGTAACAGAATGTTAAAGAAATATTGTTTTTTGGTTTTCTCAGATATGGAAAAATGCACCAAGTGCCCGGATGATAAATATCCAAATGATGACAGACTCCAATGTATCCCCAAAGTGATAACCTTCCTGTCTTATGAAGACCATCTGGGCATCATCCTGGTTTCTTTTGCCCTACTCTTCCTCCTAACCACAGGCCTTGTTTTAATCACCTTCATTAAGTACCTAGAAACTCCCCTTGTCAAAGCCAACAACCAGGACCTCTCCTACATCCTCCTGGTCTCCCTCTTGCTTTGCTTCTTGTCTCCTTCTCTCTTCATTGGTCAACCAAGGAAAACCACCTGTCTTCTCCGACAAATGGTTTTCAGCATCATCTTCTCAGTTGCCGTTTCTTCTCTCTTGGCCAAAACCATCACGGTGGTGCTGGCTTTTCTGGCTACAAAACCAGGAAACCGAGTGAAGAGATGGTTGGGCAAGAGCTTGGCCAACTCCATCATCCTTTCTTCTTCTGCAGTCCAATTTGTCATCTGCTCCATCTGGCTGGGAGTTTCTCCCCCATTTCCTGACTCTGACCTCCACTCCCAGCCTGGAGAGATCATCCTGCAATGCAACGAAGGGGCCGTTGTCATGTTCTACATCACCCTCAGCTACATGGGCTTCCTGGCTGCCATCTGCTTCATGGTGGCTTTCCTGGCCAGGAATTTGCCTGGGGCCTTCAACGAAGCCAAGCTGATCACCTTCAGCATGCTGGTCTTCTGCAGTGTCTGGGTGACTTTTGTGCCCACCTACCTGAGCACCAAAGGGAAATCCATGGTGGCTGTGCAGGTCTTCTCCATCCTGGCCTCCAGTGCTGGTCTGCTGGGCTGCATCTTCATCCCCAAGTGCTACATTATCCTTCTGAGGCCAGATCTCAACACAAAGGAGCAGCTTACAGCCAGAATGAATGTAAAACCCTGAGACATAACACCATGAATTTAAAGAACAGTAAAGTTTTCTTTTATTTGAAAGAACATATTATTTCCACTTAGATAGTATGCAGGAATCAAAGAATATCATATATACGGTACATGTTTCAAAATGGGAACTGATTAAACAACTTCAATTCTTTTAACTCCCTTCCCCTTCATCTCAATAAATCTTGCTAAAAAAAAAAACTTTGTGAAAGTCATTCAGAAGAATGATAGCTACTGAATGTGACTCATTTAAAGAAATTATTTGAGCAATTATTTCTATTGAGACTGCATGTGTCTGAGAGAGTAAGAAGGACAAGAGATAAAATGGAAGCTGTAGGAACCCAACTCCAATCATGTTGTATGATCATCTCCATGAGAACCATTGCCTGTCCCACTAGGCCAGATAGGGTAGCTGCCTCCAGGTCCTCATCCAATGAGACCAAGTTAGCACACCTTTCCCATAGCTGCCTCTGCCCTGTGAAAGAGGATTCTCCATGAGATCCACCATCCTCTCTCCATCCCCTTATTGGGCAATAAGGGCACCACAAATAGCTGATTCTTTCCCCAGTACATGGGCCAGGTTGAGATTGGAGTCCAGAAGATGTGGGTGGAGAAAACTCAGGGATGAGTCGGAGTACATGATGACCAGAGGGGACTCATGAATAGATGCAAGCAGGAGATTGGGTGTGTCGTGAACTCCATCAGAGAAAAAAAGTGTCTCTCTCCAAGGTGCAATATTGGAAAGTCTGGTTTAGCAATGGGAATGTTGGGCTCCATTTGGGTTGTAAGTCAGGGGTGACCTATTTCAATTTCTTTTTGTTATCTCTGCTTCTGAAGGGCAACCTGAAAATTGTACACTTATTAAGGTCTCCCAAATTTGTGCAGTAATGACCATAATGGGCTTTAAAGCAGAGGGAGTCCTCAACTTACAATGGCAATTTGGGCCAGATTTCCCATCACTTAGCAATATGGTTACAAAGCACTATCACAGCAATTAGTGACAGCAATCCCCCTGCAGTCACAGCTGCTATCACTAAATGAATCCCAGGTGTGGCAACTTCCTGCGGGCACAAGCAAGGTGAGTGGGAAAAACAACAGGAAATTGCAAATCTCAGGCCCAGGAGGGGGAGGGACGGAGGGAGTTGGGGAAGCCAGGGGAGGGAAGGGGAGGGTGCATGAGTTGGGGGAGGTTGCGTGAGAGAGGGAAACTTCCTCAGTGACTTTCAACCTTCCCTGCCATTTTCTCCATTGACTTTATGGGGAAGCATGCAGGGAAGGTTGCAAGCGGTGATCCCATGATCCTGGGGCATTGCAACTAGGGGTAAGTGGGAACTCAATTCTGGTTAATTTCTAGCATAGCAGAGGCCTCTGATCCCAGCTCCTACATACAATTTTCAGGCTTCAGCCCAGCTCATGAGATTAGAAACATGTACAATGTATTTTCGTCACAGGCCAACATGTCTCCTTACAATTCTGTAAAAACAATACAACTCTGTTTCCCACAACATCTTAATTACTAAGCCAATGAGGAAAAGATGGGAGGTAAATTTGTAAAGGCAATAGGGGATACAAGGCAAATGTATTGATGATTTAAGGCAGAGGTCTTAAAAAGAACCATGTTTTTTTCCATTTAACACTTAGGCGTTTGCCAGGACCTGTTGAACGGAAAGTCTGGATCCTCACAAGTTTTATAGAGTATTCAATAAACAAGCGCAGACTTCTCAAATACATCCATAGTATTTGGAACTTTGGTTATCTGAAAAAAGAAAGGCCAAGAGATTCTGCCTTTGACCCTTATTCCTTTGTGGAAGAAAAGTTTCAAGATCATTATTTTCTCTGTTCTCTTTCAAAGAACGTCTTTTCTGTCAAAGGCCGCAGAAGATGCACCCAGAAAGCCCCACTGAAGACCCAGTGGAAATGGGACAGAAGATGGATCACAAATCGGTACTATGATTACAGTATGATAAAGACTCTGGCCCAGGCGATGAATGCTGCCTATTCCTCCAGGTCGAGGAGGAGAAGGAAGGAGGGTGAAGAGAGACTAGGGGCTCCAAGGCTGCAGCCATGGCAGGTAAGGGGTCCCAATATGAGTCCATTAATCTGAGTTCTTTTGGAGAAAGAATCCAGAGGAGGAGGAGGGGAACCATCACAGCCTATTTATGCTGCAAAAGGTCAACAGATTTGGACCATCTAATTGCTCCTGTCCGACACTCCAGAATTACAAGGAACAGTTCTTAAGTTTTTGCCTAATCTCTTTCAGTTGCTGGAAGAGTGTTGTATCCTCCCTTGTCCAATTGGGAGATTTTGTAAATTGGAGAAGCTGCTCTCATAATCTTCTCCTTGTCTTTTCTCAAGACTCACTTTCAGGTTGCAATCAAGTACGATTTTGAGATCAATTTCACAAATATGTATTTATTTATTTGCAAATAAGGTGGTAAATACTGTAGATCCAGCATATCTTCCTCCTTCAATCAATCAATTTTTATTACAGACAGAGACCAGCATTACAAATAAAATAATTAAAATAATAGGAAATCATAAATATTTTTCTGGAAACTCTGTAATGTTTAAATCAGATCAAATTATATTTGCCTGAGAACTGCTATAAAACCTTCATTAGATCTTGTATGACAGAGATTTATCAACTCTACTGCATTAATGGCAACATAGAAAAATTGATAACTTACTTAATAGGCTTCTAATGACATCACAAAATTGTTTTTACTATTTTATGAGATCAAGTTATATCAACAGTATTTTCATAATCTATTTAGGAAGTGTAATGATTTATGAGAATAACTTTTGGGAGAAGAGATGCTGCCTGGGGAAGGGTCAGAGAAGAGAGGGAAGCCTGCAGCTGCATAAAAGGGCAGAAACTAAAACTCAGAAAGGACCCTCCCTCACTTTTCAGGATAAGAAAAGAGTTTTGTACTTTCAGACTTACAAAATTCTGTTAATATAGAATTACAATAAAGTAGAATTAGCACATCTAGTTGTGTTTCCCATCTGGGTTATCAGGGAGAAGATCAACCTGTCAACTTTGTTCTTGATAAATCCATG
This sequence comes from Arizona elegans, assembly GCA_022577455.1. Taxonomy (NCBI): domain Eukaryota; kingdom Metazoa; phylum Chordata; class Lepidosauria; order Squamata; family Colubridae; genus Arizona; species Arizona elegans. Next base: position 19,639,574 of record JAKOOJ010000015.1, on the reverse strand, counting down.
CTTTCTGATCATCAAATTGTTGCTTGCAAGGACTTTGAAAATCTCTTTCTTCTGTTTTTCAATTTGTTTGTCACCTGCTCTACAGTGTTACCAGTGTGTCTATTATATTTTCTCAATATATGCAGCATATGATTGACAATTTTTAAATCATTTTGTTAATTTATGAAGATAATGGCAATACCTTTTCTCCCAATTAAGCAAACTTGCAAGTTAGATAACTGTAGAAGAAAAATTCAAATATGTGATAAGAAATGAAATTTTGTGCTTTTCAAATTCTTGGATTTCAATCCCAGGTCCATCCCTTTCTGGAGAAGAATGAATTTTGCAATATTTCTGAGAAAAAACTGTACTTGGACCAAAATGGAGAGTTAGCAGCAGATCTGAGCATTGACAGCTTGTTGGTTCTCCCCAAGGAGGATCCCAGGAAAGAGACTGTGGCATATTTTCAACGCCAGCGAATTATTATCAAGCAAGATGCTCTTTCACGGTTAAAGTTGCTCAATAAGGTGGGAGAAATATTGGTGTCTTTTCTCTGTTTTCCAAAGCCTGTGGTCCCATTTGAAGTGGGCTCAGCCTAGTCCCCAAGATGGCTGACCATCACTGAGAATTGAATCTGGGGAATAGAAACTGGATTGTTTTCTTGGACTGCTTGAAGGCTCCATGAAGAGGGGAGGAATGTATGCAGTGGTGAAATCTGAAGTGGTTTACTATAGGTTCGCTGGCTGTGCACGCGTGCTGTGCACCAAATGCAAGGTTATGCGCGCGCAGTGCACATCAAAAGGAGGCTTGGGGTAAGTAGAACAGCGCACGTGTGGGGGAATCAGCTGTGGCGCACAATCTTTTTTTTTTTTACTTTTAAAAGCATTTTTTTATAACCTATTCGGCTGAATAGGTTTTTAAAAAATTATTTTTTTTAAAAAAAGGCTCTGACGCTCGCGAGGCACAGTTGTGATTGTCAGAGCCTTTTTTTTTAACTTTTAAAAGCAAAAAAGCAAAACCTTCTGCACATGCACAGAGAGTACAAAATACATTACTTCCTGGTTTAAACCAGGAAGTAACAACAACCGGGCGGGTGGGTGGAGCCTCGCACTGCGATCGCTACTGGTTATCCGAACCACCCGCCACAATCGCTACCAGATCGGGCAATCCGGTCTGAACCGGGAGCATTTCATCCCTGAATGTATGTTTGTTTATAAGGACATGAGAAGGAACCTCCTTGTCACTGAGTTCTTAAATCTTCTCTCAGTTCCATCTCTCCAGATTTTAGTAGGTAGAAAAATCCTTTATTGCAAGATTAGATGCCAAAAGCAAAAGGGAGGAACTAAATGAAGAATCTATTGGTTGCTGTACCACCTGCATCTGTTTAGAAGTAGTCAGAGATTTCAATTTACCTCAGTGAAGACCAGAGGCTACTTGTCTCCATCCATTTCTACCTCCCTTTTCCATGGACGGTGACTCCTAACATATTTTCTTTGCATTCCTTGTTTTTCTGCTTAGTCCCTGCCTCAGTCCAAATGTGTGGAAAGTTGTCATCCTGGATTTGTCAAGAGGGCTCGAGAAGGAGAGCCAGTTTGCTGCTATGACTGTGTTCCTTGTCCCGAGGGGACCTTCTCCACTCAGGAAGGTGGGTGACACCAGAGGAAGGGAAGGCTTTGTGGACATTGATCCATCCAGAGCGTTTCCATGAAAGTACAACTTGAAGGACAGATTTAAGCTATTTTTAACCTGCACAATTTCTTATCTAAAAGAAAGAAAAGCAAATACACCTTGAAGGAGAGGCTGGGACGAGATGGGAGGAGGGTGTGGCAGATTGGACAATTTACTAATAGCAGAGGAAATATTTCTTCTGCTTTTGCATATACAGTATATGAGTCCTCCAAAGATTACCTTTCTAGGAACGTCTGAGTTCTTTGAATTTTGAGGAATTGTCTTAGGTCCACCACCTGAAAGGCTTCTTGAAATGGGTTCTACGTGGTTCTCTTGAGGATCTCTGAGAAGCTGTTACTGGTTCAGAATGAGACGTGGGTTGTTATGGGTGGAACATATTGCATCCCTCTTACCTTTCCTTTTCAGTACCCTTTCCGGATTATTTGCAGGACAAATTTTTCTGCCAGCCAACTAGATTTCAAAATATAGTATCCTCTAAATTCAGCATATGAAGAGATGTCCTGTGGCAGAACGCAGGATATTTTCCTAGAAAGATGATCTGTTTCATTATTTACCTCTAATAATAGAGTTTCCTATGAATTTTCTGCACATTAGACAGATAATAATTATCACCCTAGTACTTCCTCCAACTTCATAGACTTAGCTATATATTTATATATATTTAAAGGGCAGAATGTTAAAGAAACATTGCTTTTTCCTTTTGTCAGATATGGAAAAATGCATCAAGTGTCCGGATGATAAATATCCTAATGAGGACAGAATCCAATGTATCCCCAAAGTTGTAATCTTCCTGTCTTATGAAGAACATCTGGGCATCATCCTGATTTCTGTTGCCCTATTCTTCCTCCTAACCACAGGCCTTGTTTTAATTATCTTCATTAAATACCAAGAAACTCCCCTTGTCAAAGCCAACAACCGGGACCTCTCCTACATCCTCCTGGTCTCTCTCCTGCTTTGCTTCTTGTCTCCTTCTCTCTTCATTGGTCAACCAAGGAAAGCCACCTGCCTTCTCTGACAAATGGCTTTCAGCATCATCTTCTCAGTTGCCATTTCTTCTCTCTTGGCCAAAACCATCACAGTGGTGCTGGCTTTCTTGGCCACAAAACCAGGAAATGGAGTGAAGAGATGGTTGGGGAAGAGCTTGGCCAACTCCATCATCCTTTCTTCTTCGGCTGTCCAAATTGTCATCTGCTCCATCTGGCTGGGAGTTTCTCCCCCCTTCCCTGACTCTAACCTCCACTCCCAGCCTGGAGAGATCATCCTGCAATGCAATGAAGGGGCTGTTGTCATGTTCTACGTCACCCTCAGCTACATGGGCTTCCTGGCTGCCATCTGCTTCACGGTGGCTTTCCTGGCCAGGAATCTGCCCGGGGCCTTCAATGAAGCCAAACTGATCACCTTCAGCATGCTGGTCTTCTGCAGTGTCTGGGTGACTTTTGTGCCCACCTACCTGAGCACCAAAGGGAAATCCATGGTGGCTGTGCAGGTCTTCTCCATCCTGGCCTCCAGTGCTGGTCTGCTGGTCTGCATCTTCATCCCCAAGTGTCACATTATCCTTCTGAGGCAAGAGCTGAATACAAAGGAGCAGCTTACAGCCAGAACAAATGTAAAAACATGAGGTATAACATCCTGATTTTTAAAGGGATTGTAAAATATCCTTTTATTTGAAAGAACACATTAATTATTTCCCCTTAGATAGTATTCAGGAGTCAAAGAAAATCATATCTACATGTTTCCAAATGGGAAAGAGCCTTGGTGGTGCAGCAGACCAAAGCACTGTTAAGTAACACCAGCTGCCTGCGATTATTGCAAGTTCAAATCTCACCAGGCTCAAGGTTGACTCAGCCTTCCATCCTTTCGAGGTAGGTAAAATGAGAACCCGGATTGTGGGGGCAATAAGCTGATTTTGTATAAAAAAGAACACCGCTTGGGGGGGGGGGCAAAGCCCTACTAAGCAGGTATATACAAAGGGTATGAAGGCTATTGCTTAACGTATTGTAAGCCGCCCTGAGTCTCCAGAAAAGGGTGGCATATAAATCAAACCAATAAATAAATAAATAAATAAATAAAATGGTTGAATATCTGTAATTCTTGTAACTCTCTTCCCTTTCATCTCAATAAATCTTGCTTAAGAGAAGTGTGAAAATTCTGACTGACAAACCCAACCAAGCCAGCCGTGTCGAGACAATCAGCTCTCTTTAACCAAGACTTTATTGAGGACATCATTTCAGCACATATGAAAGCAAAGCCAACTCTAACTAATTCCCACAGTTTTTGCATAGGTAAAGAATAAATTCTTATTAGCACAGGTCACATTGTCCAATCAGGTGTTCTGGTGTCAATATGGCAAGTCTTTGCCAAACATCTGTTGAGATAACCTTGGTGCCCATGGGATGGTTTCTTATTGTTGTCTGGGGCTAGCATTCCAAACCTTTCCCTTCCCCCAACTCTGCAGTAAGCTGAGAAACGAAAAAAAAAATGGCTGCAGCAGCATAGGCACATTTCAAAGTTGACAGTCGGAGCCCCCTAGGACCTGGATAATAATAAGCATACACTCGTCATTTCAGGGGTTCCTTATCCTGCTAGGAAGGGCCTCTTGGTTTCTGGGGATATTTTTCATGGAATCTCCCTACTAATTTATCTGCCTTCATATTCTGTGCTTTTATCCATCAGGCCTCTGAAATTGGGTACCCCTCCCACTGAACTAGGAGTTCTTCCTTATAGACCCCAGAATCCAGAATCTTTTTGATCTCATAATGCTGCTCACCCCTCATCCCACAATAATCAGACCGGGAGCATCTTTAGCCACTGGTCTCAGTTCAGACCCCATCACTGTCTTCAACAGATTGCAGGGGAATTCTGGGTGCTCTTTCCCCAATATGCGAGGTAGTCTCAGCTCCACCCTGACTGGGTTTATGGCCTTTAGGATGGGAAAAGGTCCTAGGTACTTTGGCCCCAGCTTTTTACAAGGTAACCTTAGCTTTAGGTATTCTGTAGACAAATACACTTTGTCCCCTGTGTGGAACAGTCCTTGGGACGCCTGTCTCTTGTCTGGCTGAATTTCTCTCGGTTGCTTTAGCTGGTACCTTTTTCACATTTCCCCAGGCATTCTGGAGGGACCCCCATCCCATCCAGTCAGGCTTACAGAGGAAGGGGGCTCCCTAGGGTACTCCGGCAGGGGTAAAAATTCCACCCCCATTGCCACTTTGAAAGGGGTGAGTCCCGTGCTACTGGGCACCGCATTATTGTAGGCAACTTCAGCAAATGGCAAAAGATCTGCCCAGTTAGACTGCTGATAGTTGACATAGCAACGTAGGTATTGCTCTATTGCACATTCTGCGAACATTCGTACTTGGGTGGAAAGCCGAGCTAAGCCCTTGGGATGATCAATTTTATGAATTCCCTCCAGAGCTTCATGGTAAACTGGACCTCTCGGTCTGAGATAATTTGTTTCAGCACCTGTGCAGCCGATAAATGTGTTGCAGCAACATCTTAGCCAGTTTCTGGGCTGACGGGAGGCTCGAGAGTCTACGAAGTGAGCTTGCTTGGAAAATAAATCTAATACTGTCCAAACTATGGTATTTCACTCACTTTCACTCACTTTCTGGGAGTTTGAGTATAAAGTCCATTGCTTTCTCTTCCCAAGATCATGTTGGTTCTGCCACTTGCTGCAACAGCCAGGGACTTTTTCTCCCATCTCTTCTTCATCACCGCACACTCTGCACAACTTTTCACATTGCTCTCTATCTCCCTTTTCATCCCTGTCTTTTAACCAAGTGCTTTAAAAACCCAAATGGCCAGCTTGCTTAGTGTCATGGCTCTGCTGCAGGACTCGGTCTCGTAGGCTGCTGGGGACATACAGTTTGTCCCCCTTCCACCCTAGTCCTTCTCTTGAGGCTAACTTCCCCCCATGGGCTCCAAACCAAGCATTCGTTTCTAATTCCCTTTTCATCTGCTGCATCAAATCACTGCTGGAGTCTGATGACTTTTTTCTCGTTTGTTGTCTCATGGTTGCTTGTGCAACTCGCTGCTTTGTGGGGATGATTGCATTGACTATCTCCTCTTGGTTACTTTGGTAAGGATTAGCAAGGTTAGCAGGTTAGCAATGCCCATTTTACCATGAATGCTTCCTCTACCCCCACTGCCCAGCCTCTTTCAGTTTCATTTAATTTCTGTCAGGTGTAACTTTCTCTCTCTATTTTTCTGGAGGAGCACTGCTCGCACTGCCACATCCAGTGGTGGGATTCAAAAATTTTTACTACCTGTTCTGTGGGCATGGCTTGGTGGGCATGGCAGGGGAAGGATACTGCAAAATCCCCATTTCCTCCCAATCAGATGGGACTCGGGAGGCAGAAAAGATATAGGGGTGGGGCCAGTCAGAGGTGGTATTTACTGGTTCTCCAAACTACTCAAAATTTCTGCTACCGGTTCCCCAGAATTGGTCAGAACCTGCTGAATATTATCTCTGGTGGTTACTAAATGAATGGTCATAAGTCAAGGGCAACCTGTTTTGCACACATTCAAAGAATTGTGGAATGGTAGTTGTGAAAGGGGCCTTCATGATAATCTAGTCCAACCCTCCTGCTCAGTGCAGGAACCCACTCAGGGGTGAAATCCAGCAGGTTCTGACAGTTTCCGGAGAACTGGTAGTGGAAATTTTGATTAGTTTGGAGAACCGGCAAATACCACCTCTGGCTGGCCCCAAAGTGGGGTGGGAATGGAAATTTTGCAATATCCTTCCCCTGCCATGCCCACCAAGTTATGCCCACCAAGCCACACCACATCCACCAAGCCTCGCCCACAGAACCGGTAGTAAAAAAAATTTGGATTTCACCACTGGTTCAAGGGTGCCGATTGCTTCCTGGGTGTTAGAAGACAGGTGGCACTAGAATTAAGTGACATCAACCTAGAGTGCCGACAAATTCCATAACTCTGGGTGACTTTTCCCAGCAGTCTCTGGAGCAAAGAGACCACGTTGAAGGACAGAATAATTTAATTCCCTTGTTATTGAGCTATCTTCCTCCAGCATCATTTTCTGGACATGTCCTGACAGGAAGGATCACAGCCATTACAGAACAATAGCCCCACAGGTGTATCTCTGGTTTTTCACTCCTGTGATTTTCTCCAGCTACCCCTCCTCACATGGAGCCCTGGGATGCCTCTCGCTACAGTTCTTACAATACCAGCATCTGAGATCTTTTCTGCTACTTCTCCAATGACGTCCTTTGTAAACATCAGACAACATAGAAGGGATCTTGTATCCAAACAGATCATGTTCTGTGGGAAGACATTTTGGGACAGGCAGAGGCTGTGCTCTTAAATGTACCTTTCTCTCCAGCTGAAGCTCAGTTTGTCTCTGTCTGAACCAGGAAATCCACTGGCATTTCCATCTCCATTCCTTTGAATTCTTCTAATTCTTCTTTAGAAATGGGAAGGGGATTGATTGATTCACCCCATGAATGATGGAGCTCCTGCTTCTGCTTCTGATGCTGCTGGTGTCCCATCCAGTCTCTGGGAAGCTGAGAAAGAAATGCCCGCTGAGTTTGGAGAACCAGGATGGAAAACCATGGAGCTATTACAGACGAGGCGACCATGTCATTCATATATTCACAACTGAAAGAATAGTAGCATCTATTTCTTTGCCTTTCAACACAGCTCCTCCTAGTCAATCTCATTCGTAAGTCATTTGGAATTGCTTTCCCCCCATTTGCAGTTCTAACACTCCTTCTTCTCTTCTTATTTCACTTACTTCTATACTGCAGGATCTGTCTAATCTCTTGAAAGGTTTTCATTTCCGAGGCTTGCCCCTTCTGTCTGATTTAGTGTGAAGGACTTAAATCCAAAAATGGGGCTGAAAAAAACTGAAGAAAGTCCAAATTATTTTCCTCTCCCAGTTCAATCCTGAGTTCATTACTTGAATATTGAACTTTGTTTAAAGTAGTGATTGAAATACTTGTTTTTCCTCAGCCTAGTCCATTTTAATATTTGTATAACTGGCCGTTGGTTTTGGATCAATAGACTTTTTTCTTTAAATTTGATTTATATGCCGCCCTTCTCCAGAGACTCAGGGCAGCTTACGATGCATTAAGCAATAGCCTTCATACTTTTGTATATTTATACAAAGTCAGCTTATTGCCCCCACAAACTGGGTCCTCATTTTACCTACCTTAGAATGGATGGAAGGCTGAGTCAACCTTGAGCCTGGCGAGATTCGAATTTACAGTAATTGCAGACAGCTGGTGTTAATCACAATGCTTTTAGTCTGCTGAGCCATCAGGTCCTTACAAGCCTACTAAGTCTTCCTAAGACTTAGTAGGCTTGTTAAAACAAAGAGGACTGATTTTTTTTTAAAAAAGTATTTTCTTGTTGCTCTTGATGATGATGATGATAATAACATGAACATTTTTTACAGGAGAGTTTCTGCTGGTTTTTCAACAATCTTACAATTCATTTTCACCTTTCAATTGGTCAACAAGAATTCCCATCTCTTCCACAATCTCACACTTGGCTACAACCTCCATGACAGCTCTTTGAGCACTTTACACACTTCAGATGCCTTGCTGGACATGCTGTCCACTGGAGAAGCCAATGTCCCCAACTATGGCTGTGGGAGTAAGGACAATCTTCTGGCTCTTCTTGATGGAGCTACTAGGGAAATCTCCATCCAGGCGTCACCATTACTAGGCACCTACAAAGTCCCACAGGTTTGTGTGTAAATCAGAATAGAGATGGAAGGAATCTTGGAGGTCTTCTAGTCCTACTCCTCGCTCAAGCAGGAGAATCTATACAATTTGAGACATTTAAATCTTCTTAAAAACCTCCAGTGGTGAAGCCCCCATAACTTCTGACTGCAAGGTGTTCCATTGATTAATTGTTCACACTATTAGGAAGCTTCTCTTTATTTCCAGGTTGCTTCTCTCCTTGAGTAGTTTCCACCTATTGTTTCTTGTCCTGCCCTCTGGTGCTTTGGAAAGTAATATGTTCATATGTTTTAGTCTTCAGGCCTTTAATCATCTTAGTTGCTCTTCTTTGCATTTTTTCCAAAGTCTCATCTTTTGTGTATTGTAGTGACCAAAACTGGATGTAGTATTCCAGGTGTGTTCTTACTAAGGGTTTGTAAAGCAGTACTAATACTTCACATGATTTTGATTCTATGCCTCTAGAGACACAAAGTAAAAAGTTATGGTTTTTTTGGAAAATCACATCATAGCCATAGATGCCTATTTGATGATGAGCCAATAGAGCAAGTAATACCTTTCCTTTCCTGGGATAGTTTTCTCAGAAACTGGATATTGTTTCCCACATCATCAAAGGAACTCACTTAAAGAAAAGGCACAAGTGAATTTGGTGCTTAAACACTAAAAAAAACTAATCATAGCAATCCATCTTTCTCCCCATTTATATAACTTTGGTATATAATGCCAAACTTACCCCCAAGCCCTTATATGGTGTTGAAGTTTGAGGCATTAAGTTTGGGCATTATATCACTAGTAGAACCAACCTAATCAAAGAATTTGAGGGGTATTTTTTGGGATGGGTGAGGATGGGGATAAAAGGACTTCAGCTGTTACCCTCAGAAGTGAGTTGGGATTTTTTTTCAATGTGTCCTTTGTCTAAAATCACTGTATTTATTAATGTATAATGAAAGCTATGGAATCTAATAATTAACAATAAATTATTCTAAGATATTCATGAGAACCAAGTTGGATTTATTAAAAGGTGATACTGTGGACTTTATCTGACCCCCAATATAACACATCTTTCTTCATTGCTTTTTCTAGATCAGTTGTGGAACTGCTTCAGAGGCTCTGAGTAATAAAAGGAAATTCCCCTTTTTCCACCATTTGCTCCCTAAACAAGGAGTCCGGTATCCAGCAATTGTCCAACTGCTGCTCCATTTCAGATGGACCTTGATTGGCCTCTTTGCTTCAGACATAGAGGAGGGAGAGAATTTCATGAGGATTTTCCCTCCTATGCTTGTCAGGAATGGAATTTGTGTTGTTATGTCACAACTATTCTCAACAACAGATCATACAACACCCCTCAGGGATGCCCTCTCTAAATGGAGACAAGTTAATGTCTTTGTTCACTTCATAGAACGTGTTTCCATTTTGGACAGAATCCTTCCTTTCCATTTAACACTTAGGCGTTTGCCAGGACCCATTGAGGGGAAAGTGTGCATCATGACAGCTTTGGGTTATGTGACAATTGCAAATCACAGACTTTACAAATATGTCCATAGTATTTGGAGATTTTCTTATCAGGAAAAAAAAGGAAGGCGAAAAGATGATGTCTTTGAACCCCAATTCTTTGTGGAACCCCAGTTTCAAGGTCAGTATTTTCACTGTTCACTATCAAAGGACGTCTTTTCTGTCAAAGGCCGAAAAAGATGTACCCAGAAAGCCCCACTGGAGACCCAAAGGAAATGGAACAGGAACTGGATCCCAAGCTCTGAACATTTTTACAGTTTCATTAAGACTCTGGCCCACACCTTGAAAGCTGCATATTCCTCCAGAGCAAAGAGGAGAAGCAAGGAGGTCGAAGAGAGTTTGTGGCCTCCAAGGCTGCAGCCCTGGCAGGTATGGGGTCCTAACCAGGATCCGTCAAACTTAGTTAGTTCTTAAAAAGCATTTAAAGGAGATTGAGGGGAACCATCTGAACCTCTTTGTGGTGGAAAAGGGCAAGAGGTTTGGCCAATTTAATCACTCATGGGATAACATTTCAAAAAATGGGCATCATGACAGGTATGTACATAGAAACAATAGGTAATAGTCATTTCTATAACAACTACCTACTTAATCAACAAAACTCAGAGTCAGAACATAATTTTTGTTAGATCTTGGGCGAGAATGGAAGCGAGACCAGAGTGACTTAAACAAAGCTCTTTTATTAGGTTCATAGGAACAACAAAGCCTGGCTGGCAGCGCTCCTTTTATAGGAGGCTGTCAGCCGGTCAACCAATCAGTTTAAAGTGTTTTCCCGCTTCAATAGCGGACCAGAGTGAAGACTTCAGCAATTTGTTTAGTTACTAATTTCAATACGTAACAATTTTAATCTCTTTTGATCAGAAAGTCCAGAAATGGTTTTCAAGCTATTTACATTCCTTTCCTTAATCAATGTTGTTAACTTTGCCATGTCCACCAATTCTGTCAGATTCTCAATCAGTTCTTCGATTGTGGAAGTTGACGCCTCTTTCCATTTTTGAGTGCATAACATTTTCACTACATTTCTTTGCCTTGTCACAAGTCAGCCATGTATCATAAAAAGGACCTTCTTTACAATTGCTTTTCCAACAGACATTTGAAACATCTTTAAATATTAAATTTTAAAAACCAACAGTACATCACTTTATACAATTTCACTATAAAGTTCTTATTACATTACAATTCACTGTAAATTTCCAAGAAATCATTTTTATAAATATTATTGTACACCATTTGTACATCATCCTTCTTCCAGATTAATGAAATTATCAAGTTAATTATATGATTATATGATTATTTATCTAATAAATCAGTTGACACCATCAATTTATTATAATCAGTGACCAATATACATACGTAATAATATCGAAAATGAAACCTTAATCATAGATCTATATTGTAGTTCCCATCTGTCTGTTCTTACATGAGATACCGTTGTTTGTCAAATTCAAATTGATAAACATCAGATATTTTTCTACTGGATTTTGTTTTGTCCCTCTATTGAGAAATCGTAAATATTTTTTCTGGAAGCTGGAAATCTTTTAAAAGTGATCTAAATAGCCTTATCTAAGAGTTGGTATAAATTATGCATCACAAAAATCATTATAGATCAATTCCATCTGCCTTTATTAATAAATATATTGAAGACTAGATGATCAAGGAATAATAGTAATTCTTTCTCCCCAGTTCTATGAGGAACGTTAAAAATTATTTGAGATCAATTTTAAGGCAGTTTCCCCCCACTTAATTATCATATCATCCAACCCTCACTTAACTAGGTTTCTACTGATGACTTTATGAAGAAATTCAGTGATGAAATCAAGATATACCACAAGCATTCCCACAATCTATTAACAAAGTGTAATGATACCTGGGAATGATTTTGGGGATGGGGAAAGAGATACTGACTAGAAATGACCAGATAAGAGGAAGAGGAGGCCTCAGATGCATGACAACAGAGAAAGTAACTCAGAAAGGATCCTGACTACCTTTTCAGGCTAACAGAAGAGTTGGTGGGGGATTTATACTTTCAAACTGATGGTATTCTATATTATTCATTATAGTAAAGTAAAATTAGCTCTTCTGTTTATCTAACAGTAACCTGGGAAAATCCATGCTTACTAGTAGTCACTGATTTCAAGGAGTTTATGAATAATCTCTATTGGTTTGTTTTGTTGAATGTGTTTTGACTGCTACAGGAAGTTCTATATAATTGACAATTTTTGTCAATTCTTTTTCATTAATATATGATTGACAAATTTTCCTGAATCTTTGTTTTTAAATTTTGAAGATAGTGGTAACTCATGTTCTCCCAGCTCAGAATGCTGCAAATTAGACAACTGCAGAAGAAAGATTCAAATGTGAAAAGACGATGTGGGATAAGAAACCAGATTTTCTGCTTTTAAAAATTCTGGATCTTTCCATTTTAGTTTCATCCCTTTCTGTCAAAAGAAGAGTTTTGCAATTTTTCTCAGGAGACACTGTACTTGGACCAAAATGGAGATGTAGCAGCAGATCTGGGAGTCACCAGCTGGGTGTTTCTCCCCAAGATGGATGTCACCATAAAGCAACTGGGGAGTTTTAAAAGGCAAAAATTTATTGTCAACCAAGATGCTCTTTTATGGCTGAAGTTGCTCAACAAGGTGGGTGAAATCTTGGTGTCTTTTTTCTGTTTCCAAAGCCTTAGGGGCCAATTCAAGTGGGCTAAACCTCGTCACTGCGGTGGATGACCTTCGCTGAGAATGGCATGTGAGGGAATGATAGTTTTTTTAAGACTGCTTGGGAGGCTTTAATAGTATTGAAGGACATATCCTTCAGATGCAATAGTATGGAACTGTTGGAAGTTAAAACCCAACCCTCTCCTAGAGAAGTGAAATATTTTGGGATACACTAAAAAAGCACTCTAATGGCAGAAAGTGAAGAGGAACTAAAGAGCCTCTTGATGCGGGTGAAGGAGGAAAGTGCAAAAGTTGGCTTGAAACTCAACATTAAGAAAATTAAGATCATGGCATCTGGCCCTCTCAATTCCTGTCAAATAGATGGGGAAGAAATGGAGGTAGTGACAGATTTTATTTTCCTGGCTCCAAGATCACTGCAGATGGGAACTGCAGCCAAGAAATTAAAAGACGCTTGCTCCTGGGGAGGAAATCTATGGCAAATCTAGACAGCATTCTATAAGGCAGAGACATCACCCGACAGAGAATGAGGTGGTTGGATGGAGTCACTGAAGCAGTTGGCGTGAGCTTAAATGAACTCCAGAGGATGGTAGAGGACAGGAAGGCCTGGAGGAACACTGTCCATGGGGTTGCAGTGGGTTGGACACAACTTTGCAACTTTGAACAGGAAGTTCAAAGCCCAGAGACGGAATAGAACCCAGGGACTCTCAGCAACTCCTCCCTTTTTTTTCTTCAAGATCTCAAAGACATGTGATTCCTTTTTCTTTGGGGCCAGGACCTCAAACCATGTGGTCTTGTTAATCAATAAACCTTCTTTCCAAGCAACTTCCATGAATCCAGTGCCTCTTTCCCCACTTGGAACTGAACCCAGATGGACATTTCTTCCAACAGAACAATGTTTTAAGCAGACTCAGCCATGTTGGACATAAGATCTGGGGTGACAATTGTTTAGGACATAGATGATCATCCTTTTGGGTCCTCCCTGTATTTTATTATCTCCATAAACCTGGTGAGAGGAGCCATCAAGTGCTGGGGATTGTGGTGCTGAAAGTCTCAGATTTGCTTCTCCCTTGTCCTCAAATAGAAGGGAAGAAGAAGGCGATTCTGTGGATCAGTTCCTGAGCTCAAGTTTGGACTGAATCCAATGAAGTTTATTCAAGACTGACTGGAGGTCCTATGGATCCCAGTGGGAAATAAGCTTTGGAATTAGAATTCAACTCCTCCAAATTTAGATGCCGTCTGTCTCCCTATCCAGAGTGACTCTGGGCTGCTTACAATATTGTATTGTTTGTATATTGTATAATGTCCTGACACAGAAAATTGAAGTACTGCAACATTTATTTGATCGAAAGAAAAGCCCTTCCTGATATCAAATGTAATGAGGGATAGTTTGAAAGAAACACAACTTAGATTTGGCCTTCATCTGAAAACCCTTGGAATACAATTGCTTATCTTAAGTTAGCTACTTTCAGTCTCTCTGGGGAAAAAGGATTCTTCAAATTTAACTAATATTACATCTGGTTCCCCCCCACCCCCCATGCCACTTGATGTCACCTAATTGTAGTTCTTCTACAGGAAGGACCTTGTCTTGGATAACTAGATGGGCTTTAGAAATACACCTTTCTGACACAGGGATTGTATTCATAATAATAATAACTTTATTGTCATTGTACGTGTCTACACAGTATACCCATGAAACGAAATTCACTTAACACCCAAAGACCAGGTCCAACACACATAACAATCCCCAAACACACTCCCACCCACCACAATTCCCCATCCCTAAACCACCCAAACATCCACACAACAGACCAAGTAATGCTGTCTACCAGCTCACTGATGGTGGCCCTTTAGCTCATTGATGGTGGCCCTTTCATGGCCCATGTGGCCTAAATGGCCCTGGCCTAAATCTTCTCCTCTTTTAAATTTAAATTTTAAATACAAATTTTAATCTGTTTAATTATGGGGTATTTTAAAATTCAGCCAAATTATTTAATTCGTTTTAATCTATTTTAAATTTTGTATCTCTGTGTTTTATCTTCTGGCTGTTCACCGCCCTGAGTCCTTCGGGAGAAGGGCGGTATAGAAATTTAATAAAATAAATAAATAAAATAAAATGTGCTGCAGCAAAAGATGCCACATCTACCCTTTTTGAGGGACATATTCTCACAACCTCACCTCCATCTCACCTCACTACAATTCTAAAAACTAGAGTTGATTTTATTCTTAATCCACCAGCCTATGAGTTGAACAGATAAATATACAAATCAATGAAAAACACCTGATTTCAAGTTGACAGCCCTAACTTGAAAGGAATTTGTCCTACCTATATTAACTGGGTCACTGTTTGTACTAATTTCAAAGAGAAAATTTAATAGGGATACATCATCATGCTTTACAATCAAGAATGGAGGGCAATGAGGAGGAACCAACTGGTTGTCACTTAAATATTAAATCATTTTTCAATTCCATCCCTCCAGATTTTATTAAGTAGAAAAGTCCTTTTTTTGTAACATGATATGCCAGAAGCAAAAGGCAGAAACTAAAGCTGCCCTGAGTCTTCGGAGAGGGGCGGCATATAAATTGAATTAATTAAATTAATTAAATTAAATTAAATGAAGAATCTGACAGTAGCTGTATCTCCATGGTTTTCATTTGGACAACTGTGGAGCTGTATCAAATGGTTGTCATTTGGAACTAGTCAGAAGTTTCATATTTACCTAAGTGAAGCCCAGAGGCTACTTGACTAATGCCCATTTCTCTCCCCATTTTCCATGGATGGAGAGTCCTAACACATTTTCTTTGGCATTCCTTGTTTTTCTGCTTAGTCCCTGCCTCAGTCCAAATGTGTGGAAAGTTGTCAACCTGGATTTGTCAAGGGGGCTCGAGAAGGAGAGCCAGTTTGCTGCTACGACTGCGTTCCTTGTCCGGAGGGGACCTTCTCCACTCAGGAAGGTGGGTCACACCAGAGGAAAGGAAGGCCTGGTGGAAATGAATCAATCCAGAGCATTTTGATGAAAGTACATGTTGATAGCGCAAAAAATAAAAAGAACAAAACATTACTACTTCGAGAACGCCAATAAGTCCGGAAGGTGGCTTGCATATAAATTAAAAAAAGAGAATGAAAAAAGTCAAATTCTCGCATTAGAAGATTCTAAGGGTAACCTTCTGACGAAAGAAGAGGATAAATTAGAAAGAACAAGAGAATTCTACAAAGCTCTATACAAAGATGAAGAGATTGAGCCAGATAAGGTGGAACAATATTTGATGGAAGCTAGCCTACCCCACATATCAGAAGAAGAGAGGGAAATGTTGAATAACAAAATTACAATAGAGGAACTTAAAATTGCTCTTACTAAAATTAAAAAGAATAAAACCCCAGGTCCAGATGGACTACCAGGGGAAATTTATATAAAATTCGACGAAGCATTGCAATTAGAATTATTAGAAATCTTTAATGAGGTCCTGGTTGGTACAAGAATTCTGGACACATGGAGGGAAGCGTATCTCACTCTCATATTGAAAGAAGTTGCCGATCCAAAACAAATTGCAAATTATAGACCCATCCTTACTAAATTCAAATTATAAATTGTTTATGAGTATAATAGCGGAGAGGGTGAAAATTTTTTTAAATCTTTGGATCCACAAAGACCAGAACGGATTTCTTCCAGGGAGACAAATGAGGGACAACCTGAGAACGGTACTAAATGTTATAGAGTACTATGAGCAACATCCCGAAAAGCAGCTGGCGCTAGTGTTTGTGGACACCCAAAAGGCGTTCAATAACCTGAATTGGAGCTTTATGGTTAATCAAATTAATTTAATGGGATTTGGGGCAAATTTCAGGAAAATGATTCAGAATATTTATCACAAACAGAGGGCGAGTATACTAATAAATGGGGACAAGACCTGATCATTTCAGATCCAAAAGGGAGTAAGGCAGTGATGCCCCCTATCTCCTCTACTTTTCAGCTTGGCATTAGAAGTGTTACTTAGAAAGATTAGATCTAATAAAGAAAGGACTAAAGATTAGGAAAGAAATCTTCAAAACGCAAGCCTTTGCAGATGATGTGGCTCTAATAATAGAAGACCCATTAGAAATTGGCCCAAAATTACTACAGGAAATACAGAAATATGGAGAAGTTGCCGTTTTAAACTCAATAAAACAAAAACCAAAATAATAGTGAAAAACGTAACAGAAACATATAAGAAAGAGTTGGAAGAATCTTTAGGTCTCCAGGTAGTGAAGAAAACAAAATACTTAGGAATATGGATAACACCAAAGTATTCATTATTAAAAGAAGATAATTATACCCCACTATTACAAAAAATATACCAGGATCTAGATAGATGGAAAAAGTTAAAATTGTCTTTCACGGGCAAAATAGCAGCAATTAAGATGAATATCCTCCCCAAAATTATATCTTTATTCCAAAGCATACCGATGAATCTAGACAAAAAATTCTTTCTAGATTTTAATAAAAGTGTCAGGAAGTTTCTATGGGAGGGAAAGAAGGCGAGGATCTCATATAACATATTGCAAGGGAAAAGAAATATGGGCGGTTTTGGACTCCCTGATTGGGAAGCTTACCAAAAGGCAGCTAAATTAGTTTGGATTAAGGAATGGGTCACATTGCAAAATAGGAGAATTTTGACCTTAGAGGGTCACGATTTACAAGAAAGATGGCACGCCCATTTGTGGGACCCAAGAAATAAGAAAAAATCCTATTTTCACAAACATAAAGTAAGGGAGACCCTTATACAAATGTGGGAGGTAATCAGGCAGCGGTTTTACACCAAAGTACCAAATTGGCCCTGACCTCCCCAAATAGAAGAGACATTACAAAATTTGGCACATATAAGGATTTATTAGATGATAATGGGAACCTTAAATCCCTGGACACACTGAGAGACCAAGGCTTTAACCTAGACTGGTGGAATTATTTACAGATAAATTCAAGGTATCAGAAGGATAAGGATCAATATGGCATATAAGCAAAGCATAGAAATTTAGACAAAATTTTGTTGGGGGTGGGAAAGAAAATGTTAGCAAAAATATATAACCTTTTATTAGACGGGGACAGGGCAGAAGATATAGCTAGAAACCAGTTAAACATCTGGGAAAAAAACATTGGATATAGTTTAAATTTTAACGACTGGGAAGAGGCCTGGAATAGAAATTATAAAATGACTAAAGCAGCAACATATAGGGAAAATCATTATAAGATGCTCCATAGGTGGCACCTAGTGCCAGCCAGACTAGCGAAAATGTTTCCTAGTGCTTCAGCAACTTGTTGGAAGTGTGGTAAGGAGGTTGGCACCTTCTATCATATGTGGTGGACCTGTTCAATGACAAAAAGGTTTTGGTCTAGAGTTCGAATTTGGTTACAGGAAATAATTGAAGTGGAATTAGACTTATCCCCAGAAATATTTCTTTTGGGAATAATTAGGAATGGGCTTACTAAAGACAAAATCCAATTTATAATTCATATTACAACAGCGGCTAGTTTAGTTTATGCGAATTTTTGGAAGATAAAACCATACCACCAGAGGAAATTTTAATAAAGAAAATTTTAGAGTGCACAGAAATGTCAAAACTAACGAACGAGCTAAATAATGACGAAAAATCAAAACATCATGTAGTATGGGGAAAGTGGTATGAATGGTTAAATAATAGGATAAAATCATGATGTCAGGGTATGCTTACTATTATGCTTATTTCTTGCAACTTAAGTGTGAAGTATACCTGATGTATATCTTGTAAATATGTACAAACACTGCACTTCTGATTTTAGTAGAGATTTGATGTTTTTTTTTAATCATAAAACCAATAAAATATATTTTTTTTAAAAAAGAAGAAAGTACATGTTGAAAGACACATTTGAAGCTTAACTGTTTTCCTGTTTATTTTCAAAATGCACAATTTATTATCTAAAGGGAAGACTAATCAAAATATCTTGAAGGAGCAGTTAGGAAGAGATAGGAAGGTAAGGCAGATTGTGCAAGCTTTACCATTGGCAGGGACAATAATTCTTCCACTTTGTAATTTGTTTTTCTAGGAAAACCTCAGTTCTTTAAAACTTCAGGAATTGTTTTAGGTCTGTTGCTTTTTCTTATCTGAAGCAGACTTACATTATGTCATCCTCCAAAAATGATGCATAAAAAGTTGTAAATTATAGTATTATATTTATTATTATTATTATATTTATTATTATATTTATTATTATATTTATTATTATTATATTTATTATTATTATTATTATTATTATTATTATTATTATTATTATTATTATTATTATTATTATTATTATTATTATTATTATTATTATTGCTTTTTGGATTTCTCAGATACAGAAAAATGCACCAAGTGTCCAGATGATAAATACCCAAATGAGTACAGAGTCCAATGTATCCCCAAAGTTATAACTTTCCTGTCTTATAAAGAACATCTGGGCATCATCCTAGTCTCTTTTGCCCTACTCTTCCTCCTAACCACAGGCCTTGTTTTAATCATCTTCATTAAATACCGAGAAACTCCCATTGTCAAAGCCAACAACCGGGACCTCTCATACATCCTCCTGGTCTCCCTCCTGCTTTGCTTCTTGTCTTCATCTCTCTTCATTGGTCAACCAAGGAAAGCCACCTGCCTTCTCCGACAAACGGTTTTCAGCATCATCTTCTCAGTTGCCATTTCTTCTCTCTTGGCCAAAACCATCACGGTGGTGCTGGCCTTCCTGGCCACAAAACCAGGAAACCGAGTGAAGAGATGGTTGGGGAAGAGCTTGGCCAACTCCATCATTCTTTCTTGTTCTGCTGCCCAAATTATCATCTGTTCCATCTGGCTGGGACTTTCTCCCCCATTCCCTGACTCTGACCTCCACTCCCAGCCTGGAGAGATCATCCTGCAATGCAACGAAGGGGCTGTTGTCATGTTCTACGTCACCCTCAGCTACATGGGCTTCCTGGCTGCCATCTGCTTCACAGTGGCTTTCCTGGCCAGGAATCTGCCTGGGGCCTTCAATGAAGCCAAGCTGATCACCTTCAGCATGCTGGTCTTCTGCAGTGTCTGGGTGACTTTTGTGCCCACCTACCTGAGCACCAAAGGAAAATACATGGTGGCTGTGCAGGTCTTCTCCATCCTGGTCTCCAGTGCTGGTCTGCTGGGCTGCATCTTCATCCCCAAGTGCTACATTATAATTCTGAGGCCAGACCTGAACACGAAGGAGCATCTCACAGCCAGAAGAAATGTGGAGATTTGAGACAGAGGAATATCAAGTCTCAACATGTTCCAAGAGGCCAAACATAGAAAATGATCCAAGCTGTTCTCTATTCATGAGTGGGCCAATGATTTTTCTTGAAATAATTAAAGAGCTGCTGGAAGAATGTGAGGAAAACCAATTTGTTGGAGGAATTTGAATGTCTGTTAACAAGAGAAAAATATAGAAGGAATGCATGGGGCAACATTGAGACCCTTATTTCTCAATACATTTTATAAAAACTGTGATGGAAATGAAACTGGTTTTTTATTTATTCAATAGCACATTCTTGGAAAGAACTGAGGCTTGCTAATTATGAATATTTGTGTTTACCTTAAATATTAAACAACTTAATAGATATTATTAATATCTCCGCTAAACAAATAATTCCCTCAACACTGTCAAACTATTCACATTAGGCTGCATTACTATTGCCATTGGTCTTCCCATCGTTCCTGTCGCCCATCTCCTCCCGCTTGTGACTGCATGACTGTAACTTTATTGCTTGTATCCTTGCGATTTATATTGATATTGATTATTTCCTAGTATGATTTGATTGCTTATTGTACCATATGACTGTCACTAGGTGTTGTGCCTTGGGATTCTCAACAAGCATATCTTGTCTTTTTATGTACACAGAGAGCATATGCACCAAAGATAAATTCCTTGTGCGTCCAATCACACTTGGCAAATAAAGAATTCTATTCTATTCTATTCTATTCTATTCTATTCTATTCTATTCTATTCTATTCTATTCTATTCTATTCCATTCCATTCCATTCCATTCCATTCCATTCCATTCCATTCCATTCTATATGCATATATATGATTATCATTTTATTCCTTCATTCATGAAATATATAAATATGAGGGCATCCATCCTTTTATTTGTGGGATTTCATCCACTATTTTGTGGAGGAAAATTCCTCCTCTGGACAATGAATAAATAATAACTGCAGTGAACTTTGATTATTGCTTTTTTGGCTCCTGCATTTGATTCCACAAAACCTGCTTTCAGGAGTGGGATTCCCAATCTTTGATCAGCAACCAGGGACAACAGCTGGGGAACCTCTTAGGATGAGTGTTGTGAGACTGATCTCATGTGCTTTCCTGATGCAACATAAAGGCACCATTTAGGAGTTTGTGGGTGGCCACAATCTGTGTCTAAGAGTCTAATTGTGGCTGGGAAAGTTTGTGGCATGTATGTCATCCCTTCCATCCCAATTCTCAGCTACCCAGGCCTGGCTGTGAGCTCAGTTGAGAGATGGTCAGAGGTGTCCAAGAAGCCAGGGGGGATTTGGCTTTAGAGGGGTCAGTATGACCTTTCTGTGTGGAAAAATGGAGACTGACCGGAGGCTCTGTGCAAACTCCCTTTTTCCTATTGTCTGAATGGAGGAATTCGGCTGATCCTAGGCAAGGAGGGAAGTGGATGATGGGGCTTAGGCAGACTCTGATTGGAGAAAGAAACTTTCCCAAAGAAACAGAGAAACCCGCTGTGGCCCAGGGCTGGGAGTGGATCTGATGTCCTCGCTTCTGCTTGCAAAGTTTTCTTTTTATGAATTAATTTGCTTTCTATATTTCAAGGCTGTAATCTGAAGCCATCAAGGCTAATGAGAATTGGACAAATACTATCCTGGCATTACAAATAGAAGATGATTTTTCATTGCTCTGCCTCCCCGTCAATTGGATTACGCATGAATCGTTTCTTTCTTCCAGCTGAGAAGTAAAGAAGTGTCTCTACAGGGGTTGTGAACTTGTGATAGAATCCCTGCAAACACAAGCAGGGAGGTGGATTTATTTGTCTATATAAAATTGTGAGTGTGTGTACACGAAACAAACTCTCCAGACGAAAACTTGTTGAGCTTTACAGGAACAGTGTGGAAACTGTACATTTCTCCCTTTAAAAAGCTGGATTTCTTTTGGTGCTGAGTGCGAATGCTGACCATGCTCACATCCACCATTTATTCTGGTCTGTGTGAGTTTTGCGTGAATGTTGTGATAAGTTAAGAAAGTGGAGATGTTTGTTTCTTTTTTGGTATTCGTTTTTCATTTTATATATATATATATATATATATATATATATATATATATATATATATATATATATATATATTGTTTTTCTTCCTCTCTTTTCTATTGACTTTGGCCTTCCCCAAGCTCCAAGCCCCCTCTTCTGGATGTTGTAAGACAGGTAGTTCTCGAATTACAATCACAATTGAGTCCAAAATTTCTGTTGCTAAGTGAGACAGTTGTTAAGTGAATCACTCCAGTTGTTAAGTTAGTGACAGAGTTGTTAAGTGAACCTGGCTTCCCCACTGACTTTGGTTCTCAGAAGATCCGAACCATTTCAATCACTCCTTTAAACAAAAGTTAGCATTCAAGTGATGAACTCAAGTTTGGATGGAGAGAGGAAAACAATCTGGAGTTGTTAAAGTTTTGATTCCGTCCCATCTTTGGATTTCAGCGACTTCCACAAAATAAGAGGAAAAGAGAGAAGCTTTGGAAATCCAGACCATTCAGGAAATTAGACAGGTCCTTTAATATAGGAGTAAGTGAAATAAAGAGAAAAGAAGGAAAGTGTGAGGACTGCAAACAGAGGAAAGGAAACTCCAGCACAGGGAATGACTTAGGAATGAAACTGACAAGGAGGAGCCTGGTTGGAAGTCCTTGTTGTATGTGATATTCTTGTTAAACTGAGGATTCTCCGAATGAGATGGTCTCCTGGCCTGGAAGAGCTTCCCCTTCAGCCTCTCCAGTCTCAGATGGCCAAGGAGAAGCTCCGGGTATTTGGGAGACCATTGCCTGGAGGGGATGAAATCTCCCTGGACCAAATTCTCTCCCTCCGACAGCCAAGGCTCTTTTCCTTTGCATTGGGAGCACTTAGAGATCTCCTGGAGCAATCCCACCTCTGCCACCAATTGTTGCCTCTCTCTCTCTCTCTCTCTCTCTCTCTCTCTCTCTCTCTCTGTGTGTGTGTGTGTGTGTGTGTGAGAGAGAGAGAGAGAGAGAGTCGCGGGTGTGCATATGCAAAAAATTAAAATCTCGGGTGTTTTCCCGCGTCATTGTAAATAAGTTGGTAAAAATATTTAAAATCCTGGTTAAAATCCCAGCTTAAAATCTTCTAAAAATCCTTACAGAGCACTCTGCAAGGTCCTTTAAAACCTCAGCTAAAAGGTGAAGCAGGAAGAAAAACTGTTGTCCTCCAATCACGACACAGAGTTGTAGGCTAGCCAGCATACGTCAGCAGCAGCAAATATAGATAAGCGACAGCTCCCACCTCGCGACAGAGAACTCATAGCTTCTAAATGAAACAGAGCCTGAAGATGACAGGGTTGTGAGCCTGTTGAAACGTTGCTTTAAGAAAAACTTTTAAAGTCACTGGTAGGATTTTAGCTGAGGTTTTAAAGGATCTTGCAGAGTGCTCTGTAAGGATTTTTAGAAGATTTTAAACTGGGATTTTAACCAGGATTTTAAATATTTTAACCAACTTATTTATAATGACGCGGGAAAACACACAAAGCACTAGAAACTTGAATTTGATTTCAGGTTTTTTTCTCTCTCCTTTCTCACTGGGGTGAGATTTTTATTTCACAAATAGGAAAACTTACACATTTTTAAAATTAAAATAAACAGACATTCTAAATTCTAAATCCTTTCAACCAGTGCAGAAAGTAATGTTAACACTATAACTATTTTAGCTATTTTCTATAAGCTGGTTGGCAACACTATTTTCTTTAACGTCCAATTTCACTTCATCTTCTGATCTTTCTGCTCTGCGTCTCCAATAGATTTGCTTAAGGCTGACTTTTATCATTCTTTGGTTTTAATTGCTATATATCTCATGGATCATACTCTAGAGAGCTAAACAACTTTTTCAACAGAGTTTGATGATTTCTCTTTTTTTCTATATTCACTCTTTATTTTTCTTCTGTCAAAGTCTGTTTTCTTTTCTTTTTTTAAATATATTTTTAAATATTCCTTCATTTTCTCTGACCCTTCTCTCCTGATTCTGGGCTGCATCTGAAAAGAAGAAAGCAGATTTCGCATTCAATTGCTCCAGTACTTTTTTTTTTAAAAAAAAACATTTTATTAGATTATAGAATAAAATACAAAAATTAAAAAAAAACAAAGAGGGAGAAATGGGGGAGGGAGAAAAGAAAAAAAAGCGCTGACTTCAGTCTTCCTCTGTTGGAGTAAAAGAAAGCATTAAAATCGAATCTCAACTTTTTACTTTTCCATAATAATATAAAGTGTTTCCTAAAAGAAAGCAGACTTCGCATTCAAATCCTCCAGTTCTCAGGGAAGACAAAAATTCCGCCTCTCTTTCTCTCTAGTGGCTGCCTCTATTCCTGGCCTGCCCCCTTTGCCATGACAACCCTGTAGCCAATCAAAGAGGGGGAAGAGATGGTTGCCTGGGAGCTTCCCTGCCCTCAACCTGATGGAGAAGAGACTGAAGAAGCCAAGCCAAGTCAAGGGGGGGGGGGAGGATGTCAAATAAAGAACAAAATTCAAAGCTTTGGGGGGGATGAAAAAGAGGGAAAATCTCCCAGAATTGCAGAGATAGGGGGGGGGCTTAAGCCCCTTCCCCAGAAAAGGCTGCAATGAAGAGAGTCTCCTCAGCTGGGGGCTCTGGAGGGTCTGGAGGGGCGAGGGGGGACCCCCATCTTCCTCAGAGTCATGGAGGGCTCCCTCTAGGGTGAGGCCAGCCGCCTTTTCCTCCTGGGCAACCCCAGATTCCCCTTGGAAGACCCAGCCCTGCATGGCTTCACCCGACAGGAGCCTCTCCTGGAAAGACACACAGTCCAAGTGAAGCTGGAGAAACCCCGAGGGCTGGGTCCCCCCCCCCCCAATGTTAACCCTGGGACCAGTGGTGAAATCTAAAAATTTTCCCTACCGGTTTTGTGGGCATGGCTAGGTGGGTGTGGCTTGGTGGTCATATGACTGGGAAAACCAACTATCACACTTTACACAAAAATAATACAAAAGCTACACAACTGGCTCACACACAATGCAAAAGCAGCTGGACTTCACACATAATGGAAGCAGGAAACTCACAGAGTCTGCAAACTGGAAGTATTTGTTAATACCGGTTCGGGCGAACTGGGCTGAACTGGTAGCATTTCACTCCTGCCTGGGACCCATAAACCCAAGAGAAGCTCCCCACTCAGCCTTGCAGAGTCTTGTCTGGGATCCCTGCAAGAGCCCCCTTGCCTGGCCTCTGCATGGGAAAGGGTGGCAGGGGAACATGGGATATGGGCTTTTGCCTTCCCAAGTCTCTGAAGATGGAAATTAGATTTTGCAGATCAGCCTTCCATCTGCAACACGAGGGTCCTGAGCTCCCCTTCCCTCCCTCCTTCCCTCCTCCCCTCCCCACATGGGGTGAGAGGCAGCCTTGATTTCTCCATCTCTTTTCACTTGTTTTTTTTTTTCTAACTTCTCTCTGTGTTTCTGTCTGTGTGGGTTTTTTTAACTCTGCAAAGTTCTGGTAACTAGTTTTTCACTAAAATTGATTTTGTTCAACAGACTGGCTTCACTATTGCATCAGCCCTTTTGTGTGGCGCCCTTGAGAATTAGTTTCAAAATAAAGTAAATGTTGGTTCCAATTCAGCAGGGAGCTATTTCAGATCTGTGACATACTCTGGCATTAACTGGCCCCCGGAGTTTTGTCATTATTCGAACAAATCTCAGATTTATTTGTTTCTTCAGCCACATTAAGTCTTGCCAAAAAATGGCAGTTAATATCCTGAGATTCTTCCTCAAATGACATTTCTGCCTTGTGCCACTATTCACAAGTAGCCCTCATATTATCTGACCAAACCAGGGCAGAAGCCAACATCCATCTTGTGTGCAGGGGTCACTTTCATGTAGGTCAACTAGACAGCTTCCCCAGGACTCCATCTGCTCTGTGAATTACGAGAAGAGAGACAAACATGTTTTCCATTCTGCTGCATGAAGAGAAGCTGTTGCTAGGAGGATAGGACGATGGCTTTTCCTTGCAATTATCAGAAGAACAGTCATTCTTCATGTATTCCCTGTGGATTTCTAGACACAAAGATCTTACAAGATAAAACCTATTTTAAAAAATATCTCTGATGGGGGGCAGGAAATGTCACTTTATCTGGTCTTGCAAAGAACTCGCTCCCGGGTTTGAAGAGACTCCCGTGCCTTTGTTTCCTCTATGGTCATGGCCCAAACACAGGTAAGAGGAAGCATTGTTGATATAAATTTGTCCTGGTGCCATCCAGGTGGCACAGGTGGTGTCTGCTCTGCTAAAGTTCCAGTGAGATTTCAGGAGCAACCTTCAAGTTTCTGCACAAACCTTGATTTCTGTTCTAGGAGGGAAGGTGATAAGAATGACCAGGCAGGAGTCATGCTGCTTCTGATACTGATGCTCTTCTGGCTCCTGGTTCCAACTACGGTGAAGAGGCTGCAAAGCATATGTGTGTTCAAAGATTATATCCCATTAGAGGAAAGCTACTACAGGCCTGGTGATCTCATTATTGGTGGGAATTTGCCCTTCGGAACCATTTTAAAGACTGTTGTTCCAGACTTTAATGCACTGAATCATCTTCTGCAGAATACGTAAGTTTAAACTGGATGGGAAACAAGGAGATAATTATTATCTTTGCTTTAAATGCAGGGACTTTTTTCAGAAATCCTTCTAGAGCATTGACCTGTCCGGTGTAGTGCACATTTTGTGCTTTTCTCAGTAAATTACCAAGCTCTTAAAATAGGCTGGAATTCTCAGTCTCTTCATCAGAAAGATGATAAACAACCAAAATGAAGAGGGAAGCTGTGCTGGCCCAGTGAAGAAGTTAAATTATAATATTAATCTGAATAGTAACTTGTGGTTGAAAATGCAAATAAAAGCTCAACATTCTTCAAATAGTTACACAAATCCCTCTCAGTGTTGGAATCAGCAGTGCTGATTGAATAATGGCCTTCAGTAAATCTATGAGGTGACCTCCACTGTAGTCCTGTGCTCAGCAATCCTTACCACATCTGAAGAAGCTGCTCCAAGAGAGACCTTAAATAATTATGGTGAAAGGAGAGCAGTTGGAAAGGATTACAGCCACTGTACCAAAGTGAAGATGGCAGGGAAGACAGAGAGTATTAAACAGTCCATGAAAGGCTTGTCTCCTTTCTCACAAAGTCATTCAAGTTTAGCCAAGGAAAATCCTTTGAAAAAAACCCAAACCCAATAAAATTTGGGAATTTCTGCCCCAAAAGTTCCCCCAAACAGTGAAACAAATTCTACAGCCATGCACAAGCTTTCCTGTAATGTTCTCCAAAGTTTTTCTCACTACAGTCTCATCACCAGTAACTACCAGCAGTTCCTTGCATTGATGTTTGCTGTGTCCCAGGTGAATAAGGATTTTCTTCTGCTCCCCAACATCACCCTTGGCTTCGACATCTATGGCCATTTCCAGAGGGAGATATTTATTTCCTTAAACAGCCTCTCCATGCTCTCCTCACGAGGCCAAGTGGTTCCAGATTACAAATGTGACCAGCAGGACACTTTGCTGTCCATCATTGGTGGTCTCAATGCCAAATTCTCAAGGCTGATGGCCTCCATCTTCAGCATCTTTAAGGTCCCACAGGTAAGAGAGCTCTCTTGGATGGCATAGAGAGAGATTGAAACACACAGAGAAGCCAAAGATAAACCTAAAGGTAGTTTTGTGTTGGGTTGGGAATATAATGAGCTTGTGACTCTTGGTTTATTTTTTATTAAAGGGTAGCCATCATTTTAGTGCAATTTCTTTATGAGGTTGTTGGTTTCTTCTCTTGTCTTATGATGTACCGAAAGCAATAAAAACGGCTAAGAAGGGAAGAAGATGAAGTTTGCCAGTCAAAGTGAGTCAGCCTGATTGGAGGGCCATCAATCACACAGTGGTCAGTACTAAAGTCAGCATAAAACTTTTATTTTGTCTTTGAAAAAAGAATCTCTTTTTCTCCAGCTCGGTGTTGGCTTTGAGTTCTCTCAGGGAGAGAAAAGAGTTTATCCTTCCTTCTTCCGGATTAATCCCAAGGAATCTCCTCAGTATGTGGGTTTAGTCCAGCTGCTCCTGCATTTCCAGTGGAACTGGGTTGGGCTTTTGGCCACTGAAGATGACAGGGGAGAAGATTTCGTCTCAACTCTGATGCCAATGCTCCAGGAGAAGGAGATCTGCCTGGCCTTCACTCTAATTCTGAAACCTGATAATTTTGAAATCACTCTGAAGAAGTTTATTCTCAATTTCCCTACTTTGTCTAAAACAGAAGTGCTTGTTTTGTTTGCAGATTCACTTGTTACTATCACTGTAACAGGGGCGATAATTTTTTTTGAAAAAGTCAGAAAAGTATCATTTAGGAAAGTTTGTATCTTCACTTCCCATTGGAAACTTGGTGTGGAGAGATCTGAAGACATATTGAAATATATACATCTTTTGCATGGGGTTTTGCATTTTAGGGACCACTCCGGGGATGTCTCAGGATTCAGCCACTTCCTCCTGTCTTTAGACCCTTTTAGCCCCCAAGGAGATGTCTTTCTCCCTCAATGGTGGGAATATGTCTTTGGCTGCAAGATCCATAAATCAGGAAAGATCCCTCCAAAGGGGAAAAAACAATGCACAGGAATGGAGAACCTGCAGAATCTGCTCAATTACACTTTTGAAAAAAGAATGACAGGTGAAAGTTACAATATCTATAATGCTATTTATGCTCTGGCACACGCTTTGCATGCAATGTATGGATCCAGAGTCCTACCAAACATGATGAGGCTTGGAAAGAGGATCTCAGATGTCCAGTCATGGCAGGTAATTTTTGTGGCTTTTGACTCAGTCCACAGACACCTAAATTGGAAGTTCCCCATGTGAATTTCTTCAGTTCCTGATTAAATGTCTTCATACTCCCATACCAATTCAACTGAGACCCTGCCCCCTTTTTTAAGATTAGCATTTGTTGTGCTACTCAACTTGCTGGGTGAAAACAGCTTCTGATTAACAATGGATGGAAACTAACCAAGGAGAGAAGCAACCTAGGATTTAGGAGAAATTTCTTTAGGAACAGTTTATTGTAGAAGTTGTGGTTGCCCCATTGATGGAGTCATTTAAGAAGAGACAGGATAGCCACTTGTCTAAAAGTGTAGAGGGTCTGTAGTTTGAGCAGTAGGTTGGACTAGAAGACCTCCAATGTCCCTCCCAATACTATAATTCTGTTTCTATGATAACCACAGCTCAGAGCAAGATTCAAAACGGTCCTGATTGGATCCAGGTCTAAAATTCATCAGAATTTTCTGCATCAAAGACTAAAATGTTGGACCTCTCTGAATAATGAAGTGACTAACCAGGGCAGATACTTCCTTCCACATGGCCCTGTTGATCAAATCTGGTTTCTTCATTCTGCTCTCTTTGTCAATGAGGCAGAGAAAATCAGGGGAATTTTCCATAGTTCTGATAGAAATTATTTATTCATTTGAAACATTCATTTATCATTTATTTATTTAGCTCAAAGTTAACAAGACTTTGGGCTAAAGGAACTATTTGAAAGTGCATGTAGCCAAGTATCACAAGAGGAAAATCCTAAAATTAAATTTAGACTGTGGAACTAAAATTCTTCTGGTGAAATTCGAGTTGGAAACCATGCCCAGTGATAAAAGGAAAATGTTTAGTTTCAGAGTTAAATATTTGGTGTTACATGTTTTTCCTCAGATCACCACCAAGAGATGGACCTATCTTCTCAAATATAAACCCATCTTCTAAAGATGGCCACTATGTGATGATAGAAGCCATGATGTCTCATTGGAGTAGCCCAAATACTCCAATTTCTGAAGCTCTCCTTTCTTTCAGATCCTTGCATATTTGAGGAATGTGTAGTTCAACAACATTGCTGGAGATGAAGTCTCCTTCTTAGAAGATGGACTGGGATCTGCTCGTTTTGATCTTCTCAACTGGGTTCTCCTCCCCAATCAATCTTTTGAACCCATAAAAGTTGGGCATATAAATCCTGAGGCTCCCCCAAGCCAAGATTTCACTTTAACTCTTCCATTAACTCTGATGGAATCACCTGGGCTACAAAGGTGAGCTGCAAGGAAACATTGCAAGTTCATGGAAAAATTCATTCTCTTCCTGAGATGCTGAACATCTTCTTAAATTGAAAAATAATCAATTGAGTCAAAAATTATGGCAGTTATTTGGTGAAAAATCTGCTTTGCATGTAGCATCTTTGAGGTCTGATTTGTTTCATTCCACAAAGGGTTAGGATTGGGAACAACATCTGCTTGAAACACAGGATGCAATTACAGAAAGAACAGTGATTTCCATGGACCATTGTCACTCAGTTGTATCCTCGTGGTTCTTTCTTTTAGAAATACTGTAGTTCGACTTCTGGTGGTGACGTCGCATCAGTGCGGAGCAAGGAGAACGGGGCTCTGTCCTTTTTGTATGATTTTTCTCATCTGGAGATCTATTGAGGTGCCATAAATCCTAGAGAGATACACAGAATAGAGGCGAAGCTGAGGGGTAATGAGGAGGAAAGCGACCTCCCATTATGAAGAAGGGAAGTTCCTTAAGTCTGACGAGAAGGAGGCCAGTCATTATGGCGGACCCAGAGCTGTGACTCCCAACTGTGTATCAGAAGAAGAAAGAGAAAGCAGTGTGAAAACATCGGTGGCAGCTTAGTGGACCCAGCGTTTGAAGAGATTGTGCCCAAGGAGAAGGGGAACTGGAAATAAAACTACGGTGAACATAAGTCTCCAAGGAGAGGGGAGAAATGACCCCTGAATACAGTGGCGATTTGGCAATGGGAGCGGAGGAGTACAGAAGATCGAGAATATTAAATTGTGAAAAACAGAACATGGGGAAGTCCTGGATAAGGGCAAATTAACTTGTAAGATACATTAATAAATCGGAGTGGGATCGTGCTGGAATAGAATACTTTGAAGTGTGTGGAACTTTCTGGACTTTGTGAGTTTTGGGAGAAGAATCTTCACTTGAGCGAGAAGAGTGACTGTGTTAAATAGGAGAAAAGAGCCATCTAGTGACAAGAAGATGAACAGTGGCTGATGTAATATATAGAGACCGGATAAGAAAATACTTGTAAATATATTTGGGATTTTGGACTTTAAATACTCAGCTGAACAGAGGTCTTTGGAAAAAGTACAGAAATACTCATAAAGCATACTATAAGTTATATATAACCCCCATAATTATATATTTTATATAGGTCTTTGGTTATTCGGGTTTTCTCCTGCGTAAAATTGGAAGTACCTTGGCAATGTTTCGATGAAGTCTCATTTGTCATCTTCAGGCTGGTGTCAGGCTGGTGTCTTCGGCCTTGTGCTTCTAGGAGCAATGTCTGATCATGGTTGTTTCTTCTTTTTAACTGCCAGTGGGGGTATGAACTGATTGGGTGGGAGCATGGCTGTGTTCTGATTGGGTGGAGGTGTGTTCTGATTGGGAGGGGGCTTGGCTGTGCTCTAATTGGCCTGTGCTCTGACCTCCTGTCATTGAGGAGGTCATAAACCTTCTTGTCCATCCTGTCCATGACTGCTGGTAGTACACATATGAAGGTGTACAACCACATATTTGATTTTCAAGAAGCTGAGGTTATTGCCCATGATAGGACTAAAGGAGGACGCCTACTAAAAGAAGCCTGGTTCTCCAATAACAATTCCATCAACAGGCATATTGAACTGCCACCGGCCTACCAGGCTTTGAGACACCAGGAAAGACCCTGCAGGATGAGCAGAGACAGTTTTCCATCAGGAAGCAGAGACCAATGGCACCCAACCCCCACCTCTGAGCATGCAGACGCAGCCTGTGAAGGCATAGTCAGTCCTGACCAAACACAGAGCAACCCAGCAGGGCTGTCTCAAACTAGATAGGATTAATATATAGTGTTATATTCACTTAAGAATGAATATAACACTATTGGATTAGCACCATATTACAACATTTAATATTGAATGGTAACTAGTGTACAATCTGAGAAATCTCTGAATGGAATAAGTGAATAAGAGGAATTTATACAGTGGATGGTAGTTAATCGATGTGGAAGAATATTTTCAGGGTACTGAAAATGACGAGTATGATGACTATTACAAAGATAGGGAAAAAACAACATCAAAACCATTATCAATGACATCTTCTCTGTCTAGCCAATGCTCAATAGAGAATATGATGAGTGGTGAGAAAACAGGCTCTACTTTGAGTATGCAGAATATGCAGACAACCCTCCTGATGATTCAGGAAATGATGATGAAAACACAAGAAGCTATAGTGAGAAACCACAAAGAAATGAAAAATGAGATGGGAGAGATAAAAGGGGATATCCATAAACTGGATGACAGAATAGGAACGATACAGCAGGCAATAGCTAAGAATGAGCAGAAAATACAGAACAAAGCAGAACAAACTGGAAATCAAAGCAGAACAAACTGAAAAGAAACTTGAAATGATGGAAATAGAAACAGAGATCTGGAAGAGGCTATACTCCATTTAGAAATGGAAAAAGCAGCTTTTTTCCTGAGATTCCAAAATGTAGTAGAAAGGAAGAAGACCTATCAAAGATCATGACAAAGCGACTAGCTGATGCTTTTCAGAAAAGCAAGCAAGAGATCCAAAATGATATGGACGAGATCTACAGGATACATGCCAACTATGCAAGTTGGCATAAACTACCAAGGGAAGTGCATGTGAGGTTCTCTAAGAAAATAACAAGGGATGAAGTATATAGGAGGATGAGGGATGAGCCACTGATATATAAAGGAAAAGAAATTCAAACCTTAAAACAAATCCCAAGAAGGGTTAGGGAACAAAGAAGAGATTACCAATTTTTGTCATCGCAATTGGTTAAATACAAGGTAATGTTTAGATGGCTTATACCAGAAGGAATGTTGATTTTGTGGCAGGATAAGAAATTTAAAATTGATATGTTGGATAAGGCACAAGAGTTTTAATCACTACGTAGCAGCAGAAGATCATCAAGATAACAGAGAGGAGATAGAGAGCAAAAAATAAGGAAAAGAGGAGACACCATACGCTATACTCAAGGAAGAACCAAGGAAAGTGGAGCTAACATTACAAAAAGAACCACAGAATGATAAAATTAAAGAGGAAAGGGCCCTAGTCAAGCACAAAATAAACTTATTGGCACAGGACGAAAGGGCACAAAATATAAAAATGGTGAAGCAATTTTTTTAAAAAACATGCAAACAAACCAGGGAGATGGCTGGCCTATAAATTAAAGAAAGAGAAAGAGAAGAAACTAATACAACTGCTAGATGAGAATGAAAATCTACATTATCAGACAGAAGAGAAAAAAATATTACGCCAAATTTTTTTGAGGGTTTGTATAGCCAAGAAGATATATCGGAAGAGAACATAAAACAGTATTTAAGGGAGAAAGGACTAACTACAATACCGGAAATTAAAAGGGAAATGCTGAACAATAAAATAACTTTGATGGAATTAAAAGAGGCAATCAAAAAACAATAAAACAATAAAACACTGGGACCTGATGGACTTCCTGCAAAACTATACAAAAATATGCATTGGAGATGATTCTGCTGGAATTATATAATGAAGCCTTGGAGGAAGCCAAAGAACATGGTCTGAGGCATACATCACATTAATATTAAAAGAGGACACAGACCACCAACAGATTAAAAACTATTTTTACCAGTTTCACTTCTAAATGCCGACTATAAAATATTTGCTGCCATAATTGCAGAAAGAGTCAAAAAATTATTAAATGAAATCATTCACACAGATTCAAATGGTTTTCTACCAAAAAGGCAAATTAGAAATAATATGAGAATGGTAATGAATATTTTGGAATTTTATAAGGCACACCTTGAGAAACAAGCAGCTTTGATATTTTTAGATGCGCAAAAAGCCTTTGACAACCTAAATTGGCAGTTTTTTATCCAGCAGTTAAAAAAATATGAATTTTGGAAAAAATTTGTGAGGATGATAACCGCAATATATTCTACTCAAACAGCAAATGTAATATTAAATGGGGAAACAACAGGGAAATTCAACATAGCTAAGAGTGTAAGACAGGGATGCCCATTGTCACCTCTACTCTTTATTCTATCATTAGAGGTATTACTGACACATATTAGACAGGAACAAGGAATAAAAGGAATACAAATTAAAAAAGAAGAATATAAATGACAGGCGTTTGAGGATGACTTAATGTTCTTTATAGAAGAGCCTCTGGAAACAGGAACAAGATTAATACAAGAAATAGAAGAATTTGGCAAAGTGGCAGGACTTAAAATAAATAAGGATAAAACAAAAATAATAATTAAAAATCTTACTGACAACCAGAAAAGTGAACTGGAGAGGAGACTGAAAATACAGATAACTAAAAAGGTTAAATATTTTGGAATTTGGTTGATGGCAAAATGCTCCTCAATAAAAGAGGATAATTGTAATAAATTGTTTCATCAAATAAAAAAAAGATTTAGGGGAAACTACAACTATCATTAATTGGAAGAATTGCCACAATAAAAATGAATATATTAACAAAAAAATTATATCTATTTCAAACAATACCGATAAAATTAGGCTTTTTTTTTTTTTTGAAGAGCTGAATAAAGTAATCACAAAATTTGTCTGGGTAGGGAAGAAACCCAGAATAAAATTAAAATTACTACAAGACAGCAGAAGTAAAGGTGGTTTCGGACTCCCAGACTGGGAGCTACATTACCAAGCAGCAGCTGTAACGTGGATAAAGGATTGGATAAACTTAAAAAACAAGAGGATATTGACATTGGAAGGATACAATTTGCAATTAGGGTGGCATGGATTTATCTGGGAAAGGAAAAATAAAGTACACATATATTTTCAGAGACACCAGGTGAGAGAAGCACTTTTATTTGTATGGGGAAAAATAAAGAAAAATCATTATACTAAAATACCAGTGTGGCTGTCAACCATGGAGGCAATGATCTACCCAACTGTATTAGACTTAGATAAAGTTGTAAGGTATCAAGAACTATTAGATGCCCAAGGGAAGTTAAAAAGAAACCAAGAGCTAAAACAACAAGGCATAGATATAGATTGGTGGCTGTACTTACAAATTCAGGCAAGATA
This sequence comes from Arizona elegans, assembly GCA_022577455.1. Taxonomy (NCBI): domain Eukaryota; kingdom Metazoa; phylum Chordata; class Lepidosauria; order Squamata; family Colubridae; genus Arizona; species Arizona elegans. The sequence goes on along the minus strand of JAKOOJ010000015.1, from coordinate 19,604,691 downwards.
CAAAAAATACCTAGAAGAATATGGTTTCTACAAGGAGCAACAAGAGCTTGATAAAATAATACAGGGGATGAAGGAAAAAATGATATCCCAAGTATATAACTATTTACTGAGATTTAAGATGGAGGAAGAAACCGTCAAAGAAACCGTGATAGGCTGGGCAAAGAATTTTGGTTATAATATTGAATTAGAACATTGGGAAAAATTATGGGGAAAAACCTATAAATTAACAATGTTGGCAGCCTATAAAGAAAACCTATATAAAATGTTTTACCGTTGGCATTTACCTCTGGCTAGATTGGCCAAAATGTTTCCAAATCTATCTGCAGAATGCTGGAACTGTAAACATAATGAAGATTCATTTTACCATATGTGGTGGTCGTGTTAAGAAGGCAGAAAATATTGGATTAGAACAAGAAAATGGTTAGAAGAAATTATGAATCAATGAATTGAGTTAAAACCAGAATTATTTCTATTAAGAGGAATCTACAGGAAGAAAATTCAATTTTTTATTGCATGTAACAACAGCGGCCAAAATTGCCTATGCACAAAACTGGAAACAGGACAGTACGCTCTCTGAGAGAATGGTGAATTAAAAAGGTGTTAGATTGCGCTGAGATGGACAGTTTAACATTGGATTTAAAAGAAAGAGGGGAAATGGAATATTATTTAGTCTGGGAAATGTGGTACAAATGGCTAGAGAACAGATGCAAAGATAAAATATGAAGATAGCTAGAGAGAAATACTAAAACTTATATGATGATGTATATAGTTAAAGAATAGAGAATATTATGTATGTTATGAATGAATGAATATTATTGATGCTGGAATGCTGAAAAAATGGTAAATATGATATAAAATGATGAAATATGTTTAATAAAAACATTTTTTAAAAAAAGAAATGCTGTAGTTCAGCCACAAACCTTCCTCTGCAGGATGTGATCCAGTAGTGGGTTACTCCCGGTTCTGTCCAGTTTTATAGAACCGGTAGTAAAATTGGCACATGCGCAGAAGCTTCTGTGCATACGCAGAAGTGCGCACAGCCCCGTTGCAAACCAGTAGTAAAGGTAAGTAAAACCCACCCCTGATGTGATCCCAGTTCCAATCTTCCACATCCATAGCCCTGTCAGGAATGCCAGTGGCCTGAATCCCTCAGGACTGTTCTTGATTTGTGATAGATGGTGGCAATCTATTTCTTTAGAAGAGCATCTAAACATAGACGTCAGAATAGGGGAGGGAAATGGGAATTGGGGGGGGGGATGAATGCACAAGGTTGATTACTTAAGTAATTCAAGTATTTCTCTTTTAGACCCTCCCCTTTGCCAGTTGTGGCATGAAGAGGTGCCATGAGAGAGGAGAAGAGTCCCAGAAGGCAAGCAGGTTTGCTGCTACCAGTGTGATGCTTGTCCAGAAGGGACCTTTTCTAACAAAACAGGTAGACCATACTTTTCAATCTAAATCTTCCATAATCAAGGAAGAGATTCATTAAATCAATATATTTTTGTCACTGTGATAATTTTTTATAAGATTGAGATGCACTCATGCTTTTCAAAAGAACCTTTCAGTTTATAGATCTAAACTGCCCTGGCCACAGAGGCCACTTTTCCTGACCCTCAGCGAGGATCGTTTGAGGGCACAATTTATGAGTCCCCAACTTCCAGTTGTGCTTCTACTTTCATATCCAATTGGGAAATCAACTTTCAATCTTTTCCTGAGGAAGTGGGGTATGCAGTCCAAGCTTTTATTCTTATTATTCGAATATGTTCTTTCTTTCTTTTTTTTTTTTATTGCAAAAGTTTTACAGTTACATTTTCACCCCTTTTCCCCCCCCGCAACCCACCCCAAACTTCCCAGCCTCCCTAACCCACCCTAACCCTCCCCTCCCCCCAGACTTCCTCACAGTATACTCATGTCAAATAAAAGGAAAAACCCTCCTTTGTATATAAAACTTGAACCCCTCCCTCCCCCTTACAAATTTTCATCTTCATTACATTAACCTATTTCAATCTTAATATAACATTTTCAAATAAATTTTCATCCTAATTACCTTAAAAATATTTCTATCTTGATATAACATTTTCTAACAAATTTTCATCCTCAACCTTAAAATATTTCTATCTTAATATAACGTTTTCAAATAAAAGCTATTTGATACTTCCTAGTTTGATATTTATTCTGAACATAATCTATCCATTTCTTCCATTCCCATTCATAAGTCTCTTGAGAACAATCTTTTAAATATGCTGAAATCTTCGCCATCTCTGCAAAACTGGCCATCTTCAAAGTCCATTCCTCAATCGTAGGCAGCGCTTCATTTTTCCAATATTTACCTATCAACAATCTTGCTGCTGTTATCATGTACAATATCAATTTTGTTTCACCCAATGTAAAACCCTTAACTATACCCAATAAAAACAGTTGTGGAGAAAATTGAATTTTTTTCTTCAAAACATTCTGCATGACCCACCAAATTTTTATCCAAAAAGCCTTAACTTTCTTACAGGTCCACCAAACATGATAATATGTAGCGTCTAGACAATCACATCTCCAACATTTAGGCTGCACATTAGGGTACATACACGACAATTTTTTGGGGTCTAAATGCCATCTATAAAACATTTTATAGAAATTTTCCCTCAGATTCTGCGACTGTGTAAATTTAACATTCTGAACCCAGATTTTTTCCCATGTTTCTAACATCACTGGTTCCTCAAAATTTTGTGCCCACTTAATCATGCAGTCTTTAACTAATTCAGTTTCTGAATCCCTTTCTAACAAAACATTATAAAGTCTTTTAATATGCATTGGGCCTTTCTCTTTTATGTGTCTAACTAATTCTTCCTCATACATCATAATACCAGTTTTTTGGTCCTCTTTCCATCTCAATTGCAATTGATTATATTGTAACCAAGTTAGATTAATCCCTTCAGCCAACAATGTCTGTAATGTCTTCAGCTGCCATCTGCCCGCATCTGTAAAAAGAACCTCTTTGTATAAAAACCCCCCGAGTGACATTATATTTGTATTCCACAAAGTATGACCAAGATCCAGCCATAGCGGTATTTTATAATCCCAATTGTTTCGGTGCTTCTTCCAGACTCTCAACAATGAATCTCTAAGTATATGGCTTTTGAATACTTTATCCACTTTACTGTCATAAAATAAGTAAGCGTGCCATCCAAATTCCAAATCAAAACTTTCTACGTTTAGTATTCCAGTCTTTTTTCCTCCAAACCAATCACTTACTAAAGTCAAGGCTGTTGCATCATAATATAATTGTAGGTTTGGAAGTTTAAGACCTCCCCTTTCTGGAACGTCTTCCATGATTTTCATTTTTACTCTTGGTTTTTTCTCGTTCCAGACAAACTTGTTCACACCAGTTTGCCATACTTTTAATTGTTTATCATTTTTGAGCACCGGAATCATTTGAAACAAAAAAAGAAATCTTGGCAAAATGTTCATCTTAACTGCTGCTATTCTTCCCAGTAAAGACAGCTGCAGTTTTTTCCAAGTCTCCATATCTTTTTGCACCTCTCGCCACAACACCTCATAATTATTTTGAAACAATTTCATATTTGATTCTGCAACCTGGACTCCTAGATATTTTACCTTTGGTACAATCTCAAAATCTGCCCTCCTTTCTAGCTCCAGTTTACGATCTTGTGTCATATTTTTGACTACCATCTTAGTTTTTTTCTGATTCAATCTAAAACCTGAAACTTTACCATAGTCTTGTATAATGTCCTTCATCTGGATTATTGATTCCATTGGCTGTGTTAGGGTGACGACCAGATCATCTGCAAATGCCTTTATTCTGTAATCCTCTTGCCTTATCGTTATACCTTTCAAAGTATTAGAATCCCTTATTGTATTTAACAAGACTTCTAGTGTTAAAATAAACAACAATGGGGACAGCGGACATCCCTGTCTTGTTCCTTTTTCGATTTTAAACTCTGTTGTCAAACTTCCATTAATAATAATCTGTGCCTTTTGATCTTGATAAATTGCTGAGACCGCCTGTATAAATTGGTCCCCAAAGTCCATCCTTTTTAAAGTCTTTAGTAGAAAATTCCAGTCCACTTTATCAAAGGCCTTCTCTGCATCCAAAAAAACCAGCACTGCAGGGATCTGTTTATTCTTCTCAAGATATTCCAATAAATCTATTACATGCCTTACATTGTCATTCATATGCCTACCCTCAATAAATCCCGCTTGATCATCATGAATCACCTTTTGAATCACTGGCATCAGTCTGTTGGCTAATACTTTTGCATAAATTTTGTAATCCGTATTCAAAAGAGATATCGGTCTGTAGTTCTCTGGTTTTTTGGGACCTGCTTGTTCTTTTGGTATCAAAGAGATATAAGCTGTAGTCCATGATGGGGGTACTTTCCCCCCTTGTTGTATATTACAAAATAAATCTCTAAGTTGTTCCACCATTTCTGCCTGCAGAGTTTTATAATACACCGCAGTCAGACCATCCGTTCCAGGAGCTTTAGCTGTTTTTAATTGTTTTATTGCCGCTATTATCTCCTCCTCTGTTATAGGATAATTCATTCTTTCCTTTTGTTGCTCAGTAATTTTTGTAACTCTTTTGTTGTCTAAATATTTTTCTATAAGTCCATTCTGCACCTCCTCTCTGGCATATAGTTTAGTGTAATATTCAAAGAAGGCTTCTTTTATTAATTTCTGTTGAAAAACTTCTTTCCCTCCAATATCAATACTATCAATAGTCCGTATGCTCTGTTTCTTCCTTAATGTGTAAGCCAACCACCTGCCCGGTTTATTGGCGTTGCAGAATGTATTATGCTTCGCATATTGTAAATTTGTTGCGACTTGATCCGCTATAAGCATTTGGAATTGGTCTTTCAAAAGTTTTATAACACTAAGTATTCTTTCATCTGTTGGATTTTTAATAAGTAACTGTTCCTTGTTCTTTATTTCTGCTTCCAGTTCAAGTCTTTTCTTTTGTCGAATCAACCTATGTTTAGAGTTCATATATATAAGCACCCCTCTCATATAAGCTTTGCTTGCGTCCCACACAATTTCCATTGGGGTGCCTTTATTCAAATTCATTTCAAAAAACTCTTTCAAATACTTTTTAAGTTCTGTTATATTTTTTTCATATCTGAACAAGTTTTCATTTAATCTCCAAGAACGTCTCTCATTCTTGCATGTCTCAATTTCTATCCACACTGGGCTATGATCAGTCAAAGTTCTTGGCAGAATCTTTGTTCTTTTTGTGCTGACAAGTAAATCATCAGACAACAAAATAAAGTCAATCCTGGAAAAGGATCTATGTCTGTCAGAGAAGAAAGTATAATCCAGTTCTTTTGGGTTATGTATTCTCCAAATATCTTTTAATTCCAGGTCTTCTTTCATATCGAAAAAAGTCTGTGGTAATCTAATTCTTGACTTTGCCAAAGTCTTTTTGTCTAATTTAGAATCAATTACTCCATTCCAATCTCCCATAATTAAAATAGATCTGTAATCCCATTGAAGTATTTTAGCATGCAGCATTTTATAAAAATAGTCCTGTTGTTGATTAGGGGCATAAATTCCTATCAAAAGAATTTGATTATTAGCAGAAAGTAATTCTATTGCTACAAACCTGCCATCTTGATCAGCTTCTATAAGTTTAGCTGTAAATTTTTTATTTACGTAAATAACCACACCATTCTTTTTTTGGTTAGTTGAAGATATAAAATGTGTTCCTAATTTGGAATTTATCAAATAGTTTTGATCTTGAGCTGTGATATGCGTTTCTTGTAAGCAAATTATATCATTATTATATTGTTTTAAATATGCAAATACTTTCTTCCTTTTTTGTGTTACATTCAACCCATTCACGTTCCAAGATAAACATTTAATCATCATTATTCTCTTTCTGGAGCAAAGAGCAGAACCTTCGGATTTCATCCGAAATCTTCTGTCCTGCATTCCCCACGGCCCCAGCCTTTTCCTTTTCCTGCTGTAACTTTTCTTTAAGTTGCTTGGCTTTTGCTCGGGTTATACGCTGATCCTTGACTTCAGCCGCCCAAGCCGGCTCCAAAATTGGAGAAGGTTCCAGCAAAGGCTCATCCAGAAAACCTCCTTCAGCACCCTTCAACTCCTCTGATTCCTGCTTAGATTGCTGTTGCAATTCTTGAGGTTGCTTCTTATCACTCTCTTTAATCTCCAAGACTGTAGATGTTCGTGGGGATGGTGTTCTTTCTTTAAAAATTTCAGTATAAAATTGCTCCGCCTTCTCCACAGTATTCAAACGGTGTTTCTCTCCCTTATATCTCAAAATTATGCCAGTTGGGGCGTCCCAACGAAATGGGATTTGATTATTCTGCAGTTCTTTAACAAGAAAACCAAAATCTTTTCTAGATTTCAACATCTTAGGTGGAAGCTCCTTGTAAACTGTAATCTTGGAACCGCTCACTTGCACAGAAGTGAGAAAAGATTTTTGCAGAATATCATTTCTTATTGCTCTGTCTGTAAAATATATGACCACATCTCTAGGCAATTGTCTTTGTCTGGCCACCCACGAGTTGACTCTGTAGATTTTATCTATTTTACAAAGGACCATCTCAGGATCAATTTTTAAAATCACAGCTAAGGCTTCAGCACAGATCTGTCTCAGATCCTGTCTCTCCTCTTCTCTAATTCCTCGAAGCCGTATAGCAAATTCCATTGCCCGGAATTGCATCATGACAATCTCATTCTCAACTCTCTGCATCTTGTCATCAACATCAAAAAATTTATGATCATTATTTTTCATCTTAGCATTAACTTCTAATTTAAATTCATCCACTTTTGACTCAACTTTCATAATAAATCCTGCCAGGCCAGACGCCACATCTGTTATTTTTTTGGTCACCTTCTTTTGGTTCTGCTGCATTTCCTGCATAATTTCCTGTTGAGACTTTTGGATTTTTTCATCTATTTTATTTATTTTATCATCCATTTCTTGTTGAGCTTTTTGAAATTTATCATCCAGAATATTTGAAATGAATTCTTTTAACTCTCCCATATCCAGATCTTTTTTTTGGGCTTGTGACTGCGTGTCCTGTTTGCGTGTGGGGGACCCCCCCCTGTTTTGCCTTCCTGCTTCTTTGAAGCCATCCTGCCACGTAGGCTAGCTTTTCTAAAAAGGGAGGTTCCGCCTCTTCTGCTACCTCCACAGTGCCTTCTAAAAAAGTCCCCCAGATTTACTCAGGGCAAAGCTCTAATGCAGCAAAAACAGGTAAAAGGGAGAGATTTTCCTCTTGTTTCTGTTGCAGCCGGAGCAACTTTATAGCAACTTTTTAACTTTGTAGCAAGACGAAATGACTTCACCAATCCACACCCGCTGATTCGTTTGCTCTAATACTGAGCGCCATATTTTTTCAGTCACTTTCACTCATTCAGAAACTTTCACTTCCGTATAAAAAATCAGCAAAGGGCTAATACTTGCAGTTCAGAATTTCAGGGTTCGGGTGGATTCGGTGTTTAGTTGGATTATTTCCCTCGCTCTTTGAAGGTTTCCTGCAGTCGGCTTGTTCTGCGAAGGCAGAGACGTCCCACGCCGCCCGGAGTCTCAGCAGGTTGAAAGGGAGCCGCGCCGGTTTCCTCCCCAGAAACAGTTCCCTGGGGGGGTTGCAGGGGCTCTACCTGTACCCTGCTGCCTCTTCTTCATAAATCCTCAGGATTTTGAAGATTTCAAGCCGCTTCGCGATCGAGAAGCGGCTCTACGAGCGGCGGGGGTGGCGGTGCTAAAAGAAGGCACCGTCGCCACCGAAGACGAGGAAACCGGAAGTCCGAATATGTTCTTTCTATCAGCACTATCAACCTCTGAGGAAATAGACCTGCCAGAGAAAGAGGAGATGTTACAATATTTTGAGGATCAGACTCAATGATGAATTCAGAAGCAATTTCTTCAGTTAAAGAAGAGTTTATTCATAATATCCAGCTATTTATGTCTCTTTGATAGAGCAGGAGGGAGGGGGAAAAGTCTGAATGAACAGATTTGACCTACAAAGCAGAGAGATTAAGGCTATCAGGTTAAGGGATGATGTACACACAAACAAAACACCAGAATTCCTGTATAACAGATCTGTCATTCTTCTTTGTGCTCCATTATAAAATAGCGGAAAAAACAGGCAGAAATCTCACATTGAAAGCCTCATTACTCATGGAGGTGCACAATGAATGAATAGCTGGAACTCAGTCCTTGTCTCTGGCTAATCTATCCCCAGGATCATCATAAATGAAGGATTATTTGCTCTTTTTGATGCCCCATAAATAGCACAGGGGATTATTTCATTACTCTCTTTGTAGGTAGGTCAATAGCAGAAAGGAAACCCTCATATCATTTAGGTGGGAGGAATCATGTGCATGGTAGTTGCTCAAGAAATTCCTAGATAAAGTCTCTTGATTTCAGATGCAGCTCACTGTGAACCCTGCCCAGGAGACCAATATCCCAACAAGGACAAGGACCAATGCATTGCCAAGAAGATCCATTTCCTTGCCTATCAAGACACCCTGGGATACATTTTGGTTTTTCTTGTTCTTTTTCTCTCTGTGACAACATCTGCAGTCCTGGTGATTTTCTATAAACATCATGATACACCGATTGTCAAGGCGAACAACCGAGATCTCACTTACATTCTCCTGGTCTCCCTCTTGCTCTGCTTCCTCTGCTCCTTCCTTTTCATTGGTCAACCAGGGAAGATCACCTGTCTCATACAACAATCTGCCTTTGCCATTCTCTTTTCCCTGGCAGTTTCCTCTGTGTTGGCAAAAACTGTCATGGTGGTTCTGGCTTTCATGGCCACCAAGCCAGGGAACAGGACAAGGAAACTCTTAGGAAAACCACTGACCAACTCCATTGTCTTAGCCTGTCCTCTGGTCCAAGCCCTTCTTTGTGCCACCTGGTTGGTAACTTCTCCCCCATTTCCCAGCTCGGACTTTCACTCCTTGTTTGGAGAAATCAACTTGGAATGTAAGGAAGGCTCAGTTTTAATGTTTTACACTGTCCTTGCCTATCTAGCTGTTTTGGCCCTTGTCAGTTTCATGGTGGCATTTTTAGCTAGGAAATTGCCTGACAGCTTTAATGAAGCCAAGTTCATTACTTTTAGCATGCTGGTCTTTTGCAGTGTTTGGATCACTTTCCTCCCTACCTACCTGAGCACCAAAGGGAAGTCCATGGTGGCTGTGGAGATCTTCTCCATCTTGGCCTCTGGAGCTGCTGTCTTGGTCTGTATCTTTTTTCCCAAATGCTACATTATTCTCCTGAGGCCAGATCTAAATTGTAGAGAAAATATAGTAAGAAACAAGAATTTCTAACAAATGCAATGATCGGTCTCATATACGTTTTTCTTTGAGGTACGTTTAGAAAATGAAAAGATATTTCCAAAAAAAATGAGGACATGAAGAAAGAATTTCTCCATTAATGAATTCCTTATCAAGAGCTGCAACTGGTTAAAATTTACCTGTAATCAGCAACAATCACCAGATTTTTGTTTGTCATGTCTTCAGAATGTCCTCAGTGAGTTGCAGTGTCCTGCATGGATGACAGCTTGTTGTTAAAGATACGTTTATTATTTCAAGGATGAAATTTTCTTATTTTGTTCCTTATTTTATTTTGATCATTTTTAAGGTAGTATTTTAACGGATTGGGTTCAGTTTCAATGCTTTTAAACATATATGGTTCTTTCCTTAGATGTGTGAGACTTTATAGAATTCCTTACCACAATTCAATTATTTTTGAAATGGTAAGAGTTCAAATCCCCCACCCATCCAGATCTGCTGTACTTCCTCATCAATATCCAGCAGAATTTCCCTCGGATGTATGAGGAAAGTTATGTCATAAATATATGCAGTATGTTAATCATCTCTTGTGACATTTCAGCTCTTTGACTTCCTTGGTTAAACTATGCTGGTCTATGGGATCTGTGTGCATAGAAAGTCTGCACAGGAATAATTCAACCCATGTCCAGGATCACAATCAAATTTCCTTAATGAATATGTTTCCAGCAAGGTCATCCAGGGCATGAGATTCATCCCAGCTTCCTAAGTAAAGTCAGGAGGCATTTGCCAATCATCTAGTCCTGTGACATATGGTAAATTAAAAATGATAATAAGCACCTTGAATGGTGCCTTGGAGGAATGTGGGAGACACTGCAGCTCATGAAACAAACTAGAATTGTCCAATCTTGTGAGCACCACTTCATTTTGGACCAGCTGATTTTTGGAAGCAGCCACCAGCAACCCCATTCAATTGTGATCAATTGGAAAATGGTGATCACTTCTATAATTGCACAATGCAGCCATTTGACAAAGTGATCCATTCTACTTCCCTCATGCGGTCTATGCAACATTGCAGAAAGTGCCAGAGTTCCCATGTTAGGTGAAGTTTCAGGTGGGTGACAACATCCATGATTTTTGGTCTATGGCAGTGATTCACAGTGATTATTAAAGATGTATTCATTATTTCAAGGAGAACATTTTCTCATTTTATTCTTTTTAATTTAATTATTTTTAATAATATGGCTTCCAAAGCTGACAATAGTGTTTTAAAGAGTTGGCATCAGTGCTTTTAGGCCTGTATGGTTGTTTCCTTAGATGTCTGAGGCTTTATAGAGTTCTCTACCAGTATTCAGTTATTTTTAATAACATCTCCCTTTCCATAAAATGGCCTCTCATATCGGAAATAGAAACAATGGAGGAATGTGTGCTAACTGGCCCATAAAATAGCAAACTCAAATTCTCTGATTTTCAATAAGCTTTATCAAAATTTCTATGGCAATGTAACTGACAAAATTTTTTTATTAAGAGAATATTTCTCATTTGAAGATAGTAACAATAGAAGAGTGGCAACATAATTGATAGTTTGTTAATTATGAATATGTATGCTTACTTCATCTTTTCCTTATGCATATATCATTTTCTCCTTCTTTCTCAAATGTATAAATATGAGTGCATCCCTTGGTCTTCAAGAGTTCCTCCCACTATTCTCTGGAGAAAATTTATCCTGGGCACACTCTTAACAAGCAATTGAGACTTATTGATTTTTGGTCCTGCATTTGAAGCCTGAAGGCTTCAGCAGTTGTAATACTTACATAAACATGACAGATAGTGCCTGTTTAGCAACAATGCTGAAATAGTAATTTTGCAACCATCACATTGATGGGAATGGGACAATTGGCTGCCCCAGCCACCTCACCCCAGCCTCCCCATCCCAGTTAACCCACCAAGGCCACTCCTCCCCATCAGTCCCTCCCTGGTAGCTCCTCCCTATCACCCCCACCCCCCACAGCTTACTCTCCACAGCCACCCTCCCCCATTGCCTCACCCTGGGTTACTCACTGTAGTGCAAATTGCCCTGGGAGATTTGAGTTGAGACACTCAGTTGAGCCCTGAGTGTCTCAACTGTTCCCAGACCAAAACCATTCCTAGAAGGTCCTTCCCACTGCACCAACCTCCTCCTCCTCCTACACTGACTCTTGGAGTTGGTGGCAATTCCCCATTTTTTTCATCTCCTCCCACATGAGAATCACTCTCAGCAAAGAAGGATCGGGGCCAAGTGAGTTGTAAACAGTAAGAAGCTCAATGTCAGATCTGCCATAAAGGTTGGGAGGGGGGAGATAGGGAAGAGGGGAATGACAAGTAACAGAAGAGGCAACTAGAAACAATGACTGAACAATCCAAGGACAGAGGCATGGGAACAGAATGCAAAGGGCCACCAAACAAGTGGTGGGATTCAGCCAGTTCGCACCACTTCGGGAGAACCGGTTGTTAACTTTCTGAACAGTTTGGCAAACTGGCTGTTGGAAGAAATCATTAAGGCAGAGAACAGGTTGTTAAATTACTTGAATCCCACCACGGCACCAAACGGGCTCCAAACTTTAGAAACCAAAACAGCGCATTTTAACCTCATTGGACACTAACAAGATGACATATGGGGGAGGGCCTGGGAATAGGGAAAATTACATGGTTTATGCGGGACTCTTCAGATCTGGTTTTGCTTATGCTGTAACCAGTTGACTTTTAGTAAAAGTATATCCAACACTACAAATAGAGTCAAGGATTTTTCTTTCCTAAATGTCTAAGCTGGGACGGGCCTGACATTCTGTCCACCAGCAAGGCCAGCAAAGGCATTATGCAACCTTTAGTCCCAACTGGAGACCCATAAATGCTGCTTCCTAAATTAGAGGCTCTGTCACTCCAGGAGAGATTGAAAACTTTCTCCCCCCAGATAGTTGTACAAAGAGCACAGTCCTGCCCTGAATTGATAGGCTACAGCTTGCAGGCCCTTCTTTGCAAACTGGACACCCAGGAATTGATCAGCAAACTGAAGTGCTGGATTGGCTACTGCATGGTGGGAACAGAAGCTGTCTGGCCCACATGCTCACCCTTTGCATTGAACCAAAGTGGGGTAGCTCAAAGGGAGTCAAAAGGCAATCACCGTCACTCTTGCCACGGCCTGGGGTATCCAGTTTGCAAAGAGGGTGTGTGAACCATAGCAGCTAGGGAGGGGTGAATGCTATGGGTCAGCTGGGATGAGGAGGCTTGGATGAAGTGGCTGTAGCCAATTGTCCTAGACTACACATTGACAGTCTTCGCAGGTCTATAAAGCATAAAAACTGATGTTGTTCCATAAGTGTTGGGACAGATTCGCTTAGCAAGCACTTCTGGCATGATTTTGGTAGCAGGCACCAGTGGCCTCATTCAATTGTGGTCACTTGGAAAATAGTGGCCATTTCTGTAATTGCACCATGTGGCCGTGTGACAAAGTCATTTGTTCTGCTGCCCTCTTGCTGTTTGTTCAGCGTTGCACAAAAAACTCCAGAGCTCCCACAAAGGTGAAGTTTCAGGTGGGCCAAGTAGCTTTCCTATTCCAGGTAGTGGCCAAGGCCTCAGAAGGACCAGGAAGCAGAGCCTGGGGTATTTTGAGATACTTTGAAATTCGTTTATGCTGCCTCTGTCTGCAGGGAGGCCGGATCTATTTGACCAGTCCGCTCTTAGTGACTGATGGGGTTCCAAAGGGGTTCCAAAGGGAACTGAGAATCCTCAGTTCCCTTTGGAACCCCATCAGTCACTAAGAGCGGACTGGTCAAATAGATCCGGCCTCCCTGCAGACAGAGGCAGCATAAAAGAATCTCAAAGTAATCAGGCCATGATCTGGCCAGGATAAAGGGGACCAGGATAGCCCCTCCTCAGATCACATTGGAAGTGCTCTGTTTTGAGATGAACCAAAAATGATGGTGGCCATGTTGAAATGCCTCTCAGGCCTTCCCTGGGGGTGGCAAATGGACATCTCTCAAGACCATAAGTCTGGGGAACTCCACAGTCAACTGTGAAATGTCCTCCAGAGGCCTAGACACGGAGGTTGCTGTGCAGCAGGAAGGTTGGTACAGTAGTATTGATCACAACTGGTCCTGTGAATGAATCTTCAAGAAAAGAATTTCAGACCGGGCAATTTGGGGAGCAGCACCTCAAAAGACTAAAAGAGACAACTGGATGGCAATTGCTACCTTTAGGCTACAGCAACAGAAATTTGCAAGTCTTGCCAAAAAAATTGCAGTTAATATCCTGAGATTCTTCCTCAAATTCCATTTCTGCCTTGTGCCACTATTCCCAAGAAGCCCTCCTATTATCTAACCAAACTAGGGCACAAGCCAACATCCATCTTGTGTGCAGGGGTCACTTTCGTGTAGGTCAACTACACAACTTCCCCAGGACTCCATCTGCTCTGTGAATTACAAAAAGAGACACAAACATGTTTTCCATTCTGCTGCGTGAAGAGAAGCTGTTGCTAGGAGGATAGGACAATGGCTTTTCCTTGCAATTATCAGAAGAACAGTCATTCTTCATGTATTCCCTGTGGATTTCTAGACACAAAGAACTTCAAGGATAAAACTTGCTTTAAAAAATATTTCTGAGATCACCAGATTGTGGGGGGGGGGGCAGATATGTCACCTTAGCTTGCCTTGCAGAGTTCACTCCTGGGTTTGAAGAATACCACATGCCTTCTTTGCCTCTTTAATCACAGCCCAAACACAGGTAAGAGAAAACATTTATTTATTTATTTATTTATTTATTTATTTATTGGTTCGATTTATATGCCGCCCTTCTCCGGAGACTCAGGGCAACTTACAATGCGTTAAGCAATAGCCTTCATACTTTTGTATATACCTGCTTAGTAGGGCTTTCGCCCCCCCCAAGTGGTGTTCTTTTTTATACAAAGTCAGCTTATTGCCCCCACAAACTGGGTCCTCATTTTATCTACCTTCGAAAGGATGGAAGGCTGAGTCAACCTTGAGCCTAGTGAGATTTGAACTTGCAATAATTGCAGGCAGCTGGTGTTATCTTAACAGTGCTTTAGTCTGCTGCGCCACCAACATTGCTGCTATAAATTTGCCCTGGAGTGATCCAGGTGGCACAGGTGATGTCTGCTGAGATTTCAAGAGCTACCTGCAATTCAGTTTCTGCACAAAGCTTTATTTCTGATCTAAGAAGGAAGAAGACAAGAAAGACTCAGGCATGAAGAATAGAATCACAGGGCTGGGAGGGACTTCTGAGGTCTTCTAGTCCAACCCTCTGCTCAAGGCATGAGCCCTATACCATCCTAGTCCAATGGTTGTCCAGGCTATTTTGAAAAGCTCCAGTGACTGGGTGGGAGTCATGCTACTGCTGATGCTCTTCTGGCTCCTGGCTCCAACTTCTGCGAAAAGGCTGCGACCCATATGTGTTTTGACGGATTGTTTCAAGTCAAAGGAAAGCTCCTATAGGCCTGGTGATCTCATTATTGGTGGGAATTTGCCCCTGGGAACCATTGCAAAGTCTCCTGACCTAAACTTTTATACAGTTGATATTATTTTCAAGAATGTGTAAGTTTCAGCTGGAGAGGAAATGCAGATAAATCATTTCTTTGCTTTAAATTCTGGGACCGCTTTCAGAAATTCTTCTAGTATTTTGCACTATCCTAGTGTGGTGCACCTATTGTGCTTCTATCAATAAAGTACCAGGCTCTTAAAATAGGCTGGAATTCTCAATCTCTTCTCAAGGAGATCATAAAAAACAAACATGAAGAGGGTCACTACATTAGAAGCTGTGCTGGGCTAGTGAAGAAGTCAAATTATAATATTAATCTGGACAGTAACTTCTGATAGAAAATTCAAGTAAAAGCTCAATCCTCTTCCAGTGTTCAGGAGTTACAAAAATCCCTCTCAGTGTTGGAATCAGCATTTTTCATGAATATTGGCCTTCAGTAAATCTATGAGGTGGCCCCCACTGTAGTCCTATTCTCAGCAATCTTTACCACACCTGAAGAAGCTGCTCCAAGAGAGACCTTAAATAGTAACGGTGAAAGGGGAGCAGTTTGCCAGACCAATTCTTGAATACAGCTCATCTGTCTGGAACCTGCACTGCATATTGGACATTAATACAATTGAGCATGTCCAGAAATATTTCACAAGAAGAGTCCTCCACTCTGCTTGCAACAAAATACCTGATGCCACCAGATTTGAAATGTTGGGTTTAGACAACTTAGAACTTCGCTGTCTTCGGTCTGACCTAAGCATAGTACATAAAATCATTTGCTACAATGTCCTACCTGTTAATGAATACTTCAGCTTCAACCAAAACAATACAAGAGCACACAATAGATACAAACTCATGGTAAACTGATCCAAACTAGACTGCAGAAAATACGACTTCAGTAACAGAATGCGCCTGGAATGCACTACCTGACTCTGGTTTCTTCCCTAAATCCCCAAAACTTTAACCTTAGACTGTCCACTGTAGACCTCACCCCATTCCTAAGAGGTCTGTAAGGGGCGTGCATAAGCGCACCAGCGTGCCTACAATCCCTGTCCTACTGTTATCTTTTATTTGTATCCTTTTCATGTATTTATAATTATGTTTACACTTGTATCGGTCATAAATACATGCTTGATGAAAATAAAAAATAAAACAAACAAACAAACAAACAAATAAATTGGAAAAGATTACAGCCACTGCAGCAAAATGAATATGGCAGGGATGATAGAGAGTATAAAACAATCCATGATAACTATGGAAAGGCTTCTCTCCTTTCTCATAAACAAATCCAAGTTTAGCCAAGGAAAATCCTTTGAAAAAACTCAAACCCAATGAAATTTGGGAGTTTCTGCCCCCAAAAGTTCCTTCAAACAGTGAAGAAAATTCTACAGCCATGCACAAGATTTTCTGTAATGTTCTCCAATGTTTATCTCACTACAGATTCATCACCAGTTACTACCAGCAGTTCCTTGCATTGATATTTGCTGTCTCCGAGGTCAATAAGGATTTTCTTCTGCTCCCCAACATCACCCTCGGCTTCCACATCTATGGCCATTTCCAGAGAGAGATATTTATTTCCTTAAACAGCCTCTCCATGCTCTCCTCACGAGACCAAGTGAAGGTTCCAGGTTACAAATGTGAAAATCCAGACACTCTGCTGTCTGTTATTGGTGGTCTCAGTGCCAAAACCTCAAGGCTGATGGCCTCCATCTTCAGCATCTTTAGGGTCCCACAGGTAAGAGAGCTCTCTTGGATGCATTATGGAGTAGACAAAGACCAAAAGCACAGACAGAAGCCAAAGATGAAACTAAAGGTAGGTTTTTGAGGGGTGGACATATAATGAGCTTGTGACTCTTTGTTTATTCCTCATTAAAGGGTAACCATCATTTTAGTGCCATTTCTTTATGAAGTTGTTGGTTTCTTCTCTTGTCTTATGACGTACCAAAAGCAATAAAAATGGCTAAGAAGGGAAGAAGATGAAGTTTGCCAGTCAAAGTGAGTCAGCCTGATTGGAGGGCCATCAATCACACAGTGGTCAGTACTAAAGTCAGCATAAAACTTTTATTTTGTCTTTGAAAAAAGAATCTCTTTTTCTCCAGCTCGGTGTTGGCTTTGAGTTCTCTCAGGGAGAGAAAAGAGTTTATCCTTCCTTCTTCCGGATTAATCCCAAGGAATCTCCTCAGTATGTGGGTTTAGTGCAGCTGCTCCTGCATTTCCAGTGGAACTGGGTTGGGCTTTTGGCCACTGAAGATGACAGGGGAGAAGATTTCGTCTCAACTCTGATGCCAATGCTCCAGGAGAAGGAGATCTGCCTGGCCTTCACTGAAAGGTTGAAATTGGCTGATGTTCAAATCACTGTGAAAAAGTTTATTCTCAATTTCCTTACCTGGTCTAAAACAAAAGTGTTCATTCTGTTTGCAGACTTAACTCTTGCTGGCATTTTAGTAGGGGTGGTATATTCTTTTGAAAAAGTCAGAAAAGTATCATTTAGGATAGTTTTTATCTTCACTTCCCATTGGAAACTTGGGGTGGAAGAATTTGAAGAAACATTGCAATATATAAAGCCTTTCCATGGGGTCCTGCATTTTAGGGACCACTCCAGGGATGTCTCTGAATTCAGCTACTTCCTCCTGTCTTTAGACCCCTTGAACCCCCAAGGAGACGTCTTTCTCCCTCAATGGTGGGAAATAGTCTTTGGCTGCAAGATCCATAAATCAGGAAAAATCCCTCCAAAGGGAAAAAAACAATGTACTGGAAAGGAGAATGTGCAGAATCTGCCCAATTACACTTTTGAAAAAAGAATGACAGGAGAAAGTTACAATATCTACAATGCTGTTTATGCTCTGGCACATGCTTTACATGCAATGTATGGATCCAGAGTTCAACCGACCATGATGAGGCTTGGAAAGAGGATCTCAGATGTCCAGTCATGGCAGGTAATTTCTGTGGCTTTTCACTCAGTCCACAGACACTTAGATTGGAAGCTCCTCATACAAATTTCTTCAGTTCCTGATTAAATGTCTTCATACTCCCATACCAATTCACCTGAGACCCTGCCCCCCCTTTTTTAGTTTAGCATTTGTTGTGCTACTCAACTTGCTGGGTGAAAACAGCTTCTGATTAATAATGGATGGAAACTAACCAAGGAGAGAAGCAACCTAGAACTTAGGAGAAATTTCACAAGGAACAGTTTATCTTTAGAAGTTTGAGTGCTCCATTGCTGGAGTCATTTAAGAAGAGACAGGATAGCCTCTTGTCTAAAATTGTAGAAGGTCTGTTGCTTGAGTAGGGGGTTGGACTAGAAGACCTCCAATGTCCCTCCGAATACTCCTATTCTGTTTCTATGACAACCACAGCACAGAGCAAGATTCAACATGGTCCTAATGGGTTCCTGGTCTGAAATTCATCAGAATTTCCTGCATGAAAGGCTAAAACATTGGACCTCTCTGAATAGTGAAGTGACCAACCAGGTCAGATGCTTCCTTCCACATGGCCCCACTTGGTCAGACCTGGTTCCTGCGTTCTGCTGCCTTTAAGAATGAGCTAGAAAAAATCAGTGGAATGTTCCGTGGTACTGATCAAAATTATTTATTCATTTCAAACATTATCAGTTAAGAAGACCTTGGGTCAAAGGAACTATTTGAAAGTGCATGTAGCCAAGAATCACAAGAGGAAAATCCTAAAATTAAATTTAGATTTTAGAACTAAAATTCTTGTGTTTTGATCAAATTGGAGTTGGAAACCATGCCCAGTGATAAAGAGAAAACATTTAGTTTCAGAGTTAAATACACCTGATTCCTCAGATTGCCACCAAGAGATGGAACTAGCTTCTCAAATATAAACCCATCTTCTCAAGATGCACTTTATGTGATGATAGAATCCATGATGTCTCATTTGTTGTTGTATCCCAAATACTCTAATTTCTGAAGGTCTCCTTTCTTTCAGATTCTTCCCTATTTGAGCAATGTGGAGTTCAACAACAGTGCTGGAGATGAAGTCTCCTTCTTAGAAGGTGGATTGGGATCTGCTCGTTATGATCTTCTCAATTGGGTTCTCTTTCCCAATCGATCTTTTATTCCCATAAAAGTTGGGCAAGTAAATTCTGAGGCTCCCCCAGGTCAGGATTTCACCATTAACTCTGATGGAATCATCTGGGCCACAAAGGTGAGCTGCAAGGAAATGTTGTAAATTTAGGGAAAGATCCATTCTCTTTCTGGGATGCAGAACATCTTCCTAACTTGAAAAATAATCAGTTGAGTCAGAAATTATGGCAGTCATTTGGTGAAAAATCTGCTTTGCATGTAACATATTTGAGGTCTGATTTGTGTCATTCCATAAAAAGTTAGGCTTGGGAATAACTTCTGCTTGAAACACAGGATACAATTATAGCAAGCAACAATGATTTCCATGGACCATTGATGCTCAGTTGTATCCTCGTGGTTCTTTCTGTTAGAAATGCTGTGGTTCAGTCACAAACCTTCCTCTGCAAGATGATACCCACTCTCCAGCATCTATAGATGTCTCAGGAATGCCAGTGGCCTGAATCCTTCAGGAGCTGTTCCATATTTCTGATAGATGGTAGCAATGGATTTATTTAGAAGAGAATCTGAATACAGAAGTAGAAATAAGGAAGGGGAATAGGAATGGGGAAAAGAATGAAAGAAGCAAGTTCATTGCTTAAGTAATTTCAAGTATTTCTCTTTTAGACCATCCCCATTGCCAGGTGTGGCATGAAGAGATGCCAGGCAGGAGAGAGGAGAAGAATTCCAGAGGGAAAGCACGTTTGCTGCTACCAATGTGACCCTTGTCCAGAAGGGACCATTTCTAATCAGACAGGTAGACCATACTTCAAATGTAAATCTTCCAGGATCAAGGAAGTCATTCATTAAATCATATTTTTTTTGTCATTGTGATCATTTTTGATATGATTGACATGCACTCATACTTTTCAGGAGAACCTTTCAGTTTAAAGATGTAAACTGCCTTGGCCACATAGGCCACCATTCCCAATCCTTAGCAAGGATAGTTTGAGGGCACAATTTATGAGTCCCCAACATCCACTTCCATTTGCATCCCAAAGGGAGTGATGAAAGAACCCACTGTGCAATTTATGGGACATCACAAAGAGCAAATCATCCTTCATTTATGATGATCCTGGGGATAGATTAACCAGAGACAAGGATTGAATTCCAGCTATCCATTCACTGTGCCCTTCCATGAGTATTGTGGCTTTCAGTCTGATATTGCTGCCTGCTTTTTTCCATCTGCTGCCTGTTTTCAATTTATAATGGAACACACAGGAGATTGATAGATCTTTTATTCAGGAATGTTGCTGTTTTATTTGTGTGTATATCTCTGCCTTAACCTCTCTGTTTTGTACTTCAAATCCATTCATTCAGACATTTTTTGCTCCCTCCTGCTCTGCCAAAGAGACATAGATAGATGGATCTCCTCTTTCCCTGGCAGGTCTATTTCCTCAGAGGTTGATAGTGCTGTCGGAAGGAGCATATTCTGAAAAATAAAAATTAAAGCTTCGACTGCACACCCCACTTTCTCAGGAAAGAGTGGAAGTTGGTTTTTGCAATTGGATGTTAGAGTTGGAGTCTAAATGCATGTTGTGGATTCATACATTCTGCCCAAAATCTATCCTGCATGGAATTGTTGAGGATCAGAAAGGAGGACATCTCTGAGGGAGGGATAATGTGCATGGTAGATGCCCCTGAAATTCTTAAACAAAGACTCTTGATTTCAGATGCAGCTCACTGTGAACCCTGCCCAGAAGACCAATATCCCAACAAGGACCAGGACCAATGCATTGCCAAGAAGATCCACTTTCTTGCATATGGAGACACTCTGGGATACACCTTAGTTTTTCTTGCTCTTTTTTTCTCAGTGATGACATCTGCAGTCCTGTTAATTTTCTATAAACATCATGACACACCAATCGTCAAGGCCAACAACCGAGATCTCACTTACATTCTCTTGGCCTCTCTCCTGCTCTGCTTCCTCTGCTCCTTCCTTTTCATTGGTCGACCAGGGAAGATCACCTGTCTCTTCCAACAATCTGCCTTTGCCATTCTCTTTTCCTTGGCAGTTTCCTCTGTGTTGGCAAAAACTGTCATGGTGGTTCTGGCCTTCATGGCCACCAAGCCAGGGAACAGGACAAGGAAACTCTTAGGAAAACCACTGACCAACTCCATTGTCATAGCCTGTCCCCTGATCCAAGCAGTCCTTTGTGCTACCTGGCTGATAACCTCTCCTCCATTTCCCAACATGGACTTCCACTCCTTGTTTGGAGAGACCATCTTGGAATGTAAGGAAGGCTCAGCTTCAATGTTTTACACTGTCCTTGCCTATCTAGCTGTTTTGGCCCTTGTCAGTTTCACAGTGGCATTTCTAGCTAGAAAATTGCCTGACAGCTTTAATGAAGCCAAGTTCATTACTTTTAGCATGCTGGTCTTTTGCAGTGTTTGGATTACATTCCTCCCCACCTATCTGAGCACCAAAGGGAAGTCCATGGTGGCTGTGGAGATCTTCTCCATTTTGGCCTCTGGAGCTGCTCTCTTGGCTTGTATCTTTTTCCCCAAATGCTACATTATTCTACTGAGGTCCGATCTGAACTGTAGAGAAAATATAGTAAGAAACAAGAATATCTAACTATTTCAACAGCTGGCCTCATTTATATTTGTCTTTGATGCATTTTTAGAATGTGATAAGATTTCAGAATAAATGATGATATGAAGGAGAATTTTGTCCGTACAAGAATTGCTTATCAATTGCTGCAACTGGTTATAATAAACTGTTTTCAGTCACAATCACCCAGCCATTTTTTTATCATTCCTTCAAAGCATCCTTGTGTTGTTCTGTGCCCTGTGTGGATGAAAAGCTAGTTTTTAAAAATGTGTTTATTATTTCAAGGAGGAAATTTTCTTATTTTTACCTTTTTA
Organism: Arizona elegans; assembly: GCA_022577455.1. Classification (NCBI taxonomy): domain Eukaryota; kingdom Metazoa; phylum Chordata; class Lepidosauria; order Squamata; family Colubridae; genus Arizona; species Arizona elegans. The sequence goes on along the minus strand of JAKOOJ010000015.1, from coordinate 19,582,957 downwards.
ATTTAGTTGTTTTTTAATATAGTGTTTTAAATGGTTTGGTACAGAATCAGGTTTTTTTAAGCATATATGGATCTTTGTGTGTGTGTGTGTATTAATTTTCAATATATAATTTTTATGTTTTATTAAAATACAAAGAAGAGAAGAAAAAAATAGGAAATTAAGGGAAGGAAAGGGAGCGGGGAAAAGGGGGTGTGAGATACAAGGGGAAAGAGAAAAAAGAGAGAGAAGGGGCATTGACTTCCAACACTTTTAGCACAGTACAAGATAAACACACTCCAACCTCAACTTTTTGCTTTTATACATTAAAATATAACTAGCTATTCCTATAACGTCAAATCTTTCTAATCAAGAAAACCAAAGTCAAAGTTTCATTTTTTTCTTCACAAGCACAAATTCCAGAAATGATATCCGAATAAAAACTTATTTTCTTCTTTGAATAAAATAATCAATTTAACCATTTCTCCTTTATTTTTCTTGCTATGGTAATAAAAAGCCCCCCCCCACCCTTTTTTCAGTAAGGTCAAATAATTTGAAAGAATATAATGAATTTTGTAAATAAAAATGGTGAACTGTTCACAAAGATTACTAGGTGTAAGCAGTATTAAGTCATTTTTGAGAAGATCTCTCTTTCTTTCAAATGGCATGTCATGTGAGAGAAATAAACATAGAAGGTGTGTGTGCTATTTGACCCATAAAATAGCAAACTTAAATTCTCTAGTTTTCAATAAGCTTTAACAAAATGCCTGTGGCAATGGAAAATAATGTAACTGATACGGTCTTTGATTAAGGGAATGTTTCTTTTTGACGACAGTAACAGTAGATTAGTGGGGAAATAACTCATCAACTGTTAGTTATGGATATGTATGATTATATCCTCTATTTCTTATGCATAAACCATTTTCTCCTCCTTTCTCAAATGTACAAATATGAGTGCATCCTTTGGTCTTCAAGAGTTCCTCCCACTATTCTCTGGAGAGAATTTATTCAGGGTGCACTGTTAACAAATAAATCTGCTGTGAGACTTGATTATTGGTTTTTCATTCTGCATTTGAATCACTGTGGTTTTGGGCGGATTAAGGATTAAGGAGTTGTAACAGCCATATAAACATTACAGACAGTCCTTTTTTAGCAACAATGTTGAAATAATAATAAATTTGCAATACATCACATTGATGGGAATGGGACAATTGGCTGCAATTGCCTCCCACTGGTCACCCCACCTCACACACACCCCATCCCAACCACCACAACCACTCTTCTCTGGCAGCCCCTGTCAGGGCATCAATTAATCCCATGTTTGGCTCTGGGAAAAATCACCCTGGTTTAGAGGAGATGGATCGTGGCTTATTCCAAGTTGCAATATTCTGATAAAGAAAAACGTGAAGGAAAGTTTCTAATAAAACTCATTTATTTGTTATAAAGAAAATAAAACACCTCACTAACTAAGAAAAATAAATTGTTACATTTTGGCAAGCGAGATCTCCTGCCGGTCCAGCCGGACCTCTGGCAAGAGAACAAAGGAAAAAGATGTGTGAAGCAAGTGAAGGAATGCGGACATGCGTAGTAAAGTACTGATAAGGAACTTGGCAAACTACAGTAAGTCTATTAGTCCAAAAATAGTGAAGCTCAGCTGGGAAATAAAAAAACGCTGTGACATTCCCCTTCTTTTCCCAGTTGAGCGAATATCAGTACATCATCAAACAAGGCACATCTTCTTACGCAGATACTCGTGTTGAGCTGCTGGAAGTGGTTTGTTGAGAATATCAGCAATTTGATCATGTGTAGATACATATTGCATTTTAACAAAACCTTTTTTCACTAAATGTTTTATATTTTGATAACGAATGTCAATGTGTCTGGACCTAGAACCTGTGAAATGAGATTCAGAAATATAAACCACCGATTCATTGTCTTCCATCACGGTGATCGGTCGGATCGGGTGTGTCCAGATATCTGTGACTAAAGCATCAAACCATGTTAGAGAATTACATGCATCTGAAACACAAGCATATTCAGCTTCAGTAGATGAACAAGAAACAAAATTCTGTTTACGTACTTGCCAATAAACAGGACATCCATTTAAGAACATCATATAACCTGAAGTACTTTTACGTGATTTCTTATCACTTGCCCAATCAGAATCTGCATAACAACATAATTCTGCATAATCAGTATGTGTTGGTTCTAACAATAACTTCAAATGTTTGGTGTATTTTAGGTATCTCAATAATTTCTTAATACATGTCCAATGAAACTGTTTTGCCTTACCTACGTGTCGTGATAAGAGATTAACACTAAGTGCAATGTCGGGTCTGGTCCAACTACTAATGTATAACAGTGACCCAATGACTGAACGATAAAGAGTTTGATCCTCGAACTCAGGACTTTCTTCTTGTGTCAAGTTGTGAAAATCTGTTTGCATGGGTGTCTTTGTTGTGTTAGCATCTTTCATGTTGCAATGATGCAAAATTTGTTCAATTTTATCTTCTTGTGAAAGACTAAACCCCTTCTGTGTTTTTTCAATCTGAACACCTAAATAAGTGCTAATGTGACCTAATGATTTCAATGTGAAGTATCTCTGCAAAGCTTTGGCAAAAATTTCACTCATTTGCTTATTTGGACCAATATAAACAATATCATCAACATAAACAAGAACTATCTCATATGCATTGTTAGATCTTTTTGTGAACACGCACTCATCAGTTTCGGACTTAATAAAGCCCATTGAATTTAGTTTGTCAGTAAGACATAAGTACCACATTAAACCAGATTGTTTCAGACCATAAAGACTTTTATTTAGGAACCAGGTATCCCCTTCTTGCTGTCGGAATCCTGGAGGACTTCTCACGTAGATCTCTTCATCTAGGTCTGCATGTAGATAAGCCGTGTCAACATCAAACTGGAAAACTTCTAAACCAAGGATAGTTGCAGTTGCTAAAGCAATTTTTACACACTCAGTTCTGACTGTCGGTGAGTAGGTATTTGTGTAGTCCTCAGGATAACGTTGAGCGAAACCCTGAGCTACAAGTCTGGCTTGTGACTCACCATTTGGTTTCTTTTTGATTCTGTAGACCCATTGAGTGCCAATGACCTTTTTGTTTGCTGGAGGTTTTGCAGGTGTAAATACTTTAAGTTTCTTTAGACTGTCCATTTCAACCTGCATTGCTTCATACCATTTGTCTTGCTCTGAATCAGGGAGCTGCTTGATTTGTGTGAAATTATCAGGTGGAAGTGTAATATTGCAAATCAAAGGCAAGGGTGCTTTTGTCAGTTGCCAAGAATATCGTTGTGGAGGGATTCCTTTTGTGGCCCTCTTGGAACGTCTCGGGACAACTGTCCAGTCTTCTTCTGCTTCGTCCTCGTCCTCACTTTCGTCGCTAGCGTCAGCATCCGCGGCTTGCGAAGACGGAACATCGGGTTGAGAAGAATCAGTGGAATCTTGATCATCAATCTGCGTAGCATCAGCAGTATCATCTCTGGGAAAATAAACTCCAGGATCATTGGAATGAATCCTGGACCAGTCAATATCTTCCTCAAAATTAGCAGATTGGGAAATCACAATTGCATGTTTAGAGTCAATAAATTTGCTCCATTTTGAGTTATCATCAATACCCATAAATCTCAGTCTCTTTGCTGCTGGACTTCCTTTTCTTCTTTGAGCTAAGGGAATGTTCACCATAGCATGTGAACCAAAAATATGGATGTTTTTAAGATCGGGCTTGTAGCCATACAACATGAAGAAAGGAGTCTGATTTGTTACACTGCTCCAAGTACGGTTTACAATGTAATTTGCATACTTGATAGCTTCACCCCAGTATATCATATCAAGGTTGGCGTCTTCTAGGAGACAACACATCATGGTTTGCAGTACCTCTCCATTGTGAGCTGATGTGTCAGGGGCTGACGTCTGATGAATAATTCTATTCTTACGCATCCAGTCCTGGAAACGCTGAGACATGAATTCGGCACCACGATCACTCTGGATTCTGGCGATGCGAACTTGATGTTGGGTAGAAACAAGGGTTGCAAAGTCTTTAAAGATCTGAAAAGTCTCTGATTTTTCTTTCATAGGATATACATATCCATATCTAGAGTAATTATCAACAATTGTTAGGAAATATTTTCTACCACCAAATGATGGCGGGAATGGACCAACTATGTCAATGTGAACCAAATCAAAAATGCGTGTTGACAGGCGTGTAGCGCGTTTGGGAATGGCTGCTGCTTTGGATTTGGCCTTTTTGCATACAGCACAATCCAAAAACACCTTACACCCCTTTAGATCCAAACCTTTTGCGAACTCCGGCATCTTCCTAAGAACACGGAAACTGGCATGCCCCAATCTTCTATGCCATTTGTGGATACACCTGGAATGCAAAGGTTTACCTGTTAGTGAATTCTCAACATTAACATTTTTATGCGGAACCTCAGGCTTGCTCTGAGCAACCTGTTTACCAATTCTATTTTTGTTGGCTTTAGGAGCCTTAGGAATAGCAACAGGATCTCTCACTGGAGCAACAGGATCTCTCACTGGAGCATCTCTCTCTGGGCCTGTGCCTTCCCTTTTTGGAGTTTGCATACTTGCCTGTGTTTGTGTTTTAGGCTTTGGCTTTAAGTAATAAACACCACCAATTAATATGGTTTCAGCAACAATATCTCCATCTTTAACTATGTAACTTGCTTTTTCAAGGTGGTGAACTTGGAACTTTAACATTCTAGACAAGTGACACTGACTAAGCAAATTACTGGTTGCTGTTGGTATGTAATAAACATCAGGAATGAATGCATCGAGCTCTTCAACATAAACAGTTCCTTTTCCTTTGACCTGACAAGGATGATTGGAAAAAGAATAAAGTTCACGTAGTTCAGGTTCAGGTTCGTGCATCTCTGTGAAAAGTTCCTTTCTGTAGGTAACATGCAATGCTGCACCACTGTCCAAAGTCCACAGGAGTCGTCTGTCGTACTCTGGTTGAGGTTGTGGATCATTGGTTAAAGCCAATGTGGCGAGTGGAGTTTGTGGATCACGCCGGAGACCACGACGACCTTGTCTTCCGCCTCTGCCTCTGCCTCTGGAATCTGTTCCTCTGGGCTGGTATGTGACGGGAGCTGGAACTCGTTGGCGACAATCCCGGGTGGCATGTCCCACACGGTTGCAGATGTTGCATCTTGACATCCTTGGAGTGTAGATCCTTCCTCGGAAGGGGCGCCTAGCTGGAGCTCTTGATGCGGGTGGTCCTCTCAAATGTGGCGTGGCCAACATGAATGCCTCTTCTTCAATTAAAAGTCTACAGACATTGTCCACTGTGCGTTGAGCAATTGGGACTTGGTTAATTTTTGTAACAGCATCTTTCCATTCATAATTCAAAGAGTTAATAATGATGCTGATCATTTGAATATCTTCAATGTTATGGCCTCTTTCTCTCAATTCTGTTCTCAGACCTTTCAGTTTGGTCAAATGTCCTCCAATTTGTTCACCGGGTTTCAATCTCGAACCGTGGAGTTCAGACATGAGTAAACATGAAGATTCAATTGAGACAGGCCTGTAGCAATTTTCCAATTCAGCCCAAATTTGTCGGGCTGTTGTATTTGGTGGAAAAGTGACCTGCAGTTCAGTATCCATGGACATCAATAATGTCGTGCGAGCCCTTATCTCTAAATCTCGTATTGCAAAATCCCAAGGTTGTGCAGGAGGGTTAAACACCATACAGTGCGTGCCTTCTCTAAGAAGCAATAGTGTAATCTCACTGACCCAGGCTTTGTAATTGTGTCCTGACATTTTTAGTTTTGACTCACCAGTTAGTGGAGAGACAGAAAATGCCTGGTAAGGAGCCTGCACTTGGTATGCTGGTTGTGCTGGCAGAAATGCCTGTGGTATTTGCTGTGCCTGTTGTGGACCTAAAAATGGTCTTGGTTGTGCCATTGGAGGTGGGCCAGGAGGTGGCCCTATTTGTACTTGTGGCTGGGGCACATTTGCAGGCATTTGTGGCTGCTGTGGCTGATGCACTGTAATCTGCTGTATTCCAGTTGCCATTTGTGCTTGAGCTGCAATATTGGCATGACCTGCTGGAGATGCAGTCATTTGTCTTTGCTTCATAAAGCGTGCCTGTGTTCCATCTAAAAAGGCACCATCACCACCAGGGGGTGTTGGAGTTTGAGCCCGTGGAGACACTTGTGGCATTTCAGCTTCCTGTAGTAAATTACCTTTGCCAGCAGATGGTGCTGCACCTTTAGCTTCGGGCAGCTTTTCACTTACAAGGAATGATTGCGTGGCAGGTTTATATGTAACTTGATCAGGGAGACTTTCATGTGACGTATGCAGGGCCCTCTGTCTTAATTGGCCTGACACAAAATCCACCAGGGGGAGTGTCTTTGGCTCTGAGGAAGAAGACAATATGGCGCTGTTTGAAAATCTTAAGTTATCTCCCTTATCTTGCTCAAGCATAGATATAGCCATTTTTGCCTGGGATAGCTGCTGTTCATAGAGTTTTATACGGTCACGATAGGCTTTCATAGCCAGCTCATCCAGGGTGAGCTTAGAGCTTCGAGGAGAATAATGAATTGTTTCTCTCTCTGCGTGGGAGGAATTTTGCTCAGCAGTTTGCTTTAGCCTTGCACCGAGCGTTACAAATTCAGAAGGTTCTGGGGAGACAGGTTGAAAGCTGGCATAATTAGAAGGGGGAGTTACTGACCTCGGTCGTAGTGCTTCTCCTTCAAAAACAGCTTCTGTCTTATCTGTCTCCATTTCTGTTCCCACGGCTTTTTCTTGTTCCAGGCGTGTGGCTGTAGTAAGGGGCTGGAAATCTGGAAATCTCCTGTCTGCCACCTCTTCGTTGGAAAGATCAATCAAATCATTTACGAAGAGTGGTCTTGGTTTCACTTTGCCTTTTTTTCTTCTGTTTCGGCATCTTAGCAATATAATTAGCGTACCTCAGTAGCTAAAAACTAATTGCCTATGCGCTCTTATCAGAAATAACAAAACAAGGAAAAAAGCCATAAATCAACCATCCTCTGCTACCAGATGTCAGGGCATCAATTAATCCCATGTTTGGCTCTGGGAAAAATCACCCTAGTTTAGAGGAGATGGATCGTGGCTTATTCCAAGTTGCAATATTCTGATAAAGAAAAACGCGAAGGAAAGTTTCTAATAAAACTCATTTATTTGTTATAAAGAAAATAAAACACCTCACTAACTAAGAAAAATAAATTGTTACATTTTGGCAAGCGAGATCTCCTGCCGGTCCAGCCGGACCTCTGGCAAGAGAACAAAGGAAAAAGATGTGTGAAGAAAGTGAAGGAATGCGGACATGCGTAGTAAAGTACTGATAAGGAACTTGGCAAACTACAGTAAGTCTATTAGTCCAAAAATAGTGAAGCTCAGCTGGGAAATAAAAAAACGCTGTGACAGCCCCTCCCCATCAGCCTCAGACATCTAAGGAAACATCCATATATGCTTAAAAAGACTGAAACAGAACCAAACTCTTTAAAACACTATATTAAGAAATCAGTTATTTATTATAACTTTACAATACATCACATGGATAGGAATGGAACAATTGGCCGCAGTCACCTCTTCCTGGTCACCCCACCTTGCCTGTCCCAACCCACCCACCCACCAAAACCACCCTTCTCTGGCAGCCTCTCCCCATCATCCCTTCCCCGGTTGCTTTGCCCTAGGCATTTTGCCACAGTACAATTTGACCTGGCAGATTTGTTGCATGGAACAATTAACTGAATGTGTCTCGACCGTTCCCAGTCCCCCACAAACTGGGTCCTCATTTTACCTACCTCGAAAGGATGGAAGGCTAAGTCAACCTTGAGCCTGGTGAGATTTGAACTTGCAGTAATTGCAGGCAGCTGATGTTACTTAACAATGCTTTAATCTGCTGTGCCACCAAGGCTTTGGACTCTTAAAGTCCAAAGGTGATAAATATTCAGATAGAGGAGTCACCCACCCACCCACAACCACTCCATCCTATCAAGGTTCAGTTGAAGGCTGTTGTTCCCCATCCAGATTCCCAAAATGTTCAGGCAGCATGAAGCAACATCCATAGAATCTGTTAGTTCACTTGGGACACAGATGTACAACAGGGTATCATCTGCATACAGATATATCTCATTCTACGGTAACATGTAGATTGTGAACAGGAATAGTGAGAGCACCAAGTCCTGTTTCACCCCAGAAACCAGGGCCTGCCTGGTGGACCTCTCATTCTCCCTCAACATCAAATGCAACTGGCTATGGAGGGAGGAGATGAACCAGCACAAAATTCTACTCCACTCCCTTAAATCTTGGAACCAAGAGGCCACCTCAGGCAGATTCAGCACAGGGAGAATGAGCAGCTCCTGCGCCTCACAAGCTCCAGGCAGGGCGCAATAGCTTCCCGGAAGATCTGGCTCTGCCCGGTTAGGAAACTACCCAGGAATAACATCTGATTCGGACCTAAAACGTCTTCAAGCCCAGCGCAGAAGAATCAGAATAAAATGTATTCTGTGTATCAGTTACTCTGTGAAACCTGTGGCAGATTCCCCTGGATGGCCTGGATTCCCCGCGTGTGAAAATGGGGGCCCAGAAGTCCCAAAGAGAAAGAGAAAGACCGAATCTTGCTCCGCAGGGAGCCTTGAAGGACAGGCAAGGAAGCTCAGCCCCGGGTGCAAGAAAGGAGGGAGGGGCATTTCTGCAGCACCCACAAGAAGGGCCCGATCCCCTTGGAGCTGCTCGGCTGACAGGCAGGTTAACAGGTGACGTTACTGCTTTTCTGGGCTATTTTGGCTTCAGTTGCGCCCAAGAGGAAACCCCACACCTTGCAAAGGCCACAATTGCCCCACCCCCACCTTGCTCGGTGGACCTCTGGAAGCCGGTTAAAGAAGAGAGCAGACTGGTCTCCTTCCCTCCCCCACTTCTTTTTTCTCTACTTACTATTGTTGTTTCATCACTTTCACTTTCTGGGCCCTCGTCCTCTCGGCCAGAGCCCCCCACTCACCCTCTGCCTTGGCACCGCAGAAGCGCCCCCCCACCCCCCTAGAGGCTGTCCAGGAGCCTCTCTGGGAAGCCGGTGGGAGTGCAGCGGACAAGGATGCAGCAGAGCTGGCGGGCATCTGGATTGCCTTCCTCCCAGTCTGGCCGCGGGGATGGAGGGCTAAGCAGATGGCTCTGCGCCTTTTCCCTCCTGGCTCCGTTGGAGCTCAGAGGCTGCGGGACCCCGCCGAAGAGAGCTGCCCGGGGCGGAGAGTGGCACGGCCTGGATCCAAGAGCGGGAAAGCCGCCCCGGGCGGACTGGAGGTCTCCGGGGGGCTGGAGCCAAAGCGGGGCTTCTGAGTGGCAGCTTCACCCGACGCCTCCCTGCAAGAGGTGGCCAGTCATGCAGGTGAGGAGGAGGGTGATGGAGAAGTTATTCTCCGGGGCAGAAGATCCCTCACTGCTGGGCTCCAGGAAACCTCGGCGATTTCACTTCTCAGTGCCCTTCGCTGAAGTTGCAGCCCTGTGGGCTGGGGAGGAGGGGATTAGATTTGGATGTCTGAGGGGTCCTTATCACCAATAAAGGGATGGAGGGGGGAGGATGCAGGATCTCATAGAAAACCCTCTTTCCCAGGGGAGGGGCAGCTGCGGGATAGGGGTACTGACTGTGTCTCTAAGCGAGAGAGTCTTCAGGGATGCCCCCCCCCTCACCTGGCTTGGTGAGCAATGGTTCTCATGAAGATTATCCTATAACTCTTGGAGGATAGCTTCCATCTTACCCCATTTCCTACTCCCTCTTTCTCACACATCTATACTTTCAGCCACTGACAGTAAGAAGAATTGCTCAGATTATTTTTCATAACATGTCTGTTTCATTGATAGTTGCTGAATATTAAATTATCTGAATTACTTTCAAAAGTTCTCTTTAGCTAGGTCTATTGGGATGAATACGGAAATGCAGTAATTCCAGTCATTCAACCATTTCCCTTTTGAAAACAGATACATATATTATTCTTAGACTCCTGCATACTATTTAAGTGGGAATAATTATTGCCTTCTTTCAAATAAAAGGAACCTTTTTCATTCTTTAAATATTCTTTTTTTTAAATTTTAAAAACAAACTTTATTCATATTTAAAAAAAACATTTAAAACAAATATAAGAAAAACAAACAAGTTTCTCTTAATCAAAAACACAAATTACATATACATATATAGTACATATACAGTACTCAACTTCATCTATTGACTACTTTCTATTATTATATATACATATATACATACGCACAGTGGCTTATTTCCTTTTCTATCTCTCTGACAGTGCAGTTGTTTATTATATTGATTTCTTCTGAATTTCATCTTTAACCATTCCCCCTCCTCTGATTTATCCACTGGTACCAGCTATTCCATATTTTGAAGTATTTTGAGTCTTCCTTATCCTGTAACTCTAGAGTTAGTTTGTCCATCTCTGCGCATATATAAATTTTTTGTATTAATTCCTGGTCAGTTGGCATGCGATCTATTTTCCAAAGTTGTGCTAACGCTAATCTAGCCGCCGTTATAATGTGGAGTATTAAGTATTTTCTATCATTTCTAATATTCTTATTAATCATGCCTAGTAAAAAGACTTCAGGTTTTAATTCAATTTCGTAATCTGTTATTTCTAATTTCTAATATCCATGTTTTTATTTTGTTCCAATATCTCTTAATTTCTGGGCAAATTTCTTTATTGAATACCAATTAAAAGTCTTCATGAGTATAATTGCCAATAGGATGAAAACATTACTACATAACAAAATACACCAGGATCAAAACGTTTTTTTGCCCACAAGACAGATAAAAAATAATTTAAGAATGGTAATGGATGTTTTAGAATATTAAGAGGTGCATCCAGAGAGACAGGTAGCGCTGATCTTTCTGGATGCACAAAAAGCGTTTGACCAAGTAAACTGGCAATTTATGAAGCAGCAAATCAAAAGTATGAATTTTGGAGAGAGATTTACTAAAATGATAACATCAATATATCAGAACCAAAAAGCATGTGTCTTGGTGAATGGGGATCCAACAAAATTATTTGGAATAAAGAAAGGAGTAAGGCAGGGATGTCCGCTGTACCCCCTACTTTTTATTTTAACTTTGGAAAACTTGTTAATTAGAATTAGAGCAAATAAAGAAATTCAAGGATTAAAGAATAAGAGAGAGGATTACAAGGTCCAAGCTTTCGCGGACGACCTTATTTTCTTCATAGAAGACCCAATAGAAACCACCCCAAAATTAATAAAAGAGATTGAAAAATTTGGAAAGGTAGCAGGTCTAAAAATTAATAAAGAAAAGACAAAAATGATAACAAAAAATATGACAACAAAACAAGTAGAGAAATTAGTAAAAGAATCTGGACTGCAGGTAGTTAAAAAAGTAAAATATTTAGGGATAAATTTGACGGCCAGAACGGCAACAATAAAAGAAGATAATTATGACCCCTTAGTCCAGAAAATAAAGGAGGACCTAGAAAAATGGGGGAAATTAAAATTGCCTTTACTGGGGAAAATAGCAGCGATAAAATCAAACATACTTCCAAGACTCCTTTATTTGTTCCAAACAATTCCAATAAAATTAGATAAGAATTTTTTTGATAATTTGGACAAAATAACTAAAAAATTTGTGTGGGAAGGGAAAAAACCAAGAATAAAATTAAATATATTACAAGACAACAAAATTAGAGGCGGATTTGGGTTCCTGGCATGGGAAAAATATTACAAGGCTGCAAGCTTATTATGGATTAAAGAATGGATAACCTTGGATAATCAAAGACTGTTAAATCTGGAAGGGCATGAGTTAATGAAGGGATGGCACGCCTTTATATGTAGCTCAGGAAATAAAATATATAAACATTTCAATAACCACATTATTAGGAAGTCTTTAATTAACACATGGCAACAAATCAAACACCAACACTATATGAAAATTCCCGACTGGCTATCAACCATAGAAGCAATAACTCACCCCAACATATTAACAAAACAAAAGATCTTAAGATATAGAGAAATAGTAGATGTTCAGGGGAAATTGAAAACTAGGGAAGAGCTCAAAGAACAAGGAATAGTAATAGACTGGTGGCCCTATTCGCAAATAAAGGTAAGATACAGAAAGGACCAAGAGGAGGGAGGAATAGACTTAAAACAAAATCGATTGGACAAACTACTAGAGTCTAAAGAAGGGAAATTAATTTCGAAAATTTATAAATATTTGAATACGATTTGGCAGAAGAATTGGTCAAAGGGCAGATGATAGCGTGGGCGAGGAACATTGGGCACAGCATACAATTGGAAGATTGGGAAAGAGCATGGGAAAACAACTATATCATGACAAAATCGGTAGCCTATAAAGAAAATCATTATAAGATGTGGTACCGATGATATCTGGCACCTGCAAGGTTAGCAAAAATGTATCCGAATGTAACTTCGGCCTGTTGGAAATGTAAAAAAACACAGGGAACTTTTTACCATGCTTGGTGGCTTTGCCCATTCTTTAAATATTCTAATAGATCATGTTTTTACATTGATTCTGGCAGTAAGCTGCTCCTTTGTGTTCAGGTCTGGCCTCAGAAGGATAATGTAGCACTTGGGGATGAAGATGCAGCCCAGCAGACCAGCACTGGAGGCCAGGATGGAGAAGACCTGCACAGCTACCATGAATTTCCCTTTGGTGCTCAGGGAGGTGGGCACAAAAGTCACCCAGACACTGCAGAAGACCAGCATGCTGAAGGTGATCAGCTTGGCTTCGTTGAAGGCCCCAGGCAGGTTCCTGGCCAGGAAAGCCACCGTGAAGCAGATGGCAGCCAGGAAGCCCATGTAGCTGAGGCTGACGTAGAACATGACAATGGCCCCTTCGTTGCATTGCAGGATGATCTCTCCAGGCTGGGAATGGGGGTCAGAGACAGGAAATGGGGGAGAAACTCCTAGCCAGATGGAGCAGATGATAATTTGGACTGCAGAAGAAGAAAGGATGATGGAGTTGGCCAAGCTCTTCCCCAACCATCTCTTCACTCCATTTCCTGGTTTTGTGGCCAGGAAGGCCAGCACCACCGTGATGGTTTTGGCCAAGAGAGAAGAAACAGCAATTGAGAAGATGAAGCTGAAAACTGTTTGTCGGAGAACGCAGGTGGCTTTCCTTGGTTGACCAATGAAGAGAAAAGGAGACAAAAAGCAAAGCAGGAGGGAGACCACGAGGATGTATGAGAGGTCCCGGTTGTTGGCTTTGACAAGGGGAGTTTCTCGATATTTAATGAAGATGATTAAAACAAGACCTGTAGTTAGGAAGAAGAGTAGGGCAAAAGAGACCAGGATGATGCCCAGATGTTCTTCATAAGACAGGAAGGTTACAACTTTGGGGATACATTGGACTCTGTCCTCATTTGAATATTTATCATCTGGACACTTGGTGCATTTTCCTGTATCTGAGAAAGCGAAAAAGCAATATTATTTTTAAAATATTCTGTCCTTTGGATTTCAAGAAACACCTTTTTTGGACACACCTGATTCCAGGAACATTTTCCAAGATATGTTGTTTAACAATTCCACAGGAAAAAAATAATAATATAGTTTTCTAATACCTATATAGCTAAGATATATGAAATTGGAGGATTTCTAATGCATTTTGAATAAACATACAAAAAAGTTGAGCTTCAATGTATGTTTTAATTTGTACTTTCATCAAAATGCTGTGAATAAATCCATTTCCACCAGGCCTTCCTTTCCTCTGGTGTCACCCACCTTCCTGAATGGAGAAGGTCCCCTCCGGACAAGGAACGCAGTCATAGCAGCAAACTGGGTCTCCTTCTCGAGCCCTCTTGACAAATCCAGGATGACAACTTTCCACACATTTGGACTGAGGCAGGGACTGAGCAGAAAAACAAGGAATGCCAAAGAAAAGGTGTTAGGACTCTCCATCCATGGAAAATGGGAGGAGAAATGGACATTAGACAAGTAGATTCTGAGCTTCACTGAGGTAAATATGAAATCTCTGACTCCTTCCAAACAGGTGTAGGAGATGTGATCCTGGCAGGTTCTTCCTTTAGGTCCTCCCTTTTGCTTCTGGAATAACACATTGCAATAAAATATTTTTCTACTTAATATGAATGGGATGGAACTGAGAAAAGATTTAAGTATTAAGTGATAAACAATTGATTCCTCCTCATGGCTGTATTAAAATGCATTATTCTACTCTTCATCTATCCATGGTTATAATGATCATATTAAAATTTTGAATATATTTGTAGTCAAAGATTTATTAAATTGTTATTTCATTATTTATTTAAGTAGAATAAAATGTGATTAAGAAGGAAACTTCTGGAAAGGTTTCTTCTGGACTACAGAAAACCTTGCAAAGCTGCTCCCCTTTGACACTAGTTCAAAATAGTCTCCCAGGTAAGAGATAAAGGAAAATCCCTCATTAATTATGGCTGATGATGTTACCTAGTTTGGGTAATGAAATGTCTGCAATAAGGAAGCTCAGAGAGCAACAAGGAGCCCTCATGTCAACTCTGAGCTACAAATATTCTCCTTTATTAAGACTAAAGTTTTCTGCATAATTTCTAGAACTGAAGTGAGATTGAGGGGAGATCATGAGAAGGTGTCCCTGAAAAAGACTGAGTCGCAAATCTTTGGCTGCAACAGATGGGACATGAATATGAGTCCTGGGTCAGAAGGAGATATTTCTAAGGCCCATCCAGTTATCCAAGAAAAAAGTCCTTTGTGTTGAAGAACTGCAATTAGGAGACTCCACTTGGCATGGAAAGACAGATACACATTTAATAAATTTGGAGAATCCTTTTTGTGCAGAGGGACTGAAGGTGGCTAACACTCAAGATAAACAAGGCCATTCAAGGGATTTTCAGATGAAGAGCCCACTTAAAAGCAAAAGGCCAAATCTAAATAGCATTTCCTGTCACAATCTCTCTCACTACTTTTGATATCAGGAAGACCTTTTCTTGGAATCAAAGTTGTGTTTCAGTGTTTTAGGTTTCTGGGTCAAGGGATTATCTCACTGGTCACAGTTAATTCATGTGAACTGAAAGGCTTGGACCTCCTTCCTAGGGGCAGAAGCCCAATTGCTCCCCCGTTGGGTGAAAAACAGATATGGCTAAATTTGACCAGGTCTGGACTACTTAAAACTATCACAGACCATGGAACTTGCCTTTTCATGGAACCATTTCCCAATGGCCCTTCCCTAAGCAGGATAAGAGGAAGCTTCTCTCCCAATGGGACCACCAGGAGCTCCATCCAGTCATGATCCAATTTCATCTCCTTCAGCCCAAACCTCAATTCAGGGTCTGTTCAACAGAATTCCTTTCTGCTTTGCTATTTGAGGACGAGGAACAAGTAAACCTGAGGCTCTTAACAACACAACCTCCAGCACTTGAGGGTTTCTCATCCCAGGTTGGATATGGTTGAATCAGCTAAAAACAGTTTTCAATATTACAGCATCTTGGTCAAAAGTTCTGAAGCCTCCCAAGTGGTCTATAGAAAGAAAACTATAAGGTTTCTACCCATGTTCAATTTTCAGTGAAGGTCATTGACCCTGGAAATTAGGCTTATTCCACATAAAATTGGCCCTAAATATTTGGAAGAAAGATGAAAGACACCAAAATTTCTCCCACCTTGTTGAGCAACTTTAACCGTGAAAGAGCTCCTTGGTGGATAGTAAGTCTCTGTCTTTCCCAAGTCCCCATTCGCTGTCTGATGGGGTGATCCTTGGGGACAATCAACAAGCTCGCAATTCTCAGATCTGTTACTATATCACCATTTTGATCCAAGTACAATTTCCTACCAGAAATATTGGAAAACTGATTCTTCTGTAGGAAAGGATGGAACTAGAAGGGAAACATCCTGGAATTTTAAAACCTGAAAGCTTTTTTTGAAATTACATTTAGCCTTTACACATTTGGATCTTCCTTCTAGAGTTTTTAAAATTATTATTATTTATTTTTAATTTATATATAAATATTTTGAAAACAGTGTATTGTCCAGACACTTCATTTTATGAAAAAACCAGCAGATATATTAGTAGTAGTAATAATAATATGCATAGTTATTATAGCAATAATTATAGTTATATTAGCTTATTTGTAATCATATTGATTATACTAGCATGCTTTTATGATCGTAAATAACGTTCATTTTTTACATACACATAACAATAATTTTTCTTCTAACTTCTACCTCTTATATCTAAGCACTGATAAAACCTATCCCATGTTGAATAAGTACCCTGTATGTCCTTTATCTTTTATTTTTAATGTCAATCTATCCATCTCAGCACAGTCCAATATTTTCCGAATTATGTTTTTGTCTGGTGGGATGCTCTCATTTTTCCAATATTGTCCAAATACAATTCTCACTGCTGTCAATATTTATTTATTTATTTATTTATTTATTTATTTATTTATTTATTTATTTATAATTAAATTTATATACCGCCCTACTCCCAAAGGACTCAGGGTGGTGAACAGCCAAAAAGTAAAATATACATAATACAAACATTAAAAACCATTTAAAATACATTAAATACTTTGGCCAGATTTAAAACACCCCAATTATAAAACCAATTTAAAAGCAATTAAAAAGGGAGGTTAGGCCAGACCAGCCTGCTGGAATAAGAATGTTTTGAGGGCATGGCAGAAAGTGCACAGATCTGGGATCCTCTGTATCTCCGGGGGGAGCTCGTTCCAGATAGCAGGTGCCCCCACAGTCGACATTGTTTGACCAACGGCACTCTGAGAAGACCCTCTCTATGGGAGCGTACTGGTCGGTGAGAGCTATTGGTGGCAGAAGGTGGTCTCGTAGGTACCCTGGTCCTAAGCCATGGAGCGCTCTAAAGATGGTAACCAAAACCTTGATGCCCACCCGGAAGACCACTGGGAGCCAATGCAGCTCACGCAGGAGGGGAGTCACATGAAAGCGCCACGTCACTCCCGTAACCACCCACGTGGCCGCATTCTGGACCAGTTGGGGCCTCCGAGTGCTTCTCAAGGGGAGCCCCATGTAGAGAGTATTACAGTAGTCCAGGTGGGAAGTGACGAGGGCATGAATGACCAGGTGTAATGAGTCCCGATCCAGAAAGGGACACAACTGGCGGATCAGGCGAACCTCATAAAAAGTCCTCCCGGCCACAGCCGTCAAATGCTCTTCTAAAGACAGCCGTGAGTCCAGGAGGACACCCAAGTTGTGAGCCCTCTCCATGGGGGCCAACGACTCACCCCCAATAGTCAGTGATGGCACCAACTGTCGGAAACCACAGCCACTCGGTCTTGGATGGGTTGAGCCTGAGTCTTTTTCTCCCCATCCAGATCCGTACAGCCTCCAGGCACCGGAACATCACTTCAAGGGCATCATTGGGGTGATCCGGGGTGGAGATGTACAGCTGAGTGTCATCAGCGTACTGATGCTACTTCACCCCGAAACCACGGATGATCTCACCCAGCGGCTTCACATAAATGTTGAACAGAAGGAGCGAGAGGACTGACCCCTGTGACACCCTACATACAAGGGGCCTTGGGGTCGACCTTTGCCCCCCTGTCAACACAGACTGCGACCGGTCGGAGAGAAAGGAGGAGAGCCACCACAACACGATGCTGGGCAGGCCAGGGGTGATGGAAACGGCAGAGTCGGCACTCAAGAAGGGCAAGGTTAGCATGCTCCCAGCCGTGCCCTGCACGGCCTCCGCCAGCTCAGGGCAGCAGACAACAAGTAAGTAGTTAGTATTAAATACAAACAGTTTGAAAACAAACAGACTTTATTAGAACAGCTGAGAATTAACTCATTCTCAGTGTAGTCCAAACTAAATTAAAGCAAATTCTTCAAAACACCATTCCTCAGTTTATCACTGACCTTGGGATAATTAGGCAAACTTCCAAAGGCTTTTCTTGGCAAAAACTCAGAAGCAGAAGACGCTGACAAAAAATGAATACAGTGAAACATTTGCAGATGACCTGATTTTTATATCAGAAGAACCATTAGAAACCAGCCCCAGGCTGATAGGGAAAATTGAGGACTATGGATAAATTGAAGGACTGAAAGTTGACTACTGCAACGCTCTCTACATGGGGCTCCCCTTGAGGAGCACTCGGAGGCTCCAACTGGTGCAGAATGCGGCCGCGTGGGTACTTATGGGGGCAACATGGCGCTCCCACGTGACACCTCTCCAGCGCGAACTGCATTGGCTTCCAGTGGTCTTCCGAGTGCGCTTCAAGGTGTTGGTTCTCATCTTTAAAGCGCTCCATGGCTTAGGACTCGGTTATTTACGAGACCACCTTCTGCCTCTGATAACCTCCCACCGGCCAACACGCTCCCACAGAGAGGGTCTCCTCAGGGTGCCGTCTGTCAGGCAATGTCGGCTGGCGACCCCCCGGGGAAGACCCCCCTTCTCTGTGGGGGCACCCGCCCTCTGGAATGAGCTACCCCCAGGGATACGACTAATCCCGGACCTCCGGACCTTCCGCCGGGCCCTGAAGACTTTTTTATTTCAGCAAGCCGGGCTGGGTTAAAATTTTAATTGGGTGAATTTTATGGGTAAGGGGTTTTAAAATTGGAGAAGCCAAAGATAATTTAATTTTGTTTTAATGTATTTTAATATTTGTATTGTGTGTTTTTAATTCTGGCTGTTCACCGCCCCGAGTCCTTCGGGAGAGGGGGCGGTATAAAAATTTAATAAAGAAAGAAAGAAAGAAAGAAAGAAAGAAAGAAAGAAAGAAAGAAAGAAAGAAAGAAAGAAAGAAAGAAAATACTAAAATATTAGTTTAAAACCTTACAAGCAGAAAAATGAATTGACAAAGAAGATAGATCTTCAGATAGTAAAGAAAATTAAAGTGAAATATTTAGGAATTTACTTAACAGCAGGATCTGCTGCAATTAAAGATGATAACTATAAAACAAATGCAACCAGACGCCAGGTACCTATTTCCATATGTACTGGACATTTATGAAGGCAAGAAAATACTGGACAAAAATACACATATGGCTGGAAAAGATGATTAAGCAGCATATAGATTTAAAGCCAGAAATATCTTTGTTAGGTATAATACCAGAAAGCTAGGATAAAGGGACTATATACTTAATGCTTCATGTATATATATCAATTGCGCATGCCTCAAGATGGCGGTGGCCAAATGAGCTCTGTTTAGGGGGATGGAGTAGTTGCTGGCATCGGGGTCTTCAGGAGCCGTTTTGACCACCTCCGGCTCCAGCCCCAGTGAGGGGAATGTCCACCTTGCCTGCTGAGGGCTTTTCGCCCTCTGGAATGCCAGGGCAGGGCTGGACTCGTTGTTTGGCGGCACCGTGGGAGATGGGGTGACGGCCTTGCTGCGACAGCTTTTTCCGGCTTTTTCAGCGCTGGAGGAAGTGCAGGCTGAAGCGTTCGGCAGCGGTCGGCGGTTGTGCGGCGGTGGTGGCTTGGAAGTGGCCCCTCACCCCCTCGCCCCTCTGGGACCTCTGGGACGCTCTTTTTTGGATGTTTTCAGGGGGCCCCAGAGTGCTTGGGGAGCCTAGGGTGCCAGGTTGCAAGCTGGCGACGATGGCGGCGGTGGCAGTGGAGGCAATGGCAGCCACGGACCAGCCGACCAGGGAAACAGCTTGCAGTAGGTAGATGGGGGAGATACGGACAACCTTTGCCCTCAGGACTACCATCTGGCCTTTATTGACTGAGACCCCTACTGTGATTGGGGATTTTGAGATCAGAGCTGTGACTGCGGGTTTCTGGAGATTTGGGGATAGGAGAGGCGGGAGGCTGACCATGGTTTGGTTTATTGGTCGCCTCGGTTGGCCCCTCCTCCCCCCCTTCCCCTAGGTATGGGTGGGTGTTGGCCACGGAGGGAAAGCCGAGATAATCACCGCCACCCCACCACATCCTGACCTGGATATGGGGCTGGAGTGTTCAAAAAAAAAAGTGTCAAAAGGTCCCAAAAATTTTAGCCACCTTTTCAGTGGGCGTGGCTTGGGGGGGGTCATGTGACTGAGTGTGTGAGTGATGTCACACTGGCCATGCCCAATCAGTCATGCCCCCCACCTAGCCACACCCAGAGAAGCGGTAGTAAAAAATTTTAGAACCCACCACAGATCCCAAATGTTTTGTAATTAAGTCTCCCCTTTCCGGTTCTCTTTAAAGAAAAATCACATTTCCTTTTCCATCATCTGTATAAATTCTTTATCTTTTAGTATACATTGGTTCAAAGTCCATCTTACTCTTCTCTTTTGTCCTTTCCAACTGATTTTTATTGGATTGCGGTCGGCCGATAGATTTGTTTCTATTTCTATCTCTTGCACACTTGTGCTTAACTCCCCTGACATCCAAATCAAATCTATTCTAGACCAAGATTCATGTCTGTTAGAGTAAAATATAGAGTAAGTATATTGGTTTTTCCCTGGGTTTGTTTCTCTCCAAATATCCTGTATACATATTTTTTCTTCCATCTTAAAGAAAGTTCTAGGTAAGGTCTTTCTTGTATTTTTACTTCTAGAGTTGACTAACATCAAAAAATGCTTATCTAGAAAAATAGGTGTTACTGCTATCTTCATACATAAAAAACAAAGGTTCAGCAAAATTTCTCCACCATATATTGGCAAAAAATATATTAACAAAATATAATTGATGCAATTGGTAAGTTATAGGAAACATTCTAGAGCAGTTGACAAAGAAAATGAATCATAGGAAAAAAGAGATTATTCATAAATGCCTGGAAAACATCAGGTTGATTATGAGAAATGGTTCATTTTAGTGCAAAGTTACAATGACACGGAAAAAGTGACTTAGGATAGTTTTTCCCACCATCATGGCAGCATCCCCAGGGTCTCTAGGTGATCAAAATCTGAATTCTTGGCATCCACTTATGACGGTTGCAGAGTTTTAGGGTGACCTGATCTCCTTTTGCGACTTCTGACAAGCACAATCAATAGGGAAGCCAGATTCACTTAACAACCATGTTATTGACTTAACAACTGCGATGATTTACTTAACAAGAAAAGGTAAGAAGGTCATAAAATAGAGCAAAACTCACTTAACGACTGTCTTGCTTAGCAACAGAAATGTTGAGCTCAGTTGTGGTCGTAAATCCCATCCTGCCTCCTGCAGCCCTCTTCCAATAACTGGAAGAAGTTGCACAGAAGCTCCAGATCTCCTCAATGTTGTTCCGGGGAGGGGGGGGGGGGAATGGGGAAATGAGCTCAGTCAGAAGGGAGGAGATTCTGGCTGAAGGAGAGGAAAAACACCCTGAAAAGAGGAGCCATTTCAGAGCTGAGCCCTCAAAGCAGAGAAGTTCAGCCTCCCCTTCACTGAGGAGGCAAAGGCTGAGCAGCCATCAGTCAGAAAAGCTTCGACTGGGATTCCTGCAGAGAGGAGGGTTGGGCTAGATCAGGGGTCTGCAACCTTAAACACTCAAAGAGCCATTTAGATCTGTTTCCCACAAAAAAGAAAACACTGGGAGCCACAAACCTCTTTTCACAACTAAAATGAAGATAACACTGCATATATTGTTTTTTTTCCCTTTATGCTATGTATAAAAAACTACAGTGTGTTGCATTTATAAAATCAATGAACTACTACAGAGAAAACAATTTATTTCTGCATGCAACAAAAACATTTTGAACTCAGAAAAAAGACGTCTCTGTCTCTCTATCTCTATCTCTGTCTCTGTGTGTGTATGTTTGTCTATCTGTCTCTCTTTCTCTCTCTCCCTCTCCTCTCTCTGTCTCTCTCTCTGTGTATCTATTTGTGTGTTTGTGTGTATGTATCTGTCTTTCTCTGTGTGTCTCTCTTTCTGTCTCTCTCTGGGTCTTTTCTCTCTCTCTCTCTCTCTGTATCTCTGTGTGTGTGTGTGTGTATCTGTCTTTCTTTGTGTGTGTGTCTGTCTCTCTTCTCTCTCTCTCTCTCTGTATCTGTTTGTGTGTGTGTGTGTATGTATCTGTCTTTCTTTGTGTGTGTGTCTCTCTGTCTCTCTTCTCTCTCTCTCTCTCTGTGTGTCTTTTTTTTCTCTCTCTCTCTCTGTATCTGTGTTTGTGTGTGTATCTGTCTTTCTTTGTGTGTGTGTCTGTCTCTCTTCTCTCTCTCTCTCTCTGTATCTGTTTGTGTGTGTGTGTGTATGTATCTGTCTTTCTTTGTGTGTGTGTCTCTCTGTCTCTCTTCTCTCTCTCTCTCTCTGTGTGTCTTTTTTTTCTCTCTCTCTCTCTGTATCTGTGTTTGTGTGTGTATCTGTCTTTCTTTGTGTCTGTGTCTGTCTCTCTTCTCTCTCTCTCTCTCTGTGTATCTATTTGTGTGTGTGTGTGTGTATGTATCTGTCTTTTTCTGTGTGTCTCTCTCTCTGTCTCTGTGTCTTTTCTCTCTCTCTCTCTCTCTGTATCTGTGTGTGTGTGTATCTGTCTTTCTTTGTGTGTGTCTGTCTCTCTTCTCTCTCTCTGTATCTGTTTGTGTGTGTGTGTATGTATCTGTCTTTCTTTGTGTGTGTGTCTCTCTGTCTCTCTTCTCTCTCTGTGTGTGTGTCTTTTCTCTCTCTCTCTGTATCTGTGTTTGTGTGTGTATCTGTCTTTCTTTGTGTCTGTGTCTGTCTCTGTCTCTCTTCTTTCTCTCTCTCTCTGTGTATCTATTTTTGTGTGTGTGTGTATGTATCTATCTTTTTCTGTGTGTCTCTCTCTCTGTCTCTGTGTTTGTGTGTGTATCTGTCTTTCTTTGTGTCTGTCTGTCTCTCTTCTTTCTCTCTCTCTCTGTGTATCTATTTGTGTGTGTGTGTATGTATCTCTGTCTCTGTGTCTTTTCTCTCTCTTTCTCTCTGTATCTGTGTGTGTATGTATCTGTCTTTCTTTGTGTGTGTGTCTCTCTGTCTCTCTCTCTCTGTGTGTCTTTTCTCTCTCTCTCTCTGTATCTGTATATGTGTGTGTATCTGTCTTTCTTTGTGTGTGTGTCTGTCTCTTTTCTCTCTCTCTCTCTCTGTATCTGTGTGTATGTATCTGTCTTTCTTTGTGTGTGTCTCTCTCTGTCTCTCTCTCTCTCTGTGTCTTTTCTCTCTCTCTGTATCTGTGTATGTGTGTGTATCTGTCTTTCTTTGTGTGTGTGTCTGTCTCTCTTCTCTCTCTCTCTGTATCTGTTTGTGTGTGTGTGTGTGTGTATCTGTCTTTCTTTGTGTGTGTCTCTCTCTGTCTCTCTTCTCTCTCTCTCTCTGTGTGTGTCTTTTCTCTCTCTCTCTGTATCTGTGTGTGTGTGTATCTGTTTTTCTTTGTGTCTGTGTCTGTCTCTCTTCTCTCTCTCTGTGTATCTATTTGTGTGTGTGTGTGTGTGTATGTATGTATCTGTCTTTCTCTGTGTGTGTCTCTCTCTGTCTCTCTCTGTGTCTTTTCTCTCTCTCTCTCTGTATCTCTCTGTGTGTGTGTGTGTGTGTATCTGTCTTTCTTTGTGTGTGTGTCTGTCTCTCTTCTCTCTCTCTCTCTGTTTGTGTGTGTGTGTGTGTATCTGTCTCTCTGTGTGTCTTTTGTCTGTCTGTCTCTCTCTCTCTGATTCTGATTCTCTAGTGCATCATCTCTAGCTGGGTCTCTTCTGGGCTGGAGGAAGCACCCGTGAGACCCAGCAAGAGATGAGGCACCGGACAATCAACCAAGGCCACTTCTCTCCACTACAGTGCTTCCTGCACGCGGCTTACAGCTCCCAGCCTGAAGGGGCAGGAGGCAAGGGCTGCCTTGAGTGCAAATATACCGCTTGATGAAGGTGGAATGCTGTTGCCGCACAAAGGCAAGTACACGGGCGCTTCATTCCTGCACTAAGGCTCTGGCCATCGCGTAACCATGTTCCCCCACCCCAGCGGCCCTTTGGCCGAGCATGGTGGGCCTGGAGAGAGTTTCCATCCCCGCCGTTGCCCTTACCTTCTCAGGCCAGGCGAAGAGCTGCAGCAGAGGGATGAAAGAGCCACATGCTGATCCCTGGGCTAGATGGTCTCAGAGTCTCTTTCAAAATTATAATTTTGTAATTATAAAATTGTACTAGACTGTTCAATAATATGATTTCATTTTACCCAGAAATCCCCTATCTACATGGCCTGGTGTGATTATGCATCAATAACTTTCCATTGTACTTTTGCATAACTTGTTTATTTTTGTTATTTTAGTTTCTGTTAAGCTATTACTCAGAAAGCCTCCCCTTTTCTTTCTAGACTTTTCTGAACCACATTGTTAATTATAAAAACAATACAATTTTAACTAGTTTTTCAAAAAGTTCCTTAACTTTCTAGTTCCTTATTTTCTTTAATTATTATGCAGAAGTGAAAGCTATAATGAAACATTATTTTAGAATGTTTAGAATGTTTAGAACGTTTAGAATGTTAAAAACATTATTTTAGGAATACTTCATATTCCACAATATCGGGACCACATACCTGCCACGGCTGCAGTCTTGGAGCCCCCAACCTCCCTTCGCCCTCCTTCCTTCCCCTCCTCCATCTGGAGGAATAGGCGGCATTCAAGGCATGGACCAGAGTCTTCATCATACTGTAACGTTGGTAGTCATTTGGGATCCATCTTTCATTCCATTTCCATTGGGTCTCTAGTGGGGCTTTCTGGGTGCATCGTCTGCGCCCTTTGACAGAAAAGACATTCTTTGAAAGAGAACAGTGAAAATAATGATCTTGAAACTTTTCTTCCACAAAGAAATGGGGTTCAAAGACATCATCTTTTGGCCTTTCATTTGCTAGAAAAGCAAAGCTCCAAATACTATGGATGTATTTGTAAAGTCTGTGCTTTTTCAATGCATATCCTCCCAAACATGTAATGATCCAGACTTTCCCTTCAATGGGTCCTGGCAAAAGCATAAATGTTAAATGGAAAGGAAGAATTCTGTCCTTAATGGAAACATATTCCATGAAGTGGACAAAGATGTTGACTTGTCTCCACTTAGAAAGGGCATCCCTGAGGGCTGCTGTATAACCAGTTTTTGAGAATTGCTGTGATATAATCACACAAATTCCATTCCTGACAAGCATAGGAGGGAAAGACCTCATGAAATTCTCTCCCTTCTCTGTGTCTGAAGCAAAGAGGCCAATGAAGGTCCATCTGAAATGGAGGAGCAGTTGGACAATTGCTGGGTAGTAGAACCCTTCTTTGGGGAGCGTCTGATGGAAAAAGGGGAATTGACTTTTATCACTCAGAACCTCTGAAACAATTTTATCACTGATCTGGAAAAGTAAGGAAGAAAGCTGTGTTATGTTGAGGGTCGGATAAAGTCCAAAACTTTAGTTTCTACTAAATTCCACTTGGTATTGATGAACAAATTAAATAAATTATTGTTGATTAGCAATTATGCCATATCAAGAAAAAGAATATTAAGCACAGATTATTAACATTATGTATAAAAAGGCAAAACAAGAAACAAATAAATAAGAATAAGAATTAAAAAATATAGATCATATTTCTGTATCAGTCCTACAACTTATTGCAATCAGGCCCATGTGTCTATGGAGATTCTCAGTCATCCAGGTCATGGTTGTCCCAAAGGTGCTTTTTCAAGGGGCAACTATGTCAGAGTTTGTTGCAGCACACACAATCAGACAATTCAGCAGGATTCAAATCTTCTTTATATACATAATAGCACATAAGGCATATATACAATACCCATGCTGGTTTTTCCAAACTGGTAGTGAGGAGAAGATAGTAGGTACAAACACAGGCCGGCTCAGCAGAGACTATTTATTTATTTATTTATTTATTTTATTAAATTTCTATACTGCCCTTCTCCCAAAGGACTCAAGGCGGTGTACAGCTAGAAGATATATAGGAGACAATAAGTCTCCTATATACAGAACAGTTGAGCTAAGCCACGCCCAGGCTCCTAGCTGTCTCTTGTGGCTCACACAGCAACTACGGTTTCAGTTACCAAACAGTCCCCATTGGCTGACCTGTTGCAGGGATTAAATGCTCCCGGTTCAGACCGGCTTGGGCGAGTAGGTAGCGATGGTGGCAGGCAGTTCAGAGAACCGGTAGAAAAAATCCCTGCCCCCACCCCCCATGCCCAGCTGAGCCGCACGATCATCAGAGCCTTTTTTTTCTTTTAAATGGCTCTGACGAGCCCAGCTCTGATGATCTCAGCTGTTGCCTGCTAATCAGTAGCAAAAATCCCTCCCCCTACCCCTCTCAGCTTGCTTACCTTAGCTGCTGGTCGCAATGCCTTGCTGTAATCCTGCAATCCATTTTATATAAAAATAAAATAAAATTAAAATAAAATAATATTTGTGCAGCTTTCTGAGATTTAGTGTATTTCTGTAGTGTTTCACTCTAACTACACAAACACACAAAATCTCACAAAGCTGTATGTGGAATTTTGTGTGTGTAAAGTGTGAAAGTTGGTTTTTTGGGCTTTTTGTGGCTATGTGAGGTTTCTGCTTGTTGCAGGGGCCATTTTGGGTCTAGCACAGCTGCTTTTATATTGTGGGTGAGCCAGTTGTGTTGTGTTGTGTTTTGTAGGTTAAAAAAGGGCAAAGAAGTGACTTTGACGTGGCCACGCCCATCTGACCAACAAGCCATGCCTCCCAGTCACCTTACCACCAAGCCCCACCCACTAATTAAGCCACACCCACAGAACTGGTAGCAAAAAAATTTAGATTTCACCCCTGCCTTGTTGTCATGTCTACTCCATTGGCTGACCTTTTTGCCATGCCTATTCCAGTTCATTAATATATCTACACTGAGAAACTGGACTTTCTGGTTT
Organism: Arizona elegans; assembly: GCA_022577455.1. NCBI lineage: Eukaryota > Metazoa > Chordata > Lepidosauria > Squamata > Colubridae > Arizona > Arizona elegans. Next base: position 19,556,273 of record JAKOOJ010000015.1, on the reverse strand, counting down.
TTCTTTGAAGATGTTTGGCTTCCCATCCAAGAAGCTTGGTCAGCTCTTGATGAGAAGTAAAACATCTTTAAAGTAAAACCAGAAAGTCCCGTTGCCTCTTGAAAATCATCTTTGGGACAATTAGATCCTGATATGCAGATGTCAAGTGAAGGTTTTGTTCCAATAAGGGGTCGTATTATATGTAAATGTTTAATTCTGATTGAACAGCAAATGTGTTGCTTAAACACAAGTCTCCCAATAGGTTGTTTGTCTAATGTGCAGCCCAAGACCCTGATCTCTCTCTTATGTAGTTGACATTCACTATTCCAGATGCTTGGTGAAGATTGATTGATTGATTGATTTATTGATTTATTTATTTATTTCCCACCAGTTATTTTTTGATTCATTCTCTAATTATACAAGAGATAAGGAGACCACAGCTCCTAATATAATTAGTCAGATGCATAATCCAAGAGGGTTTTATTTGAAATTCTGCATCTTCTAACCCAGAGAATTTTGGGACTCTGTCAGGTTCCAGAGGTTTAATTTTACATTAAGAATGTCAGTCCTGTGGAAAAGGAAGGAGACCCTCTGTGAGTTCTGTGGTTTCATGTATGAGTATGGCAGAACGTAAAGTGAAATTAAATATAAGAGTGAATTAATACGGGGCCAGCCTAGATGACCTCTGAAGGGCCCTTTTAACTAATAAATATAAGAGATAAATGCTGGGTTCAAAAAGTTAAACCGCAGAGTTTCTACAGTTGGAGAGTTCAAGAAATCAAACCACAAGAAATTAACTAATCTTCCTGTTCAGGCAATAATGGGAGGAGGGAGAGAGCCTAACACGTAGGAGGTTTATTTCACATTTCCTGTTTTGTTACTAACTGAAAAGTATAAAGATACGTGTCTTAAACAAGATCTTTGTTCAGATGTTAGAATTTATATTAAGCTATCTGAACCTTTTGGCCAAAATAAAGCTTTTTCTGATTTCAAAATTCATCTCTTTTATTTTTCTGCGAAATGAGGTCATAGTAAAAAGCATCTGGTCTTCAGCAGTTCTTAAAAGTAGGTAAATGCAACCTCAGATGAACAACAACACAGGACATATTACACCATGTCACCATTTATTTTACAGAAAGAGAGCCAAAATGGAGGAGCCAGGTGTGAAAGGCTAAGGACACCTTGACTGCTTCCATAGGTGTGAAGAGGCCGAGAGGTAGTCTGGTGCTGCTGACCAAAAAATGATTACCAAAATGTATAACTTTTTATTAAAATTAAAAATGGAAGAAGAAACTGTCAAAAAAACAATGATTAGTTGGGCAAGACATTTTGGACATAATATTTATCTGGATCATTGGGATAGATTATGGGAGAGAAATTACAAGCTAACGATGTCAGCTGCCTATAAATAAAATTTTACAAAATGTTTTATAGATGGCATTTGCCACCAGCGAGATTGGCCAGGTTGCTTCCAAATAGGCCCCCGAATTGTTGGAGATGTGGTTACAAACAAGGGACGTTCTACCACATGTGGTGGACCTGCCCTAAGATTACGAAATTGTGCGGGAAGATAAAAATCTGGCTGGATGAAATAAAAAGGCAGAAAATAGAAAAAAAGCCGGAACTATTCCTATTGGGCATTCTAATGGAAAGAAGTATACAATATATTATATTACACATATTAACGGCATGTAGAATTGTGACAGCACCGAATTGGAAATGTCTGGATATTCCACCATATCAAATTATAATTTAAAAAATATATGAATGTGCAGAAATGGATAAATTATCAATGAAAATGAAGGAGAGGGAAAATACTGAGTACTATCGAATATGGAATAGATGGTATTCCTGGCTGGAGAGTAAGCATAAAGCTTAAGGGAGATTTTTGTCATGAGACTGAATTCGGAATAGAGGTTAAAATAATTTAAATAAGAATGTTGGTTTATAGAGATACTTAGAAGTAGAAATTGTATATAGAGGTTAAATAGGTTAAGAGATACTGATGTAGGGAAAGCAGTTATGAGTAATGTAATTTTGATGCATTTGTTTTTGTGTGTTTTATAGTTTTTCTTTTTTTTGTTGTTGTTTCCATGTATTGTGCTTTTGTGTGTGTGTGTGTATTGCGTATTTTAACTTTTGGAAACTTAATAAATATTATATTTTTTTAAAAAAAGAATTTCAGTCATGTGGAAAAGGAAGGAGACCCTCTGTGAGTTCTATGGTTTCACGTATGAGGACATAGTAAAAAGCATCTGGTCTTAAGCAGTTCTTAAATGTAAATACAACCTCAGATAATAACAACATAGGACATATGGAGAAGCCAGGTGTGAAAGGCTAAGGACAGCTTGACTGCTTCCATAGGGGTGAAGAGGCTGAGAGTAGCCCAGTGCTGCTGATCAAGGGACCTGGATTAATTGATCATCACAAGTATGACGGGTTCTATCAAAACCAAATTTTCAGGAGTTTGCTGGTCTCCAGCATTGTGGTGTGTATTAACACAATGCAAAGGGCAAAGACACCAGCAGTGATCTTAGAGAAGCAATTGTTGCTGCCTATCAATCCGAGAAGGCCATTCCCAAACAATTTAAACTCCATTATTCTATAGCGAAGAAGATTATTCACAAGGGGAAAACATTTGAGGCATCTGCCAATCTTCCCAGGAGGGACTATCCCAGCAAGGTCAGACTGTGCAATGCTCAGAGACATGGCAAAAAAGCCAAGAGTTCCACCTCAGACTCTACAGGCCTCAGTGAGCATGTTAAATATTCCAGTTCACGACAGTAAAATCAGAAAAAGACTGAACAAGTTTGGTTTGTTTGGAAGGGTTGCCAGGAGAAAACTTTACTCTAAAAAGAACATGGCAGCACAGCTGAGGTTCGCCAAGTTGCATCTGAACAAACCACAAGATTTCTGGAACATTCTTGTTGTGGCCCGCCAGCGGCCTGCGCGGATCGTGGCTGATCCCGACAAGGATGCTGGTGTGGTGTCGCGCCAGCAGCCTGTGCAGCCAGCGCTCGCATCGGACAGCGAGGAGGCTGAAGAGGATGTGGTGCCAGAGGCAGAGACTCAGCCAGGGCCTCCAGAACCTCCAGAGGCTCCTTCAAGTGGAGAGAGCAAAGTGGAGGAGCTTCTCCTCAATGCTCGAGCACGCAGGGCTGCCAAAAGGCAGGAGTGGCTACTCAGGAGGAGGAGGTCTCCTCGAGAGTAGGGCTTGAGGATAATTGGCCACTCCTTTAGCCTATTTAAGTTGCATGCCATTAGTAATTTCTTGCTGGAAACAACTTGTAAATATTATCAGAGCATTGTTGAAGAGTGAGTGTCTTATCATATCTTGTTTTCTGGGCTGGTTGCCAACCTTTGCCGGACTTTGTTTATTCTTGCTACTTTATAAATTTGATAAGGACCATTGGTGTGTGTCAGTATCCTCGGGAATCAGGAGCTGGGGCAGAATAATTCTCCTTTGGACAGAAGGGACCAGAGTGGAGATGTCTGGACATAATGCACAGAGCCACGTTTGGTGAAAACCATACACAGCCTATCAGCACCATCAAGCCACACCAACTGCCAAGCACAGGGGTGAAGATTTGGGCTTCTTTTGCAGCCACAGGACCTGGGCACCTTGTGGTCATTGACTCGACCCTGAATTCCTTCCTGTACCAAAGTATTCCAGAGCCAAATGTGAGGCCATCTGTCTGACAGCTGAAACTTGGTGGACTTTGGGTCATGCAAGAGGCCGATGACCCCAAGCAAACCAGCAAGTGGCTGAAAAAGAAAAGGATCCAGACGTTGCAATTGCCCAGGCAGAGTCCAGACCCCACCCCGATTGAAATGTGGTGGTGGGACTACAAGAGAGCTGGGCAAAAACAAACATCCACAAGCCTCAATGAACTGAAGCCATGTTGTAAAGAAGAGGGGGCTAAAATTCATCTCTCAATGATGGGAGAGGAACAGAAAATGATTACTTCAATTACTGCTGCTAAACGTGACTCTACAAGCTATTCTATCATAAGGTGCACTTTGTTTTTCAAACATGGCTTCTCCATTTTGGCTTTCTTTTTGTAAAATAAACAAAGACAATAATGCAATATGTTGTGTGTTGTGTGTTATTCATCTGAGATTGTATTTACTTACTTTTAAGAACTGCTAAACAGCAGGTGATTTTTATCAGATGTCCTGATACATAAAACCATACAACTCAAACCTTCTTTTTCTCCGGACTGTATTTCAGCTCTGAGTCAGCAGCTGAAGTCCTTTTATTCACCCCAAAATATTCCTCAGATGCTGTGATTGGGTTTGTTCCAGTAGAGGTAGATATTAAGCCCCAAACTTCAGTTCAAAAGAAGGGCTTGGGGAAATAATTGGGAAGAAAGATGGATAGTTATATTTTCTTCAAGTGTAAGCAGTAAATTCAATCCTGCCATTGCTCTAAGTGGGCTCCTTTGATGATAGATGAATCCAAGATTCAGTTTCAGAGAAAAGTTATGCTAGGTAAGGAAAAGGGTTACTTGCTGTATTGGCTACATTTGTTTTCCAAAGACCAAAACTTTTGGCCTTGATTTATTAATAATCAGAGAATTATTATGACAAAAGATTCCAAGTCTTCTTCACAGGGTGTACAATCCAATGTGTAAGTATGACAATATCACATTATCAGTGTAACTCAGGATTTCTCCAAATTTTCTCAAGCGTTTGTGCAATCTAACCCATAGAATAATAGTACTATATTATCAATTTAAACCAACATGTATTTAGCATTTACTGTAAGAGGCTCAGTGGCTTAAAGATGACGGAAATGTCTCTGTTCCAACAGTTCAAGTTCTGTCACTGCATGGCAGGGTGAGCTCCCATCACTTGCCTCAGCTTCTGCCCATCTAGCAGTTTGAAAGCATGTGACAATGGTAGTAGAGAAATAGGCACCACTTCGGTGGGAAATATGCCGTGTTTGTGCAGATGGTGGGGCCTCTGCTGGTGCTGGACTTGTTCTGATGTGATACCCAACTGAAGGCGACATTGGTGGTGAGAGAAGGCCCAGATGATGCCACAGGACACCTCTCGTCTTTCTGGTGTGGAGCTAGTTCATCCCCTGTGGTGCACTCTGGAGAAGCTCATGAGCACAAACCAAACGGACTACCACTCTTCAGCAATGAAACAAATACAAGATACTAACATTGTAGTCCCCTGGTTAATTATAACTTTTGTTGTTGTTAGTTGCGAAGTTGTGTCCGACCCATCGCGACTCCATGGACAACGTTCCTCCAGGCCTTCCTGTCCTCTACCATTCTCTAGAGTCCATTTAAGCTCACGCCCACTGCTTCAGTGACTCCATCCATCCAGAGACACGTTCTCTGTCGTCCTCTTCTTCTTTTGCCCTCAATCTTTCCCAGCATTAGGCTCTTCTCCAGTGAGTCCTTCCTTCTCATTAGGTGGCCAAAGTATTTGGATTTCATCTTCAGGACCTGGCCTTCTAAAGAGCAGTCAGGGTTGATCTCCTCTAGGACTGACCGGTTGGATCGCCTTGCAGTCCAACCGACTCGCAGGAGTCTTCTCCAGCACCAGAGTTCAAAGGCCTCAATTCTTTGGCGCTCAGCCTTTCTTATGGTCCAACTTCCACAGCCATCCATTGCAACTGGGAAAACCAGAGCCTTGACTATTCGCACTTTTGGTGGCAGGGTGATATCTCTGCTTTTTAGAATGATGTCTAGATTTGCCATAGCTTTTCTCCTCAGGAGCAAGTGTCTTTTAATTTCTTGGCTGCAGTCCCCATCTGCGGTGATCTTGGAGCCCAGGGAAATAAAATCTGTGACTACCTCCATTTCTTCCACATCTATTTGCCAGGAATTGGGAGGGCTGGATGCCATGATCTTAGTTTTCTTAATATTCAGTATCAAGCCAACTTTTGCACTCTCCTTCACCAGCATCAAGAGGCTCTTTAGTTCCAGCGTATGTTGGCAATTTGATCTCTACTTCCTCTGCCTCTTCCAAATCCTGCCTTTACTTCTGGTAGTTCTCAATCCACATACTGCTGGAGCCTAGCTTGTAGGATTTTAAGCATAACCATACTAGTATGTGAGATAAGTGCAATGGTGCGATAGTTTGAACATTCTTTGGCATTGCCTTTCTTTGGAATTGGAATATAAACTGACCTTTTCCAATCCTGTGGCCACTGTTGAGTTTTCCAAATTTGCTGGCAAATTGAGTGTAGAAGTTTTACTGCATCGTCTTTTAAGATTTTGAATAACTCAGCTGGGATACTGTCCCCTCCACTAGCTTTGTTGTTGCTCAGATTTCCTAAGGTCGGTTTGACTTCACAAAAAAAGCCTTTTTGCTTTCTTGCATTTCTTTTTCTTTGGGATGGTTTTAGTCTTGTACAATGTTGCAAACCTCTGTCCATAGTTCTTTGGGCACTCTATCAGATCTAAATCCCTAAATCTATTTGTCACCTCTACTGTATATTCATCAGGGATATGATTTAGTTCATAACTGAGTGGCCTAGTGCTTTTCCTTACTTTTTTCAATTTAAGCCTTAATTTTGCAACGAGAAGCTCATGATCTGAGCCACAGTCAGCTCCTGGTCTTGTTTTTACTGACTGTATAGAGCTTCTCCATCTTTGGCTGCAGAGCACATAGTCAATTTGATTTCTGTGTTGACCGTCTGGTGATGTCCATGTGTAGAGTCATCTCTTGGGTTGTTGGAAAAGAATGTTTGCTATGATCATCGTATTCTCTTGACAAAATTCTATCAGCCTGTGACCTGCTTCCTTTTGTACTCCCAAGGCTAAACTTGCCTGTTATCCTTTGGCTTCCTATTTTAGCATTCCAATCCCCCATGATGATAAGGACATTGTTTTTTTGGTGTTAATTCTATAAGGGGCTGTAGGGCTTCATAGAAGTGGTCAATTTCATCCTCTTCAGCACCAGTGCTTGGGGCATAAACTTGGATTATTGTGATATTGAATGGTTTGCCTTGGATTTGAACTAAGACCATTCTGTCATTTTAGGGATTGTATCCCAGTATTGCTATTCCTACTCTTTTATTGATTATGAAGGCTACTCCATTTCTTCTGAGGGATTCTTGCCCTCAGTAGTATACCTGATGGTCATCTGAATTAAATTCATCAATTCCTGTCTGTTTTAGTTCACTGATTCCTAAAATCTTGATGTTCAGTCTTGTCATCTTGCCTTGATTCATGGATCTTACATTCCAGGTTCCTATGGAGAAAGAATCTTTACAGCATCGGACTTTCCTTTCATCACCAGATGCATCCACAGCTGAGCATCCTTTCGGCTTTGGACCAGTCGCTTCATTCTTTCCGGCGCTACTGGTACTAGCCCTCTGCTCTTCCCCAGAAGCATATTGGACACCTTCCAACCTGAGGGGCTCATCTTCCAGCATCATATCTTTTTGCCTCTTGGTACTGTCCATGGGGTTTCATGGAAAAAATACTGGAGTGAGTTGCCATTTCTTTCTCCAGTGGATCACGTTTTGTCAGAACTCTCTGCTATGACCTGTCCATCTTGGGTAGCCCTGCATGGCATAGGTCATAGCTTCACTGAGCTACGCAAACCCCTTCGCCACGACAAGGCAGTAATCCATGAAGGGGAATTATACCTTCGCCACATACTAATTAAATAAATAATGTAGCACTTTAGCCATGTAACGAAAATCCTTCCTTAGTCCTGGTAAGTCATTAATATCTAGACTGAATAACAAGAATTCAAATGTGCACCCTTCTGTGTTACCCCTTGGTAAGTATCGATCCTTCTTCTCATAGCTCCATTGAGCCCAAACGTCCCTCTCAAACAAGGATTTGAAGAAAGGGCCAACAGGCTGAGCTCCATTTTCAGGGCAATCAATTTCTTCCATAATATTGCTCTGCTTTCTGGGTCAAATGGTGCACTAACATCTATTTAGCCAGCAAACCCTGGTTTATCTGGCTAACATATTATGTAATTAGATATTTCCTAAAAAATAGTAAGCATTTTTGAATATGTGAATATTAGATTATTAATTTATTGATTAAATATTATAAAATTATATAAAACCTTTCCCTCTACTTAAAACCTTCTACAAGGATTGCACTTTTGTTCTACTCAATATCAAATTTACTTAAGAGGAACATTGCATATATTTTAGCCACAATACCTAGTAGACTAACTGGCCAGTAATTGCTAGAGTCCTTTTTATTCCATTTTTAAAAATATATAGAGACACTACTATTGTCAACTTGAATACAATTGGATAAGGCAGGTATTATTTCTATGTCAAAATGAACATGCCAATAGTTCACCCACAACTAGGGATATTTTTTGAATAGCTGAATAGCAGGAAAATGTCCCCTCCAAGGGACTTATTACTCTTCAGGCCTTTTCTGATGAATTGGAACATGAACATAATAGAAAAAAAGCATAATTCATATGTTCATTCATATGGAGAAAAGCAACTCTTGAATTCCATGGAGAAGACATGATTGCATCTATTGCTCAACCACCACCACCCACCACTCATTTTTCCAGATAGAGAAAAATACACACAAACCTGTGGGACTTTATAGGTGTTTGCTAAGGTTGACATCTGGATGGAGATGCACCTGTTAGCTGCCTCAAGAAGAGCCAGAAGGTTCTCCTTCCTTCCACAGCCGTAGTTGGGGACATTGGCTTCTCCAGTAGAGAGAATGTCCAGCAAGGCATCTGAAGTGCGGAAAGGGCTCAAATGGTTGTCATGGAAGTTATAGCCCAGTGTGAGATTGTGCAGGAAGTGGGGATTCTTGTTGAACAATTGAATGGTGAAAATTAATTGTAGGGTATATGAGAAATCAAAAGAAGTCTTGCTGTAAAAAAATGTTCATGTTATTATCATCAATAGTAGCAAGTAACTTTTTAAAAAGAACTTATTCCTTTTTCTCTCCACAAGCTTACTGAGTCTTAAGCCATCATTGATCCAAAACCAATAATCAGTTATTAATATGGGAATGGGCTGAGCAGAGGCAATTACAACTGTTTCAAAAATTCCTTTAAACAAAATGAATTCAATTGAAGAATTAATGAGTGAACAGGGAGAGGAAAATAATCTGGAATGCCTTCAGTTTTTTTAACCCCATCTTTGGATTTGAGTCTCTTCTACAAAATAAGGAAAAAAAGAGGGAAGTTATGGAAATCACTCATTCAGGAAATTAGAGAGGTTATGTAATATAGAAGTAAGTGAAATAAGGAGAAAAGAAGGAGAATGTTAGAACTGCAAATGGAAGGAATGCAACTCCATCACCCTGAATGACTTACGGATGAAAAGGTATAGAAGGAGCACTGTTGAAAGGCAACATTATAGGCGATATTATTGTTTCAGTTTTGACTATACCAATGAGATGGTCTCCTGGCCTGTAAAAGCTCCATGGCTGTTTTCCATCCTGTTGCTCCAAACTGAGAGGGCATTTCATTCCAAGCTTCCCAGAGACTGGCTTGGACATCAGCAGCATCAAAAACAGAAGCAGGAGGTCCATAATTCATGGAGCTTTATTAATCTTCTTCCTGTTTCTAACACAAACAGCAGGAACAGTTGGAAGAATTCACTCTCACAAGATGAAAATGCCAGTCACTTTCCTGACATAAACAGAGAAACACTCAGCTTCACCTGGAAAGGAGAGAAAGGTACAATCAAGAGCACAGATCCTGCCTGTCCCAAAACTTGTTCCCACAGAGCTTGGGAACAAGCTCTTTTCTGTATCCTTTTCTGATACAAGATCCTTTGCTTATGGCTTCAATCTGCTGTCTCTATCAAAGGCATGGAGACCTCCAAGGCTCAGGTGGTCATAATTACAGTGAGAAGCAACTTCTCCTCTTGGGATCCTGAACTTCTTCTGGGCTCCATGTGCAGAGGAGAGGATGGAGAAAAGCATGTTAGTGAAAAGTTACAGAGACACCCCTAGGGGCTCAGTTCTGTTGTGGTTGTGGTCCTTCCTGCCCAGACATGTCCAGAAAGTGATGCTGCAGAAGAGAATTCAGTAACAAGGTAATTGACTTCTGCTATCGTTCAACAAGGTCTCTTGTCTCCAGGGATTGCTGGGGAAGGTCACCCAGAGCTATGGAGTTTGGTGCCACTCTAGGTTGATGTCACAACTCTGGTGCTGCCTGTCTTCTAACCACCAAGGAGGCAATCAGTATCCTTGAATTCTGCCTAACATGAAGAGTAGGGCCTGTTTTGGATTTTCTTTTATATCATAACTCCATATATTAATTCTAAATTGCATTGATTTGATTTTTTGCCTCTGTGGATCTTTATATGGTAATAAATTCCCATCTCTGAAGCTCTTTCTAGCCTCCCTCTGGTGAACCTCTCCCTGAAGCTACTTCTCAGTTCTCGCTGATAATAGAAGGACTTTCTATCCATCCCATTCCTTCTTCTCCCAGACTGAACCCTCTTTAATCCATTCTTTATTTCAGGGACTTCCAATATTTAAAGAAAAAAATAAGGCCTGATTACCAGACTGAAAATCAATCAGGCCTTAGATGTTCCCATTAAGTATTTTTTTGAAATATTTTCCATTTCAGAGATGGATCCAAATGAGCTGCTGTGGCCATTCAGTGATGAGAACCCAAAAAACGTCCTTGGAGACCCCTGGCAAGCTACCTTGTTGGTCTTTGGGGTCTATTTATTCATTGGCCTCTGAGTTTTTCTCCACCAGTGCACGTAAGTTCCTCCTGATCAGAAGATTGGTGTCACCACAACCTGGGGAGCCCTAAGACACTCAAAGCCCCCGCCCCAAATGTTGGTAGAAGTAACAGGAAAAAGGACAGAATCCCTCAGGGCTGGAGGGGACTTGGAGGTCCTCTAGTCCAACTCCTTGCCCACTGGTGGGATTCTACTGGTTCGCACCGGTTTGATAGAACTGGTTGTTAAATAGTTAAGCAGTTCGGAAAACAGGTTGTTAGAAGAAATCTCCTTTTGTTTTTTTCCACTTTACAGGGTTAATCCTGTAAGAAATTAAAACTTTCTGGTGTTGTTTCCTAGCCTAATCTTTATTGCCCTGCTTACAGAAACTGTCTCTCCATTAACCCTTATTACATTCTTCTTACTGTCACTTCCTGTTCCGGAGCTTCTCGAAGTTTTTTTTTCCCCTTGACTTTCTTAAAGGGGAAGGGTTGTTTTAAGCTTTTTACACAGCTGTTGGGAGGAAATACTCCCCTGTTGGCGTTCTTCCAGCCAGGGTGCAATGATCAGCATTTTGAAGAAATAATTGAATAACGAAGCAGAAGCTTTTAATTCGTATTTTTAGAGTAGTTTGTTATATATATATATATATATATATATATATAAATGCCCATGGTATCAGCTGTTATCCAAAGAAGGTATTTCTTTAAAGATAACAGGATAGAATATTAAAGGAATGCTGACTTTTGATTTTCTCAGAAACAAAAAAATGCAACAAGTGTCCAGATGATAAATATCCAAATGAGGCCAGAGTCCAATGTATCCCCAAAGTTATAACCTTCCTGTCTTATGGAGAACATCTGGGCATCATCCTGGTCTCTTTTGCTCTACTGTTGTTCTTAATCACAGACCTTGTTTTAATCATCTTCATTAAATACCGAGAAACTCCTCTTGTCAAAGCCAACAACCGGGACCTCTCCTACATCCTCCTGGTTTCCCTCCTGCTTTGCTTCTTGTCTCCTTTTCTCTTCATTGGTCAACCAAGGAAAGCCACCTGCCTTCTCCAACAAACAGTCTTCAGCATCATCTTCTCAGTGGCCATTTCTTCTCTCTTAGCCAAAACCACCATGGTGGTGCTGGCTTTCCTGGCCACAAAACCAGGAAACCAAATGAAGAGATGGTTGGGCAAGAGCTTGGCCAACTCCATCATCCTTTCTCCTTCTGCTGTGCAAATTATCATCTGCTCCATCTGGCTGGGAATTTCTCCCCCCTTCCCTGACTCTGACCTCCACTCCCAGCCTGGAGAGATCATCCTGCAATGCAGCGAAGGGGCCGTTGTCATGTTCTACGTCAGCCTCAGCTACATGGGCTTCCTGGCTGCCATCTGCTTCACGGTGGCTTTCCTGGCCAGGAATCTGCCTGGGGCCTTCAACGAAGCCAAGCTGATCACCTTCAGCATGCTGGTCTTCTGCAGTGTGTGGGTGACTTTTGTGCCCACCTACCTGAGCACCAAAGGGAAATACATGGTGGCTGCGCAGGTCTTCTCCATCCTGGCCTCTAGTGCTGGTCTGCTGGTCTGCATCTTCATCCCCAAGTGCTACATTATCCTTCTGAGGCCAGACCTCAACACAAAGGAGCAGCTTACAGCCAGAACAAATGTAAAAACATGATATATAAGACCATTATGATATTGCAAGTATTGTTAAAGTTTCTTTTATTTTAAAAAAGATTTTATTTCCACCTAGGCAGTATGCAGGAATTAAGGAAAAAATATACTTATATGTTCCTTGCAACTCCCTTCCCTTTCATCTCAATAAATCTTGCTGAAGAGAACTCTGAGGTCAATGAACCTGACACTGTATAGAAAAATCATTTGAGCCATTGTTCCTACTGACAGAGGGCTAAAAGTGTCTATATGTGGGAGAGAAAGAGAGTAGGAAAAGAGATAAGAGGGAAACTGTGGGAACCAACTTCAAGCATGTTGCATGTTAACCTCCAAAAGAACTACTGGAATGCCAGAATCTGCTGGAAATGCCATGTTTGACTTTCTCTCAGCTGAGTAGCAAATTTTCATTTGCTGATTTCCTGATAAAACCTTCTTTGCAGAAAGTGTTGGCTGCAAATGTCTTCTGGGATTTCACTTTGGAGTTGTTTTACTTAGTTGTCTACCTCTTAAGAACTTCCCACTCTATTTTTTATTTCTTTCTTCACCCAGAGAATTAACAATATCCAATGATATTCAGGCCCTTTTATTTCCCACTCTACAATTTCTACCTGAAGCATTTTCTCTGCTCCTCTTCCAAGCTTGTCTTGTCTGTGAAGGGCTGGAGAAGATGTCCAGAGAAAGGGAACCTCCCCAGGAAGAGGCTGAAGGGATCTTGCCTAAAGGCAGCCCCATCATTTAACCGAATGTTCTGGACTTTGGCAAACGGGTTCAATACTGCGTATTCATCCAGGTCCAAGAACAGGGCAAATAAGGATGGGAGCATCTAAGTTACCAGGAATTTGAATCCACGGAAGGTATTATGCTTTCCAAACACAGAGATTGCTGATCAATTAGCAATGAATTTGAGGTTTCAGAATGGCTTCCGATTGCAAATGAATCCCTTTGTGAATTCCATTTTAAGGAGATAAGAAAAGCTTTGATGGATCAGACCAAGATTAGTCACAGTGACCAACAAATATCTCTGGTTCTCCCACAAGCGGCAGAGACTTATGACTTTGCCCAACATGGAACTGGTGTTTTCCCACAATTTCACTTCCCTCCATTGCATCACACAATATTAGACATTCAGCCCTCCCACATTCTGGGAATTCCCCAATTCTGGTATCCCACATTAATCTGAGAAAATATTTTTTTCAATGTTCATACCCCCAATCAATAAGTACTGAGGAAGGACTGGAAACCCAGCCAGCTTTCTTGCTTAAGATGGAACCAGAACTCACCAATCCCGGTGATAAAGTCACCTGACTTGCAATCATGTCTACGGCAGAACTAGAACTCAGAGCATCCTGGGCAGTGGCCCCAAACTCACCCAGCTGGCTTTCCTGACTAAGCTAGGACTGGAACTCCCAGTCCCCTGATGATTGGCCCCAGGATACCCATTTGGCTTTTATTTTGAAGGTGAGATTAAAACTCTAGTAGTGATTGGTGCAAAGTCACTCGGCTGGCTTTGATTCCTGCACTCTCACCAGGCACTCCTGCCCCCCCACCTTCACACAAAAGGTTCCTTCTGCAGCTATGCCTCCTGGCTCCCCCCTCACCTCACCCAAACAGACAGCTGTCACTCAAGCCCCTGTCCTGTCCCGCTCCCTCGCGCCACACCCAGGTCGGGCAATCCCGGCTACCCAATCCCGTCCCACTGCCTTGCCCTGCGGATGCCCTCCTCAGAGCGCAGCGGGTGAGAGAGGAGCCAGGAGTGCGTGGATGGGCTTCCTCTCATCCGGGTTGCACGGATTGAGGCCACCACCGGCTCTGCGCCACTACCCTCCCAGGTCGAATCGGGGCTCCGTTTCCCAAAAGTTGCGGGTGCCCCCGAGGAGAGAAGCAGTGCTCCAGCTCAGGGCTCCGGGGAGCCTGGCGGATTTCTCTCCCTTCCAGGTTGCAACGTGTCGGGCCGGGGAGAAACAGCGCCGGCTACACGTTCGGCTGCCAGCATTTCAGGGAGGAGAGGAGCAGCGGCTGCGCCAACTTGCATCTTTTGGAAGTGGGGGGAGGGAAGTCAATCTTCTTTGGGGGGGGCAGGTTTCAAACTCCCCCCTTTTTTTGCCTGCATATGCAGTGCTTTTAATGCAGGAACGCTGAGGGTCTCCTCTGGATGGGGGACCAGGGCGAGCACTGCAGAAAATCCAGCCAGCAGGGAAGTCTGTTTCCCCCAAAGAAAAGCCGGCCCCCTCCTTCGCTTACCCACCAACTGCAATGTATTAAGTCTGCTGAAGTAGGAAGTAACATTCTGTTCGTTGATTGGTTAAAGTAACGTTCTGTTCGTTGATTGGTTAAGGCGCCTGACAGCTGGCTATATAATAGCTGTCAGGCAGAGTTCCAAGCAGTTTCAGTTATAGCTGTGGCAGTTAGCCCAGCTGTTGTTAATAAACGGTTAATTACATGATCTTCGCTTTGTCCATCGTCCTTGATCCAGCCAATACATTTCAACTGGCGATGAGGATCAACTGGTCGATCTACCGGTCATAGTAATAAGGAAAGAAGAGAGATTTAGACTGAAGAAGCAAAACATGAGTGGGGGGGGGGGGGAAGAAGAAGAAGAAGAAGAAGAAGAAGAAGAAGAAGAAGAAGAAGAAGAAGAGGAAGAGGAAGAGGAAGAGGAAGAAGAAGAAGAAGAAGAAGAGGAAGAAGAAATGGTGTCCGCACAGACCTTTCCTCCTTTCAGTCCCAGTGCAGAAACGTGGGAGGCTTATTTGGCACATTTTGAATGTTTCTTAATTGCAAATGATTATACAAAGTTGACGCCTGAGTGCAAATGTGCTTATTTCCTAAGTTTCTGCGGTACTAAAATGTTTGATACTGCAATGATATTAATGGCCTCATAATCTGTACATTCGGGAACATGGGAAGACTTTATAAAAAAATTAAAAAAAACATTATGCACCAGCCCCCTCAAGAATAGCCCGCCGCCAACACTTTTACCATCATGATCAAGCCCCTGGAGAGACTATTAATCAATATGTTGCGGCTCTGAGGAGGGCAGCCAGGCATTGTGAATTATTTGATTTAGAAGATTATCTCCTCGATAAACTTGTCAGTGGGGTCAGGGACCAAAGTCTTAAAAGGCGACTGATTGCGAATCACGACCTCACATTTCAAATGGCATTGGATGAGGCGTGTGCTGCAGAACTGGCAGCATTGTCACTAGCTGAGTTACCCCGTGGATATACTCCACCTAAGATGGAAAAAGACTCATCGTCTGTAAATGAGACAAATGAGAATCTGTCAGATTCTGATGGTGATTTTGAAGTGTGCCGTCTTCAAGAGTCTAGAAAACAAAACTCTGGCCCAACTAGCATGTCAAGGGGGCCGAACGCATGTTTCAGCTGTGGAGGAAATCACCTGCACACTAATTGCCATTTTAAAAACGCAGAGTGCCGCTGCTGTGGCCGCAAAGGTCATCTCGCCAGAGTATGCAGAGCCCCTCAGCCACAGTTCAAATCACGTGTGCCGCAGGATGGGGGCCAACAATATCATCCTGATCTGTCTAAAGTTCGTAATAGTAATCAACGATCTTCTTCTGATGTGAATTTAGTAACACCACCAAATATGTTGAGCCAGCAGAAGATTCGCCTTACAGTATTCATCGAATGGAAACCATGCACCATGGAAGTTGATTCCGGCTCTGCTACATCCTTGGTGTCATGGAGTACAATTAAATGACTAGTTCTGAAACTAGCTAAATGACAACTAGACCCCTGCCATCTCCTGCTAAAAGATTGCCAAGGAGCCAACATTCCGATTGTCGGAAGTGGCACATTCTGAGTACAATTTAAGAAGTTTAGTGGATTATTATCACTAGTCATTGTGGAAGGAAAATTCCCCAGCCTGTTGGGCCTTAATTGGTTCGATGCATTAGATCTAACTATACAAGGGGTTAATGCCATCTCATCATCTGAACTGGACAAGTTATGTAATGAATTCCCCTCAGTTTTCTCTGAGGAATTAGGAAAATACACAGGACAACCGGTTTCCTTCAGTCTCGACCCTCAAGTGCAGCCTCGCCGCCTTAAGCCGCAAAGAGTACCGAATGCATTGCGACCAAAGGTGGAAGCTGAACTTGACAAATTAATAACACAACGTATCCTGGAGCCTGTTGAGTACGCACCATGGGAGACCCCCATTGTTATTGCCATGAAGGCGGATGGTTCAGTGCGCATCTGCGCAGATTACCAAGCAACAATTAATTGTGCATTACAGGTGCATGCATACCCCGTTCCTATTGTGCAACATTTGTTGCACTTCTTGGGTAATGACTCTGTATTTGCTAAATTACTTACCACAGGCATATCAACAACTGCCTGTGGATGACCAAACAGCAGACGCACAAACTATAGTGACACACCGGGGTGCTTTCCGTTGCCGCCGCCTCCAATTTGGGGTTTCAGTCACCCCGGGAATCTTCCAGAGCATGATGAAGCATTTACTTCATGGAATTCCCTGGGTTGTACCATACTTTGACGACATATTAGTATCGGCCACCAGCACCACTGAACTCCTTAAAAGACTCAGATCAGTTCTAACCGAATTCCAGAGACTGGGGCTCAAAGTTAAGCGAAGCAAATGTATTGTAGCTGCTTCAAAAATTGAGTTCTTGGGTTTCCTAATTGATGGTAAGGGTATACATCCTACAGAGTCTAAGACGAACGCTATTTTACATGCCCCTGCTCCCACCAACAAGGCCAAACTTCAAACCTTCTTAGGCCTTTTAAACTTTTATGCAATTTTCATACCACACAAGGCATCTATTGCGGAACCTTTGCATCATTTGCTGAACCGGGGGACACGTTGGAACTGGGATTCAACTGCAGCCGCTGCATTTACTAATGTCAAACATATACTCGTTTCAAACTCTGTCCTCGCTCACTACTGCGAGTCCCTACCCCTCGTGCTAGTGTGTGATGCTTCTCCTTATGGGGTGGGAGTGGTCTTAAGTCACTGTTTCCCTGATGGCAGTGAAGCCCCCGTTGCATTTTTCTCCCGGACTTTGGCTTCAGCGGAGCGAAATTATTCACAGCTAGACAAGGAGGCTCTAGCATTGGTAGCTGGAGTCAAGCGGTTTCATCATTACCTATATGGTCGACCTTTTACACTAGTGACAGATCATAAGCCTTTGCTTGGTCTACTAGCAGCTGACTGTCAAACTCCGCAATTCCTATCCCCGAGATTCACCAGGTGGTCTTGTTTTTATCCACCTATGACTACACGCTCCTGTACGTGCCAGGCAAGAATCTGGCCCATGCTGATGCCTTCAGCCGGTGTCCCATGCCAACGTTGCTCTCTGACCCAGCTCCCGCCTCGTCAATCCTGATGATTGAAGATTCACCTTTCGTTTTGACGGCAGCTGACATCGCTCGAGTTTCATCTCCCACGATCCAGGTCCAGAGACAGTCATGGACTGGGTACTAAAAGTGTGGCCACAAGGGCCCATGGACATGAAGTGGAAACCTACACTATCCGTAAAATGGAATTATCTACCATGGGGGGTTGTTTACTGTGGGGACACAGGGTGGTGATTCCAAAATCTTTACGGGATTCTGTGTTAAAATCATTGCATTCCAGGAATAGTCCGAATGAAGGCTCTAGCTAGAACCTATCTCTGGTGGCCTACTCTTGATCAATGTATCACCGACTGGGTGGCCACTTGCCGCCCTTGTCAAGAGTCTCGGCCAATGCCCCCTAAGGGTAAACCCAGGGAATGGGAAGACCCCGCTGGCCTGTGGTCCCACCTTCATATAGACTTTGCGGGGCCATTTCATGGTCAAATGTTGTTAGTGGTGGTTGACGCGTACTCTAAATGGATTGAACTGATACTTATGCACTCAACATCCTCAAAGGCTGTCATAAAGGCCCTTCGTACACTATTCTCAACCCATGGGTTGCCCGACCTATTGGTGTCAGATAATGGGCCCCAATTAACTTCTACCACATTTGATTTTTTTCCTTGCCCAATTAGGTATCAAGCATGCCCTTATCTCTCCTTACCACCCGGCCAGTAATGGCCTTGTAGAAAGGGCTGTGAGATCCGCAAAGGAGGCATTAGGCCGCATGGGACAAGGGAAATTGCATGACCGTATAGCGGAGTATATGTTAGTGCAACACACCACCCCTTGTCAGGTTACCAATCGGAGTCCAGCAGAATTACTGATGGGTCGCCAGCTGCGTACAATTTTGGATAGATTACACCCCCGTTACGCCCCTGCCAAGCCTTTGGATTCAAGTAGGACATCTAAACCTTTTGGTGTGGGTGATAAAGTGTATGCCAGGAATAATGGGGTTCAGACGTTATGGTTACCAGGTAAGGTGGTGGATATTACGGATCCATGCTCATATAAGGTTGATATGGGACAAGGCAAGGTTTGGAGACGTCACCAAGACCAGCTACGGGTCAGATGGGGTACTGAACACGATATAACAGAAAGAGAGAACCAGGCAGGAGAAAGTTTCAGCCAGGGGTTAAGGGGCATACCAGAAGCTGAGAAGCTACCAGACGCTGAGCAGCAGATTTTGAGCCGGCATATTACTTTGGATAATACAAACCCCGAGGGAGAAATTGAAACACAGGTCGAAAGCAGTAACGTACCTGTAGTTATTAGAACTGCTGGGGAAAGTAATTCCTTGCAAGAGTCTGTGAGTGAGGCAGGGTTAAACATTCGATCAGAAGCCGGCGCCGACCAGCATACCTCCAGGACTACACATGCACCATCCAGGTAGAAAGAGGTGAATGTATTAAGTCTGCTGAAGTAGGAAGTAACATTCTGTTCGTTGATTGGTTAAAGTAATGTTCTGTTCGTTGATTGGTTAAGCCGCCTGACAGCTGGCTATATAAGAGCTGTCAGGAAGAGTTCCAAGCAGTTTCAGTTATAGCTGTGGCAGTTAGCCCAGCTGTTCTTAATAAACGGTTAATTACATGATCTTCACATTGTCCATCGTCCTTGATCCAGCCAATACATTTCACCAACCCTTCTCAAAATCCCAGTTCTTCCTTCCCCTTCGCTCTTCCCCCGCAGTTCCCAAACTCGCCCCTATTAGGACATCTCCCCACTAGTCTAGCCCTTCCCACAGGGGGCGCTCTTCCTCCCCATTGGCCCAAGGGTCCAGCCCCACCGAGGCTCCCTCTGCTGCCCCCGCAGCCAAAGGACTCTGCAGCTCCGGAGAGGCTCCGGTTCCCCCCTCGCTCTTTGGACTTCAGCCATGCCGTTTGCGGATTTAGCCAGCAGAGCTGAAGGGTGAGAAGAAACCTGGGAATGCGCAGAGCAGCCCTTCGGGATGGACTTTCAGCTCCACTGTCACAGGAGGCTCTTCCTTCATCCTGTCCATCTTCTCAGACTGGCTGTCCCACTAGATCCCTTGCTCTTCAACTGTGCCACGGAGCTCGATCTTGCCGGGGCTGATTGACAGCTCCTTGGGATTTTGCTTTGGTTGTTGAGTTGGACTGGCTGGCTGGGTTTAACTGGAGAGGTCTCAGCCTGACCGACTCAAAACTACAGAGCTCAAACTTATGAGAAGCTTCTGGGCATGTATTAATTTCTCTCCTCCCATCTTTTCTTTACATGCTGTTTTCCTCCCTGATCAGCTGCCACAAATGCTGTCCGCAGCCTATTTGTGACGTCCTCTTATTACACAGCCCTTACACAGAAGAGCAAAACCCACCCAGACAGCTTAACTCAACAACCAACCCCAAATCCCCGAGATCATCCATCAGCCCCGGGAAGATCGAGTCGCAGCCACAGTTGAAGAGAGAGGGTTTTAGCGGAACAACCAGTTGAAGAAGTTTGACAGGAGGAAGGAACAGCCTCCTGTGACGTTGGAGCTCTTTGAATGGCCATCACGAAGGGCCAGTTGGCCAATTTGCCCAGCTATGCGCACAAACGGGGCACCTCTCCGGGGTTGCAGAGTCCTTTGGCAGGGGCAGTCAGAGTTTTGGGACTGTTGGGCAGAGCGAAGGGAAAGGAGGAGCTGGGATTTTGAAATGGGTTAGTCAGTAAGCAGAGACCCCCACTTTTCTCTGGGGGAAACAGGGAGGAAAAGACTCCCCTGCTGGCGGGCTTTTCCCCAGCCCAGGTCGCCCATCCAGGTAGTTTAGTTTAGTTTAGTTTATTTGATTTGTATACCGCCCTACTCCCGAAGGACTCAGGGCAGTGAACAGCCAAACAATAAAATACATAGATACAAAAAATTTAAAAACCAGATAAAATCAAATTAAATCATTTTGGCCCAGACATTAAAACACCCCAATAATTTAAAAACAGATTAAAATTTACATATTTAAAAAATGGGTAGGACCCTGAGCATCCCTGCTTGGCACCGGAGACGTTCCAGGCGTGCTGTCAGCCGAGCCATGGAAGCCGCTCCTGGAGAATCACAGATCTTTGGCCTCTTGAACTCTGCAATCGCTTCCTCTTGCTGCACCCCCTCCCCACGCACAGCCTTCCTTTCCCCGGACACAAAATGTTCCGTCAGCAGCTCCGCCTCTCTGCTCTCCCCACCCCCTTCGCCTTACCCAAACGTACACTCCCCTTGCCTGTCCCACTCCCCTGCACCCAGGGGTAGCCGGAACAAGGCACTCCCAACAACACCCCCCCTCCCCCAACATTGAAGCCATTGTCCCACACTGCCCCAAACCCTCGCCCCTCTTGGGAGAGGAGCCAGAGCACGCAGCCCTCCCCTGCGGTCGCCCCTTCAACCTCTCACCCACAGAGGACATGCCATGCTCCGCTCCGCCTCCAATCAGTTGCTCCCTCCCCCCCCCCCCCATTTTCTCACCTTCCAACAATTCCCGCTTGTTAAAAAGAGCAAGCTTTCTTTTCATAATATGATTAAACAAGGAACACCTCAGTAAACAGGGCACAAATCTACAAATAAGGGGCATGGGGATGAGTAAGAGAAGTATTCGAATCCCCCCTTTCTTCTCTTCTCTGGATCCTCATCATATTCTGGAGAAGACCATATTCTGTCTTGATTCAAACTTGAGTCATGAAGACTCGCAAGATAAAGTCTGCAGATTTTGATCTAAGCATGGCATGACCCAGTCTGAGAGCGAGAAAGATTGAAGAACTGGTGGGCGGGCAAATCAGCTTCTCCGTACTTCAAGAACTTCTTGTTCAGTGTGGGTTTTCATACATCCAGCAATGTAGTCTCCTATCTTGAGCAGGCAACTCCGGGTTTCCTCCAGCTGCTCTTCCTCTGTAATGGCTTCTTCTGGCTTATCCAGATGTTTCAGAGTTCTTAACTGGCTTCATCAGCTCTTTGCTCTTTGCACTTGGGAGACAGAGAAAGCAAAGCTCCGCATTAGTCGCACATCAGAAGGAAGGCGGAGGAAAGGGAGACCCCGACTGAGGCAATCTTTTGAGGCTAGGGGCCCATTTGAATTTGGGGGAGGGGATCTGCTGTGGGCACCCTCTCAAAATGGCAGCCATGGGAGTCTTTCCTGTTCTCAAGACAAGTCACCATGGGGAAGCTCTAAAATCTTGAAGACCCTGCAAGAGATTTCCCATCTTTCTTTAGGTGAATTCATTAAGGTGGAGGAATGATGTTTTTGTTTCGATCCAGAGTAACCGATTATTTTATTATATAGATAGCCCTTGACTTACAACAGTTCATTTAGCAACCGTTCGAAGTTACAACAGCACTGAACAAAGTGACTTATGATCTTTTTTCCCCCTTATGACCTTTGCAGTGTCCCCATGGTCACGTGATTTACATTCAGATGCTTGGCAACCAATTCCTATTTATGACGGTGGCAGTGTCCTGTGGTCATGTGATCCCCTTTTGCAACCTTCTGTCAAAGGAGAAGTCAGATTCACTTAACAACTGTGTTACTAATTTAACAACTGCAGTGATTCACTTAACAACTGTAGCAAGAAAGTCATAAAATGGGGGCAAAACTCACTGAGCTAATTTTCCACTTAACAAACATAAATTCTGGGCTCAATTGTGGTCTACCTGTATATTTGTTTCTGGCCTGAAGAAAATCTGAAGTGCTTTTTTGTATCCTTCCTCCCCCCATCTTCTTGTCCTTTTTCAACTTTCCCCCCTTTGACACCCCCATTCCCAATATTTAAATCTTTTGGGGTTGGTTACATTTGTATTTTATCTTTCATTGAAACTTAATAAAGAAGAGGTAAGTTGATTTTGTAACTAAATAACCGCTGCCCTCCTGAGTCAAAGGGAAATTTTCTAGAGTCAACGACCAGCCCTCTTTGACTTTTCCCCATTCTGTTCCTAGAGAAGACTCACAATGGTGAATGTTGCCTGGTCTAAGTCATCCTCTTTCTCTTCTTCAATGCCGTAATGTGGACAGGACCTGACCCAGCAGTTTCTTCCCTTTTTTCCGGATTTGGCTTCGGTGCTGTTGGACTATGAAAAGACAAGAGGAGATAGCATCCCTCACGAAACAGCACAGGATGGAAAGTCACAGCTGTGCCAATAAAGAAATGTGAGAAAAACAAAACAAAACCAAGGATGGTGAGAAACTTGCATTCTGCTGCCCGGAATTTCCAGCTGATTTCTTTGCCCCTTCAAACAGGGCTCTCCATGTTTAGGATAATAAAGTAAAAATAAAGATTTACTCTGTCCAGTCATGGCCGACTCTAGAGGATGGTGCCCATCCCCCTTTTTGGCTGAGGGAGCCAGCATTGTCCGAAAACAATTTCTGTGGTCAAGTGGCCAGCATGGCTATACCCCCAGGGCCCATGGAATGCTGTTACCTTCCCATCAAAGTGGTGCTTATTAATCTACTCGCATTTGTATGCTTCCGAACTGTCAGGTGGGCAGAGGAGCTGAGGCAAGTAATGGGAGCGCTCACAACTCAACCAGCTACTCCATTAGTTAATTGTTCTCCCTGTCAGGAAATTCCTCCTCCTATCCAGGTTAGATCTCCCTCTGAGGAGCTTCCACCCATTGCTTCTTGTCCTGCCCTCAGATGCTATGGAGGATAAGTCAACACCTTTTCTCTTGCCAGCCTTTCCAATATTGCTAGATACTATCGTGTCTCCCCTGAGCTTTCAGTTAGCAGTTCATGACATGATTTAGCCTCCAGATCCATTATCCACTTTGTTGTTCTTCTACAGCTTTCCAAAGTAGAGAAAAGAAACCAATATTTCCCCCACCTTGTTGAGCAGCTTGAGCTGTGAAAGAGCACCTTGGTGGATAATAAGTCTTTTTATGTACCCCAAGAAAAGGGCCTGAACCCCCCTCCCGATGACTCCCTTTGTGCCTGGCCTAAATCCCCTGACGGCTCCTATTTTCGGGAGGCGAAGAGGTTCCACAGCAGAGGAAACGGTCTCTCCTCTCTCTCTCTCCCCACAAAGGCAGCAAAGGGTTCTCCACATGAGCACACGTGGGAAGGCATGGAGCTCTGAGGCAGCAACCCCATCTAGGAGCAAAGGAGAGAAACACCTGGACCCAGAGAAGCCTCCACACACACATCCCACCCCTCCGTCCTGCTGGGGCTCAGCCAAAGCCAGTTGGACTCCGGAAAGGGCTTCACTAGGCAGCCAAAAGGCTTCCCTGAGGAACCCCGAGTTCTTAGAAATGGAGGCCACTATGGGGCCTGTGCCAGCTTTAGCTGTCCCTCTCACTGCCTGTAGGGGGCAGTCTGTGGTCTGGCCTTTAAGTCACACCTGGCCTCCGCAGGCAGTGAGATGGACTGGCCATTGAAACTAGGCATTTATGGATGAAACATGTAACAGTGATACCCATTGTCATCAGGGCACTTGGTACCATGTCCAAGAATTTTATAAGCTACAAAGTGCAGCTTCCTGCAATAACACCAGCGGAACTGCAAAAAACTGCACTACTCGGAACATTGTACCATCTTAAGAAGGTACTTGGTTGATACCTAGGACGCTGGCAGCAACCCGTATCAACCATTAGCACCAGTCCATGGTAATTGTGATGCATTTTTGAATATTCAATTGACTGAGTTTCATGTTTAATGAATAAAGTATATAATAATATAATATTTTTAAAATGGAAAATAAAGAAAAACTGAGAACCACATTAGTTCAAACACTTGCCAACCCTCACATTATAGACCAAGGAAGAACATCCGACATCCTTCTTCTGTCATCCGTGATGGTGATGTTGGGATTGAGAGGTTGCCGCAGGGATGGGGGCCACCTCGACATCATCTGACCGGCTGTTGTAGCCAGAGAGAGACGGCTGCTCCGGTGACATCCTCAAGGCCCTTTCTCTGGGGATTGAAGAAGGAAAAGAGGATTACATTTGACCGGTGCATTATTTTCTTAACAGTCATAATAAGGCTTATTCTTACTGGGGGCTCCATTAATTGGAGGTTTTCAAGGAAAAATTGGGCAACCATTAATCCAGGATGATAAGACAGATTCCTTGGGCAGCAGGTTGGACTAGAGGACCTCCAAGGTCCCTTCCAGCCCTGAGGGATTTCTATCCTTTCTCCTGTTAGTCCCACCAACATTTTGGGGGGGCTTTCAGTGCCCCAGGGCTCCCAAGGTTGTGGTGACGCCACTCCCTTGATCAGGAGCAACGTACCTGCACTGGTGGAGAAAAACTCAGAGGCCAATGAATAAATAGACACCAAGGACGAACAAAGTCATTTTCGAGGGGTCCCCAAGGACGTTTTTTGGGTTCTCATCACTGAATGGCCACAGCAGCTCATTTGGATCCATCTCTGGAATGGAAAATGTTTCAAAAAATACTTAATGGGAAACATCTAAGGCCTGATTGATTTTCAGTCTGGTAATCAGACCTTATTCCAGTATTTTTCTTCAAATAAAGAACATATTAAAGAGAGTTCAGTCTGGCATAAGAAGGGATGGGATGGATAGAAAGTCCTTCCATTTTCTCCCCAAACAGCAGGAAAAAAAGGTTGAGGCCTTTAACTATCCTGATTATATTCACCTCCTATGTATATATTTGGGGTGTGCCCTGGTCTTCCTCCCCCCCCCCTCTGCCCCCCAACCTCCCTCCGCCCTTTGGGGATCCCTCCCTGAGTCCCGGCTGGAGAGCAGAGAAAATATTCCCTGCAGCTTTTTTTCTCCCCTTAAAATGGAGGGAGGAAGAATCACCTCAGAAAAAGGAGGCCACAAAATGGAGGACGCTGGGGGGGCTTTGCCCTCTTTAGCTGTCCTACTTGCTGCCTGTGGGGAACAACTGGGACTGAAAGGCCAGACTGTAGACTGCCCCCTACAGGCAGTATGAGGGACAGCTAAAGCATGGAAAGAGGATGGAGGACCTGAGTGCTGGACAGGGGATTCTGGGAGTTGAAGTCCAGACCTCTTTGCTGAGGTTGAGCCACCTGCCCTGGGAGGCCCTGCACTGGACACTCGGACAGATGACCTCTACTGAAGGGCCACCAAGGGAGGGGGAAGTCCAAACCTCCCGTCCCCTTTTCCCTGATTTCACGGGGGCAGGAGTGGGATATGGAACACTGGAAGGTAACCAGGGAATTCAGGATTTTCCCCTCTTTTTTAACATGTATAAAATTATTTCTTTTTCTTATCCATCAGAAGAGGATATAAATCCACCACATTCTTTTAATTCCATTCCTGGAGACCAGAGGCAGAGCAAGGGGAGCTCTCTGGGGCAGAGAGTCAGCTGAGGAGAGAGAAAGCGCCTGCTTTGCCCAGAGGCTCCAGCCGGGTCTCCATTCCCCCCTCAGACCCTCCATCCTGGCTTCTCTCCTCAGGGGGGACCTGATGGCCGATCAGCCCATGAAACACTCTGGGGACCCCAAAGTCTCTTAATTCTGGGGGAAAAGGTTGCACCATCAATTATAACTGATTATAATTATAATTATAATCTCATTCTGTGCATGCGCCAAGATGGCAGCTCTCGCCTAATCTCCATCTGATGATGGGGCGGCTTTGGGTCGTTTGGAGGTCCACCATGGCTGATTTAACTCCCTTCAGCCCCAGCACCAACTAGGGGAGCCTTTTCCCAGCTCAATGAGGTTTCTCTCACCCTCTGGATCATCGGAGCTGGGCAGATATTGGCATGTGAAGGCACCATGGGAGGCTAACTCTAGCAGTTCCGTTAATGGCAGTTACATCAGTTCCTCCATTCTTAAAGCAATGGCGGTTGGAATGACAATGGCGGTGGGTGGCGGCGACGAACAGCGCCATGGCAGTCCCTGTTGAGCCCTAGATACCCTGGGGGCTCCGAATTGGTTTGGGGACTTGCCGGGAAACCTGAAGCTGCCCTCACCGATGATAGCTGCTGGGACGGTAATGACTACCTCTTTGAGAGGCCTGAGCTAAGGCCAGTGACAGCTTGCAACGTCATCAGAGGGAATCTAAAATCTAAGGCACTTGATGGATCCTGATAGGTTCCGGATGGAGCTTGGGCCATTTCCTGAGACTTTGGCTCATGACTCGGCTGAAGACCTAGTGGCGTCCTGGGATAGGATGGCCGCTGGTGCTTTAGATCGGGTTGTGCTTTTGCGGCCTCTGACCCAGCGTTGAACCTACCCAGCTCCTTGGTTTTCTGATGAGCTGAGGGGGATGAAACGCCAGAAAAGATGCCTAGAGAGCAGTTAGAGGACCAGCTGTTCCGAATCTGACCAAACACTAGTGAGATCTTATATTAAGACCCACTTAGTGGCAATAAAAGCGGCAAAATGTAACTATTTTTCCGCTCTTATTGCATTGGCAGATAATCGCCCAGCCGCCTTGTTTAGGGTTACCCGCTCTCTACTTCAGCTGAGAGCCCAGGAAGACCCTCTGCAAGGATGAGCTGAGGATTTTGCACAATATCTGCACGATAAAATTGCTCAGATTCGGGAAGGCTTGGACTCTAACTGGATTAATTCGGATGAAATGACGAGGGCAGATCTTGAGGACATTATCTGGGATGAGTTTGATACTGTGACTCCTGAGGACGTGGACAGGTTACTGGGGAAGCTGAATGCGACCACATATTTATTGGACCCGTGCTCTTCCTGGCTAGTGCTGGCTACCCGGGAGGTTACATGTAGCTGGCTCCAGAGAATTATTAACGCTTCTCTGAGCGAGGGATTCTTACCTCCCGCCTTGAAAGAGGCGGTGGTGAGACCCCTCCTTAAGAAGCCCTCTCTGGATCCGGCTGTTTTAGCAAACTATCGTCCAGCCTCCAACCTTCGCTTTTTAGCGAAGGTTGTCGAAAGTGTGGTGGCACGACAGCTCCCACAGTACCTGGATGAAGCTGTCTATCTAGACTCATTCCAGTCCGGCTTCAGGCCTGGATACAGCACAGAAACAGCATTGGTCGAGTTGGTTGATGATCTCTGGAGGGCTCGGGATAGGGGATGTTCCTCTATCCTGGTCCTATTAGATCTCTCAGCGGCTTTTGATACCATTGATCATGGTATCATGCTGCACCGGTTGGAGGGGCTGGGAGTGGGAGGCACCGTATTACAGTGGTTCTCGTCCTACCTCTCTGACAGGTCTCAGTCAGTGTTGATAGGTGGACAGAGATCGACCTTGAGGCCCCTTACTTGTGGGGTGCCACAGGGGTCGGTGCTCTCGCCTCTCCTGTTCAACATGTATGTGAAGCCGTTGGGGGAGATCATCTGTGGTTTTGGGGTGCGATGTCATCTGTATGCTGATGACACTCAGATGTATATCTCCACCACAAACCACCCCAATGATGCCCCTGAAGTGATGTCCCGGTGCCTTGAGGTTTCTCCTTGGGGAGAAACAGGCTTCGACTCAACCCTTCCAAGACTGAGTGGCTGTGGCTGCCGGCATCCCAGTACAGCCAGTTAGTCCCATCACTAACTATTGGGGACGAGTCATTGACCCCCGCAGAGAAAGCTCGCAATTTAGGCATCCTCCTGGATGCACAACTGTCTTTAGAAGATCATATAACAGCCGTGGCCAGAGGAGCTTTCTATCAGGTTCACCTGATTCGCCAATTGCATCCCTTTCTAGACTGGGACTCATTATGCACAGTCACTCAAGCCCTCGTCATTTCCTGACTTGACTACTGTAATGCTCTCTACATGGGGCTCCCCTTGAAGTGCACCTGGAAGCTCCAACTGGTCCAGAGTGCGGCCACGTGAGTAATTATGGGAGCAACATGGTGCTCACATGTAACACCTCTTCTACGTGAGATGCACTGGCTTCCGGTGGCCTTCCGAGTGCACTTCAAGGTGTTGGTTCTTATTTTTAAAGTGCTCCATGGCTTAGGACCGGAGTACTTACGAAACCATCTGCTGCAATCGATAACCTCCACCAACCGATACGCTCTCACAAAGTAGGCCTACTCATAGTACCATCATTAAAACAATGTCGTCTAGTAGTTCCAAGGGAGAGAGTAGGTGGGGGCACCTACACTTTGGAACAAAATACCCCCTGGAATACGAATAATCCCAGATCTTCGCACTTTCCGACATGCCCTGAAGACCTTTCTGTTTCAACAAGCAGGGCTAGCATAAACATCTAAATTCTATGCCAAGGTCTTAGCACATACACCAAGTTGACTCAATTTATTATTTACTGTTTATAAAAAAAAATATTATATGTATATGAAATCTTAATCTGTTCACTGCCCTGAGTCTTTCGGGAGAAGGGCGGTATAGAAATTCAATAAACAAACAAACAAACAAACAAATAACTGAAGAAAAGCTTTTCTTCCTGCAAGGCTCCTCTTCACACTAGACTCTCCGCCCAGTGTGGGGAAAGCTTCCCACGGCCTCCCTGGGAGGAAACCAGGTTCAGATTCAGCCTCTTCAGAGCCTATAAGGACCCCAGCTGCCCCTCCCCCTCTCCCCTGGGGTCTCTCTTGGGGGACCCAGAAATCAGGGGGGGCTCATTTCTGACTGAAAAGGGGCTTCCTCCCCTCTGGGCCCCTCCAGGCTCCAGGGAGACATGGCAGAGACCCTCATGGAGGAGAGGAGCCCCTTTTCATGCATCAGCCTGGCCTTCAAAAGACACAGCTTGAACCCAGAGCCATCCAAGGCCTCATAGCCAGGCCCTGAGAGGAGAACCTGGGATATGAGCCATCCTCTGCTCCTCTCCATAAGGAGGGACCTGCCTATTCCTTCCTATTCCCCACCACCACTCAGCCCCAGTTCTCCCATCTAGGCAAAGGGAAGAGCCACAATCCCTCAACAATGGATCCAAATGAATCAGGGACTCAGGTGCCCCAAGAGCAGCTTCAAAGCACTCAGAGGTTCTTTTAGAGAAGAGGTTCACCCCACAGCCTCAGAGATGGGAATGTCAAAAGTGTCCCACTTTTTAAAATCAGCTCCAATTTAGGATTCATATATGAAGTTCTGATATAAAAGAAAATCCCAAATAGGCCCCACTCTTAACAGTAGGCAGAATCCCAGGGGACTGATTGCTTCCTTGGCATTAGAAGACAGGCAGCACCAGAGTTAAGTTACATCAACCTAAAGTGACACCAAACTCCATACTTCTGAGTTACCTTCTCCAGCAGTCCCTGGAGACAAGAAACCTTGTTGAAGGACAGCAGATGTTCAAGTATCTTCTTCCAGCATCACTTTCATGACATGTCCTGACAAGAAAGACCACAACCACTACAGAAATTGACCCCAGGAGTGTAGTTATGGCTTTTCACAAACAAGCTTTTCTCCAGCCTCTCCTCTGCACATGGAGCCCAGAAGAAGCTCAGGATCCCAAGAGGAGAAGTTGCTTATCACTGTAATTATGACCATCTGGGCCTTGGAGATCTCCATGCCTGTGATAGTGTTATGTCCTTATAAGGACATCCGCCTGGATTGGCTGCCAGCCACCGGGCGGGAAAGTTTGAATCCCTGTCAGGGGGTGGTGCGTCTGCCGGAGCGAATATAAGGAGAGCTCCGGCAGCGCACGGGAGTCTTGCTACTGTTGCTGTTTTAATAAAGTTACTTATGTAACGAGCTGGTCACGTCTTCATTCCTGCGCCGATCTAACACTGGCGACGAAGGACTAGAGAGAAGAAACGAACCTTGTGGCACCAAGCCAACAAGACCAAGACTCCGGCACCTGGAACCACAGTAGGCATTTCCAAAGGCATGGCATCCGCTGAAGTCACTTTGCCAGCCCTTGCTCCTTTCCGCCCAGGGAAGGACAAGTGGAAATCCTACGTGGTCAAATTTCGGCAATACCTGAGAGGCAACAACATCAGGGACGCCGACGATGACCGGAAGAAGGGCATCTTCCTGGCCAACTGCGGCTCCGAAGTCCTCGACATGGCAATCGATCTCGTAGCACCACGAGACATCGAGGAAGTGCCATGGGCAGACCTGCTGCAGATCCTGGAAGACCACTATGCCCCAACGGGAACACCAGTGGCGAACCGTTTCACCTTCCATCAGAGGGATCAGAAGGAAGGTGAGACCATCAAAGAATTCGTGGCCGCCCTATGCCAGATCGCAGCCAGCTGTGAGTTTGACCACGTGGACAACGCCATCGCTGACCGCGTGGTTTTCGGCATGAGGGACAGGGGCCTCCAAAAGAAATTCTTGAGCAGAAAGAAACTTGTGCTCAAAGATGTGGTGGAGGAAGCCACCACATCCGAAATCTCGGAGAAAGCAGCCGCCGCAGTAAGCAGAGCAAAGGGAATCCACAAGATTCGCTCCACAGCGCAATCGTCAACAGAGGATTCCACAGCTGGATCCGAATCAGAGGGAGAATCCACCGTCCACAAGGTATCCAGACCCCCAAGGTGGGAAACCGCACAACGGAACTACAAGGGGGAGCGCTGCGCCAGCTGCAGAGGGGACCATGCCAGAGCAACCTGCAAGTGGAGAGATGCGACCTGCCGACGCTGCAACAGAAGGGGTCACATCGCCGAAGCTTGCAGAGCTGAGGAACCAGCCCCAGAGCCCTCCAGCCACCGTCCCCGCGAGAATCGGAAGGATTACCAGAGATCATCCAAACGGTCCTCTGGCCCTTCCAGACGCAGAGACGACGAATTCCCCTGGAGCGGAGCGGTCCACCAGACGACCATCGCACACACGACCTCAGACAATGCCACCAAGTTCCACGTGACCATCCACGTGGAGGGAGCACCCTGCAAAATGGAGGTAGACTCGGGCTCGGTCTACTTCATCATGGACTGGCAGCAGTTGAAGCGCCTGCAACCCAGCATCACCAAGCAAGAGCTGAAGCCACTACACTCCAAGCTCGTCGACTTTGGGGGAAACCCCATCGGAGTGTTAGGAAGAGCCAACATCCGAGTCACCTACAAGCAGTTCGAAGGCAAGCTCCCCATCACCGTCGTAAAGGACAGCCGACCGAACCTGCTAGGAGTGGAGTGGTTCAAGCCGCTGGGGCTTTCAATCGAAGGCATCAACCAAATTTGCAGGGACGAACTCGACAACCTCATCGAAGAGTTCAAGGAAGTCTTCGATGGTAAGCTGGGGAAATTTGTGGGGAGGCCAATCTCTTTCAATCTGGATAAGGGAGTCACCCCAATTAGGCTCAAGCCCCGCCGAGTCCCATTCGCCCTGCGGCCTAAAGTAGACGAACAGCTGGATAAGCTGATCGCCCAGGGTGTCCTGGAACCGATCGATCATGCCTCATGGGAGACCCCCATTGTGACCCCACTGAAGCATGATGGGTCTGTGCGCATCTGCGCCGACTACCGTTGTACCATCAACAAGGCGTTGGCACAGAGCGCATACCCAGTCCCAGTAGTGCAACACCTGCTGCATTCCCTGGGATCTGGCTCAATATTCGCTAAACTGGACCTGGCCCAGGCTTACCAGCAATTGCCAGTGGATGAAAAAACGGCGGAGGCACAAACAATTGTCACGCACAGGGGGGCATTCAAATGCAACCGCCTCCAATTTGGAGTCAGCGCTGCCCCCGGCATCTTCCAATCCATGATGGAACGCCTGCTCCAAGGCGTTCCAGGGGTGGTGCCTTACTTCGACGATGTGCTCATCTCCGGGGACTCAAGAGCCCAACTCCTTGAAAGGCTCAGGCTTGTCCTGCAGCGGTTCAAGGCCAAGGTTTGAGGGTCCGGCGGGACAAGTGCATCATAGGAGTACAGGAAGTCGAGTTCCTGGGCTATCTCATTGATAGCACGGGCATCCACCCCATCAAATCAAAAGTGGAAGCAATCCATGAAGCGCCGAGCCCAAAAAACAAAACGGAGCTTCAGGCTTTCCTTGGGTTGCTCAACTTTTACGCCATCTTCTTAAAACAGAAAGCCACAGTTGCTGAGCCACTCCACCGCCTGCTGGGGAAATCGGCGTCCTGGAAGTGGGGCCAGGAAGAGGAAGCAGCGTTCCGGGCCATCAAAGGACTATTGACGTCCAAAAGCGTCCTCATCCAATACAGCGAGACGCTCCCCATCAAGCTGACCTGCGACGCGTCGCCATACGGGGTGGGGGCAGTTCTCAGCCACGAGCTGCCCAACGGCACGGAAGCCCCCATCGCCTACTTCTCGAAAACCATGTCCGGCGCAGAGCGGAACTACAGTCAGCTGGACAAAGAAGCCCTGGCAATCGTGGCAGGAGTGAAGCGCTTCCACAAATACCTATACGGAAGACGTTTCACCATAGTCACCGACCACAAGCCACTCCTGGGACTACTCGCAGGCGACCAACCCACCCCAACCTTCATGTCCCCGCGGATGATGAGATGGGCCATCTTCCTGGCCGGCTACTCCTATAGGCTCGTGCACCAGCCAGGCACAGCCATAGGAAACGCCGACGCACTCAGTAGATGCCCATCGAAGAACCCGGTGGAAGACCCAGCCCCCACGCTCCATCTATTCCACATAGATGACGACGCCAGCTGTCCAGTCTCCTCCGCAGATGTGGC
Organism: Arizona elegans; assembly: GCA_022577455.1. Classification (NCBI taxonomy): domain Eukaryota; kingdom Metazoa; phylum Chordata; class Lepidosauria; order Squamata; family Colubridae; genus Arizona; species Arizona elegans. Next base: position 19,523,188 of record JAKOOJ010000015.1, on the reverse strand, counting down.
CGCACACACCCAGAGAGACCCCGCCCTCCGCCAAGTAAGGTCCTGGATCCTCAGGGGGTGGCCATCGGAACAGACGGAAGAGAGGTTCAGCCCGTTCACCAGGAAACAGAAGGAGCTGTCCACCATAAAGGGCTGTCCGCTATGGGGAGACAGGGTGCTGATTCCAAGCACCCTGCAACGGCGGACGCTAGAGACACTGCACAACGGGCACCCGGGCATCGTACGCATGAAGGCCCTGGCACGGAGTTACGTCTGGTGGCCCTCACTGGACAGAGACATCGAACAATGGGTCTCCAGATGTGACCCGTGCCAAGAAGTCCGCCCCGCGCCACCGCAATCCGAAGTCACGAACTGGGAGACCCCCAGCAACCCCTGGTCGAGGGTCTACATCGACTTCGCGGGCCCAATGCAGGGGCGACACCTCCTCATCGTGGTAGATGCCTTCTCCAAGTGGCTCGAGGTGATACCCATGGCATCTACCACAACAGAAGCGACGATCCGAGCCCTGCGCCGCCTGTTTGCCACACACGGACTACCGGACGTGCTGGTCTCGGACAACGGCCCCCAGCTCACATCCCTGGCCATGGAGTCCTTCCTGGCAGGACTGGGCATCCGCCATGCCCTCTCCGCTCCGTACAGGCCGGCCGGAAACGGACAAGCGGAACGGATGGTCCGGCTCACAAAAGAAGCCCTCACCAAGATGGGCCCGGGAGACTGGCAAGAACGCATCGACAACTTCCTCCTCACCCAGCACATCACGCCGCATGCCACCACCCACAAGAGCCCGGCCGAACTCCTCATGGGCAGAAGGTTGAGGTCACCCTTGGACCAGCTGCACCCCCAATACAGCCCGGAAGTGACCGCAACCGCCAGCTGGCCGCTTCGCGCTTTCAGCAAAGGAAATTCAGTTTTCGCGCTGAATTTCAACGGCTCTCCTAAGTGGCTGAAAGGGAAGATTGCCAGCACAACCGGCCCCAAATCCTACACCGTCGAGTTGGAAGATGGACAGGTCGTGAGACGTCACATCGACCAACTCCGGAAAAGGTGGGGGGGAGCACACGAAAACCAGCCTGACGAGGGAGGCCTACAACACCCAGACGGGGTAGGCCTACAACACCCCAGCGAGGTAGACCTACCATACCCAGACGAGGTAGGCCTACCACACCCCTACGAGGCAGAGCAACGCCATCCCGACGAGGTCGGCCCAGCACACTACCAGGCACTGTCACGCCGGCAGTGCAGCGAGGTAGACCGGGGCCAACCGCACGGGGGATGGCAACACCAACCCGGCCAGGTGGGCACCCGGCACAACAGGCCCAGGGACCCCCGACCCAGCCCGCAGGTAGACCGGGACCTGCCCAGAAGGGAAGCACCGCACCCTACCAGCGAAGGCAACCCACGGCAGCCCTACCAGGGAGACCTCAACGCAAGGCGAGTAGACCGGGGACCATCGCAGATGGGCACACCACAGCACATGGGCGAGGGTGGCACACGACTCCCCGGCGAGAGGGACCCCCACCCAACGCAAGAAACAACCCGGCAACAACAACCCAACCCAGACGACCCCAACCACCAACTGGCGATAGACCAGGGACTAGGGGGAAGGGAAAGCCGACAACAACCCGGCCAGGGAGGCCTGCGCCATCCCGGCAGGGGAGACCTCCACCGACCCGAGGAGGTATCCCCACAACGACACCCCGACCAGGTCGACCACCACCAACCCGACGGGGAAGGCCAACGCCTGCCGGGCCAAGGAGACCTGCGCCAACCCTGCAAGGTCGGACACCGCTACCCGAGCCAACACCACCCACAGCGGGCAGACCGGACCCAAGGGCACCGGCCCGAACCACCCTCCAGACCACAGCGGGCCGGGCCGCAGCAGAACCGCAGCCACCGGGAGACCGAGGAAGAGCAAGTGACAGCCGGGGTCTTACCGAGACTCAGACGCTCTTCCCGGGTCGGAACCGAACAGCACCGCCGAGGTGAAAGATCCACAGGCCAGGAGGAAGACCACCAGAACCAGCCATCCACGGTCTGCGGTCCGGCCGGAGGCGCTGAGGGTGACCCCGCACACTCGCCAGCCGAACCGAGCCCGGTTCCGGGGAAGGATCCAGGAGCCACAGGAACCCCGTCCGTCCAGGGCGGGGACACGGGAGAAATGAGACTGCGCAGGTCAAGTAGGGTGCCTAGGCGTCCTACGTACCTGCAGGACTACGTCACGTTTATTGACGAACACTGAACGTTTTTTCTTTGGACTAGGGGGGAGGAGTGTTATGTCCTTATAAGGACATCCGCCCGGATTGCCTGCCAGCCACCGGGCGGGAAAGTTTGAATCCCTGTCAGGGGGCGGTGCGTCTGCCGGAGCGAATATAAGGAGAGCTCCGGCAGCGCACGGGAGTCTTGCTACTGTTGCTGTTTTAATAAAGTTACTTATGTAACGAGCTGGTCACGTCTTCATTCCTGCGCCGATCTAACAGATAGAGAGAGCAGATTGAAGCCATATGTGAAGGATCTTGTATCAGAAAAGGATAAATTCTTGAGATCAAGCTCTGTGGGAAAAAGTTTTGAGACAGGCAGGATCTGTGTTCTTGATTGTACCTCTCTCCTTTCCAGGTGAAGCTGAGTGTTTCTCTGTTTATATCAGGAAAGTCCCTGGCATTTCTATCTTGTGTGGGTGCTTTGAATTCTTCTAACTGTTCCTGTTGTTTGTGTTAGAAAGGGGGAGAGGATTAATAAAACCCTATGAATTATGGACCTCCTGCTTCTGCTTCTGATGCTGCTTTTGTCCCATCCTGTCTCTGGGAAGCTTAGAATGAAATGCCTGTTGACTTTGGAGCACCAGGACGGAAACAGTCCATGGAGCTACTTCAGGCCAGGAGACCATCTCATTGGTATATTCACAACTGAAACACAAATATCACCTATAATGTTGTCTTTCGACAAGGATCCTTCTATATCTTCTCATCCATAAGTCACGTATTTCTATATTACAGGACTTGTCTAATTTCCTGAATGAGTTTGATTTCCATAACTTGTCTCTTTTTTCTTATTTTGTAGAACAGACTCAAATTGAAAGATGGGGTTAAAAAAACCTGAAGGCAATCCAGATTATTTTCCTCTCCCCATTCACTCCTGAATTCGTCGTTGAATTCATTGTGTTTAAAGGAGTGATTGTAACAGTCGTAGTTGCCCATCCCATTCCCATATTAATAACTGATTATTGGTTTTGGATCAATATTGGCTTAAGACTCAGTAGGCTTGTCGAGACAGGAATAAATTCTTTTTTAAGTTTTTGTTACTGTTGATGACAATAACATGAACATTTGTTTACAGTGAGGCTTCTGATGAATTTTTATACACCCTACAAGTAATTTTCACCATTCAATTGTTCAACAAGAATCCCCAGCTCCTGCACAATCTCACACTTGGCTACAACATCCATGACAACTATTGGAGCCCTTTACGTACTTCAGATGCCTTGCTGGACATTCTCTGCATTGGAGAAGCCAATGTCCCCAATTATGGCTGTGGAAGGCAGGGCAACCTTCTGGTTCTCCTTGACGTAGCTAGAAGGGACATCTCCATCCAGATATCAACATTAGCAGACACCTACAAAGTCTCACAGGTTTGTGTGTGTGTCTTTCTTTCTCTGGAAAAGTGAGTGGTGGTGGGTGAGCAACAGAGCAATTTTCTCTTCTCCATGGAATTCAAGAGTTGCTTTTCTCCATGTTAGCGAACATGTCAATCATGTTTTTTCTCTTATGTTCTTGTTCAAATTCCGCATAAAAGGCCAGAAAAGCAATAAGGCCCCCGCAGAGAACTTTCTTCTGGCTATTCAGCTATTAAAAAAATATCCCTAGTTGTGAGCGAAATATTGGCATGTTCATTTTGACATAGAAATAATACCTGCCATATCCAGTTGTACTCAAGTTGGCAATAGTAGGTCTGATACATCAGAGCTTTTCTTATCTCCTTAAAATAGAATTTGCAAAGGGATCCTATTAAGAATTAGGAGCCATTCTGAAACATAAACATTGATTCCCAATTGATCAGCATTCTCTGTGCTTGGAAAGCAGAACAGCTTCCATGGCTGCCTCTTCCTAGAAACCTGGAAGCCCCCCCCCCCCCCATTCACCCCCTTCTGGGACCTGGATGAATATTATGCAGCATTGAAGGTTTGTGACATAGTCAGTGATGCAGCTCCTTTAGACAGGATCCCTTCAACCTCCTCCTGGGGAGAGTCTCAAGGTCCCCTTTCTCTGGGCATCTGGTCCAGCCCTTCACAGACATGACAGGCTTATGTATTTATTATTTATTTTATTTATTGAATTCGTATACTGCCCTACTCCCAAAGGACTCAGGGCGGTGAACAGCCATAAAATATAACATATAGATAGAAAATTTAAAATAAACTAAAACGAATTAAATAATTTGGCTGAACAAATTTAAAACCCCAATAATTTAAAACCAAATTTAAAATTTAAAGGCTTGGAAGAAGAGCAGAGAAAATGCTTCAGGTAGAAATTGTAGAGTGGAAAATTAAAGGCCTGAAAATTGTTATTTTATTTCTCTGGTTGAGGAAAGAAAAAAATTACAGTGGAATTCCTTTACAGCTTTTTTTAATTTACTTTATTTATCTAGGTGTGAAGTACACACCAAAATAAAAAGATTCCCAGTCAGAAATCTCGAACACTTTCTGCAAAGGAAGTTTTATCAGTAAATCAAGAAAGAACTATATAAGGTATATAATAAAGGAGGGAGAAGAGATGGGGAATCCAGGGGCATCCATGGAAGTGGAAAACAGTTCTGCCGGACAGAGAGCAGTTGATCCCTAAGATCCCCTCTCAGGAATGGGGGATCTCAGCATGTAGAGCATCTGGGATCTTTCTGGATCTGGTGGCCTCCAGTCTTAGCTCCAGGTGGATTTGGAGGGAAGTGGCTGTCAGGTGGATGGTTGCAGCCATAGCTCTGAATCAGGGTCTCTGCAAAGCAGGAGAGATTTGGGGGGGGGGTCTGTAGGGTCATTATTTTTCTCTCTCTAAACTCTCCAACTACAGCCAGAGATGCCCATCTCAGCCTCAAAGGACCCAAAGTGGCAATCGGAAGGCTGAAGAACTTCGGCTGTTGTGGAAAGCGGAAACTTTGAATCCAGCCTGTCAATTCCCAAAGAAAGCTCGCCAGCCACATCAGCTTCACTAAAGATGGAGGGGGGGGGGGGGGAAATCATCAGATTCATTTCATTTGTAAGACAGGATGAAAGTCCCAAGGAAGCCAGCATGTAGGGTGAATTACGTTTGTTAAACAAGATGAAAAATCCAAGGAAGCCAGCACTCTTCAGACTCCTTGCCAGCCTTCGCAAGACAAACTAATTAAAATCAAATAAGAAAATACACAAAACAAGCCTCTAAATTCCAAAATGCTGCAGAAGAAACTGCATCCAAATCCACGTCCTGACCGAACCGATTGGTCAACTGTCCCAGAATCGAAGGCTGTTGTGGCTTCTGCCTCCATTCAAGCTTCTTTTTGGGCTGCTGGCTCCACTCTTCCTTCTTCTTCAGTTTCTCCCAGATGAGGACTGAGTGGATCTCTTCCCTGAGATTGGCAAGATCCTACTGATCTTGAGCAGAATTCAAAGGATTCCCACTCCTTTGATCTAGAAATTAGAAATCCTTCAGAGTTGAATACCAGGCAGGTACGGGTTCATACAGGGGTCTTCCTTAGTTTCCCTTAATGAATATAATACAGGCAAGTCCTCAACTTACAGGAATTCATTTAGTGACCATTCAAAGTTACAACGGTGTCACTGAAAAAAGGTGACTTCTGACCATTTTTCACACTTATGACCTTTGTAGCATCCCATGATCCTTTGATCAAAATTCAGACACTTGGACAATAAGTCCAAATTGTTTGGACTTATGACCGCTGCTGTGTCCCAAGGTCATGGGATCCCCTTTTGCAACCTTTCCACAAGCAAAGTCAATCGGGAAGCCAGATTCACTTAACAACCATGTCACAAACTTAACAGTTGTGGTGAGAAAGGTCATAAAATGAGGCAAAATTCACTTAACAAATATCTCCCTTCTTAACAACAGAAATTTTGAGTTCAATTGTGCTTGTAAGTCAAGGACTACCTGTAACTGTTTTTTTATGCAATGTCCTGGTGTCTGATCTTTGTCTCATCCCAGCTATTAACTCAGCCTAAAGTATCCTCTGATATCCATGATTTCCCACTTCTCCTGATAAGCCCCATTCCTTCCTTCATCCTCAGTTGTGGTTGACATAGTCAATTGCGGGGGAGGGGAATCTGGCAGCTCCTGTTAGTTTCTCAAACTGATCCCCCCCCCCCCAAAGCATTCCTTCCAAGGTCCTTTTGGCTGGAGGGGCAGACAGGAGCCAAGGCCTGGCTTCTCCAGAGGTCTCTGGATGGAAGCCTCCCTGGTGATTCCTAAACCCCTTGACAAGCTCCTTTTAAATGAAGGTTTTCTGGTCATGAAAAAGAGCATTGAGTGTGTTAATTCAACACCAGTTTGACCTTCCTTTGAAAGACTCTTTGAATCTTGGGCTGCACAAAAGGTCAATTTATATCGGGAAGGAAAGTTGGGTTCTGCCAGCTATAGGTTTCTGATTTGGCCACTACTAAGTGACTTACGGAGGGTGTGTGTTATCCTTCAGATGAGAATGAGTCTCTTAGAGCCAGACTTTTACTGTTTTTACTACTTTTATTCGTTTTTCAACACTACACTGTTGCCCTGCCTGGTTGAAGCTTTCAGGACAAACTACCGTATATACTCGAGTATAAGCCGACCCGAATATAAGCCGAGGCACCTAATTTTACCACAAAAAACTGGGAAAATTTATTGACTCGAGTGTAAGCCTAGGGTGGGAAATGCAGCAGCTAATGGTAAATTTCAAAATAAAAATAGATACCAATAAAATTACATTAATTGAGGCATCAGTAGGTTAAATATTTTTGAATATTTATTTCAAAGAAAAACAGTAAACTAGCTCTGTAAGTGCATAGTGTAAACTACACTATAACTAAATTACACAAGAGAATGTAGTATATATACCAAAAATAATTCAGTAACAATTTAATCTGATACATTGGGTTAAGTGATGTAGGGCTTGATCTAATTTCAGGCAAGTTCAAGCCTCTGTTAAGAGATACCTGCATTCTCTCTTTCTCTCTCCTCCTTCCTTCCTTCCTTCCTCTCTTTCTTTCTTCTCTCTCTCACTTTCTTTCTCCCTCCCTTTCTCCTTTCTCCCTTTCTGTGAAGAACCCCAGAAGGTTTTTGGTAGGAGGAAGAAAAGCCAGACCTTTTGAAACGTTTTGTAGCTTACCCTGAGCAAGGATAGCTAGTGCAGGCACTTACAATAAGCTCTCAACTCAAGCTCAGTGCACATAGGGATCCCCAAACAGTGAGGATGAAGTGTGAGTAAAAGGGTTTACCCTTCCCTCCCTCCCCACCCCCCTCTCTTTCTTTCTTTCTTTCTTCCTCCCTTTCTCCTTCTCATCTGGCAACCTTAGAGCTCCGCTATTGATTAGCTTAGCCTGAGCAAGGATAGCTAGTGCAGGCACTTGCAATAAGCATTCAACTCAAGCTCAGTGCACCTGGGGATCTCCCTAAACAGTGAGGATTTCTTTGTTTCTTTCTCCCTTGAAGCCCCCCTCCCTCACAGCCTGTTTTTGCTTCCAGGGGGCTGCAGGGAGTCTTGCTAGGCACCCCCCTCATGCTCCATTTTGGCCTTAGCAAGCCTCCCTGCAGCCCCTGGAAGCCAAGACGAGTTGCAGGAAAAAAAGCATTTTTTCTTCACTCGAGTATAAGCCGAGGGGGGCTTTTTTCAACATTAAAAATGTGCTGAAAAACAGCTTATACTTGAGTATATACGGTATATAAAATATATACCATCCTCATTCTGATACTGTTAAGCTTGCTATTCTTTATAAGCTTAACACATATCATAAGATTTGTACTGTCTATCATATCAGTCAAATATACAGAAACAGAAACAATCTGGGCACCAGGCGCTGAATGATGTGCAGCCTCCCATCTGCTGTAAAGTAAGACATTCCCCAAAAATAAGAATATAGGTTTTTTAAATACTTAAAATGGTCATTAGGGCACAGAACCAGTTGTTAAATTATTTGAATCCCACCACTGCTGAATTTTGTTGAACTCTTTTCCATTGATGGGTGGGACCATGCAGGCTAAAGAAGGTTGAGCGAATCAAAGACACACAGAGAGAGGAGACAGACACAGAGTTGAGACAGAGACAGATAGTGTCACAGAGTGAAGGAGACCAAGAGGTGAGCAGGACTTGGTTTTTGGTCTCTGGTATTTTTTTTTTTGCTTGGGAGTTTGACCTTGGGAGGGTTAGTCTTGGAGGGGAACCACCAACCATTAAAACCAGAAATTGACTCTTCTTCCGCCATCCTTTTCTCTTCCAGAAATGGACCCAAATGAGATGCTGAGGCCATCCCTTGACAGACCCCAGAATGTCCTTGGGGACTCCTGGAAAGTGACCTTGTTTGTCCTTGGGGTCTATGTATTCATTGGCCTCTGCGTTTTTTTCCACCAGTGCAGGTAAGTTGCTCCTATTAAAGGGAGTGGTGTCACCACAACCTTGGGAGTCCTGGGGCACTGAAAGCCCCCCCCCCCAAAATGTTGGTGGGACTAACAGTAGAAAGGATAGAATCCCTCAGGGCTGGAAGGGACCTTGGAGGTCTTCTAGTCCAACCTCCAACCTTTCCTTGAAAATCTCCAGTAATGGAGCCCCCATTAAGCTTTATTATTGTTGTTAAGAAAACAATGTACCAGTCAGTTATATTTTATTCTCTTTTTCTTCTTCAATCCCCAGAAAAAGGTATCTGCAAGTGTCACCAGAGCAACAAAACGATGATGTTCAGGCTGCCATAATCACTGTGGAATCCTACATACCCAGATCGATCAATCCCAACATCACCATAATTGATGAACAAAGGATGTCAGATGTTCTACCTTGCATGACAATGTGATGGTTGGTAAGTTTTTGAATTAATTTGGTTGTCAGTTTTTCTTTATTTTTCTATTTTAAAGATATTCTGTTATTATGTTGTTATTTAATTCTTAATTCCTTTTGTTGTTTTGCATTTCTTGCTTTGGGGTTTTGGGTGGGGGTGGTTGGACTATGGAAGCCAACAGGAAAGAAAATGGCAGATGGGATTCTGTCGAAACGTCGCTTCTACCCTTTTAGGGATATATCCACAATTACACAGGAAGAAACCCGAAATATTAACTATACACACATACATACCCGTGAAAACTTACATAAACAAATATCAAACCTCTACGGGGAGGAGATGTATAAACTTACCAGAACTTATGAGAAGTTAGAGATAAAAAGATCTCGAATACTGTGTGATTTAATATTTTTATGCCAATGTCGTGACCAAAATATAATACCATCTTGCTTTAAATTGAAATTCCATACCCACACAATGATGGTGATGTGGGAATTGATGGATTCCGGTATGGAGGTTCCACAGTGATGGAGGCCGCCTCATCTTCAGCTGGTGGTTCTGGTGACGCTTGCAACACCTTGAACGCAGAGGCCAAACCAAATATACACCCCAAAGACAAACAATGTCAGTTTTCAGGGTCTCCAAGGAACTTTGGTGGGCTCTCACTGGATGGCCGCAGCAGTTCTGTATCTATTTATGTAAATATCAATGTATTGCATCTGGTGATGCTTGCAACACCTTGAACACAGAGGCCAAACAATACGTAGACCCCAAAGATGACCAAAGTCATTTTCCATCCCAAAATCAAACCCCCAAACAAGGAAAAAAAAATACCCAAGACAAGAAATCAAGTCTTGCTCACCTACAGAACGGATTTACTCTCAGGGAAACTGACAGATCAGGACATTTTCATGGACTTGAGTTACAGCTGAATATTTACATGGCCACATTATTCTAGGTTTTTATTGTTATTTTTCCTCTTAAAAGATCTCAAATAGATTTTCAGTTGAATTGAATAGCTTAGATGTTATATTAATAGTGAAAAAATTCTGAAGTTATTTATCTTGGTCTGATTTTTATTTTTTATTTTTTGCATCTATTCTTCTTCCTCCATCCCTTTTCTCTTTCAGAAATGGACCCTAATGAACTGCTGCGGCCATCCAGTGACAGATCCCAGAACGTCCTTGGAGACCCTTGGAAAGTGACCTTGTTTGTCTTCTATGTATTCGTTGGCCTCTGCATTTTTTCTCACCAGTGCAGATAAGTTGCTCCTGATCAGGGGAGTGGCATCACCACAACCTGGGGAGCCCTAAGGCACTGAAAGGCTCCCAAAATGTTGGTGGAACTAACAGAAGAAAGGATAGAATTCCTCAGGGCTGGAAGGGACCTTGGAGGTCTTCCAGTCCAACCCTCTGCCTAGCTGGGGTTGCCTCAGATCTCTCTTTTAGCGTGTAACCCTCTGTACTGAAAGGTCCACAGTTGCTGGAGGAGGCACCCCTGGCATCTCCCCATAGCTGGATCAAAGATTATGACATCACAGCACATGTCATAAAATCTTCACTGGGCTGTCCTGGGTCATTTAACAGGGCTATCATAACAGCCATGGCAGGCAATTTCCTGCAAGGAATGAAACGGAAGGAAAAGCATAAAAATAGAGGTAGGAGACAATTAAAAATAAGAGACTTATTATCTACTTAACTTTAGCAGCAAGTGTGAAGAGTATAGATGGCAGAAATATCAGCTGGCACCAAATATTTGAGACTAAAGAACCCAGATAAAGCTATTACTGTAAAAATGAAAGTATGTGGAATAAAAAGAGGGAATTTGGGGGTGGGTAGGTGGGTTTAAAAGTGCCTGTTTCCAAACTTTTCTTGAAAAGCTCCAGTAATGGAGCCCCCATTAAGAATAAGTATTAGTCAAGCTATATTTTATTCTTTTTTTCTTCTTCAATCCCCAGAAAAAGGTGTCTGCAAGTGTCACCAGAGCAACCAAGCAAAAATGTTGAGGCTGCCATCATCACCATGGAACCCTACATACCCAAATCCATCGACCCCAACATCACCATCATTGATGAGAGAAGAAGGATGTTGGACGTTCTACCTTGCACAACAATGTGAGGTTGATAAGTGTTTGAATTAATTTGGGTGTCAGTTTTTTCCCATTATGATGATATTATTGTTATTTAATTCTTAGATGGATTCCATTCAAGAGGCAGGAAAACCCAGGTGACTGCTGTCAGTGGACACCTTGGAGGCTGGAAGAAGTGAGTGGACCAAGGATTTGTCTAAAAGAAGAGTCCTAGCTGAAGGGAGAGGATTTGGGTTCTCTTGAGGTCACCTGGTGTCCTTGGTTGCTTTGTATTTCTTGCTTGGGGATTTTGGGTGGGGATGGCTGACCTTGGAAGCTAACAAGAAAGAAGAGTGGGAGCCTGGCAATTTTAAATATTAATTTGGTTGAAGTTTTATTTATTTATTGTTCCTTGCTTATTTTATTATTAAAATATTAAATAATATTTTATTATTCAAATATTAAATTGGTGCTTTTTGTGCCCCAGGATGAATAGCTGACATGGGTGAAAGCTGAAAACAACTGGAGCCCTATTTGGACCCATCGGCATTGACAACCCCACCATCGGTCAATTGCCAAAGGCAGCTTTCCTTTGGAACAGCTGACATCCAGTATGAACATCTGGCTGACTGTGTGAAGAACCACAATCCCCCGTGAGGCAGGACCTTGACGTGGTTATAGGCTTGTGTGCTCTGAGGAAGATAAAGGCTACACCTGAGGTTCAAGCATACTGGACAGGACTCATGAGAGGAATTAGATAACATACATTACAGAAACCCAGATTGGCTCTCTAGTTGCCCAGGTCAGAAAGGACCATGCTAGGGGTTCAAATTCCTGGACATCTGGTGGAAAATGACCTGCAGGACTCAGGACTGCTGGCTGAGCTGGAAGGAAAGTGTTTTTCCGACTCTCCCCAAGATGGCAGCCAGACTCAGCAGGCGGTTTTATTCCCTGCTCCTGATTTCCTCACCAGAACTGGTTCTTTTCTTTTCTTTTTCCTTTTTATGTACTTTTTAATGTAGTTTTATTTAGCTTTGGGGGCTTGTTTGTAATTTTTTTTTCATTTTTTTGGAAGTTTTGAAAATAAAATAAAATAAAAAATTGATTTAAAAAAAAAAGAAATGATATAAGAAAAAGTACAAATGAAATCTTAATGAAAGATTCACATTGTAGCTACCATCCATTTGTTCTTATATCAGATAGAATAGCTTGTTAAGTCCTATTGAAAAATTATATATTTTTCTACTGGATTTTACTTATGCACTCTATTGGGAAATAATAGATATTGTTCTAAAAGCTGGGTGGTATTTCTAAAACAACATCAAAGTACCTTTGTCTAAGAGTTGATATAAATGTTGCATCACAAAATCCTATTTCAAAGGTGTTAGTCATCACCTTTAAAACGCTCCATGGCTTAGGACCTGGGTACCTACGAGACTGTCTTTTGCCACCAATAGCCTCCCACCGACCAGTTCGTTCTCACAGGGAGGGACTACTCAGGGTACCGTCAGTCAAATTATGCCGACTGGCGACTCCCAGAGGGATGGCCTTCTCTGTGAGAGCTCCAACCCTTTGGAATGAACTGCCCCCTGAGATACGAAATATCCCTGATCTCCGTGCTTTCCGCCGTGCCCTCAAGACCCTGATGTTCCAACAGACGGGGCTAAACATATGAACATGTGAATGATTTTAAAATGTTATCTAATTTTGGGTTCTATTTAATTGGGCCAAACTATGTTATAATAATAATTCTAATTAGCAATTTTATGATGTTTGTGTATCTATATTTTTTCTTGACTGTACACCACTTTGAGTCCTATGGGAGAAAGGCGGTATAGAAATATAATAAATAAATAAATAAATAAATAAATAAATAAATAAATAAATAAATAAATAAACAAACAAACAAACAAACATATTTCTTCAACTATCCTGCCTGTATTAATGACAATATAGACGAATAGATGAGCAAGGACCAATTGCTATTCATACCTCCTCAGTTTTATGAGGCATTATCTTAATTAATTAACTTAATTATCAGGAAGTAGTTTACTTTGCAGAATCAAGGTATATCACCAGCATTCCCACAAATTATTAAGGAAGTGTAATGATATGTACAAATAAAGCATGGCACCAGGCTAGAAAGAGGGAGATCTTGAGTTCAAGTTCAGTCACTATACCTATTACCTCACAGGGTTCTTGTTGTGAGGGGAAATAGAAGGAAGGTGTGTTTGATATGCTCACTGCCTTGAGTTATTTGTAAAAATAATTAAGGCAGGATAGAAACAAATAAATAAAAATCACTAAATGACCTTGGGGGAGAGAAGGAGAAGATGCTGAATAGGGAATAGTCAGATAAGGTAGGGGAGCCCCCAGGTGCATAATTGGCAGAGGAAGAACCTCAGAAAGGACCTTCCCTCACTTTTCAGGCTTTCAAAAGCATTGGCGGGAGATTTGTACTTTCAGACATGCAAGATTCTCTTATGTACCCTTCCAATAAACTAGAGTTACATCATGTTTCCCATCTGGTGTACCTGGGAGAAGATGGGGGGGGGGGGGGGGGTTGCTACCTTCTGTGCCAGGTGAGTCTGGCCAGAACCAGATCTGAGAGATCGGAAGTGGCTGCTGCAGACTTTTGAGGTACTTCTTCTTGTTTCCCCTCATAGTCTGAAGAGGGTGACTTTCTCAGTTGGCTGGAATGGCTTTTCTCCACTACACTGTAGTCCATCTCAGCCAGTTCATGCTGCAGACTCTGGAGATGCTTTTTAAGTTCTGGCAGAAGGTTTCTCACCTCTTTGAGGTCTTTCTCAAAGTCAGCCTTCTCTTGTTTAAGATGGACACTTGGCTCAGATAGTTATTTATGGAGTTCTTCACTGCATTTCACCAAAGATGTGTTCTCTAGCTCCAACTGATGGCATGATCTTCTGCAGGTTTTCTGCAGGTCTTCTGCTATGGTCTTAAATTGATCCACGCGCTGATCTTTCATCCATTGATTGTCTTTCTGGAATTTCTGGGTCTGAAAGTCAAAGGAATTTCTCAGTTCATCAACCTGGAGGTTGGGACCATCAGTGGTTGCTGAAAGATTTCTTTCTTGTTGCTGACCTGTTTGAAAAATGGAGAGACACGGTCACATCCTCCTCTCAGTTCAGTGCCAATTTTGCTAATCTGCCTTCTCCACTCTGCCTTTTTCCTACAGTTTTGGAGCCCATCATTTTCTCTAACATGAGATGCAGCTGGAATGAAGAACCAACAATTTGCAGAGGGGCCTCCTGCCAAAGGATCCTTTAGATATAATCCACCCAGATCTGTTCTCAAGTACAAACCACCAGGTTCAAAAAATCACATTTGAGGGCACATCAAGTGAAAACCAGCTCTCTGGAGATGTTCCTAATGTTGGGAATGGTGGAAGGGAAGAGAAGGAGAGGACAATTTGGGGTAAGGTTAGTGGATTTGATTACTGTGTGGATGGGTCAACTTTTGGAAGATCTGAAAGCCGGGGGACAGATCATCCTGTGGCCACTCAGAGGCTACACAATTTCAATGCTGTCAATCAATGAGGCCAAACTCCCTGGAGAAGTCGGTAATGCTGACATGGGTGAAGGAAAGAGAACAAGAGAACAAGCACCATAAGCAGCTATAGTGAAGATGGGGGCAGATTGGGAGACCCAAAGGACCAGGTTGGGGACAGATCTCCATGGAGAAGATTGATCTATGGGCTGCTTGGTGTCAAAATCAACTTGATGACATAGAATCAATCCATCAATCAGGCAGGCAGGCAGACAGACAGGCAGTTGACTTACAAGGCCCCTTTCAATTGCAGGCTTCTATTGTCCACTTTCTTTTCATTGTCACCTTAACCTACAAATAGGGAACAGATGAGGGTTAATACAATCAAATGACAATAGCCTAAAGCATTGTGATTAAATTACAATTTAACAACTTTGTGTAAAAACCACAAACCTGGCCCCTTTAACGCATGGATAGTCTTCAACTCCCAGAATTCTGCATGCTGGCTGGCTGGAGAATTCTGGGAATTGAAGTCCCCCCATACCTTAAAGGGGCCTAGTTTGATAAACACCAACATGATCCCTTAATACTGATCTCTCTTCAAACTATCCTGACTTCCCATTTAATTCTGAGTCCAATTCAAGGCAGATCATCGCTCAGAACCCTCCAAAGGAGTCAGTATTGTCTCTCCATCTATTTGGCCATCTTTGCACTGCTTTGGTGCTTCTGATAATAGGAAAAGGTGGTAACCAATTTGAATTAAGATAGACCCCCCCAAGTACTTACAAGTCCCATCTCAGCCACAAAAGTCAGGTGGGTGACCTCGAGCTCCTCCCTCTCTCAGCCTTCACAAGATCATCTTGGGGGGATGAAGGAATCTTAGATATGTTCACTGCCTTGAGCTATTTAGAGAAATAATAAAGGTGGTGTGAAAATCCAAGTAATAAAAAATGAAAATAAATGAATACTCCAGTCACCAGGCCAAATATGTTACTGGGAAATAATTATATCTGGCCAATGGAATCAGAGTTTAGGTTAATTTCCCCAAATCATTAAGCAGGTCAATCTCTAGCTTTGTGGTTGCAGTGCCCATGCAACTGGGACATCCTGAAGCCAATTTTTGGGCCCCTAAACCTTGCAGGTTTTTCTAGTGCATTTTGCCAGCCAGCCAGCTCCAACCCCTTTCCGGAGACAAGGACCTTTGACATGGTGGATGAGGAGTTTGGTGACAGGTATGGAGGCTGTGGACAGGGCAGGTATCAGCACATCTGTCGTGTTTGGTTGAACCCCATTTTTCTAATCTCCCCCCCTTAATTCTGCCTTAAAAGGAAGGGTCTCTCCCTCCTGAGGAGCCCAGGCGAGGGAGACCCTGCAATGCCCCCAGTGCTGCCATCCAATCCAGCCACTTTCCAGGGATTTTGAGCAGAGCCTCCATTATGTGGTCCAGACTCCCCAAGGATGCTGGAGGTTGCCATGGTGAGCTCCAGCCAATGAGCTTAGGAGGAGCCTCTGATGTCACAAGCGAAGGCTTTGATTGGCCTGGACCTGAGATTTGAAAAATAACCACCAACGGCTGCCTTTGCCTGGGGGCGGGGCTTATCCATGGATGAACCGCCTCTGAAGGGGCTTCAAGCCCCAAATTCGCTTCAGCCAGAGTGGCTCCCTCTGAAGGGGAAACCCTCAGAGCCCCAGGTTCTGTCCCTTCTTTGCGGGTGAAATTAGAATCTTGTCCCTTGGATCTGGAATCTGGTATTAGGGATCCAGAGAGTCCAGGTTTCCCTCTCCAGGGGAGATGAAAGGGAAACAGGCATAAAAGATCAGATATGGTTCATATTCAAAAGGCCTTGTGAAATGTGCCTAAGAAACAGATGGGTCTTTGCCAGCTTTAGCTGTCCTCCTCGCTGCCTGCGGAGGCCAGGTATGATTTAAAGGCCAGACCATAGACTGCCCACTACAGGCAGCGAGAGAGACACCTAAAGCATGGAAAGGCCCAGTGAAGGAAGGACCCTGAGTGCTGACTGTGGAATTCTGGGAGTTGAAGTCCACTCATCTTCAGATTGCTGCTGTTGAGAAACATGCTCTAGTAGATCCTGCACTGGGTAGTTGGACAGATGACCTCTAAGGTCTCTTTCGACTCCATTTGTCCATTATTCTAACTGCTCGCCTCTTTACGGAGGGAAAAAGAATCATCTACAAAAAGGGACTTGCGCAACAAAATGGAGGACACTGCGGGGTCTTTGCCAGCTTTAGCTGTCCTTAGCTGCCTGTGGAGGGCAGGTGTGACTTAAAGTAGGGATGGGCAAATATGGCCCCTTTATGACCTGTGGACTTCAATTCCCAGAATTCCTGAGTCAGCTTGGCTGTGTCAGGAATTCTGGGAGTTGAAGTCTACAGGTTGTAAAAGGCCCACAGTTGCTCACCCCTGATAAAGGCGAGATCGTAGACTGCCCCCTACAGGCAGTGAGAGGGACAGCTAAAGCTGGCACAGGTCCTGCAGCATCCTCCATTTTGTGGCGGGAGTCTCTAGTAGAAAGAGGGAAAGCTGGCGAAGGAGGAAACTGGATGTAGTTTCCCATCCTTTTTTAACTGTGTTCTGTGTGTGGACGCTTCTTTTGGCACTTTTAATGAAGTCCATCTTGGTTTAAGCCCCGGAGTTCCCTCAGGACCTTCCTGCCCCTCCTCAGGCCCGGCTGAGCCCCTGACTCCCAAAGCCAGGCCTGGATGGAGGAAGGTCTCCCCTCAGATCCTCTCCTGGGTCCCCTGGGGCGGGGGGTGGGGATGGGAGAAACTGGGGGGCGGGGTCAGGAAGGGAGGGGGCGGCTGAAGGAGAAAAAATGGACCAGTTGCTCGTTCCCCCCCCCCCCACAGACGGGGGTCTCAGAAGTGGAGGGGCTCTGAGGAGGGGGAGGGTGAAACCCAAAGTCATTTTTTCCCTAAGTGGAGGGGGGCAGTGAAGACTGGAGGGTCCTGGGGAATGAAGATTTCCTTCTTTAGAAAGAAAAAAAGGGTTTTTTTTAGTGCTAGGCCAGTCAGTCAGCTGAGAAAGTCACAAATTGGCTCTCCTGATATCCACTCAAGCCACTTAACCCGATCCTTTCGCTAATGACTGCATTCCCTCTTGCAGCTTTTAACTGTTGGGAGAAAAATCATTCTTGGTTCAGTTCCAAGTGGGGAAAAAGATACGGGATTCATGGAAGTTGCTTGGAAAGAAAGTTTATGGATGAACAGGATCCTTGGAGATCTTGGGTGAAGAAAGGGGGCAGAGATGCAGAGAGTGCCTGGGTTTTATGCCCTCTGTTGGGCTCTGAACGTGAGCTTGTGTCCTGAATGGTGGTCAGATTCCCATGGGGCCATGCAGGGGCAACACTCGGCTGTGTTTTTGAGTCCCAGCCTTGGCTGACTCTTTGAGGAGGTAGATCTTTGTCATGTAGACTAGACTGGCTCAGGCCTTAATGGCCCAGCGACAAAGGTGTTGGGAAACATGTTTCTCCTTTTCTCATCCAGGGAAATATAATATTCTGCCTTTTTAATGTTTCCTGGAATAGTTCATTTTTCTAGGAGAGGGGTAGGTGCTAACTTCCTCCATAACCATGGTTTGTTTTCTGAGGCAGAACCCTTTGGCTGATGGGCGGATGAATTCTCAGAGTCCCAAAGTGTGGTACATTAATTCAGTGGAGACCAGCTGAACAATAATTCATAACTGAAATAAGATGGGGACAATTTTCTTTCTGCAAGGACCATATTCACACAACACTCTTCACCAGGCCAGGGAAATGTTCTCACAGCCACCTTGAGACAAAACACAGGCCTAGGTGCAGCCTCCTGAGAGCCTGTAACAAACCACGGAAGACAACGGCCACCTCTTCTCTCCTCTGGAGTCTCCACAGGGCTGGAGTGGGCAGCACATTTCTGAAAGAGAAGGGGCTTCCTCCCCTCTGGGCACAAACCAGCTTCAGTTAGACATGACAGAGAACATCATGGAGGAGAGCAGCCTTGTTATGTATCAACTTGGCATTCAAGAGGAACAGCCTGAACCCAGAGCCACCCAGGACCTGCTATCAAGGCACTGAGAGGACAATCTGAGGGACGTTCAGTGGGGCAACTTTCAAGTAATTGACCTGGGCTACAGGCCATTGTCTGTTCTTCACTGAAAGGATGGACCTGCCTGTCCCTTCTCACTTAGCCCACCCAGTTCTCCCCTCTAGGCCAAGTTGCACTTATTAATGTCCGCCTCCAGACAAGAAATATAATCTCTGAACAACCAACCCAGATGAGCCAGGAACACGGGGACTCTCAACAGCTCCTTCAAAGCCCTTGGAGGTCTTTGTGTGGGTTCTTACACAGCCTTAGGGATGGGAATGTCACAGGGGTCCCACTCCACCAAGAACATCCACACAACCAGAGCAGAGGTGGATTTCAGCAGGTTCTGATCAGGAGAACCGGTAGTAAAAATTCTGACTAGCCCCACCACCATCTGTTCTCTGCCTCCCAGGTCCCAGCTGATCGGGAGGAAATGGGGATTTTGCAGTATCCTTCCCCTGGAGTGGGGTGGGAATGGAGATTTTACAGTATCCTTTCCCTGCCACACCTACCAAGCCATGCCACGCCCACCAAGCCACACCCATAGAACTGGTAGTAAAATTTTTTGAAGCCCACCACTGAACCAGAGGGCGGGTCACCAGTCCCCCAAACAATTTGCTGGGTGGATGTGGCAAAAAACACTTTGCACCATCCTCTACACAGCGGGCACCTCCACGATCTCACCCACAGACCTCAAAGCATGCAGTTTATTTAATAAACTAATAAATTTCAAAATGGAAAGGATCTGAGTATCTTAAATGAACTATGAAGGACGAGAGACAGTGGCAATGAAAAAGGTTTCTATCTACTCTGTAACTTTCTCACTATTTACCCAATGAGATAGTCCACAGGCTGTCACTTTCTTGCCTTAGTCAGCTCTCATCCAAAAATTTATATTGCTAGAAATGATGGGAAGGGTAATTTCGCTTCAGGCAGAAGCAATTTTATTTATTTATTTATTTGTTTGTTTGTTTATTTATTTATTTATTGTATTTCTATACCGCCTTTCTCCCGTAGGACTCAAGGCGGTGTACAGTCAAGAAAAATATAGACACACAAACATCATAAAATTGCTAATTAAAATTATTACTTAGTTTGGTCAATTAAATAAAACCCAGAATTAGATAACATTTAAAAAAAAAATCATTGACATGTTCGTATGTTTAACCCCGCCTGTTGGAACATCAGAGTCTTGAGGGCACGGCGGAAAGCACGGAGATCAGGGTTATTCCGTATCTCCGGGGGCAGTTCATTCCAAAGGGTTGGAGCCCCCACAGAGAAGGCCCTCCCCCTGGGAGTCGCCAGTCGACATAATTTGACTGACGGTACCCTGAGTAGTCCCTCCCTGTGAGAACGAACTGGTCAGTGGGAGGCTATTGGTGGCAAAAGACGGTCTCGTAGGTACCCAGGTCCTAAGCCATGGAGCGCTTTAAAGGTGATAACTAACACCTTGAATCGCACCCGGAAGACTACCGGGAGCCAGTGCAGCTCGCGTAGGAGAGGTGTTACATGGGCGTAACGAGCTGCGCACATAATCACCCGTGCAGCTACGTTCTGGACCAGTTGGAGCCTCCGGGTGCTTTTCAAGGGGAGCCCCATGTAGAGAGCATTACAGTAGTCCATACGGGAGGTAACTAGGGCATGAGTGATCATGCGCAAGGCGTCCCGATCCAGAAAGGGACGCAACTGGTGGATCAGGCGAACCTGATAAAAGGCACCCCTGGCAACGGCCGTCAAATGATCTTCTAAAGATAACCGTGAATCCAGGAGGACACCCAAGTTGCGGGCCCTCTCTGTGGGGAGCAAGATCTCATCCCCTATTGTCAGTGATGGTACTAGCTGACTATACCGGGATGCCAGAAGCCACAGCCACTTGGTCTTGGAGGGGTTGAGTCTGAGCTTGTTTCTCCCCATCCAGATCTGCACGGCCTCCAGGCAACGGGACATCACAGCAAGGGCATTGGGGTGGTCTGGGGTGGAGATGTATAGCTGTGTGTCATCAGCATACTGATGAACACTCACCCCAAAACCACGGACGATCTCGCCTAGCGGTTTTACATAAATGTTGAACAGAAGGGGTGAGAGGACTGACCCTTGCGGCACCCCACAAATAAGGTGCCTCGAGGTCGACCTCTGCCCCCCTGCCAACACAAACTGCGAACGGTCAGAGAGGAAGGAGGAGAACCACCGAAGCACGGTGCCCCCTATTCCTAACCCCTCCAGCCGGTGTAATAAAATACCATGGTCGATGGTATCAAAAGCCGCTGAGAGATCTAATAGGACCAGGATAGAGGAGCAACCTCTGTCCCGAGCCCTCCAGAGATCATCCACCAATGCGACCAATGCCGTTTCCGTGCTGTATCGTGACCTGAAGCCCGACTGGAACGGATCCAGATAGACAACTTCATCCAGGTATCAGGGTAGTTGTCGCGCCACCACACTCTCAACAACCTTCGCAACAAAGCGAAGATTGGAGACTGGACGATAATTTGATAATATAGCCGGGTCCAGGGAAGGCTTCTTAAGGAGGGGCTTCACAACCGCCTCTTTCAAGGCGGCAGGAAAGACACCCTCACTCAGAGAAGCATTTATAATCCCCTGGAGCCAGCCTCGTGTAACCTCCCGGGAGGCCAGTACCAACCAGGAGGGACACGGGTCCAATAAACATGTGGCAGCGTTAAGCTTGCCCAGAATCCTGTCCACGTCCTCAGGAGCCACAGAGTCAAACTCTTCCCAGATAACGCTCTCAAGACCTGCCCCTGTCTCCTCCCCTGGATCTACCCAATTGGAGTCCAGGCCTTCCCGAATCTGAGCGACTTTATCATGCAGGAATTGTACAAAATCCTCAGCTCGACCCTTTAAGGGATCTTCCCGCACACCCACCTGAAGTAGGGAGCGGGTCACCCTAAACAGCGCAGCTGGGCGGTTCTCTGCAGATGCAATAAGAGCGGAGAAGTAGATTTTAAAAGATTTTAAAACCAGCTCCAATTTAGGATTCATAAATCTAATATAATGGAAATATAATATAAGGGAAATCTAATATAAGGGAAAATCCCCAACAGGGCCAACATTTAACATTAGGCAGGGTTAAGGGTGCCGATTGCGTGTCACCAAACTTCATAGCTCTGGCTGACCTTCCCCAGCACTCTCTGGAAACAAAAGACCACGTTGAAGGACAGGAGAAGTCAGTTCCCTTGAGGTTCAGATGACTTTCCCCCCCCGCATCACTTTCTGGACATGTCCCAACAGGAGGAATCCCAGCCACTACACAGCAGAGCCCCCAGGGATGTTTCCGTGGTTTTTCACTAACATGTTTTTCTCCAGCTAACCCTCCTTGCATTAAAGAACTTTACGGTCCCCAGTGGAAAAGTTGCATCTCCCTGTAATAATCACCACCCCAGTTTTCTGCTACTTCTCCAATAACTGTCTTTGATGTAAGCATCAGACTGAAGCAATGTGGAAAAGATCCTTCATCAGAAAAGGATAAATGTCTTAGGTCGCATTTGTGTGGCACAAGTTTTCAGGCAGGCAAGAGCTTTCTTTTCCAGCTGAAGCTTGGATTGTCTCTGTCTGGATCAGGAAAGCCACCAGCATTTCCATCTTGTGAGAGTGCTTGGAATTCTTGTTCATCTCATCTTGTTCTTTTTGTTAAGAACTGATTCAGCCCCAAGAATTATGGACCTCCTGCTTCTGCTTCTGATGCTGCTGGTGCCCCAGCCGGTCTCTGGGAAGCTTACACTGAAATGTTCACTGAGTTTGGAGCACCAGGATGAAAAACAACCCTGGAGCTACTACAGGCCAGGAGACCATCTCATTACTATGATCAACACTGCAACAAAAATATCCCATTCAACGTTTCCTTTCAATAGTCCTCCTTCTAATCCATCTCATTCGTAAGTTGTTCAGAGTGATAGAGATGCATTCCCTTCATCTGCAGTTCTAACACTCTCTTTTTCTTCTGATTTCACTTAATTCTATATTACAGGATATGTTTAATTTCCTGGATGATTTTGATTACCATGGTTTTCCTCTTTTGTCTTATTTTGTGGAAGACACACACCAAAAAAATGGGGCAGAAAAAAACCTGAAGGAAGTTGACGTTATTTTCCTCTCTTTGTAGAATCCTGCGCTCATCACTTAACTGGTCTTTGGTTTTAGATCAATGTTGGCTTAAGGCTCTGTAGACCTGTGGAGACAAAGAGGGTTGATTTAAAAAAAAAGAATATGATGTTCCTTTCGTTGGTAATAACATGAACGTTTTTTTTTTACAGTAGACTTTCTTTTGGTTATTCAGAAACCCTACGCTTCATTTTTGCCATTCAAGTGATGAATAAGAATTCCCAGCTCCTGCATAATCTCACGCTTGGCTACAACATCCATGACAATCATTTTAGCACTTTACGCACTTCAGATGTCTTGCTGGACACACTCTCCACTGGAGAAGCCAATGTTCCCAATTACACCTGTGGAAGGAAGGACAACCTTCTGGCTCTTCTTGATGGAGCTAGCAGGGACATCTCCATCCAGATGTCAACCTTAGTAGGCATCTACAAAGTCCCACAGGTTTGTGTGTGTGTGTGCTCCTTTATCTGAGTGGGATGGTGTTTGGTGAGCAATAGATCCAACCACGGATGGGCTTCAAAAATTTTAGCAAGGGGTTCCCTGCCCGGTTGCTGGGTGGGTGTGGCCATGGTGGGTGTGGCCTAGTCTGCCTTCTGCAGCATGGGGGGGCGTTTTTGCCCTCCCCAGGCTCCGGAGGCTTTTCTCGAGCCTAGATGGATAATTCATTTTTTTATTTATATTCATAAATTGGATTGCATAGGCTATTAAAGAAACTTTGCTCCCACTGATATAATCATTCAATGATAATTGATAAATCAAAGTTATGGTTTTTCAAAAGCAACATCATAGCCATAGACGCCTATTTGATTGTGAGCCAACAGAGCCAGTAACACCTTTCCTTACCTGGGTTAATTTTCACTGAGACTGGATATTGCTTCCCATATCATCCAAAGGAGCCACTTAGAGAAAAGGCACAAGTGAATTTAGTGTTTTAAAAAAACCCATAGCTATCCAGATTTCTTTCCATTTATTAAAGTATATAATGTCAAACTTACCCTAAGCCCTTATATCAAATTGAAGTTTAGGGCTTAATATATAACACTACTGGAACAAACCCAATGACAGCATCTGAGAAGTATCTTAAGGATGAATAAAAGGACTTCAGCTGCTGTCCTAAGAACTGAATTGGGAATTTATGCAATTTATCCTTTGCCTAAAATCAGTGTATATAGTTACAATTAAAACTGTGGAATCTGACAGACTCCCAATATTCTCTGTGCTAGAACTGTAAAACTTTAATTAAAGGCATCTCAGATTGTACAACTGACAAATTATATTGGGAGGTTTGTTCTCCCTTTGTTTTGTACAATTTCTATTATTGGAATGTCAATTGTCTAAGAAAGAGAGAGATGAGTATTTTGGACTGAACATCACATAAACAAACCTATTGGGATCCACATATTAAAACAATATATATACTGGGTCATCAGAATTTTTTAAAATGCATATAATACAGCCCTTTGTATCAGCAAAACAGGTCCATTGAGATCTGGATATGTGGGTCTGATTGTGGTTAATTGTAAGGATGATACAGAAATAATTTACATTCTTTTTTGTTCTTAGTTTATTCTCACATTCTGTTTTTATAAACAGATTTATTAATGGCCTGTGTTCTACATTATGCATTTTGATATGATTTAATGGCTAGTCAACAATGAATTATTCTAATATGTTCATGAGAACTAATATTTGGATATGAACTAATATTTGGATTTGATCTGACCCCAAATATAACACAACATTTTTCATTGCTTTTTCAGATCAGTGCTGAACCGGTTTCAGAGGCTCTGAGTGATAAAAGTAAATTCCCCTTTTTCTACCTGATGCTCCCCAAACAAGGATTCCAGTACCCAGCAATTGTCCAACTGCTCCTCCATTTCAGATGGACCTTGATTGGTCTCTTTGCTTCAGGCACAGAGGAGGGAGAGAATTTCATGAGGACTTTTACTCCTATGCTTCTCCAGAATGGAATTTGTGCTGTTATATCACAACAATTCTCAACAACTGGTCATACAGCAGCCCTCAGGGAGGCCCTCTCTAACTGGAGACAAGTCAACGTCTTTGTTCACTTCGTAGAATACGATTCCCTTTGGGCCACAATTCTTCCTTTCCATTTAGCACTCAGGCATTTGCCAGGACCCATTGAAGGGAAAGTCTGGATCTTGACAGTCTTGGGCCATTTCACAATTAGAAGGCACAAACTTCTCAAATTTGTCCATAGTATTTGGGCCTTTGGTTTGCAGAAGAAGTCTGAGCAAATATATAATTCATTTGAACCCCATTTATTTTTGGAACCCCAGGTTGAAGATCATTATTTTCGCTGTTCTCTTTCAAAACCCGTCTTTTCTGTCAAAGGCCGGAGAAGATGCACCCAGAAAGCTCCACTGGAGACCCAGGAGAAAAGGGACAGGATGCAGATCATGAATTACCCCCATCTTTACAGTATCATTCGGACTCTGGCCCAGGCCTTGAATGCCGCCTATTCCTCCAGGAGGAGGAGAAGGAAGGAGGGGGAAGAGAGGTTGGGGGCTCTGAGGCTGCAGCCATGGCAGGTAAGAGGTCCTGACAAGGATCCATCCACCTTAGTTACTTTTGAGAAAGTACCCAAAGGAGATGCGGGAGAACCATCTGAGCCTCTTTGTACCACAAGAGGAAAGGAGTGTGGCCAATTTAATCATTCATGGCCTAATATTCCAAAGATCACTCGGAGGATAAAGTTCCGAAAATCTGTCCATCATGACAGATATATTACAAATATACAGATATATCTGTATTTTGATATCAAAAACTTCTAATTAAGAAAAAGATGGGTGCATTTTAAATTGACTCCCATCTTTATGGGTTTATGATTAGATTGTATAGATTTCTTTCCTTCGTAAATCTGAGAGAGCCCCTGAGGCTATCTAACCCAACCCCTCCTCTCTGCAGAAACCCCAACCAATCAGAGAAGGGGAGACTGAACTCTCATTCACTGGCTCAGCTCTAAAACAGCTCCTCTTTTTAGGATGTTTTTCCTCTCATTCAGCCAGAATCTCCTCTCTTGTGACTGAAGTCATGTTTCCACGTCTGACACTCTGGAATAACAGTGAGCCGATCTTAAGCTTCTGTCTGCAATCTTGCAGTGATTGGAAGAGGGCTGAATCCCCCCTTCTCCAACCAAGAGATTGTGTCAGTTGGAAAAGGGGCTCCAGACCCCTCCTGATTTTTAGCTTTTCTCCTTGTAATTATCAAGTTAATTATATGATTATTCCTCTAATAAATTAGTTGCTACCACCAATTTATTATAATCAGTGACCAGTATACATTTTTAATAATATCAAAAAGTACAAATGAAGCTTTAAGGATAGATCTACATGACAGAGCTCTCATCCATCTATTCTTATACGATATACCTTAGTTTGTCAAGTCCAAATTGCTAAATATATTTTTCAGATATTTTTCTACTGGATTTAATTTATGCACCTTTCATCGTTGAGAAATTATATATATATATTTGAAAGCTGGAAATGTTTTAGTTTTCACTTTATTTTATTTCTAAAAAAGTTCAAAAACAAACCACGAAAACATTAAAAAAACAAAGCACAAGAAACAAGATATTAAAAACAAGATATTAAAAAAGAATGCATTAAAAAGTCCTTTTTAAATGCACATTTTTCTTTTTAATGTCTTGTTGAAAGTAGGCGTTTTTAAAAAGTGAGCTAAGTAGCTTTATCTAAGAATTGGAATCAATCATGCGTCAAATTATCATGAATTATCAATTCAATCTGCCTGTTATAATGAATATATTGAGGAATAGATGAGCAAGGATTAATTTTTATTCATATCTCCCCAATTCTATGAGGAATAGTGAAAATTATTTGACTACAATTTTTAACATAGTCTTTTTCCACTGAATTATCACATGAACTGACACTCACTTAACTTGTTTTCTAATCATGATCACATGAAGATGTTTGTTAATACTTTGATGAAATCGGGTTATAACCAAAGCATTCCCACAATCCATTAACAAGTCTAATGATATGTGGAAATGAGCTTGGGGATGGAGGAAAATATGCTGACAAGAAATGGTCAGATTTTTAAGAAGAGACTGGACAGCCACTTGTCTGAAATAGCATAGGCCAGTGATGGCGAACCTTTTAGGCACAGAGTACCCAAACCTGATGACCAGCTGGCCGGCCTCGAAAACCCTACAACCAGATGGATGAGCTGGGGCAATGGCGGGCGTGCCCACAGAGAGGGCTCAGCGTGGCACCTCTGGTACACATGCCATAGGTTCACCATCATGGGTATAGGCCCTATAGGGTCTCCTGCTTGAGCAAGGGGTTGGACTAGAAGACCTCCTGAGTCCCTTCCAAATCTATTATTTTGTATTCTGTAGATAGGAGGCAGGAGAGCCTTCAGCTGCATAACAGGTAGAGAAAGAAATTCAGAAAGGATCCTGTCTAACTTTTCAGGCTGTAGGAATAGTGTGTGTGTGTGTGTGGGGGGGGGTGTTATATGAAGTTTGATTAACATATTTTGTTAAATCTTTGTTTTGTTTTTTGTTTTTTGTTTTTGTGTTTTGTTTTTGCTTTTGCTTTTGAAGATAATGGTGACTCTTATTCTCCCAACTAAGAATACTTGCAGGTCAGTTAACTGTAAAAAATTCAAACATGAAAAGACAACATGAGAGAAGAAATCAAAATTTTGGCTTTTAACATTCCTGGAGTTTCCATTTTAGTTTCATCCCTTTCTGGCGAAGAATGAGTTTTGCAATTTTTCTGCGAGGAAACTGTACTTGGACCAAAATGGAGATGTAGCAGCAGATCTGGTCATCAGGAGCTGGGTGGTTCTCCCCAAGATGGATCACATTTATCAGCACCCAGGGACATTTAAAAGAGGGAGACTTCTTATCAACCAAGATGTTCTTTCAAGGCTAAAGTTGCACAACAAGGTGAGTGAAATATTGGTGTTTTTCTCTGTTTTCCAAACTTTAGTAACCATTTTCTTTGGGCTAAGCTAATCACCATGGTGGATGACCGTCCTTCACTGATAATTGAATGTGAGGAATCATAATTTTCTTAGACTGCTTGGGAGGCTTCACTAGTAATGAAGAAAGTGTCCTTCAAATGCTATGATATGGAACAATGTTCTAAGCTAATTCAGAGAACCTGGGATCCAGGGTGATGATTCTTTAGGACATAGATGATGGTCCTTTTGTCTATACTTATTATCTCCATAAACCTGGGGATAGATCCATTGAGTTCTGGGGATTGTAGTGCTGATAGCCTCAATTTTGCTTATTCCTTGTCATCAAATATCAAAGAAGAAGGCAATTCTGTTGACTAGAGAATGAGTTCAGGTTTGGACTGAATCCAATGAAGTTTACCAAATTTGTGGATGATACTAAGCTGGCAGGAATAGCCAACACCCTAGACGATAGGCTCAAGAGCCAGATGGATCTTGATAGACTTGAACACTGGGCCCTATCTAACAAAATGAAATTCAATGTAGAGAAATGTAAGGCAAGAAAAACCAAAAGCACACATATAGACTGGGTGAAACCAAGCTTAATAGCAATAACTGAGAGGGATCCTGGAGTCTTAGGAGACAACCAATTAAATATGAGTCAAGAGTGTGCAGCGGCACCCAAAAAAGCCAATGCAATCCTAAATTGCATTAACAGAGGGATACAATCAAGATCAAGTGAGGTACTAATATCACTCTATAAAGCCCTAGTAAGACCACAACTAGAATACTGCATCCAGTTTTGGTCACCACACTATAAAAAAGATGTTGAGACTCTAGAAAAAGTGCAGAGAAGAGCAACCAAGATGATTAGGGGACTGGAGGTTAAAACGTACAATGAACGGTTACAGGAAGTGGGCATGGCTGGTCTAGTGAAGAGAAGGACCAGGGGAGACATGATAGCAGTCTTCTAATATTTGAGGGGCTGCCACAGAGAGGAGGGGGTCAAGCTATTTTCCAAGGCACCTGAAGGCCGAACAAGGAATAATGGATGGAAACTGAACAAGGAGAGATTCAACCTGGAAATAAGGAGAAATTTTCTGACAGTGAGAGCAATCAACCAGTGGAACAGAAGTTGCCTTCGGAAGTTGTGGGAGCTTCATCCCTGGAGGCTTTCAAGAAGAGACTGGACTGCCATTTGTCAGAAATGGTGTAGGGTCTCCAGCTTGGGGGGGGGGGTTGGACTAGATGACCTCCAAGGTCCCTTCCAACTCTAAGTAAAGAGATGTTGTGGATCCTAGTGGAAAAGAAGCTTTGCAATTAGAATTCAGCTTCTCCCCATTTATATGCTGCCTGTCTCCCTGTCCAGAGTGACTCTGGATGGCTTACAATAGTGTATTGTTTGTATAATGTCTCATATTGTATAATTCCATGATTGAGAAAACGTGATCGAAAGAAAAGCCTTTCCTGATATCAAATGTAACGAGGGAAAATTTGAAAGATTTACCTTGGGACTTTGGCTTGGAAGATAGCTCTTCATCTGAAAACCCCTTGAATCAGGGGTGAAATGCTCCCGGTTTGGACCGGATCACCTGATCCAGTAGCCATGGAGGCGGGTGGTTCAGAGAACCGGTAGCAAAAATCTCTGCACCCCCACATGCCCAGCTGAGCCGCACAATCATCAGAGGCTTTTTTTTCTTTTAAAAGGATTTTTTCTACAACCTCTTTGGCCAAAAAAAAATGCTTTTAAAAGTAAAAAAAAAAAAGCCTCTAATGATTGTGCGTCTCAGCTGGGATCGTCAAAGGCTTTTAAAAGAAAAAAACCCTTTTTTTTCTTTTAAATGCCTCTGACGATCCCAGCTGAGTTGCCTGATCGGCAGAGGCTTTTCTGCCGATCAGGCAACTCAGTTAGGAACATCAGAGCCTTTTGAAAGCATTTTTTTACATCCTCTTTGCTGAAGAGGTTGTAGAAAAAATGGTTTTAAAAGTAAAAAAAAAAAAAAAAATTGGCCACGCCCACCCAGTCACATTACCCCCTCCCACCAAGCCACGCCCACAGAACCGGTAGTAACAAATGTTAGATTCCACCATTGCCTTGCATGCCATTGTTTTTCTTGGTGGTCAGTTGCCTTGGTATGGTGGTGGTTGTATTTCGTCTATGGGATGGGTTTGGGTTTGAATCTGGTGAGGATGATTGGTGGTGGTGTCATGTGTTATCTTGGGTCCGGTGTTAATCTACATGGCTGGGACTCTTCTGTTGACTAGGGCTAGTTTCCAGATGTCCGGTAGGCGGGAGGTATCGTCGCGTTTATTCATGTTATGGGGGTGTTTCTCTATTTCAATGGCTTCCATGATTATTCTCTTGTTGAAGTGTTCAGTTTTGGAGATTAATTTGGTTCCTTCAAAATTAATTTCATGTCCTGTTGTTTTAAGGTGCTGGAAAAGGGAGGAAGTTTTTTCTTCTTTTCTGATTGCGTTCTTGTGTTCTGCAATGCTTGCATTTATTCTCCTATTAGTTTGTCCAATGTATGTGGCTGGACAGATTTTGCATGGTATTTCACAGACTCCTTGGTTTTCTAGCTGGATCTTGTCTTTGGGGATTGGGTTGGTAATTGTGTTTCTTTGGAATCCGTTAGAGATTAATACGTTTGTGTGTGAGTGTGTAATTCAGTTTTCAGGTGGTCTTTGTTGGCTAGGCATTTGGTTCTGGACATGAGAGTCTTGGCTACGGAGTTGATCTGTGCAGAGTGGTGATGTAATAGTGCGTTTAAGTAGCGATTGGTGTGTGTTTTTTTCTGGTAGATGGTGTGTCCTAGGGAGCCGTTGGGCTTTTTGTAGATTAGGACGTCCAGAAAGGGGAGTTGGTTGTTAGCGTCTATTTCCATAGTAAATTGTATTTTGGGGTGTAGGTTGTTGAGGTGTGTGAGGAAGTTGTCCAGTTTTTCTTTTCCGTGTAGCCAAATTATGAAAGTGTCATCTACATATCTAAGTCAGAGTTTGGGTTTGTGTTCAGATTTATCTAAAGCGTTGGTTTCAAAGTGTTCCATGTATAAGTTTGCAATGACGGGTGAGAGGGGTGATCCCATAGGTGCTCCTTCTATCTGTTTGTA